>JAGWCC010000150.1:0-1200000 GCA_022651775.1 Drusus annulatus
AAGTAAGATAGACTTTTTGCATTCTAGACGCACACGTAAAACACTTCTATCGGTTTAACGCGTACAAAAATTTACTGGAGAATAAAAATATATTTTTTAATAAAGCAATATGGTAATGTTAAAACCTGTCATATCACATAATTATATATAGTTTAATGTATTTATGGTTTTAAAGTTTATTTTGTAGAATTCCATTTTAATTTTTAGGTTTTTAAATTTTATTTAAACAATAATTATTATTATTATAAATTTTTAAAAAACAATTTTTAGTTAAAAGTTCAGCCATGTAATTATTTTTACGCGTGACAGCCGTTTCGCCTTCTGAGGGCATTATCAAAAGCAGTTTGATAATGCCCTCAGAAGGCGAAACAGCTGTCACGCGTAAAAATAATTACATGGCAGAACTTTTAACTTAAGATTGTTTTTTAAAAATTTAAAATAAAAATAATCATTGTGTAAATAAAATTAAAAACTCCAAAAAAAAAAAAAGATAGTTTAATGTTAACTTTAATTTGACTATTTCATTAAATTATAGGTCTTATGTATCTGTGTGCGCAAAGAAGAACGGAATGAGTCAATAAACGCAGATGTTCAGGAGAGTCAATACAAAATTTAGGAATTTATTTTATTGTATGTAATTATGTCGTATGTCACATATCCTTTTTCAAAAAATAAAAGCACATTATGTTGTTTCCTAACTCATCTCATTTTTCTTTGCTAGATATGTATCTGAGAAACAATTTTGCATGTCTAACTTAAATATTTTTTTACTCTTTCCATTCCTCCTTTCGCACACAGATATATTTCCTTCAGAAATAATCACATCACACAGCAAAAACTACTGAAAAAATCATAAACCTGTTGGCCTTCAAAACTAAAATATTAATAAATTTAAAAGGCAGTACTCGTATTAAGTCGTCAAACTTCTCATATATAAGAAGCTTACCTAAATTCTCCTGCATATTTGTATACAATATCAATGTACATGTATTAGCGTGATTATTTATTTCAATTGGTGAGATCGTTTTAATTTTTCTTTATGCAGCTAAATATATTTCCGTCATCTTGCAGTAAAGGAGTCGGTTGTAACAAAAAGATCCTAACAATAATATCAAGGACGGAGAGACTTGCAAACTACGTATGCCAATTTTGGCATCGAGGAAGTTACACAAAGTAACTCACTCCAAAGTGACCCAGATTAAAGTTTTGAGAATTATTTAAACTTGTTAAGTAGCGTATTTAAGTGGCTGAATATATGTTTATTTCGGTTTATTGAGCTTTGAAGTGAGTTACTTTTCGAAGCTTACAATTTTTCCACCCCTGGTGTAAATAATAAGTCCCTTTCCTAAAAGGAGAAATCCGGCATCTCGAGTGAAATGTGCGTGTCTCGGTGAAACATGTAGCAGCCAGGAATGACAGCGACTTGTTAAAGCATTACGCGAATAAGGAGGGGCAGGTGGAAATGGACAGGTACTGCAAAACGGGGAGGAACTGACTTCGGAATTGTTTGGAAAAAAATAAAAAGTTCTTCTATCACGGTTCTAAAAAATATATTTTAAAAGCTCTATTTAACCCATTCCTAATATTTTTTACTAAGCATGTGAATTTTGAACGTCTTTGAAATATTATTTCGAAAATATTTTATTTTTTTAAAGACCAACCTTTTTTTTCAATTTCATTTGCTGTCAAGTTTCGTTATCCTTTAGACTTTTATTAAAAAAATAGTTATAACCCAAAATATCTACATTTAAAAGTATCAAATAAGTGAACAAAAATACATAGTATAAAGATTTTTTTTATTAAATTATTTTTCGGGAAGTATTTTGGCAATTAATTTCACTGATATTTTTCAGAGGAAGTTCTTGGATTTGGCGAAGTTATAAAATATGTATCTAGTGCAGAAAAAACAATGATATTAAAGAACGCAAAATATCAGTTACCTTTGGAAAACTGTTCTCTCAATCCCACTACCGTACGTGACCAACTATTTTCTAATATTATCTATATCGCTATATAAGTATACTCATATGTACCTTACATCATACATTATCCTAAAATAAAATAAAAGCTACTGGTTAATATTCTCTTGGGTGTATACTCGTATTTTAACCTTTTAATATCACAGAAGTATGTATTTCATCTAGGAATTGGTGAAAACATTTTAACGTGATTTTAATATTACCTCTCTTTTCATTTATTTTTTCAAACGTTGATAATTTATTTATGAAAATGGGGTCTGTTAAAAACACGCTCAAATAGTCAGTTCAAAAATTTACTTACTTCCAAAAAATATATTAATTAATATTTATTTGAAAAGTTAATACTTACCATACAAAATCGTATTTGTGTGTAATACTTATTTGCAGAAAAAAAATACTAATAACTTTTAAGCATTGCAATGGAAAAAGTGTGATTTTGTTTTGAAATGTAAATAAAATAATGCGATTTTTTTCGGTTTGATGTGGCATTAGGTCGGGCTTAATTTAGTAGGTATGCTTTTATCTGTTATTGATCAAAAAATGTTTGATCTGAAAGTCCTTCCTCGTAATATCACCTACCTATGCTTATCAGCCTATCCAAACAATATTAATATGTTTCCGTTGGATATTTTCGAATACAATATATTATTATTTATCAACGTATTATAAAAAAATCTTACTCCCGATATATTACATGCACGCTAAACTGGATAAAATATACCCTCAACATACAGGAAAACATTTCTCTGGAAATATTATTAACCTAATAATAATAATAATTTCACTCGGATCTCTTATAAAATCATTTTGAGAGATGTTTTTCATTTAAAAATGTGAAAGCGAAGCAGAAAATACTTCATTAAATTGTAGATGATCAGCAAATGGATAGCAATTCTATGAAGCATTAAGGGATGATACTATGGTATAAGGGTGGAAAACTCGTCCGTTGCTATCCCCATAATGGATTTTACGGGTTGCGATACCTACTCTATTATTATCCCTACAATATAACGGATTATTGCAATTTATTTCCGGATGCGGAGAGATAAGAGGGATTATTGTTTTTATACACTCCAGATAGAGGTTTAATTCCTGCCATCTATGTTATATTCATACGTTATCCGAATTTAATATGAATGGGTATGTTTTTTTTATAAATGCGGCATGGTGAGATCTGATTAATATGAATAATTTGGGTTTGACTTTAAACATACTAAATCTATTATGCAAAACCATACAAATTTCAATTTCCTTGATTTAATTAATTCAGTTAACAAGCCTAATGGTATTTAAAGATCTTTCCTTGATTTACATCCCATAAAAGCTAATTAACAATAAAAAATGTTTAAAAATTATATTTAATTTATAAAAACAAGTGAATTTAATTAATTATAAATAAAGTGGCTACATATTTAAAAAGTTAACTAAAAAATAAACATCGCAAATGAAATCCTGTGAAACATTCTTTTTAGGTTCTAAGCTCGGCTTAAGATTTTTTCATTGAATATTCGGTATCGTGTTCTCTTCTATCGAAGGTTGGTTATCATCAAAATATACAACCCGAAAAACACTTTGCAAAATTGCTCTCGTGCCAGCAACGTATGTTTAAAAGACACGAGGCACATCGTTTTCGTCTACGACTACTTCTACTAATTTTCCTTTGTTTGTTTTTGACACCCTTTATGAATTTAGCTATTTTTTAATCTAGTATATTTTCTCAGTGACTATTCGATGAAAAGTATTGAAATAAAATTGTCACCTATCTGTTCAAAGTGTTCGAGAACGCGCCTTTTGATCTTAATGGCAAAAGCTACAATTTATTTTTTCAATACTTGGTTTTGTGAAAAAAAATGGAAAACATGAATTCTAACCACTTACATTTTTTTGGAATTTTCTGTTTTAGCACTTTATTATACTCCATTAAATAATATTCAGAGGTATTTAAATACCATACAGTAAGTTGTTTGTTCGATTTTTATTAATTCATTTTTTTAATAAGCCACCGACCTAAGAAATTCATTTTATCTCGTTGAAATTAACCAATACAGAAATCGAATTCAGCTGAGCACCGGAAGCGGATAATTACCGCCCGAGAGTTCGCCGGATACAGTCGCCGGTACCGGAAGTGCTCCTTTTCGGACCGGAGAAAAGTGTGTACGCAGTCTCCTCTACACGGCTGTAGATAAATCCCCCCCACGTCCCCCTTAGCCACCTAATCCTCTCCCCATCCCCACAAGCCTCCGAGGTTTCCTCCGTTACGATGCCCACTTAATACTTTAAGGGTGGTAATGATAAAAAATTACAATTTTAACTGACTTGGTCGATTAGTAAAATGCGAAAAAGCAACGTTTATGGCGCGGTTAGTAAAATGTTGCAAATATATTTTTACATCGAGTTACATTTGACGGATTACGGGGATTTCTTCTGACAACTGTTTCATTTTTGATTATCTTATCAGATCGGAATAATTATTTGAATAGATTGGATTAGTTGGAGCTCAGATAAATATCACAATTATACTATTTCACAACATTTATTTTTCATGTGTCTTTTTTTAATGAGTTAATTTTTGTATAATTATTAAGATTATTTGTAAAACATTGAAGTGCTGTTGTAAATATTTATTTAAATTTGTAATTTTAAATTCTTTGAGTGCGTTGATGATGTCACGAAAATGTTGATGAAACAAGTAGGTGAAAAAAGAGTTTTTCTTTATGAATTAAAGTTAAAAACTAAATCAATGGTAAGGAATTCATAGTATTTTTTTATCCATATTTTTAAATATAAATATCAGACGAATTCTCTAAAATAATGTAATGCGAATAATATTCTTGTTGTTTGAAGGCGGGCCATAATTCTGTAAAAACAACCATAATATAACTAACAGCAGCATAAAACTTTTTTTATCTGTCATGACAAAAATTTATATCAACAGCCTTCTTTATAATCCCCTCGAATCACAGTGGCAGCGTCACATAAAAAGAACCCGAGATGAATAATTCCGCGAACTGTTCTCCGGGGTGGCAATCGGTCATTGTCTCACCGCCAGCCCCTGCATATGAGAGGGAGGCTTCAACCTTCCCGCACCCAAGATGGCAACCGTCGTTACCTAATTTCTTGAAACTTTAATATATCCACAAGCTTACAAAGCACCAGCTTTAACATTTATCCAGTTTTTCAAAATTAACGTTCACAACTTATTAATTATTTCTTAATTTTAAAACGTTTAGGCGTAAGTGAGTCTATTTGCTAAAAAACAGAAAATAAAACATGGAATATGAACAAAACAAAAATTGAAAATATAAACTTAAAAAAAAAACAAAATTACGAAATAATCAGAATATTTATGTTTGCAAAAAACCATCCCAACAAAGAGAAATGCGACAGAAATATTATTCAAGGACGTCAAATATTTAAAACACTATTTAATTTATGTTTTATAATCAAGGTTTGAATTTATACATGGTTAATGAATAACATATGTAGAATATTTAATTATTTATAAGTAAATTAACTTATTTTCTTACTTTTTCACATCAATGTATGTGTAACTCATTTATTAAAGGCTTAAAATCAAGTAATTATATCTCCATAAGCCATCTTTGAAATTATGTGGTTTCCATTAGGGGTCTAGTTTATAATCCATTTTTGTCAAAAAGGGGAGATACAGTATGTTAAATATAAGCCATCGATACAACGGTAACGCTGGCGTGTCATCTTGGGAATGGTGGGAGGTTTTCAAACAAGGTAATGTGAAGGTTAAGGACTAATATTGCAGTTAGGGTGAGACCTCTGAAATTATGAGAAGCCCGAGTTTGTTTTGAAACAAAATAAAACGTGCATTAACGAGCGGATGGAAAAAGTTAATAAGATGTTCCCCCAGGGAGGTGGAATCGCGAAGAAATATGGAAACGACGGCGAAGCAAGTACCCCACTCTGGGGAATTTCAAGTTGTGACCAATTTTTTTTCGGTTGGCAACTCGTGACTTGTAATTTCTTAGCGTGTTTAAAATATTATGATATGCCAGTTTTACCTAGTCTTTGTTTTCGAAAAAAAAACTTATTGAACATATCTTATAGTCCTATCCTAGATATATTTCCAGTAAGCCGCTCTGTTATTCCCATAATCCCCTCAATTACCCCTTCTCCTTCCCATTCCAACTCCTAAATATGTATATATATATATCAGCATTTTGTAGTTTAGGTTAATTTTAATATTGTCCTGATGATGGAAGGGTACTTCCGAAACCGGTAGACATAATATTGAATAATAAAGTGGTTATAAACAAAGTTTATCTATTTTATTTATAAATATGGCAAGCCACAAAGTAAATACTTTTTACGAATATGTAAAAGTTTCGTTGCAAGCTTAAAATATTTGCGGTGATCAAGAAATTTCATACAGAAGAAGCTGTGCAATTAATGAAGTCAGTGCTCATCATACGATATTTTTCATTGAGACAAACAGGTAGTTTTTTGGCTTTATAGGTAAAATGAAAATAAAGGCTTTTTTATTACGATTTTTAAAATGCATTCTTGATTTGCTGTTTTCGTTTTAATGGAGGTTGGTGAAAAACGTTTTTTGTTTAGTAATTCAATTGATATCTAATGTTATTTTGAATTTCTGTAACACAGCATTGTTCCAATATATGTTTCAATTTGATATTTTTTATTCTTCTGTTAACATACAATACCCATATTAAGTACATAAATAAATTTAAAAAAAAACGTACTGTGTGAGAAATTGAAGAAAAAAGAACTTTTTCACGCACACCGTAGACGCATAGCCTCCACCAAATTCACGTTCTAAGATCTCAGCCACCCAGGAAGTGCCCACGAGTATCCCCAAGAGCCTTATTCCCGAATAAAGACCTATTCATTGAAAGCAAAGCGTATTCTTCAACAACCCACACCAAAACCAACACCCACTTGATCGCGCCCTTTAAATCACCGCTATACGACTTCTTGAAATAAATTTTCCATCCAAGAACGATTCAACATAATCCTTCAAGCTGAATTAATCATTTCTCTTATTTCTGTACCTTAGAAATCAATGGAAAACTGACACATTTTATGAGCTTTTCAAGAAAGAGAAAATAATAAAAATTTAATCCACACTGGCTTACTCCCGATTGAAACATTTATGATATTTTGAAATAGGTAAAAACACAAAGAAAACCAGCTCTCCTCAGTAGATATTTTATGTTACGATTTTTTATGTTATCTATATTATGTACATGTGAAAATTCTAAGTAAAAACAGTAATCCTTTTGTTCTGGATTTGTACTTCAAACATCATTAAAAAAATACCGTTACGTTCATTATTTTTAATTTGAGCCAATTATAAACTACAATTTTTCATCAGAATTGTGATCTTAATACTTTTTAATTTACAATGGTTTTATCTCGAAGATTAAAATCAGGACGTTAACTGAAATTACGCTATTTTTACTTGTATTTTTTATACCTAGCAAGATACATATTAAGCTAGGCCAACATACCGGATACATATAAACATGGTGACTACATCCAACATTAACGTCATAGGACAACAAGCATTATGCTTGCTTTAGCAGGATCTATCCTATAGGACGAGACAAAAGCAAATAAACTTGTTGCTTGATTGCTGAAAAAGGCTTCTACTTAAATTTTCATTTAAAATTGATCTTTTAACTTCTGAGACACAAAAAAAATAATCAGCTTTAATTACGCCTAATTGAACCGATTTGCAATGTTTAAAAAATACCGCTTTAAGCTATGTGTGAACAGATACAACTCAACACGGCGCCGTATGAGATTTACAAAATATTACGTTTCATCGTGAGTAATCCTAGAATATGAAGTGCGCTACACGGCGGCATGGCTGCGGGCTATTTGGCAGGAGTTAACGTGCTGGGTGTTGGCGTACATCTCTGGAATGTTATTTTAAACGCTAAAAGGGTTAGAAAAACAGGAACAACCACCTTTTAGTGCAATTTCGTAACAAATTTGTTTTTCCTGATTTTGATCCTCTTTTTGTTCGAAAGTGGGAGCTAAGAGATCCCGCCGAAAGCGCCGATTCAAATATTGAACGCAAATATTGGCTCCCAAAATTAAATTTTATTTTAAGCGTCCATCCGGTTTTCGGGTTTGAAAATAGTCAGAGGTATCGTGATTTTTTTTCCTCGTGCGTACAGTATAAGCTTATTATAACTGCAACACACACAATTTTAATTCGATGATTACAGGTTTTTTTCGTTTTATTCGCTAGGTTTGGAAAAGAGCAAACATCCTCTCACGTTTATTGTACCTTCATGATATGATTTATGCTGTAAATTTACTTAAATTTTTCACTGTAAAGCGCGTTTGTATATTTACTGATTTGAAAAAAAAATCCTTGCATGAAGAACTAATTTATTGAAATCGTGGTCGCCTAACAGTTTAACGGCTTTAACACCTTATAATTGAACAGAGGGGATATGCTTTGTTTTTCTATGAAAAATATCTTCAAATGCTGTATGCCATTTAAATTAACAACGAACATCACAATACTTTGATTGGAAACGCCCATATGTTCAAAATATAAGCATTGCGTTGTTTGAAATAACGTTCTCCACTTTCATATTACCTCTCCCCTTCTATTGCCCCCTTCCTTCACGATCACAATGTTCCTGAAATGGACATACTATTACTTTACTAGCCCACGCATTACGTATAAAACGGCATTACATAAAAATCTACCTGTTTTCTTTTCATTTTTATCTACATAGAAATAGTTGGATAAGTAAATCGCGAGAATCCATTGGCTTCAGCACGGCCGCTGCGCCATACGGTGCCGCAGGGCTGTAGAGAAGAGAAGGAAACTCTGCTACCACTAAAATGTGTCCAACGTCACTGTAGTTACGCAGTTTGTTGATTCTCGCTGCAAATGAGTTCCACATCGAGGATTTTGACAGAAACGGGTATAACCGAGGGCTTCGCACGTACGAATTTTATTTTCCAAGCGGATATAGGAAAGGCATTAAAAGTTTTCACCTCCTCGTGCTAAGTATTTAATCCCGTTCCCACGCGAGGCGTCGGAATAAGGAGAGGGGACCCGAAGCTTTGGAACAAACTTCCGCAAAGCTTTTACGTTTTACGATTGTTAAAAAAGCTCCGGGGGCACGGAACACGGGCCGCTTCCTTCTAAACAAAGAAAACATTTTTGTATGGGATTAAAAAGAAACACGGACGGAAAATAAATGTTCCGTCATTTTGAAGCGGAGACGCTGCCTTTGATTGTTGGGAAGGAGTCAAGATTATTGCCGCGAAAGGGACAGATTTACAAACGAACGTAAAGAAGAGGTTTTTCTCACCGACCAGCCCCGGGGTTGTTTTTACAGCCCTCCGGAAACACTGAATTTGCCACTGGCGCCGCGTGCTCTCGCCATTATATCGCTGTCATACTTAATCCTATTAAAACAATTTGAATAATTGTGCGAGCTTAGACCAGAGCCAACCGAGTTATAATGTTTTTTTTAGTGTTCATCTTAAATGGGAAATGTGTAAGGGTGTTGTTTTAAATCACAAAATGCTGAATATAATCTTGATTGATGGCCCCTGGCATTTCGGACGAACGGTTTATTTGGATTTTGGATGGATTAAGTAGGATACCAATATTTTAATTAAAAAATACTTTATAGGTTCAAGTGTTTTTATTAAATTCTATATAATTCTAGCTTATTAATGCTGACTTAAATACTCCTGTTTATTTATTATTTGAAACTGTACTCTAACTACCGAAAACCAGTAAAACTGTGGCGTCCCCATTCACGGAATCTTGTGAAGCTAATAGAGATGGAAAAGGATGCTGTAGTGGAAAAGGAATGTAGGGAAATATCTATTCAAATATGGTAAATAGAAATAGTTTTCTTTTTCAACCCACATCGCGTTCCTTAGTGATGATATTATCATACCTGGTAAAAATACTAAGATAATACATGATTCGAGCGGTCGGTAGCTGAGTGGACAAACGCGTCGGATTCCCACCCGGGCGTCGTGCGTTCAATTCCTCTGCTGGCTAAGTCCTCCATCATTGCACAAGCAACATCTTCTGCTTCTTATGATGGCAGAAGTAGTTTTTTTAAATACTGTCAGGTTATTCGTAACCCGGGAATGTTTGTCTTTCTTTAAAAAGATAAAAATTTAACGAAAATTATCTTACAACTTATATAAACTTTTTTTTTTTTTTTATATAATTCAATTGAATTATATTAAAATTAAAATGGAGTTCTACAAATTAAACACAAAAACTATAAATACTTATATTAACATTACATTTGAGTCAATATAAAATGAATTTGTTCAAATATTAGCTCGTCAGTGATGCTAATAACTGCAAGAGCTGATATGCAGTGCAATAATTTATAAAAACTAAATCATCACAGAGGAGGTGCTATGAACTGCTGACTGGAATAGAACTACCAGCTTTGAATGAACGAGAGCCACCAAGAATCGGTAAAACTAACAGATTTTTGAGGGAGGTTTTTTGTTCAAAGCTAGACGCCAAAAACCTCGTGGAGACAAACTCAATTGTCATATTATACAAGGAGTTGCAAAATTTGCTCTTAATTTATGAGTACTCAACCAAAAAATCAAATTGGACGAATTCATTCAAGTACAATATATATCAATCACTATGCAGCGTGTCAGTCCTGTACGGTGGCGCAGATTCGATTTGCGAGGCACGTGAATCGCTTACCATCGTCGCTAAGTAGGCCCCGGATATGACTAGTACGTCCCAAAGTACTCGCCCAAAATGGCGTTAACCACTTTGGCAAAAGAAATGTTTCTTTGATTGTGTGCGGGAGGTACACATTTTTCTTTTGGAAAGAAAACAAGGTATTTATTTGTCGAAGGAAAAAAATCAGTACCTACAGTAAATTTATTTCAGCTGTGCAGGTGAAAAATACTTAAGCTGTTAAATAAAAATGATTTATTTTCATAGTTACTCTCACATGTTATTGAATGTAATCAATATTTGTCTTGTCCGATAAACTGTTTAGTGGAAACAGAGGTAAGAGAGGATGAAACTCTATACCTAGTCGTCAATATAAGATTTCCCTTTCTACGTTGTATAACCCCACGTGTATGCCGTGTGGGTAATTCGTAGGTAAGTGTTGAAGTTCAGAGCTTGGTGCTTACACATTATTAATAATACAAACAGTTAATGAGTTATTGATTGCTTGAAGCTTTCTAACTGTGTACGAACTGAAGTCGACCACGTTAATATCTTTACATCTTCTTAACTGCAGATATTATCAAAACCCTTCTCCGTAACATAAATAAAAAACTAATCATAAACATAAATTAAAAACCATTAGAGCTTCTTTTCCAAACAAAGAATAAGCGTCATTCTAGTTTCTTCAACATAACAACTTCTCAATCACAAGCATGGAGTGAAAACCGTTTATTTAAATATCAATTTTACGTACTAACTTTGCACTCTTTTGACGGATATTACAATATTACCAAGCGCTCTGTAAAACGTTCAGATTCAATTAAAAATTTCGCATAAATTCATTAAATTTTCTCTGTGATAATTCTCAAATGAAAATTAATGTTCCATCGAGCGGGCAAAATCTATACATATAGAAAGATTATCATCTGATGTTTTTGACAAGCCTTTTATATAATTTATGCAGGACACTCCAAGCCAAATGAAGGGATAACGGTTTATTTATAGGAGGTTTTATGTGGGGTGTACCTAAAGCTTAGTAAGCACTTGACTTCTCTCCGCGGGCTGGTTTAATGGCCTGTTACTGTTTATGCATCTAATTAGGGCCTATCGAGGGTAACGAGAAACTTTTATCTCCTCTTTGAACATTTTTCAATTGAAATATTCCTTATGAATTTTTATCTCTATGCAATATAACGAAAGTGAACCATGAAATGGGCTTATTATGGAATGAAGTAAAGTGCTTTTTAACTCTGAAAACTTTAAAAAAATTCGAGTATGTTTTACGATTTTCATTTCGCTTGTCTTTATCAGTTTTAAGTGAATACATTTTATTTGGAATCACAAAAAAATTCTCATTTTCTTTTCATGGCTAGTAAAAAAACATGTTAAAAGAAGTTTTATTTGTTTTTTTTCACACTAACTCCATGCAGGAGGCTCTGAGAGAAATAGTTTCCCTGAAGACCTTACAGCATCTTTGGGAATGCTGTGTGGAAGGTTTTTATTAACGATATATAACTGCAGATCACAAGTATCTTGTCCATTTTGTACTGATTGAATGTATTATATTTGTCTGTATTATTAATTAATTTAATTACATACGCCCTCATGGGCTTTTACATAACGGTGTAATATTTAACATAGAATAATAGTGACATAGAATAAATGGTTGGCACCCAAAAACATAAGTAAGTTAACAGAAATAATATAATGCAATAAATTAACAGTAATATTTTTGAAAGAGGTATGCTATTATAGCCTTCTTGTAACTAAATTCAGTGCAGTTGAATATATCTACTATTTCAGAAAAATAATTACCCACTGCATGCAATCTAGGTACAAGCGAGTATTTAAATAACTCAGTCCTGATATTGTTACATTTAAAAATAATTTTGGATCGAGTGGATCCGTTAGGTACATGGAAGGTAATTAAGCTAAGTAAATCAAGGGTGTCTTTAATATATATTTTTAATAATATATCTAAAATAATAAATCCATAATAATATATCTGTCTTATGTTTTCACTTTGATTTTGAAGCTGCTAATTTTGACATCGGACGACCTTAGTGAGCTCATGTTTTGAGTTTGTAATATAATTTTTAGAATGTATAAAATAAAATACGTACAAGTACTTACTGTCATTTTTCACTTTTACCATAAAAACACATAATGTTTAACCTTTGCAAGCACGAAATCAAGCCAGTTCCCATTAAAATCCAACATCGAGGATAGAATGCTACAAATCACAAGCTCGAAACAGCAAATTTCAGTTAAAGCACATCGTCGCGTGCATCGTTCATATCGATATGTTTATATTGATTCAACGTTTGTCAGTCATTATGATCCGAGTCGTCAAGCGGCGGGCGATAGTGTGTGGTGGTGGTGGGTGGCGGTAGGTGGCGGTAGGTGGCGGTGGGTAGGTGGCAGCGGGTGGTAGCTATGTCCTGCCGAAACACGCATTTCTCCTTTACGACAGCTCGCACAAAAGCCTTCGCGCCGACCGCGAAAATGGTTCATCGCGCTATTTGCAGCGCGTAAACACGCGAGCGCGGGCATACAAATGACGCATTAGAATGCAGTATGCTCGTATATAGTAGGTAGGCTGCCGTTGACATAAAATTGCCGGATAGCAAATAAGCGTTTACGGTCACCAAATAATCCGCCTAAGGCCACGTTGGAAGTGTTTGAGAACAAACAATATGTTATTCTCCTAGAAATTGTTAAAAAAAGGTAAGTGAATTTCTGAATAAAAACCACCTTCCAAGCAAGTACTACCCTTTTTTTAAGTTTTAAAGTACTATGCAAAATTAATATACTAATTATAATTTTCCATGAAAAAATTGCACTGCGCTTTTGTCATGGTATGTAGAAAAAATGCAGACCACCAGTGAGATTTATTAACAACTAGCCTATAGGACAAGTTTCTGTTAGTAAGTCTGAACTTAGGCCGCAAAAAATATCCTAGGGTATAAGAAACTGAAAAGTGACAACAGAAGACCGACAAAAGTAGAAACGGTTTTCTGAAGGAGGTGAAGGATGTCAAAAAAATCAATCAAATAAGAATCTTAATATTTTCCCATTGGCGTAAAAAACTGTAATTTGGAATGTTAAAATTATTGTTTCGTATTCAGTTCAGCGGCAGAAGACCAATATTATAACCATCTCTATTTCGATTGCCTACAGCAAAAAATGTCCTAGGTGTTATTGGACCAGTTGGTCCAGCCTGCGAATTAATGACACAAGTCTTGCGTTCTAGTATCAAAGATACTGGCATCGTTCAGTCGATTGATCTCACGAGCATCGAGTTAAACGGGCGAACACGAACGCGCGTATCGACGAACTTTCGAGCTACATTATTAGCCGTCAACTGAAAGTAGGTATAACGTGTCACTGCGAGCTAATAAGCTAAAAGTTAAACCTTGAAGTTGGGCTACCAGCCTGTTTAGTCGGTTTACTAGCCGGTTTAGCCCGAAAAGGTACATTGAAACTCACACTCGAAATATCGTTTTGCATAATATTTTCAAAAACACATCATATTGTTGTTAAATCGCATAAACTGTTTGCCTTACAACTACATGTTCTAAATAATAAAATAAAATAATTTTAATAATGAATTAATTATGAAAATTAGCTGGTAAAAACGCAGACACGTTTTAACAGCGGTAAATTGAATTTGCGTAAAATGTACCTAAAAACTTGCATATTTGTTTTAGCTAAATATTAGGTTGGAATTTTTAATAAACTGCTATTTAGTTGATTCAGTCAATATGACGGGAAACGATATTAAATTACCTTTTTTACCCTTGTCAAATTCAAAACGTCCAAATAATTAACGAAATTATTGAAATATCTTCAGAGTTTTTAATTATGCTATCGGCTTTCGATAATTTGGTATTTTGCGTAGGTAATATGAAATTATCAGAGTATCAATGAAGATTTCTGATACTCTGGACAAATTCCTTGTTTTTTTTGTAACAAAATTTTTGGTGAATAAATTACCAAAAAGGAAATATAATCATCGGAATATAATGTAATATAATATAGGTAGTTGTTATTAGAATTTTGATTAGTGACTGATATTTATATATTCCCATACTTGCGTAGTAAAATGATTTATTGACAAAGCGGACTCATTACAGCTTTATTCACACTTTGAATTTAGTTTTTTCAAGAATGTGAGGCTTTTTCTCAAAATTTAAATTCACCATTAAAAATACGGTACCAGCCCAGAAGGCACAATTTGCAGCTGTCGGGAGTGAACATCATTAATAGACTCGGGAAATGTTATGATGTCGGTGGATCACCGATTCATCAATGATACTAACATAATTCATCAATGGAGAGAACTCCTGCGGAACCAGAAAACATTGGTAACTCTGGTAAACTTTAAAAAAGGTACTAAGATATAGTCAAAGAAATTAAGTGAACATGAGAGATATGCAAACCGTCCCCGTATCAATAATAATAATTGTAAAAGATTTGGTACTATGAGAGACTCTTTATAGCCAAATTCTTTATATGCTTTATACCCACTATATTTAAAACAACAGATCTACAAACTAATATATGCAGTCGGGGGCGTTCTATTGTATATATTTAAAGTGGATATAAAAAAACCTTTTTTTTAAGTATTTTAAATTGTTCTTCTTTTAGCCGTCTGCACAGAAAAGTTTGTAGATCTTTAATTTGGCACTTTTTTTTTCAAAACGATTTTGGGATATCTAAGAGTGAGACCTTCATGTTATTGAATTATTAGATATTTTTCTCTTAGGTAAATCTTTTCGTAATCCACGTTTAGTTCAATCAGATGAACCTTTATCATCACAAAGTCCCGCTCCCAGGTCCAGAAGATAATGATTTAAAATGTGTCGAGTCTGATTTGTGCCACGTAATAAAGCCCAAAGCGCAGATCAGCAAAAGTTTCGTCAATCGGGGGGCGAATTCATCCCGCCGCCTCCCACCGAACGGCGTTAATTGGACGGGGCACACTCGCATCGCAACACCCGTACGCCGACAGCCCGCCCGTGTAATTGGACTGTTCCTTGGCCGATGATCGAATAAAATCCGGCGTCAGAGCTCGCCTCAATTCGCGTTCACCCAGCTAAGCCCCTCGTGATTTTTTCATCCATCGAACCTTTGATCGTGCGAATAACGATTATGAATGCTAGTGATTATTTTTATTGTCGAATACGTCCTTGCGTATGGGGTAATCATGCATAGTGTACTAGTATTCAATTTAAAAATTCATTTTGTCTCTGATTTTTTGGTCAACTCCATTGTTGTAAAATGTTTTTTTTTTCTTCTAAATACTGGATTAAAACAAGTCAATAAATTTCCTAAATATTAGATGTACAAGTTTGCTTCCGCTGTTTTTCTATATATGGTTTTAGCAGTAAGTAGTGATCGAAATAAATAAATAATAGAAATTATACAATAAACTTAGACATCTGTCAACATAGTTCCATAGAAACATTAGTCAATTTGTATCTACATTATAAAGTTATTCTCGATTGAAAACGACAATTTACGAGCTAAATTCTCGTAATTTGCGGGAGTTTTTAATTACCAATGCTCGACCCTATATTGCGTAAGTGGTCAATACATACTTTTAAAAGTTGATATAAGCAGTCTTTTCTTACCCACCGTATTTTTGAAATGTTTTTCTTTCTGATTATCACTAATTTTTTTATCAATATCTCACGACCTGGCTGACCAGCACTTCCGAAGAAGTAAAAAAATGGACCGATTCGTGGATCGTTTCAAAAGATGACTAATTTTTTTCAACGCGGGATTTACATACTGCTGGAAAGATGGAAAAAATAATGCCCAGCGATGATCAATACTATAAATCATAAATATATAACCAATTTTGCACAATAAAGCCTCGAATTTCGGAGAAAACGGCGGAAGCAAAGTTGTGCACCTAATATTATACGAAATGTTTGTTTGGAAATATTTTTTTGTTTACTGTAATAGAATGCCATTTGGTACTTCTCCGATAAAATAGCATCACATCAAATACTTTTTAGAAGAATGTCTCATCATAAATCTATATTTTTTCGCATTGAAAAAAATATTTTGCATGGTAGATTTGTTCAAGACCAGAAAATTATGTTTTCCTAAAAAATCTTATCTTTTTTATAAAAGCCATCCAATGTCACTCTTCATACTATTAAGAAACCCAATCCATTCTTGTTTTGCAAATGAACCTTGTAATTTGAGCATGGCCGACACAAATAAAAACTAGCTGGATTCAATTTCACCAATCGGAAAGGTCGAAATATACATCATTAGCGAGATATGCGTCGTCAGGACCAGGATTAAGCTTCCCCCCTTGCAGCCTCTCACCCTGAACTAACCCGCCCCCCTCTGCGCTCTTGGTACCCTGTTCCTTGTACCAACCCACTCCTAGGATCCTCGGGGCTCATTAAATCCAAACGATTTTATGAGATGCCGCGGGGGTGAATATCTTATTTGTAAACACGATCCCTTATTTTCAATATTGATGATTTGCTTCATAGCCAGAACCGCCGGAGTTGCCGGTGCCGTCCTTCGTCTGCAGGAAATGTTGTCTTTGTGAATATTTTATTCAAAATAGTTTTGGTTTATTCAATACATATTTTTTACAGCTCCCTCGAGACGGAGTTTTTGACGGTTTGATAGAACATTATTCAGAGTGTTATGGATAACTGTTTTATTATGGGCAGTGTGCGTGTAATGTACTATGAATTATGGAAGGAATCGTTCGAAGTAGTAAACTTGGCGATAGTTTTTTGCATAATTTTGCATTCAATGTAATTCACCATTCATTGAGATTAACCATTTAGAATACTGTTCATTTAGTAAACAATTTTCTTTTCAACGCAAAATTACCTAACATGTATTTTTAAGTATCAAAAAATAATTTAATGCTAATACAATATTGGCGTTTTTTTATGATAACATTGATGGACCTAAAAACGATTTTCTTGGGCTGCTTAAATAGAAATGCTTAGTTATTTAATGAAATAGTAACTTTGTATAAGACCACAGATTTTATTTTTATTTTAATGACCGACCAGTTTCGCTTAGCCTAAGCATCATCAGCATACATGAGACAGATATCATTAAATGAAAGAGGCAAAATGTTAACTGAGAAAATGATAAAAAAAAGTAAGAAATTATATGAGTTTAGAGGAAATATGTCTAATATTAAACTTTTGCCTAATTGCTTACTCGATTTTATAAAAATAAAAAAGTCTTGAAATAAAATATACCTTTAAAATTGTGTACGTTTTGTGATTTTCAAAAGACCATAACCCAATGTGTATCCATAACATTTTTCTCTGAAATATTCTATTTCACATTATTTTGAAAAAAAAAAAACATTTTGATTCAAGGAAAATGGTTCATAAAGCTCTCTTTGAAGATGTAAATGTCACCGTTAACCAAATCAAATTGAATCCAGTTAATCTAGATACAACAGAGGAGAGTTCCGCGTCCTCCACAAATTCGTATATAAATATTAAATCTGTCAGATTTTGCTTATCACATGTGCTGGCAGGTGATTCATATTCCCGTCTTAACCGACGTTATTTTTCCTCCCTCACCCTTGCAGGGATGGGCTGTTGGGATGTTGGGATGTCGGGATGCCGAGAGGGGTTGGACTGATTGCATTCAGCGGGGGGTAGTCCCATAAACCACCCATTGATCCCGCTCTCACGTAGAACAAACAGAAAACACTCGTCACCTGCCTAAGCCGTGATTCCCACCGCGCCGTTAAAAACATGTTTTTATCTGGAACTTTAAATCCCGCAGATCCGCCACTGTTTGCCGAACCTGATTGTTTTCAAGCTGAAGAGGATAATCTTCTGTGGTCAGGTGTCGTAGGACTCCGGGAATGTTTGCTATTGTTGTTTTTTTACGGGCCGACCACTATCGAAAATACCATGGAATTTATCCATCCGATCCCTGGCGCGTGCCAAAGATTATATATCAAATAATAATAATATTTCGATCACTTTGAAAATAACATCAAAGATACCGCACGATGAATGTGAATCTAATAAGAACATATATTATAAATCCATAACGCAAATACAAAACAATAGCCCGAATTCCAAACGTTTTGCTTACAATTAACAAATTAGAAACATAACATAAATCTGAATCTACCAAATAAGAAAAAAAAAAAAG
The DNA here is from genome assembly GCA_022651775.1 of Drusus annulatus. Taxonomy (NCBI): domain Eukaryota; kingdom Metazoa; phylum Arthropoda; class Insecta; order Trichoptera; family Limnephilidae; genus Drusus; species Drusus annulatus. The sequence goes on from JAGWCC010000150.1 coordinate 18,850, forward strand.
CTTTTTATGTAGTTGATTAATGAGTGTAGTGCTTTATACCGTTTTTTTCATTATTAAATATAGATAATTCATTGCATCACATCTATTCCTGGTTAATTGCCTCAAAAAATTTTTTTTTAAAAACAAATTTTTTTCGCCGCGAAATTCTTAAATCACATCTTCTTAATACGGGTAGAATACCTATTAATACCAAGCAAACTTTTTAAGAATAAATAAGTAACTAGGCACCATCTGCAAGATTATACTCGTATGTGGGTTGCTCTTTGATAAAAATATTTTCACTATTTTATTAGAAAACTGTATTTTGACTGAGACGAACATATTGTCGTTCCCCCGGAATGTGATCGTTCATTTACTAAAACGACGGAAGCGGAGTTTCAATAGCGCAATCCCACGGATATATCGGAGGCCATTCATATAATTTTCCAGTGAGATAGCATATTTTGGGTAAACGGTCTTTTGGGAAAGCCGACGGATGAACGGATCTCGGAGTACCTCCTGCCTCCTGCCTCCTACCCTCCCCCGGGAGATGCTGAATATCGAAATGGAAAACAGAGAACGGCATACCTGCCAGCAAAGTTTCGAAACACTAACACAAAGGTTTAGGCTGTGTTCGCTTATTGATTGGACTGGCAGGTAGTGTTCATAATGAATGTGTTGGGATATCTCCAAGGGGACAACAAAAAAAAGTTTTTGAACTACGCATTAAACGTCAAATTATAAAACAGTGAGTGTGACATCCAATTTCAAACTCACGAAAGAACAAAAAATAAATTATTGTTTTTGTTTTGGAGTGTCTGTCATGTTTCGTGTCAAACTAAAAAGATAATAAAAAAATATTGGTAAGTGCTTAACTTTGACGTCAATGACACGCAGTATTTACTACCTGGCTTCACCCGGCTTCATCCGTGTTCCGAAACTCTTCAATTTTACTACTATTTCAAATATCTATAGATAATAATATTAATAGGTATCGCGACCTCAAAACAATTCGGTTGACATGGAAATTTCGGTAAAAAAGTTGTGCTGACTTCAATACGGCAGACCTCACCGTTTGGGAGTTTTTGCTGCTACAGAGATGTCCTATTTTCTGATTAAGATTACAGCAGAGATTCGACCTTTATGCAAATATTGGTCAATAGTCAATAAAGTTACTCTTTACCCAAATATATAAAAATATTCTTTTATAACCGTGATTTTTTTTAAATAAAAAGTGGTGATAATTAAACGGCGGGATTTTTCCCTTTGTGCTTAAGATACTCGTACGTCCCAGAACTTTTTAGTACTCGCCTTTTTAAATATACACAAAACACTTTGAGACAATTTGAATGTCACTGCAGAAGGTGGTGAAGGTCCCAATAGCCCGCTAGTTTAGCGGAGACGGCGTGTGAGCGTTACCTGCGCGTAAGCTCCCGAGGAGGCGGGCCAGAGCCCCAGTAATGCCATTAAACCGGGCCGGATCAGCGGGCCTGGTAACGCCGCTGTCCCAAATGGTCCCCAAAGCCAGGACACATCCCTGTGGACCGCGCTGGGAATAAGTTTATTGCCGATGGATCGACTGATCTCCCAATTAACGGTTAGGACGCTACCTGTCAATAATTGGACTTATATATATAGAAATACATGACTACTGGACAAATTGAACTAATTATTAAGATTATGACTATTAATTTGAATGGCTTTATTTCTAGTGCTTCTAAATTATTTAATCTGTTACCGCGACCATTTTTATGGAAAATATGAGCACCGGAGCTTTTATTGAAGGTATGATCTTTTTCAATAAGATGATTGGCAAATTCTGATAAACCTTGGTTATTTAAACATCTAAGATGTTCTTTGATTCTAACATTGACATTGCGGGTTGTTTTACCAATATAAAATGCAGACCAATCACTATTATTCCAATATTACGTATATTTCCCGTAAACTCATAAAATTAATCATCTTTCAATAGACGTTTTGCCTCTTTCATGTCATATTATCTGTCTCTTTCTCTCTGTTCCTTTGATACAATTTAAATGTTAACCTCTTGTTTTCTTATTTTATTTGTTGTTGTGTTCTCCCTCTGTATGTACGATTATATATAACCACGCACTACGTATTTTTTTAATGTTTAATTTGGTACCTTGATGATGCTAAAACTAAGCGAAACCGGTCGGTCATAATTTATTTTTTTAAATGTTTTCTTCTACAAAGTTTTTATTTCATTTTGAACGAAAAAACGAGTGTGAAAAGAATATATGATGCGAAAGTGAATTAAGAAGAAGTCGAGGACGCCCGAGAAAATAAAAAAGAAAAAATTAAATAGTGTTGAAACGTATGGGAGCCGGTAGCAATATTTTTAAAATTGTTTCCGAAGCTTTTGTCTTTCAGAATCAATGTTTTCTTTGTATTTTTAAATCTTACGTTTGTTTCTCATAACTAGCCACATCATTATTGCATAGACTAAATATTGATAAAACCAAAAAAACACATCTCAATTACGTCGAGATACCAACGAAAATCTAATAACATTTTTGGTACATCATTAACTTTAAAAAATGCAATGTTTGGTAAGACTTGTATCACGAGCATTCATAAAAAAAAACATTATTTCTATTTAAATTAGAATTTACTTTAAAGTTTTTTGATTTTATTTTGGTATTATTTTTTAATTTTTTTTATTTGATTTATTTTGTTACATACATTTAAAAATTACAGAAATAATAAAAATAATGTAGACATAACAAAAAAAATCCCACATAGGCAAAAGCCAGTGCGTGGGTATACTAATTCAAATCATAGTTATAGCTCTCTATAGTTACGTTTTACAGTATAAGGTACATTTCAAATTAAGTAATCAGTAAAATAATATCAACGATTTCCAAGGAAATATTACAGTGATAAACTGGCGGTTTCTTAAAAGGTTTCGCAAGCTTAATTGGCAGAGACATTACTCCCAGATAGAGTAGAGGTTCCGAGTTAGAGTCTCGGTCACGAACTAATTATTTTTATTTTCTTTTTCCACTTCTATTTAATATTTATCTGAAAATTTATGATATTATTTTATTTACTAATAAAAATGGAGTCATCTTAAACTCGATTTAAAATTAAAAGCTGGTAAGTCAAAATTTTACTTTTTAATAATAAAATAAAGTCACATCAATCATTACGAAACCACTCATAAAGTAAATGTGTCTTCAAAGAACAGTTGATATGTTTTAAGGCTTCTTTGTTTCAATTAACTTCCTTTATGAACTCATAGAATGGGTATGTATCCTTCATATTCAAATAATAAACTTTAAATAATTTTCTTTATGAGTACCTACATCTGTATGAGCATGAACTTCGAATTGATGTTAATTGAAATTATAAATTTAAAAAAAAAATCTTTTCCATTGCAACCTACCTAATAAAGGTACTTTATAAACCAATAATGTATTTTTGTAGACATTGTTCTATATTTGAAATTTAATTTTTTATTGTTTGGCAAGTCGAGTTATATCCCATGATTTTTCATGGATAAAAACTAGTTGTTTTATAAATGATACCCCTCACGTGTGTATCTACCTACCACTGATCCATGAAATTCATATTCAAATCAAATTTGAAACACTGAAACGTGTAAAATAATTTTAAAATTTCGCGATCCATGACCGAAAGTTTTGTTATTTTTTTTCGAAACCAACCTGATAATTGACATTTGAGAGCTGTCCGTAACCTAGAAGTGGGAGAAAGTGAAACGCGAAACGCGTCTTTCACCCCAAAAAAACAACCCAGATAGCAATGAATTTCGAATATACTTTTTTAGGCATTTTTATTTTTGCGTTATCGTTATACTCTCTTCCCCAATATTTCTGTTGAAGATTGAGCCTTCGGATTTCTCAAAGTTTAAAATCCCCACACGTGTTACGTCTGCATTATATTCTCGTTACGGAAACAATCTCTTATGGTAAACTCAACTCCTGTACATAAATATGCTTAAAACAGAATTAATCCCCGAATTTCAAATAATATTTATCCCAAACTGAGAAAATCAGATTAAAGCGAATGGTACGAGGATAATAAAACGGCTAAAGCGATTTTATTAATTCGTGCTCTTTTTTTTATACATAAAATTGTAGATTTATGTAATATCTACTACGTTGTTAGAAAAAAAGCATTATTTTCGTACTTTATACCTTATGTAGAAAAAATATTATGTCAAACGTTTTATTTCACACTACTTATTTGTCACCCGTGAAAAATCACGGGATTTAATTTGACTTTCCAAAAAAATATAAGCTGCTTTGATCTATTCATTTCAAATACAATATAATATCTGCAAAAATACTTTATAGGTAGATACTTTATTAGGAAGGCAGGGATTTTAAAACAGCATGTATTCAAATATGATCATATTTTTCAAAAACAGTTTCATATTTCAAGCACTCACACTCCTACTTACGTACGCAAAAAATTAATTATTTTCAGTTATAATAATACCATATTGTTAATTTAAATATTCGCAAAACTCCTTAAAAGGACTGTCTGCAAAGCTACAAATACCCCACAAGATGTATACATTTTCAACTGTACCATGAAACCATATAAAGTGAAGCTGACTTGATTGCTAATTTAAATTCATCTATTGTTCATTTATAATAGTATTTTCGTTTACCTGAACTGCTATCCTGTATTTAATGAATAGAAAATAATTGGTTTGAAATGTGTTACTTCTTAAGCTTTTAATATTTATCATTTACAATTGTTTATTTCCAAAAATAAAATAAATTAAATTAATATAACCGTCGATCATCTTGTAAAACATGTCCGGCGTGTGAGTACTTCGGAGATAGCTAGTCCGTGACCGGCAAACTTCTATATGTTCGGTCCTCAAATATTGCTATCTTTTTTTCAAATGCTTGTAATAACAACTGTAAACAGTACTCCCCTCTGTGAAAAAACAGTTTATATACCTGCAAAAATCTCATCTAAAAATGTAACCAATGTAAATTTTGTACCGTGGAAAGTCATGAAAAACTGGAAAAAACGACACGTCACTGATGTACATACGAGTATATTAACTATGTTCCAGAACTAAAAGGGAAGTAACCGAACTCTATAATCCAATATCGCAACTCATATCTCTTTATCCGGTGTAATAGGCTAAATATATTGTGTATTATATGAACACACGTTATATTTATATCTACCCAAGTTCTGAAATCACTACACGCGTAAATAGCCCAGTAAATCGTGCACACTTAACTTAGTATTGTAATAATAAGCCGTCTACCTGTCAAACCTTAACATTGATTTTAGGGCAGATAAATTTTGCATCATGTTGGCAAAATTAAAATGCGTTTTTTTTTTTATTGAAATAATAATCAACATTTTATGTTTTTTTTTTATAACTCCCATAAACACAAATACAAACGATTGTTCTTATATAAATATCATCATTCAAAGTCGCAATATTACGGAATGTATTCATTACAGTTAGTACAATTATTATTACTTAATGCGTGGTTGTGTGTAATCATCGCGTATGTGTGTATTCACTATGTTTATCTACCACTTAAGTATTTAAAAAAAGAACTTAAAATTTTAATTAAGAAAACTTCTGTTTGGCAATATACTTTTTGTAATCGTTAGATGGTATGTGTTGTTTTCTTTACCTATACACATTTAAATAATGTACCGTATAGGCACTAAAGAAATCAGTTTTTTTTGTAGATACGAACGTACCGGGCTGTGATGGGACGTATTTGATTTATAGGGGATTTTGTGGGATATAAAATGTTGATAGTTCGATGCTTGCGAAGATTGAATGCTATTTTGTTGTTACCATGGTTGTGGTTTTTTTTAACTTTTCCAGTTTTTTTCATTTTTATTTGTAGTATTTGCGGATAACGCGGCCTAGGATGTAGGTACCCATGAAAAACACTATGCATATATCTATTTCGTCTTATGTGATTCGGGTTAATTTTATATTGAGCAGAAGATTTCTTTTTTCAATTGAAAAAAATGTCATAACATTAAATACTAATAATTATTGACGTTTTTTACTAACACCGTATACTTTGCTTACATTCATGTGTTACTATAGAAAACTGAGAACCATTCGAATTTATATAAACGAAGGCTCCGTATAAGTGTTGGCAAGGATTTAATACACTGTAATGCACATTACCTACGTGGCTACACGTAGTCACCAACATTACATTGCATTTCTCTCCATATACGATTCGTTATTTTAAAATTAAAAAAACAATATTTATGTTGCACAATATAATATCCACATTGTGAATAATGTCATATTTTCATTAATTTTTCAAATTCCTTTTAGTGATTTGTTTGTAAAATATAAATTAATATGAAAATCATTATTTTCGAGTGCCAAGCCAGATTTTTTTCGGAATTTGCGGAACATTTCATACATTAATAATGCGGTTTATTTTTGAAGTCTAGAGTTAGAGTTTTTATAAATTCATGTATAAATCGGGAAAATTATATAATACTCAATTTGTAGAAGTTAATTGCGAAAAAATACGTTAACAAATATAAACAAATTTCATTAAGCTTTAATAGGCTTTGAATATCAATCATTTTTTGTTTTTATTTTAACATCCGGGTAGTTATTTTATACGAGAAAATTGTACGTTTTACGTGCAATGCAATCACTGACGTTACTACAAGTGTGTTGACTATTTGTTTTTTCCGGCATTTTGAAAACCATTTACTACTAAAGTATTCATGACTTAAGATATTCTTTTTTTTTCTGTCACAGTCGTAATTTAAATAAGCGTGAAATTGAAGGAAGATATCAGTTATATTCTGGGTGATAAAAGAAGGCGAGTGAATTGAATTAACTTATTTTACACCAAAATACTACAACAGTCGTAATTCCATTATATTCATTGTCTTATGGCAGGTCAGGTACAAAGTCGCAATAATAGAAAAGTACCTATTTTTGAGCAAATACATGAATGTAGATGTTGCAATGAATAAATTGCAGGAATAAGGCGTTGTAAATTCCACCCTTTTCCAAACCTGGCGGGGAAAGGGAGTGATTTATTTTTATTTTTACATTAACTCCACAAAGGCGTAGGAACACAGTATATCATCTTCGGGAATACTGTCCGAAGGGTGCTTTCAAGGAAAATAAAGGGTGATTGCTATTGGAAGGAAGAAAATTAATACCCGGCAAATATTCCACAGCCGAACAAACAAAAACTTTCCCGAAAATGACCCGTCTTCGTATGGAAAATGACAACCATCCAAAAACATTGGGCATGCAGTTTGTACGTCTCCCGGACGTTCAGAGGCACATATGGTGGACTAGATAACATTTTACTGCTCCTTCAGAGAGTCTTTTATTAAAATATCTATAAAACAAAACAAAAATACGAACGAAAGAAACTACATACAAACAAATATCCACGTAAGAGATGTAGTGTAAATTATTTTCAAAGGGAAAATATTGGGTTTTGAAAAGAGGTGTTTTTGAATTGACCCCCTATTGCTTGAAAAAAAAACATTGTATAAACTTTCTTCTATTTCTTTTAGTTTTATTTATTTTAAATAAGTTACTTTCTACATTTAAGTTTACAAGTAACTGATTAGTTAATTTTTTTTGACTCTATAATATTTTAACTTATTTACTACTTTTAATTTTGATTTATATGCATTTTAATTCATTTTTACATGCTATTTTAATTTTATTGATAGGCATAATTTTGATGGTTTCCGGCAGCGCATTATAAGATTTCATCCTTTTATATAGTAAGCTGTTTTGTATGTTGGCTTTATTCTTTTCTGGTAATATAATTTCATTACATGCCCTTGTATTATATTTATGAATATCAACATTGTAGATAATTTTGTCAGAAAATATTTTGGTAACAAGTTGTTCTTCATTTTATCTATTAACATCAATGTGTTTAATGTTAGCATCTGTTTTACTATTAGCCAATTTAGTTTCTCTGACATTTTAGTTACTTTTGAGTATCTATTTCGCCTAAGTATAATTTTCATTGCTCTATTTTAGAGAAATTGAAACCTATTTTGTTCGCTGTCGTTACACAAGAAAAGAATCGTTAAACAGTAATTAAAATGTGGAGAAATAATGGAGTTGTATATTGTGATTGTGGTTTTTCTGGAATTTTTTTGACGAATTCTTCCCAAAAAAGAGATTTTCCAATTTTATTTTGTATATACTCAGCATGCTTGTTAAAGGTTAGCTTTGCATCTAATATAACTCCTAAGTATTTCATATCACTTACATTTTCAAGAATGTCACTATCAATTTCAATTTTGCTTTTACGGCATGTTTTCTCAAATCCAATTATTATACATTTTGTCTTTTTTTGTATTTAGTTTAATTTTATTCATTTTAAGCCATCGTGATACATTATCTAGTCCATTATTCAAAATATTGATTAATTCTTCGTAATTATCACCAAATATGTATATCAGTGCATCATCAGCAAATAGTCGTACTTTGCACTTTGAAAATATTTTTACCATATCATTAATATAAATAATGAACAACAGAGGTCCTAGGACTGATCCTTGCGGTACTCCTAAAGTATTATGTAATGGTTTTGAAAATTGACTATTTATTTTTGTAACTTGTTTTTGTTCTTTCATTTATTATTTTTTTAATTTTAAAGCTGCATCTAAGAAACAAATTTATTTTAGTTTTATTATCAGTATTTCATGATAAATCTAAAAACATTATATCATATTTTTATGATCTCTGTGTTGGCGTTTTACGTACTCAAACCAATGGCAGAATTCACCGACGTAAAATATATTTTTTAAATAAATTTACTACGCGTAGTAGTTTATTTTAACCAACCTATGGGACGCATTGGATCACTTGAGTCCCATCATTAATCAACTGTGAAAAATGATTTACAAATGGCTTGACGTTTCGCATGACTGCCGCGCATCCGGCCATCTAGAGGCACATCACATCACGCTGCAGGTTGTGGATTTTCTAATTTTCCGGATCAATAGTCCCCGGTGCTGGCATTGCATATTTCATCGGCGCGTATTCGGTAGAGATTGTTAAATTAAACATAAGCCTCCGCGGAGCCGATCGTAAAAACCTGCGCATCATACCTTTTTACACTGAGTAGGGGTAGAGATTGCGAGCAGGGTAGGACTGGTATTGCGCCGCAAGCCTTTTCTACATCTAAATATTTGTATTGATACTTTCCTTACTAATATTGTTTAATCAACTTTACCATCTGATTGGTTCAAAATATGCAATACTCAAAAAAAGTCAGCTATCTCAAATATTTGTGAATAATAACTAACATGTGGTTTTCCGATTCATGCCGCAATGATGTTACTTTCGTCTTTCTTTCAACACTTCCATTATTCATGGGTAGGTCAGTGTTTCAGTGACTTGTGGGATGTGATTATTTGATTTAATTAAACTCAGTTATTTATTATTTTAAAAAACATAACAACGTTACAATTGTATTAAAAAATGTGTTTATAATTTACAACAAACAGAGTATAAATCATGTAAGAGAGAGAATAATAAGTAGTTTAAAAAAATACACATAGTTCTACAATTTTATATTTACCATGTATTTTATTTAATAGTTTAATAAACATGATGGATAAATAATATACAGCAACAAGGCTTGCTGTATAAAAGCAATTTAACTGACGCAAAGTATTTCGATAACCGAAGCGATTTGATTCAACAGCAAAACTGTCCTCCCCACCGGCATGACTATTAACAAGTTAGTCCCGCAGACTGGGAGATAAAATAATATATGTTGTCGATGACTGCGATTACCATTGAAAACATAAAAGTTAATGCTCTCCATGATAGCCAAGTTTTCTTAACATCCACGAATCAATTTGAAAAAATGTGTAACGATGTACATTTCCTTTCGTAGATGGTTCGTTCTGAGCATACCCAAGAGGAAGTCAGTAGGCTAGAGCCATGGGTAGAAACCATACTCCCTCAAGTAGAGAAATCTCAAAAAAATCTTCTGAACTCTTAGTACTTCTAGTCGTGTGGACTTTAAATCACTGATCCACTCTCAAGCCTGCTTCTTGCCAAGGAATTGAATAATATTATGAGAACCAGGGTGTTTTTAAAATTTCTCGCAATGCGTACAACGAAACCCAGCATTTTCAATGAAGTGCCACAGGCCATTTCGATATGAGCATGAAATGTTAGCCTACTATCAAATATGATCCCAAGATCTTTTATAGTGGAGACACGTTATAAACTTCGGTCGTGCATAGTATACCGATAAAACCAAGTATGATTCACTGTAGTGAAAGACAAAATGAAACATTTAGAAATATTGAACGTAACCAAATTTATTTTAATCTAGTCAACACTTCTACCAAATTCTGGAGTCGATAGCAGTCTTCTAATGAAAGATTGTATATCAATGAATATTTTTAGGTCATCCACAAAAAAATGAATGCAGAATAACCTCTGCGATATCATTTATGAATATAGAAACGAATAGCGGACCTAAATTAGAGCCTTGAGGTACTCCAGAAAGCACATAGAATATTTTTGACATGTATATTCCATGTGACACAAATTGCTTTCTTTGTGTAAAATAGTTGGAAAAGAATATGAAGAGCCGTAAAAAATAACCTTTCGTTGACAGCTTATTCAATAAGATGTCATGGTTTACAGTATCAAAGGCCTTCGAAAAGTCATTGTATGAGCAATCTACCTGGAAGCCTTTATTTTAAATATTGGAAACATAATCAGTGGGTAGTAAAATATTTATTTTGGTTGATCGACCTTTTCTAATTAAGAACGGCTCTACTTCAGACAGCGTGTATTTATAAAATATTAATTCGGACAGCTTTGCCGGGGCAGAAAGTATTGCTACCGGTCTGAAGTTTATAGCCTTACACCTTCAAAGTGCGGCAATAGCACTGGAGTTCTTGTTTTCCTTGTGCATTATTGTTTTGCACCCGCTGTTGATTGCAATGCAGCTTATTTAAATCTAGACCATAGCTTATAATCGTGCGTCAGTCAAAATCATAAAAAATCTAAATGAACAATTGTTTTCTTCCGTAAGCTTCAATAAGAACAACGGGAGAGCATATGTGCACATTTTTTTCTTACACTATCATCTGCTGCTTAGTATTATCATCATGTTGTTCGTCATCTTATTGAGATTAATATTTTTATTTATCTAATACATATATCGTGTTCCTGGGAATACAGAATGTGGTAATATGGGAAAAAAAATGTTTTGCCACACCGGTTATATGTGTACAGTGCAGCCCTCAATAGCAGACAATTTAGTAGAATCAATTGTTGCCTTCCACTGTCAGTCATCCTGTTCCTCCGTGTGTAAATTTATAAATTTCCTCAGATGTTATGTAAGCATAGACTTTGTGCATTAATTTCATTCTAAATCAACCTTTACCCATTCTATATAGTCTGTTTTTGATCTGAAAAAAATCAAATGGAATTCAAAGGGGAGCAGAATAGAAATGGTTTTATGACTTAAAAATAATAATATTAGGAGTGGATTGATAGGAATTATTATGCGTTAAAGGGGTAAATAAAACCGTGTTTATTATATTTCTATTTTATTAAGTAAATTCACAAATTCACATGAGTCGATTGTGGGACAGCAGGTATTTATATTAGCGAAAATAAGTTCGTTTAAAAAACATTTCACCTTTAGACTACCTAATGTATTTATGGGTTAAATCTATAAAAGAAGAATCTATTAAAATATCTGGTAAAGCCGTCGTTTTTTGCTTTTTCGGGCCTAAGTTGGTAGCTAGTCCACCTCTGACTATGATACTTACCGTGCTTACGAGCGGGCTGTAATATGGAGGCACTATGCCTCGTACGGTACTAATACCGCGTACCGGTGAGGCATTTTCTCCGATGTGTTTGTTTATGTTTTTCATACACACGGCAACTTAAACATAACACAAAGGAAAACTCGTCAAAGTGAATTATGGTGCTGTCGGGCTTGAGGATAAAATATTGTATTATATCAGTCAAAAAATACTGAATTTGTTTATTTTTCTATATTTTTGTGAGCTTTTTTAAATATCTGGGAAGCCTTGAACATTTTAATGGTTTTTAAATTGGAAATTTGAACAAAAAATAGACTTATTAATGCATTAAACTCGCAATTCACTATTTACCAATAACTTTATCTGTTTAACTTTGCACCGCACTTCTTAAAATCTCGTGGGCTATCTTTCGGATCTTTGTAAATTTTAACAAATACTCAGTACCCTCTCCATTTTTTGCATTTTTTTTAATCTAAAAACATATACTGCACAAACTTTACTGATCAAAGAACCAATCTATTGTGCAAGCAGATATGATGTAACGCAACACAACTCTCTATTGGTACACCCTCTTTCCATCATTCATATTTATATAAAGTCTCATAAAGACTACATTGATATTCCTACTATTGACATGACTTGACTCAATTATATTATTCAATTGATCGAGCTTCCGTGCCTTCCTTCGACGTCCCCGACTTATTCTTTCATCTGTTTGAGAGCCACCTATTTTTACTCCTATCCTTATCCATCTTCTCTTCATCTTTCTTAATTTAGTTCATTACGTTTACGGTCGTAAATGGTTTTACAAAAAAATGATTTTTTTTCTCTGACAGTTCTCTAGCACTTATTTTCAACATCCATCCGCTCTACTTGTCGTAACTGCTTATAAAACTGCCTTTCATTTCGTTTACCAGAAAAATTCTAGTAAACATACCCTACAATTTTTCTGTAGGGGTTAATAATATATTGCCTTTCGCCCGCTGACCGAGCGGTTTAGTTCGGTGTAAAAAACGAAACGCGAGTACTATGGTGTTCTGTATTACGGCGGTGGAAGCCAGTCCAAACTTTCCTTGTAAATCTAACTGCCGTGGTGTGTGTACTAAATAAGCTCATGCAACTTTGGGGATATTCGCAATACAGCGTCGCGCCAGTTCCATCCTACGGCTCGTAGATACTGCGTTTTATGGTACCGTATCCAAAAACAAATTCTGTCTTTACGACTCCCAGATACTTCGTCATAATATTCGGTCTAAGCAAACTCCCAACTTTTTGCTGATATTCGAGGGAGGGGCCTTTTTTAATTTTGGGTGAAAAAAGAATTATTTCTTCAAATAAAAAGTCACTGTTGCTTATAAATAGCTAAAAACTGCACAAAAGCGTGTTAAAGAAATCTTTTTCAACTCAATTTACCAAGCATATTATATTTAAATATTTTATAAAACTACGTTCTCTTGCTTAGTGTACTTTTCATTTTTGAATGTGTTATATAACCTCATCGCCTTGAAGAAGTAGAACCTTTTGAAAGTGGTTAAATATTTATTCAAAGCCTTGATGACGATCCTACCCATGATAATTTAGCAGCCCGAGCAGGTATCTGTGGGACACTGATAACAATGCTAGTACCTGTCTTCCAGTTAAATTCAACCCCGAATTTTAAGATTACCACCAACGTGTTGTTTACATGAACTTGATACCAATCTTTTGTATCGTTTTACCCAAGTATTGTACTTTTAAAAATTTATTTTGACCAAATAATATAATAAAATTAACACGTTCATGGAATAATAATTTAACAACTAAATCAGAAGAAAAAAAAATTAAGTTTGATCAATTAATAAAGTATTGTACAATTAAAATACGTGGAGTTGAAAAAACCCACAATCGGTAAATAAAATTTTAAATGATTAATTCCGACAGCGCTTTCTTTGTAAAATTTATCAAATACCTACATGAATCATGTATTTTGTTTCCTGTTATGTTCATTAGAAAACATAAGTATGTTTATGTAAGTCAAATCGAAAACACACATAGGGACTATGTATGATAACTGTTCAGCACAGAGAGCGGGTGAAGCAGGCCGGGGGCCGGGGGCCGCGGTCGGGAGGAACTGTGCCCCGCGCGACGGTATGGAAGCGTGACAATGAGACATAATAAATTCGTCCAACTTTTTATTAAAACTTGGTATATTTATGCACAAGGAAATACCAGCGCAGTTCTTCCCTCTCCGGGCGGGGGATGTTATTTGAAGCGAATGGTTGAACTTTGGACTAACTTTCGAAATGAGACCACATTACTTGTACATTTCCTTTGTTAGTCCTTTCCATTAAAAAGTACAAACTGCGGAACTCTTTTTGAAATTTTCAAAGTTATTTTAATTAGCTTTGATAATTAAAAGCGCCGGATCTAGACCTCTTAGGAACAATGAATAAAAACCAATTGTTTGCATGAGATTAACTAAATGGAGCATAACAATTTTTTAAGATACAAAAAAGTTCCAATAAAAAAATGTGAGCATTACGTATTTTTACTGTGACTATAATTTGTATGCGGTCATATATCCAGGTAGGCAGCCAGTAGTCGGCAGTAGGTACTCGTACCACTCGCATTCCTAAATGAGCATTGTTCGTTTTATGTTGGAAGTTACGCGATCTCTTCTTGAATAAACAAAGAAAAATACATTGACCGTACTCGGGCTGTAAAATAAACATTTTCCCATTTCCCATATTGAACTGATACATATTGTGTAGAGCAATCTGCAGGTATTCTGAGCATCCTTAAAGAGGGGGAGCACTACTTTATGAGGGTTTAAGACTCGTATTTTGCCCGCCTGGAAGGGGCCTGAGGGGGGGGGGTGGATATTGGAGTAAGGATGCTTTATGGTTGTATTGGGATATAAGTGAATTATTCATGCATCCATCCAATCAGCATCTTCTCTCCTATCCAGAGCCACTCTACTCTGGAGGTAACTTTAAACTTTGGATATTTCCAATAATAATAATTGCGGCCAATAAGTTAGGTCGAGTGCCCCTAGAGGGAGTCTGGTTCGGGTTGACACGGGAGCCTAAGATACGGAGTAAAGTGGTCCTCTGGAGAAACAAAACGATACTATGCTTTATTAAATTTTCTCCGATATTAAAATCTAAAGCTTTACAAATGCAATTGCGGATCCCTTTAGAATAAACGCTATTTAAATGTTCATTTTCAAAAGTAAAACTTTTGCATTTAATGGCTTGGGAAATTCATTCGAAAGCACTGTTCAATATTTTCACAATCTGCAGTTAATAGACAATTTTAAAGTGATGGGCCTTCTTGACTGGAAAAGGGGCATAAGATCAACTTGTACTATGTTTAAGTTTCACATTTCTTATAATAAACAATAACAAAATCTGTTCACTTCATTTACCTATAATTATTTAAGATTTGCTATACAATTATGTAGTTAATCATCACAACAACATAAATTTATATACAAATTTACTTATTAATAAATCATATCACTTCTTTCCGCTTTTATCCAAAGTATAAAATTTTACTTCGATTACGCTTCAGTTTGTCAGCAGCTAAGCTTTCATTTTTGTTATCAGCTGTGAGCATTATTTGTGAAATGCTTTGACCAATTGGAAAGGTTTTTTCAACATTTCTGAGCTAAATGGATTAAGAGTCTTTCAATAACACCTGCCTAGCAAATGAAAAGAGTAATCGAAATACATCTTTGATTTGATTATCTTAGAAAATTTTGTTTATACACGACACATGAACATATTTTACCAAAAAGACGTTTTTTTTCGACAACGGAGTGTTGTCAAGTCGTCAACCCATTTCACCAGGGGGTGATATATATATATATACATATATATATATATATATATATATATATATATATATATATATATATATATATATGTCCTCTCAAGCTTTGGTCAAGCTCGAAGACTGGGAAGAAAACCTTCGGGAAACTTGAGCTTTATTTAGCATTATGTGTTTAATTGGGAAATTAAAATATTAACCTTACCATAATATTTTCATTTTGTTCAACATTTAACCAACAACATATAAATTAACGATGTTCCTTATTTATAAAGTTCCGCCAAATTTCATTACTTTCATAACTTAAAGTTATTTGAAATTTCATCCTTGGGCATTTTAAGTAAAGCTTAAACTTTGATCGTAAAATCGGGTGAACTAACCCGTTACGCTTCCCATAAAACGGTGCATCAAACTTACCTAATTTACCGGTAACGACTTATTAACAATCTGGTCGATTACATACTTACCCTTAAGGCAAGGCTTTATACGAAACAACCCTAAGCCTGAGGTACTTGCCCGCTAAGCTGAGATGGGGATGTTTGCGGAGTATTTAGCCAGTTTCGGCGAAATATTTTACTTATCTGGCTTTATCATACTTGACCTCGATACCAAGTACCTTCCTACTAAGTGAGGTAATTATTCATACAAGTAGGTAGTAAACCCTTGTAAGCAAAAGTTTACCGATACGCTGGAGTGACCAGGGGAAGTAGGCAGTTGGGTCACCCCGAGGTCTGGTCTCCCAAAAAACTGCACTAATTTACGACCTCTGTCACAAGAGACTAACCAAGAAGAAGAAAGAGTAAAAAAATGTACACATTTTGGATATTTCTTGTAATAATTAAGATATTTTCCAACTTTCCCTTTCTTTTGGCAATTCACAAGTATAAGAACATTTTTTTTAATTAACAGAGAATTTTCGGTTGGACCCTAATCTTTTTTTTCTTCTTTGCGTTTTTTTTCTAATTTGTGTGGTTTCATTATTATTTATAAAGAAATATCATAATGCAGTTTTAAGCTCTGAAAATTTTATTTAATTAAAAATAAATATTAGGTTTATATTTTCTGTCAACTCATAAAATTGGTCATTATTATTTAATCACCTCTCAGTTGACATTTGGTTGCTTTCAATTCATATTATCTGTCGCTTTCTCTCTGTTCCTCTGTTATAATTAAAATCTTATTCTATTGTTTTTTCATTGTTCTGTGATTTTATTTTATATTTTGTGCTACCTCTTTTTTATTTTTTTATTTGCTTAACTTTATGTTTTTTTGCAATATGGTACATACATTGTCCTCCACGGTAGGAGTTCACCTGTGATGCGGAGGACATATGTAAACATAACCCCTGGACTGCTACATGGACTTTGTATGTATATATTATAAAACCGCACACTTTGTGTTTATGATGCTTAGGTTAAGTGAAACCGGTCGGTCATAAAAATTAAAATAATATCCGTTGTCTTAAACAAAGTATTTTTTTCTTTTATTTAAATATGTCAAACCACAAAGTTATTGCTTTCTACCAAAATTGTCATCCTAAAAAAGTGTTAAATAAACATGTTCTATGGAGGCTTTTGTTATTCAGTGATTATGATGTATTTATCATGTGATATATTTTTGTAAGTGTGGCAATTTTTTCATTATTCGCGCTCAACTTTTTATCACGTATTAAGAAATAAACTTGTTGTAAATAGGTGGTTTTTAATCATAATACTCGTGTGTTATTTTATGGTCAATTTGTTTTTTTTTGCATTTCGATACCAAATTAAATTCCCCTGACAATTTAAAATTTCAATTTGACTGGAACCCTTCCAAAAAGCAAAACACATGTTCAGCAATAAAATAAAAATGACATTTATACTGTGGAAGTAAACAGTGGCTGACAAAAGTAATCCAACGAGTTTGTCGTATTAACCGTCACCCCATAAAACATTTTCCCTAAGAAAGAGGTTCGTTCTTCCGCTGATGTGACGGAGATAGCCCTACAAATTAAGTGCCCGTTCATAAATCACAGTACGCCGAGCAAACTTGTAGTTGTTGCTGAGTGACCTTAAATCCTAAACAAAAACCAGCGCGAGACTTCAGTATTTTATTGCCCGGAAGTTTATAAATGTTTTTGATACATGGCTTTTACGTATTTTCATGCGGACCCCAACATTAAAGGCGGCTGAGAGTTTCTCTTTCCATTTTCTTACCGTCTTAATACACGTTGCGGATCATTTACAGCTCTGCCATCTTTCTGTGTACAAGAGCATCGAATGTGTAGGAAAAATTTCAATTTTCGGTTTTGTGTTTCTGTAATTTTTCTCAACTGCCGAAATAATTTGTACCCTGCTTTAAATCTTCAATCAAGTTAATGCTTTTCACAATATTTTTTGGATATATCACTTTTCAATGTCTAAAGTTTAACTCACGAGGAATCACTTATACAAAGCTCAACATCTGATTGAAAGGCGACTTATATCATTCAAAACATGTTTTGTTATCATTTTCAAAATAACTGAAAGTTATGTTGATTTGGTTTAATAAGTTTTTCATTATCATTTCGCCTAAGCGCCGTTTTGCCTTGAAATTTCGCCATTTAACTATAATTAATGTTGACGGTATAAACTACTTTCACTTGAAAGGTACTTTCCATAAACTACATAAATACCAATCTAAAATTATACATCCCTGTTTATTAACGTAATAAAATGTCAAGTACTTCCTTAAAAAACTTTTAAAATATCCTTAACCTACAATAAAAATTTAAGGTTATTTATTTTATCAAATTCGAGTAGATACTTGTAAAAATATCGAAATTGTATTCATATACTCGTATATTATTGCGATGAATATGATATATTGTGAAAAATTAGTTGTAACTGAAAAATCCAACCTGTGTAAATGTCCTTCCCACAGTTACGATCGTGTTTTTATAAGCTTTATCTACTTGTGGTAGGTACTTTCTAGACATGATTTCAAACCATTACAATACCGGGTTGATCAAAAGGTATTGCTGTTATTAAGAAATGTTACCAAAAAAAAATGTCATGCATGTTACCAGTAAAAAAGTTAACTTGACTTGCTAGGAAAAATATTAGTTCCCATTTAAAATACTGAATCTGCTAAAATTTATTATCAACAGGTACTTTGTTAGATAGGATTTAAAAACGTATTTTTTTTAATTTGATAACTTCAATTGTTATGAGTCCAAAATTTGAAAAGTTCATACTTATCGATAGCCAATGACATTTAAAAAATCGAGAACATAGATTTGTGGAGAAATTGAAATATAAAGGTACCTTTGCATACCCTCGCCGCAACACCTCTCGTCTTATATAATCCAATGTCGGGGGTTTGCAAATGTCGGCCGTATGAAAAATGGCCCTTATACCTAATAGGGAATCTATTATATATTATACGAGGGAGGGATTGTAAAAAGCGAAAATAGTCACGCTTGGGTTGCAGAGTCCTCTCATGGGTTGCCTACACACATAATGCAGGGTTTCAAACTGCAAATTTCATAAATTTGGATTTTTTTCGTACCCGTTTAAAAACTTTTTACAGTATTTTTTAAGTATTTTAGATGAAAGTATGTGTGTATTTATTTGAACACAATAATATCAGTGCATTGTTTAAATATCATTCCAACTTCTATCTCAAAATGAAAACAGGTTTTGCAGACATTTCGGTTTTCCAAAACAAACTGCGAAAATTTCTGCGTGGAAAAATAGACTTATGATTCCTTTTTCGGAAAGGAAGTGACTTTGAGTATTTGATAATTTATTTTATGTTTAACTAACCACCAGAAAAAATACGGTTTTCGATAATCATTTACAAAATCTTTTACGCCACTGCTGTTCCTTTCTCAGTAGACAGGTTTTAATCAATTCACGTTATATAATATAAAACATAATTAAATTGCAATTTTTACTTTAAAATAATAAATAAAGGAAAGCAGTGTTTTCATTTTGTATTATTGTACGAGTATTGTGTTTTTTTAAATTTACTGATGTTTGCCAGACACTGAAAAAAGTGCCCTGTGTACCGATTTGAAAGAAAACTGATGTTACCAATGTTGCCAATGAAAAAATATTTTATTAATTTCACCCGAAGTAAGATAAAACTCACCTTACTTCGGGCACACGGACACACCTACAACACACTTATATCGGTTAAAGTCTTCAGTTTTGCTAATTTACAAACATTTTGCCAAAAGTTGACTATGTTTTTGTTAGTTTTATTTATTTTATTTTAGTAACTTATACATCAAAGTTTACAAAATATCTTATGAGGGACTTAGAAGCAAAGGCAGCAATCTCCAAAAACGGTTCTGTAGCATTGTCAACTTATGAATGATTGTTATAAAGAAATGGAGAATTAAGTCTACAAAAATGTTAGTGCACATTAAACTAGAAACACTTTGAAACAATTATCTCTAAATTCATCAACATATTCACAAAAGAAAAGTGCATTAAACGTTAAATCAACTTTCCAATAAATAATTTAAAATGAAGGAGATTGCTGCCTTTGCTTCTAAGCCCCTCTTATTATAGTTATTTTTTGATTAATAATAATATACATATATATTTAAGTTGTTTCTTATTACTTGATATTACTAATGTACTGGTATCTTCAATGGTTCCAACAGGCTATTTTAATATTAATGATTGGCAGAATTTCGATGGTTTCCAGCAGTTGACGACTTTTAAAAATATTTTAAAATAACAATTCAAAAATGCGCTAAAAACAATTTATTTGTGTTTCATCCAGGTTAACAAAATGTTATCTTCATAGTTAAATGTATATCTGATCAGTTTTACCCCTTGAATATTTTCCGCTGGGGATGGATTATACTTACGGTACGTATAACTCTTCCCGCAGGTTTGGTCAGCGGACCAACAAAACAACTGTTGGTCTGGTTTAAGGTATGAGGGTACAACTTACTTCATACTCGAGTGGGAAACTTTGTTGGGCAAGTGGAGGAGATAAGTTTTTTTTGGGCCACCCCTTCCCCTCCCTCTATATATAAACTCTTTTGACCATGTTTATATGTCTTTGACTGCCCTGTGCATATATAGTTCGCCGGAAGGCAAGTTTGGAATAAGGGATGCTACCCAATAGGCAGGGCCAATCGACTTATTTTGTAGCCAAGATAAAACTATAAATTAGATTTTTGTTGTTGTTATATTATCTCGAACTTAATTTGACCGAGTTCTAACGTCCGCTAGAAATCAACCCGTGTTTATTGGGTGAATCTAAAATATATATCTCTGAAATGTACCTCTGAATGAAATTTCTAGACATTTTTTTCAAATAATTACTGACTTCAGTCAGTATATTTGTAATAGGATACCATCGCGTACTACCTTTACGTAGGCAGAGATATTATTACGTAATTTAGCTTTGTCCTGACACTATTTGCTTCAAAATGTACCTGCATATTCGCCTAATATTTAGACTATTTTCATCAATCGATTCTATGAACCATTTAATTTACTATCCCAATGTTTTTCTTAGCCATTTTCTTTCACCCTTTTGTGTGTGGCATTTTTTCTAACACTATATATCTGCATATGTGTCCAAACCATGTTTTTTCCCTTTCGTAGTTTTTATTAATAGCACTTACATCATTCTTCTATTATTTCGGGGGCTTAGGAACATAAGGGCGAATCTATAAAAAAAATTGTTTTGAGTTAAGTACTAATCTGACATTAAAAAATATATTCTATTAGCGACAAAAATATTAAACTTATTCGATAAAACTTTGTTAACTGAAAACTGTACTTTTTTCACTCAAATATATAACCTCTGAAAAAGAGATTTTTTAAAAACAGTTTTATCGTATATCTCTAGATTGTGTTTTTGTAGATTCGTTTTTATGTTCCTAAGGCCCCAATTTATTGCTTTATGCGTTATTCGTTCAAATATGGTTATACAACGCTTAGACTTCTGAAAACTTATTTGACCTGCATTTTGCTTACTTTTGTCCTATTTTACAACTGTAGATCTTACCTTATTTCATCAAATTGTTTTTAAACTAAAATTGTGAACAAATAGACAAATTTTATTTGTTTAAGGTCAATAATACATTAAGTCCTTCATTGCTTGATTTTGCTTCCAAAGATGCACAAACTTTTTCACACACTCCAAAAAAAAAATATTTTCACAAACTGCAATTAGTTTTAGCAAATTTCGATTGTCTTACATAATTAATGCATAATAATTACCCAAATACGGAGTGAACTCAGACATAATTGATCCATAATTAATTCTAATCAAAAACGGTCCCTTTCAGAAAAAAAAAATCGTTGCCCAAGAATTTAAAAGCATGAAAAAATAGTTTTTTTTATTTTATCCTAATAATTGTAATAAAATTAATGGATTTAAATTAAATCTTGTCAGAGCCTTTAAAACTAGCGTGAATTAGATTTTCGCAAGAACTATTACGTTTCAAAATAATGTCAATAGCCTTGTTTTTCATAATCGCCTTATGAACTTGCCAAAAATGTATCCATTTAACGTTTTATAAAGGTGTTTGGTGTCGGTAAAACGTAACGTAACAAAGATTTTTTAACCTAAGGTCGTTAAAAATGAATATGTAGTATCAACCGCAACGTTGTACCCAAATTTTAACAAATAAAAGTTCTACCTGCAAAATAAGCATCATCTTAATATTTTACAAATAATGTATTTTTAACAATAAATTTTGTAAAAATTATAATTTCGTGTTCAACAATATTAGCTCTAACCAGTCAAAGTTCACTGTAAAACGTTTAATCACCAAAAGCTATCCCATAACTTTTAAGCCAACCAGTCAAACCACGGGATGTAACTCGACTTGCCAAGAAAATACATTAGTTATTTTAATCCATTCATTCTAAATATTTCATAAAAATAATATTGTATATTATAGCTTTATAATATTATATATATAGCTTAAAAAAGTTATGTAGTCATAGAAATTTAAAACTGGAAAAGTTATCACTGTTTCTATTTTATAATTAAGATATTTTTATAAAATTTGCAATTGGTAGGTCTTTTGTCATGTTTTATGAAAAGCATTAACAAAACTCTCGGAGACTGCTGTTAAAAGCCACTACGGTGAAATGGCATTTCCCCGGCTAGAAAATAGTTTTGTATACATGCCCTAATATAGTGGCATTCATTAAAAACAAATGATTTCTATCCAGTCCCATACGTTGCGTACGCAAGGTTCTAAATGCTAAGGTTGCCGGGCGTTTATTCTCAGAAGATTACCTTCAAAACCTCGTAGTTTTTATAAAACATTTTATAAACACGCGCACGTAAAGCAATAAAACGAGCATTTAACTAAACGACAAAGGAATAGAGGAAACTTACTTAATCCAACATTAATGTAAACAAAATAAACTACCTCCTGCTTGGATCAGGTTTACGTTGTATTAACTAAATATATCAAGAATATAACCAAACAAAAAATTTTCAACAAATTTTACTGTTTCATAATATGCGTACATAGGTGTATATGCGATGCAAAAGTGCGCACTTTTAGAATGTGTTCCAATGTATCGTGATATTTGTTATATCTGTTGTTGAAATGGTGAGAATGCATGGAAATAGTACCTTATGAATAACGCTGAGCACGATAGAATCTCTTTAGATTCACGATTACAAGAACAATGAGAGGCGTCAGTTAATTTAAAACAAACGATGGTAATTACTTGAAGTTTGAAGTAATTCAAACGATTTGTATGTATTCCTATTCTCCGTTAATATTTCTTTCCTGTCTTTAAAATGTTGTTTCGGAATAAGAAAATCACAAACGCTCGACAAAAAATTGCATATCTTAAATTCGCAATAAAAATATATCACCCGCTTTGCAGAGTACGCGCACTCTCTTGCAAATTCACACCGTGCGTACCTTGCGATATATACACCTAGATACTCATATACTTAGTGTAACAAAAATAATCTTCTAAATTCGCATGGTTTATTTAGAAGTAACCAGAACAATATTTATAGAAACGAATGAGCTAGCGTTTTGAAAGCAGATAAAGCTTTTAAGAAAATGATAGAAAAAATATTACCTTTAAACTTACATAATGTCAATATTTCTAAAATGTTCCAATATCAACATGTGCACTTTCCAAATCTGTCAAAGTGATAGTAAAATTTTCCGCAAAAATACGCATGTCGCTACTATGGCCGCTGTGTACTCGTAATATACGAGTATGAATCGCGTACAACTCTTGGAGCAGTTTACCCTACCAAACCTCTACTTTCCTTTTCATTACGAATTTCCTTGACAATTTTCGATTATGAACACTTTATTTATCCGTTCGGTGTTTTATTTTGATATTTATATAACATCACAAATAAAAAACTAGTCAAATATTAAAAATAATAAAATCTTACGTGACGTACACCTAGTAAGAACCTTAGAAAAATCCTAAATTTAAAAAAATAAAGAATATATACAATAGCACATCACGAAGTGATTTTCTTAATCGTCTTCTATTATGAGTTTCAGGGTTTCACTTACACGAGTATAAATCTAAATTTATCTTCGCTCATTTCCCGTTCTAAGTTTAAATAAATACGAGGTCCCTTTTGAAGCTGGATTTCTCAACAATAAACCATTTGGACTTACAATGGAGTACTTTGTGCCATAATATAAAAACAAAATTACTTTTTTTTTATTAACTTTTTGTTTCTTACATTATTTTTTTTACATTACCTACCTCACTAGGTCATAAGAACCTGTTCTGAGGTAAGTGACAGTGAGTACAAGTAGAATATTTTTTTTTTAAATGACGATATTTGTTACACTAATATGTTTGCTATCTAGTGAAAAATATCTATGAATTGAAATATCACTCAAAAAATTGATTTGATAGGTACGTGAAAATGATAACGCGGTCTCTGTTCGTAATAATAATAAAAACATGTTTATCGCCAATGAAATATAATAACATACAATAAGCCTGCAATGTCCCTGGCTGAGTGTAATGTTCCAATCGGAGCTTTATAACGACTCGCCTATTGTTTTAGTCGCAATCCTTTCTTACCGAAGCTAAGCCGGCTGAGACAATGTCTCCATTATGGAATCTATTATTATTGTTAAACCAACCAGAGTTTGCCATTCGGATTTCCGACAAGATAATCTCTAATCGGTTCATAACTGAGCGATCTTAATGTAAAACTCTCGCTACAGCGGTTCTGCTCGAGCTACTGAAGCGATTGAGAAATTAGCGAAAAAGTGGCGGAATCGGAAAAAGATTATGGTTCTGATAAGTTTGTAAAATTAATATCCTGAAAGAGCACAGCTGTTTTTTTTCGTAAATTCAACTTAGATTTAATACTGTTTCCTCCCCACATTAAAAAAAAATTGGCTATATGGTAAACTAATAAAAAAAATTATAAGACCACAGATTTTATTTTATTTTTTATGACCGACTTGTTTTGCTTAACCTAAGCATCATCAAGGTACAAATTAAACTAAACAAAAAATAATTAGTGTGTGGTTATATAATACTCATACATACAGAGGGAAATCATAATAAAATAACGGTCGGTCTTAAAAAAATAAATAAAATCTGTGGTCTTTTACAAAGTTATTATTTAATTTTCATTAAATACGCCAAACCACAAAATGATTGCTTTCTACGAAAAAAAAAAATTAAAATAAAAACTGTTGTTAACAGTTCGACATCTGAATAAGAACACTTATTATTTAGGTGATTACTTTATGCATTGTCGAAATAATATTATTCGTGCAGGGACCATGGATATAAACGGTTACAGCCCTTCTTTTGTTTCTAGAAAGACAGTTAATTAACTTTACCCTCTCATAGCAAATCCTTTGTTTCTATGGACGTAGTTTTAGTGTAATACCAAAGTAGGTATGTAACATAAATTCCTTGATTATAAACGTGCATTTCTAACGTTGATAAATATCAATTCTGTGTTCGTATGCAATAAACTGATATGTATTAAATGAAAATTAAATAAAACTATGTATCAGAGCAAAGATTTTATTTTATCTTTTACTATCGACCGGTTTCGCTTAGCCTAAGCATGATCAGGGTACAAAATTATACCAAACAAAAATACAAAGTGTGCGGTTGTGGATTATTATTTGGAAACGTGATATTTTCTTCACTGTTCCACAGAATCTACAATATCTTGAATCTGCACGACACTAAAAGGTAATACACACAATAAACCATACATGTTTGTGGATTTTTTTTAACGTTATGTAAACGTATTAAATTCATTGTTCAGAACACAGGAATAAAGATGGAATTAGTTCATTTAAACTTTACTATCATTCTCTTGACTTCTTTTCGAACATGGGTAAAGATTTAGTATAAGGCCTGCTACGCGCAGGGCTAACAAATAAGTCAGCCACCGGGTTATTCTGGAAATTTTCTGGATTCTGACATCGTTCCCGGTCCTGAAAATGTTATGTGTTCTGACACGTGTTTTATTATTGGCGGTGAATGGCTCACCCGGGAAAATTCATTTCGATCACCCGCACACGTGTGATTCAACGTGTTTTTGGCGGTGAAACAATATCTCTTAAATATAGGTAGTGCCTATCAAACAACGGAAAGCGTGTGAGTATATTTTGAATAGGTTAATTATTTTTATTTGAAGAAACCTAGTAAGTAGACTGATAATTACTGATATAATCAGCTGTCGTATTTTCGTTTTCGCCTAGGATTTATTTTATCGGAATTCTTAAAGAATTAAAAATAATAGTAGTGCAGGATAATTAAAATTAATCAAATATGGCATCTTTTTTAATAATGTGATAGAGATGCCATCCCAACATACAGCTAGACCACCCATATAAAAAAACTCCTTTTATTTTAAAAAGAAACCATCCATTATATCAAATAAAAATTGAGACTTACTTTATCATGTCTCCGCTACGCTTAATAGGATCTAGTATGTTACTGACGTAAATATATAGAGAAAAAAATTTGGGTGCAATTTACATCACAGCCGGGCAGGCACTGACTTGTTTCGCTCAACGCCGGTGCTTCTATCGAATGATTTTTGAAACATCATCGTATTTATATATAATGACGTATGTTCCCACCAGGATATTGCGTCGATTTTTATAGCAGTAGTAGCAAAAGCTATGTACTATCCCTCCTAATAGTACTTGTAAAAGCTTGACTAAATGGGGTTGAAATTTAAGATAGATCTTGATTGTTAAAAACACCCCCACCCTAATGAAAGATGTATAGACGTTACGCGCACCCAATTAATAAACCAAAGTGTGTGGCAAACTTGTCTCGGAGATTATCAGCAGAACAATCTCCCCCACAACATCACACTGCGAGATTAAGATATTCCTTTAAATAATAAATATTCAAGGCGGTATTGAATCAGGCCCGTCGCTCAATCCATTTGACATTTTTTCGCAAATAGACATGTCTCGGGCTTTTCCGACGCTCTGCGAGTGGCGTCTCTGCCTGTCACGGGCGCCGGCCTATATACCCTCTCGTTTCGGCGGTACGATTTTCCGAACCGACATCGCGTTACCGTTGCGTGAATGGCATTTGCCAAATGAATATTGACATTTAGCTCGCTGGCGTTTTGTTTTTTCGCTATCGTCGGCGTTAGATTTTCACTTGGCTGTTGTTTCATAATCCTCGCTTTTCTATACATAAGTTATCTTTGGTTGTGTTGAATTTCATTGGAAAAACTTCAAACTCTAACGCAATCAAAAGCTTTAAAAGTAAAGCGTTTCATCTCACGTAGATAAATGAAACGTTATCAAAGATCATTTTTATAATTTTGTTCGTAACGTACATGTTGTGTCGTACCTTAATCACATCACAGGCAGAGGGAAATTCTAAATTCAACAACACAATCCAAGTCTAATTTAACTGAAAATCCATTAAAATATTGGTTATGGACGTAATTGTAAAAAACACTGCATCTCCTGGTTTCGAAATTTACGTGACTTATGAGAGTACAATTCCGCAAACTTGTTCTAATATGCAGCCTACAGAATTAGAAAAAATCTGGTGGGGAAGGTTACCAGGAAACAATGGAAACAGAAATATAATATTGAAACATGAAATCTTATTTTCTTAAATGATACCATGAAGTTTAGTTAAGATTGTAAGTGGTATGCTAATTAGTTTTAATACGACCAAAAAGAGCATCTTTAATGTTTATTTTAAATTAGAAACTGCCTTATAAAGATACATGCGAGTATAACAAAAATTTTTAAACTTCACCCAATAGTATGGTTCTTACATTGCTCTCAATATCATTTTGAGGGCTACGTTTCCCATTTTAATGAAACAGCTTGAAAAATTTTATTCAAATTAACCTGTCATCGCGTTAATTATGGGTGGAATCACTCATTTTTTTAAATGCCATAAATGCCGCCCACTAATGGCGTTAAGCACTTTCCGCATTCTAACGTTTTCTCACTAACGAAGTATCATAAAATATGTCATTTAAACAAATTATGCCGGATCCGCTGACGAAACTAATTAATGCCACGGTGGGAGCATTTGACTTTTAATTTTTCCGCACTGCCCCGAATCAGGCACCGCCGCTGTCCCAATTTTATTAGATGACACAGGCACAATAGCTAAAGGAATAAAACTATCACTCCTCGAAATAGTTCTCTTTTTAAAAAAATATACAACTTTTTGTGAATGTGTCTTATATTAACAACCGTATTGATATTACAAACAACAAAGGACACCACGCTAAAAGTAATTTTTCAATAAAACTGTTCGTTTTTAGACTGTAAATTTGAAAATCCACTTTAGTGAGTTGGCTTGCAATTTAGTACATATTTTTTATTCTTGGTAGCTTTTAAAGTCGCAGATAGCCTATTTCTAAAAGGATTCAAGTATTAAAGCTCTGTGTTTTTGTGGATGACTAACTGAAAAGGGTTTTTTAGTATTGTGGACTAATGGTTAAAGCTGTATGGAACATGTGTTTGAAGCTTAAGGTTTGTATGTGAGGGATGCGCATTACACGCTTGCCGGACCAAAGCTCGTATTTGCATATCGCATTATGTAATAAATTTAATAAGTTAAAATAAACGTACTACACATTTGGCCTAAACCGTCCGGCGCAATGTCCGCTTTAACTATTTAGGATGATTTTAATTGCATTTTCATCGGATTTTACAGTCTATCGAGCTGCCACATTGCCCACAATGGAGTTATGCCATTGGCAGTTTCATTCCTGGCATGGCCATACTTTAATGCATCAAAATTAATTATGCAATTATCATCACGGAGTTTAAAATAGTTTCAGAGGAATTAAGCTTATAACATCCGTGTTTAGCAGAACAAACTTAACCTACAGCATACTAAGAAAGATTAAATTCTTGAAATAAATTTGCATGAAGCACTTACACTTTAACTACTTCTAAATGCAAATATGGAAAGCAAGTTAAAGCTTTCGATTCCCGAAAAGAGAAATTAAATTTTATGCATCCGTTTCTGGCCAAGTGAAACTCTGTTTATAACATGTCTGTCTCAACACGGAAACTCTTCCCAGTAAGACAGATAGAAAAAAAACTTTAATAAATTAATGTTACTCGAATAAATTAAGAAGAAGATTTTTTAACGTGTTCTTAACATTCATTTAAAGTGATTGTCAATAAACAAATTTACGAAATGCATATTTCTATTCCAATTTCTAAAATATTGTATTAAAATGATTGCGTCTGCTTTGAGGTTTCATTTAACTTGTTCGTAAAATGAGTTAAATTTGTAACCTTGGAGTAACAATGTATGGAGAGAGAGCTAATTATTTTTACCCAACCTATACAAACTTGCGATGAATCACTTTCTCCGGGTTTTTACGTCGTACACCATGAGAGAGAAAGAGACAACAAATATAATACATCGCTTCTATGTACTGTCACACATAATCTTGGGCTCCTGAGTCACCGCGGGACTCCACCAACATTTTTTTATTGTGCCACTAAACTTGACACAACTAAGCGGTTTTTTAGGTTACATGCTATATTTTTGTTGATAACAATACTGTGAAAAAGTGAACACGAATAAATAAAAACATTATGTCAACATGTGCTGTGAATGAATATATAAATACCCTAGCCTTAGTCTTAGCCACGCCCAGGTCTGCCGAGTTAGGTAAAAATCATCAAAAACTGACTACACCGCCTTGGATAGGTACCACTCTATATATAAGTTTGTAACACATTCATACATTTAACGCTATACAGAGTGTCTCAAAGTCAAATGTACCCATTGAAAGGCTTATAGGCCAACTCATGATAGATCAGAATACGAAAATATGACTGTTATAAAAAATACAGTTTTCGCGATATTGGCACTTTTATGAATTTCGTAAAATCTACACCTTAGATTTATTCAAGTGCCACAGCTACAAAATTCCATATTTTAACTACGCAAACCCTTAAATAGCTTTGTTATTGATCTAAATTCAGAATAGAACTAACAGCGCATACAAATTTGGAAGATTTATTTTTTTGCCACATTCAAGGGTAATGTTATTTTATAAGTTAACTTCGACTACTTATGCTGTAAAAAATGTTGGACGCTAACCTGAAATATATAAATTATATATATATATATATATATATATATATATATATATATATATATATAAATATAAATAAAAATATATGTAAATATATATATATATATATATATATATATATATATATATATATATATATATATAAATATATACATAAAAAAAAATATATGTTTATTTATTTTTTTTTTTTTTATTACTCATTATTTCAATTTTAAAAATGGTATTACATTTGCTATATTTTACTTTAGAAAAAAAAACTATTTTCCCGCAAAAAGAAGGCAATCTGAAAAAAGGCTCATGACTTAAAACTGAGAATATTCATGAAATTCATAAATTTGTGAATATTTCTAAAACCATATTTTTTTTACTTAAGTCATATTTTGATATTCTGGTCCGTTATGGATATCAGCCCTCCAATGGATTCCGTTAATTTTTGAGACACACTGTATTCACATGTTTGCACAAACATGGTTTCGGTGTTATTTGTTTGGGGGCATGTGGTTGTTTAAATAATAGATAACACCAACAAATCATCAAATATAACACGGCCTGAAATATTATGAGAAATTAATATTCATTCAAAACGATCTCGAAACTGCTTACTCGATGTGATCGAAATTCGTGGCGATCAAAGCATAAAGCGTAAAACCTCGCTGTCTGCTCCAAAGCCGCCAACACTCTCACGTGCTTAGTTTTGCTATCATGAAAATGGTACAGGTTTTTTCAACTGTTGTAAAGTTCACTTTAGTTATAGAGCAATGAAATTAAATAAAATTTCACTCTCACAGAATAAGGCAACACCCAGTTGGTTCCGTATTTTTAAATCCTTTAGTGTAAAAAATAATCGGAAAAAGATTATTTATTTTATTTTTGGATGGGAATGTTAAAGCATAAACAAACCTTTCAGTTTTATGATTGTATTTTGTTTTAAATAATTCAGAAGAAAAATGAACTTGAATGAGAATACATTTGCTTGTAGGCGTAAATAAGATTTGAATAATAAGAATAGTAATCGAATATTTCACCCCCGTCCAATGCGCAAATTTGCTTGACACTCAAATTATTTTTCCCTTCAATTATCTCCACGGAATTCACTCGAAAATGCGAAAGCTTTCAAAAGAAATCCGTAAACAGCAAATTTTAACGATGGCGCTATTATTCTCCTTAATTTACCAAAACTTTGTCCATTTATTTCGTTTTCTCAGTCCCAACGATTATTGGTAAGTGATCATTTAAATCATTTGCTTTTATTATTTTTCCTTTAATTCGGTGTCAAGGGGAGAATAAAACAAATTTATTGTGATTTTGCCGTTGTATAATGGGTTGTTGAATAGCTTCATGCGTTTTTAGTTCCCAAAATACCATGATATTTGTTATCTTGCATCTGTTAATGCCATTTTAGTGTGATAGCGTTGTTTTATTTAAATGATTCATTTTTTTTTTTAAATCCGACATATTTTTCTTTGAGTTTATCTGAAGAGTTAAGGCACCGGATGCCACAAGAACGGTAAGTGCCGTTTTCAAGGAGAATGCCACTGATTTGCTGATATTCTGAAAGCAACTATTCATCAGCTCACATGTGAATTATTCTTTAAATCTACTTTGACTCACAACAGTGTTCTTCAAAATTTACGTATCAACCTCCACATAAGAAATATATGATGACTTGTTATCCGTGAAAAATCACGTGATATACATTGACTTTCCAAGATGAAAACTGAAAAATTATATTTTTACAAAATCAAAAAATACTACTTACCTTTAAACATTATAGGTACTAAACTTATTATGGCAAACATTAGTTCCACTTTTAAAATTAGCCTGCAAAAGAATGCCATATGGACGCATATTCAAATTCAGAAAAAAATATATTGTCTGGTGAAATATATTATAGGTAGCTTTAACTTTATCGCTTGTCCGGATTTGAAAAGAATATTTTTGTAATTTGATAATTTGACGACTGAAAATTGTTTAACCATCTTAATAAAAAAGCCATAAACTTATACACCGACAAAATAGTACCCAAATTATATTTATTTTGCCCCTTAGATTTAGTATATTATAATCCACGTACAGTAGAAGTGATTCCAGAAAAACATTTCTCGAATTATTTTAGATCCTGTAGCAATGAGACCATCTCTGATATGGATTACGGGTGGACCGAGAAGTAGAAGTCTTGATCCAAATCACAACCGCATCAAATGGCTTTTCAAATGTGACGAACCCAAAATCCGCTCTCTGATTTTATTAATCTGACTAGCATTATAACTTAGCGGCAATTTCACCTGCTATCCTGTCTGACAGATGACGCGGTTTCGTGAGACACTGTAAGACTCCTGGCTCAGGGATTAATGGTGATGGTCAGATGGGAGGCACGAGCTGTGATGGGTGGTGATGGGAGGTGATAGGAGGTGATGGGTTGTAGCGGGAGGAAGTGGGAGGTACTGGGAGGTGATTGCGAGTGCGATTGTACCAGGGTGCCAGGAGGCTGTTGGGGTGGGGGTGAGACAATTAGTGAGACTTAGGACAAGCCATGGGAGCTTACTGGTAGACAGTACGAGGAAAGGTCAAAGCCGGACGCAATACGTTATGCATTGACGCACATTATTTTATGTGTGATAAGACGAGTTTTAGTTCGGAAATATATTTTTTTAAAGGTAGATCTGAAGAAAGCAGATGATTTGTTAGTTAAGTTTAATTAGTAAGTTAGTTGGTTAACTGTCAGTTACATATCCATACATGGAAAAATAGAAGATTTGAGATTGAATTTAAATTCCCTCTATAATATTTGCATGATTAAAACTCCATCTCAAAAATACATAATCCTGTTGTAAACAACCCAAAAACATCAATTAAGTTTTAATAAAACGATTCATTAGAAATTATTCATTAGATTCATTCAAACACACTAAAAATAATAATGATATTAAAAAGAAGATGCTGACTAATTTTCTCTCTTAGTATGTCCAAATGCAACAATCGTAATACAAGTACCAAAGCTAAGTAGTAGCTTGCTGGCACGAGTCTACGTTGCTACGGCGCTACTAGCTATCCGCTACGACTCTACGTCACAATCTCTGAAACTAACATCCGGTTGTAACAAGTGAAGCTGCCGGGCAAGTAATTAAACGACTCATAATGCTCTCCTATTTCCGTTTTCCGCGAAGCATAATATGTGGCGTAAATACAGACTTCGTGAATATAATGAATATCTCCTGCTCGAGCTGGTTGAATTTGCGCATAATTTAATCATATCGTATGCTCGTAGGAAAGTTCGCCAAAAACCTAAGTTTTGCATGATCATCGGCATTTTAATATTAATGGGGAAATATAATCTATAATGTTTTTGAAGTATACTCGTAGATAACCATTAAATTACCCTTGTGGGAAATTGCTATGATTATTGAAAGATAGGTACTTGAAATTAATACTAGCAATATGTTTTGTATAAAGATAATGCTTTCCAAACTCTAGTCTAGTAAAAACGTTATATTTTGATCACTGTCAATGCTTTCACAAAAATAATTTTATTATTCTTATGACATTGTTCGTAACGAAGAAATATTATCACGTCACTATTAATGTTCCTGATGAATGGTTTTTCTTTTTGAAAAGTTATTTTCCACAAAAGTGAGTTGATTTATCCATAAATTGTTTATCGGAGAATTTCCGCCTTCGCAGCAGCAGCAAATCGATTTTTTTCCCTGGAATTTCGATTATGAACGATGACATGTCCGACGGCAAGAACAAGATAAATGATCCGTAAGCAGATGTTTTGTCCCCGTATCAATATATACAAAGGACAGGCTCGTCAGTGATGGCGGAGTAATGAAGATTAACTTTACTACCAAGGAAAGAGACTAATTAGCGAGAGTGGCAAGGTTCTAGCGCAGTGTTCGACCCATCCTACCCCCCCGGGCCACCCTAGCCCACCCCGCAGTAGCGACCGATTTATGGTATCACCGTGCCAGGCTATCGGACTATCGCTGACAATGCCGGCATCAGATCCGAAACCTAATTGCGAACAAGGTAATTGTTTCGAGAAATCAGTTTTGCTTACTAAAGCACTCTGGTCTTAATCAGATCATTATTTATGATTCCTGATTTTTCAATAATCTCTACGAATTTATACCTCACAATAGTAAGTTATATTCATACCTTACCCAAAACAGGGTGTTGCACATAAAGCATATTTATGTATTTGTTATACCTGTATATATATGAAATATTTTTTTTGTTTGCTTTGAATTTATTCTATCCTCAAATAAAATACTTAAAAAGTTCTAGAACATGCTTAAAATGTGACTAATAAATCTATATATCAGTGATTTAGTGCTCACAACTTACTTCCTACAACGATGAAAACCTTCAAATCGAGAAGATTATCAAAATAATGAGAGTTTTTTAAGACTACATTGATGACACAGGGATTTAAACGTAAAGCGATAGTTGAGATAACATATTTATTCAAAAAGAATGTCTGTTATTATGCTCACTAGTTTTCTTGCACAACTCATATCGTGCAACAAATTGTGGCGTATATACTTTTTCAATATACTCGTACATTATTTACAATTGTAAATCTTTATGAAAAAATTCCCGAGTTCTATTTCCGAAAGACTTTCTGATTTTCAAACAGATATTGGTAAGCGAATTCAGATGATCTCACTTGCCAATGTCATTTGCTTTTACTACAATCCAAAGAGATTTATAAAAAGTTCAGTTTAGAGTTCCTTTATCGAAATAAACACATTTTTGCCCACTGATCACCGGAAAATATGAATTTACTATGTTACATTACACGAGTGGTTTGTAAATAGCTTCTCAAGTAATCAACTTCCTCAACTCACATAGTATCTGACATACGTATTTGTACACTATTTGTTTCATAAAGTACGAAACCCATTTATTTAATTTCACTGGCTCGCGTTTGCCTTGTCTGTTCGACCGTCTTTATTGAATCTTCTTGCCAAATTATTTCTGATTTATCTTTTGCCTGGCCAAATTACTACAACTACAGATTTCTACATGCTCAATCATTCGTGAATATGGAAATAATACATTAATACAAATAACACTGTTTTCTTCTTCGATATGTAAAAAAAGTCTGCTATTTTCTCATATACTCACCCATGATAAGAAAATTTGCGCTCCCATTTTTTTTGTATTTTACTAACGGACCATTTTCTAATTACAAAAAAAATACATAACTCAAAATGGTAAAAAAGAGATACGGTAAAGAACAACACGTACATAATGAAGCAACGAAAAAATATAGAATTGAAAGAACATTCATGTCAAAGTCAGAGCAAGGTTTTGATAGAGTTGTAAAGAATGACAAAAATCATTTAGACTGGTACCGAAAATTTTAAGACCATGGCTTGAATTAACAAGTCTCGACATTCTGGACAGTAGAGAATGATAACAATTAGTAAAGTGATGATTGAGGAACAACAATTCATTGTTTTTTTTTTAAATTTTACGGCAAGGAATGTTGAACTGGATGAGTTGTAACAAAGAAGGTGAGTCAGTCAATATTTTAAAATGTAAATTAAATCATTGTTTTTCCTACGCCTTTCTAATGGAGAAATTTGTAATGTTTAATTTCATCATATAAATATTCGCCACTAATTTGATACTATTTTTTCATACCTGTAGGTAATAGAGACTTTCTGTAAGTTTTAAAAGCTGTTTGTGTTTTCAAATCCCAGACTCTACATTATTTTCAATTTAGACTCTACCCTAATCAGAACTGAAAATTAGAAAAGCAAAGCTTCTTATACACAATCAATCTCTCAGAGCTCGGTTGGCACTAAGCATGATGAAACGGTATTTTGAGGTAAGGTTCTCGTCTCATTAAATATCGAAAAATACCTTTTTAATCCATTAGATAGTAATCGACGAGTTTGTGTCTTGTAAAACTTGTACCACGTGGATACAGTATTTAAAAAAATGTAAAAGAAAACATACCAAATTACATTATAATTATTGCTATTGTAACCCGTACTGTCACTTTTATAATCAAAAATCATCTTAAATGTTTCAATAACCATGGTTTTTTAGAATTCGCAATCATCTAATTGAAAAAGATCATACCTTCAATAAAAGCACCGGTGCTCTTATTTTTCACAAAAATGGTAATGGCAACATATTGAATAATTGATAAGGACTACAAATAAAGATAGCCATTGAAATGAATAGCCATATTTTTAATATTCAGTTAAATTTATCCAGTAGTTCAATATTAGGTATATTTCCTGTAATTCTTATATTATTCTTTAATCACCCTCTCAGTTGACATTTTGCCTCATATATTGCCTTATTTTATTTTATATTATATTCTCCCTCTGTTAATATATATATAACCGCACACTTTGTATTTTTTTTTGTTAAGTTTAATTTTGTACCCGGGTGATGCGATCCCTGGCTAAGCAAAACCCCTCGGTCATAAAAAAAAAAAAATCTGTGGTGCTTCAGAAAGTTATTATTTAATTGATTTTTTAATTTTAGTCCCAGTTAAAAATATAGTTTTTCTTCTACTTACAGAAATAACGTTCCTAAAAATAAGCATACTGGCTCCTTGTTTCAGCCTAATTGATTTTTGTAACAAAATCTGAATATATTGGTACTTTCCTATATTCCTCCCCTTTAAATATTATTACGTTTTTTATTTTTAACCTAACCGGAATTTTTCAAAAGAATAATGGTTTTATGTTATTTCTACATTTTTAAGCGCTTTTGAGGTGACTTTAAAAAAAACCTACAAAAATTAGCCAAGTGTCTATTATTGCCACTATGATCACAATAACAAAATGAAAATAAAAATGGTCTTAGATAATTAACGGAATGTTGCATTGAGCTGATAAACGTCATGATTTTTTTTACAAAAATATCGTTACCCATCCCAGATAGCCAATGACTCACATAATATTGTACTTAAATGAAATAACTGAATAAAACTTAATTAAAGTTCATGACCGTTTTTATCTGATGAAGATTTAAAAAAGCTCTTTCATCATGGTGAGGCATCCGCGAGTGGAGATACTAAGGTCATCACGTTTTGCGTAGCTCACAGCCATTAAGAGAACATTAGTCAAGGGAAGTTTTTGTTTGCAAGTTCGAAAGACAAATAGCCCTGGCCACTTAGGGTAATTATAAACTGCGATGCAACACTATCTGGCCAGCTTTCCGGACCGAGGGGGTGAGTTTTTTTAAAAACCTCAATCTTGGCGTCGTGTTTATTTACATTATTTTGATGACAAGATAATTATATTATGTATTTTCGTAGAAAGCAATCACTTAGTCGTTTGAAAGAGAACGAAAGGTTATTTTTAATATAACAAATAAGAGAATCAAGATAATTTTATTGCAATTGGGTTGATTTTTTTTTTTTTGAAATTTCGCAACAACATTTTATATTGTTTTTTAATAATGGCCTAGATTTTTTTAAACTCACTAACTAACCATCACGCCGTTTCCCTCAGAAGTAGGCAAAGAGGACGGACCGCCATACAACTCTGTCTTGGCACACACTCTTTGCTTCATTCACATTCATACATCGTTTCATACATACTCTTCTGTTATTCTGATTCATCACATGGCCCGATTCAAATACTTTATTCACTTGATCATGCCATGTTCCCTGACTTCTTGTTCCATTTACTTTTGCATCATGTATTCTTTTCACACTTAATTTTTCGTTCATTTGTTCTACATGCCCAAACTAACTAAGCGTCCCTTTCTTGATTCTATTCAATACGCTTATATCAGCCTACCATTGTTTTAATTTTTTTATTTTTTTATTTTTTAAACAAATATTTATTTTTAAAAAAAGAAGTTTAATATTATGTATTCAAACGAACAAATGTGTGATGTGTATTTTATTGTTTTAAAAACCTAAAAATACAAAGTTTTAATAAAAAATATTATTTTCCAACGAAGCTTTTGATTCGTCCGATTCAACAACAACAAACTCCTTGTTATTTGTTTAAACCTCTCTTCTAGGTAAGTAAATTCAAGCTTAGCTGTGTTTTTATTAAAGCTGCCGGGCCGCAGTTTCCCGGGTAATATTATTTATGTTGCACCCTTTACGCCAGCTACCCTCGTCAACGTCAATTACAACCAGTTAAGAGATCATACGTGGGTAAGTAGTGTATTTGGCTTTCCCAACAACTGCTCGTCTAATCTTCTCAAAGGTAATAAGGCAGGTCATCCAAGTCACACTGGTCAACACCAATAATTAACTTTAATATCAGAGAAAAAATATTTGGTCAGGGTTTCGTGATGTAGAGTACGACTAGGTCATTGAAAATGAATTGCTTTGTTATTCATTAATCTTCATATATTTATGGTTTTAAAGAACTCCATTTTAATTTTTGTTTTTTACTTTTATTTAAATTTTTGTTATTTTCATTAAGTTTTTTAAAGCTCTGCGATGTAATTCATTTTTTACGCATATATCAAACTGTCCAAACAGTTTGATAATGCCCCTCAGAAACAAATAATGCCCTCAGAAACAGTTTGATAATGCCCTCAGAAGGCTGTCACGCGACAATTACATCGCAGAGCTTTTTAACTAAAAACTGTTTTTAAAAATTAAAATAATAATAATTATTGTTTAAATAAAAGTAAAAAAACATAAAAATTAATCTTCATATGATCATTGGAAAAGTAAAAGGACTGAAACGCCATTTTAGGAAGTTTACACCAGGATTTTTAACGAAGGGTGAATGCAGGAAACTCCAATAATGGAGGACTGAACGCTGTTGGTGCAAATAATAAATTATCCAAAAAAGCGAAACTAACAGTCAAAAATGAAGTCCCTGATGTACGGCAGTGAGGCATGGAACTGGTAGAGGAAGGATGAAAGTAGACTGAATGCTGTGGAAATGAGATCCCTTAGACGTATGTGCGTAAAACCATGTGTGACTCTATTAAAAATGTGGATATCCGGAAGGAACGCTAGGTCAATGACACGATCAAGTAAATCAAATACTTGAATCAGGTCATGTGAAGAGTCAGAATAATAGAAGAGTATGTTTGAGACGTAGTATGAATATAAATGAAGCAAGGAGTATATGCCAAAACGTTGTATCGCGGTCCGTCTTTTCTGCCTACCCCTGCGGAGAAACAGCATGATGGTCAGTTAATTAGTTAGTTACACCAGAGGACTATAAAGTTTTTTTGTTTTACAATAAAATTCGTAAGTCTTTAGTACCTGGTTAGATTTTGAAAAAAAGTAAACTCCCTTAAAGAAATCTTTCATATCAATAATTGAAATAATATGAATAATTTTCAACGAAATATGAAACAGAAGAACGCAAAGAAGTTAAAAAGATTGCGACCGAGACTTGAACTTGGAACCTCTATTCTACCGGGGTTAGCTTCTCTGCCAATTGAGCTACCGAAACCTTCGTGTAAACTACTAAAATTTCACATTCAAAATAAAGCATAAAACTTTAATAAGCTAATTCTTAATTCTGTTTGACCAAAAAGTACAAATTATTATAAGATTTATTTTATTTTCAATGTCATTTTCAAAATATAAAAATAAGCTTCCAACACTAAACATAATGTTTACAGACAATTTCCTGTACTTTAATGATATCTCGTACACGTAGCATAACGCATGTTTACCAAATTATATTTAAACTACACGCTTTTGGATTCAGCGCAACGAATATTATACATACGTTAGAGCCTTCTCCCACAATGTCACAGCGTTTTAGTTCGCACGTTAGAATTGAAAACAATACTGCAGTGTAGTGCAATATTCGCAATAATGATATGATTGAACGCGCGAGCCATGGTAATCAGAGATAATGCTGATTTCACGCTCGCGATGTCCGATGCGGTTTTAGCTGGCGGTTGGCGTTTGGCGGTTGTTGAAACATTTCTATCGATGGTAACGAGCGATGTATCTACTATTTATAAGTGACAGTAAATTCCTTGGATCATTAGAAATTAGATGTTAATCGTCATTCAACCAGGTGAGATGTTGAGTTGTGTTTTCAATTCGTCGGGGTTCATCATAATACATGTTGTTGGATAATTGAGTGGGACATTGAGAGGGGGCGAGGCTGACGATACTATCAAGATTTGCTAAAATGTTGGTCGTATATGTCACCCTCATCGCATTTCGTAAACAATTCCGCAAGTTTGTTTTGTAGATTGTTACTTAAAACGAATTGGTTCCTGGTATCCGCTTGACCCAAATTTGCAAACGAACATTCCCGAACAACCGACTTCGATCAACATCGTGTTTTACTAGATTTAGATTTTTCCCTGTAATTTGGGGGAATATCCCCTTGATACTCCTTATTTTGTCGAATATATAAATATATACATATTTTTTTAAATATTACATTTACTGCTATAGAACAGGTGGATAAATTATATGCTTCAAAGAGTTTGATTGGGGAGGTAAATTGTGATGTTTTTATGGAATTAACACTAAAATCTGTGTTTATGTTTAAATAAAAATATATCTCAATAAAGTTAACACAGTTCTATTAAAATCTGCTACTTCTCTGTATGAAGTAAAAAACATAAAATTATAATTTGATATTACCGAAAATAATGGAACCTTTAGATTTTTGAATATTGTAAATTCTTTCGCCACTGGGAACCCTGAGAAAGAAAAAATGGTTCTGCGTGTTAATTGGGTTTCGTCCCGTATGTAAGAAGGGGCGATCTTAACCTCCATCAGCGTGCTTACAATAAACCTATTCTAATCCTTGCTACATATTTCCTTCAACATAATATTATTATTTGTAAAATGGAACCAAGAAGTGAACATGTAAAAAAAATCCTTCAATTTCTAAGAACAAAATCTACGGTCTGAATTCGTTACTTCCAGGGTACATAAAAAAAAAACATTTTAAAATTCACCAGAGCGGCTGTCGCAAAGACAACCACTCCGGTCGACTCCTTTACGCATTATGAATTCAATTCTTTTACGCAATCGTTTTTATATATTTTTGGTATTTAGAAAAAACGGCATTTTACCAATCATTTTTTATTTTTTTCCCTAATTATAAATTTATAAAGTTAAAATACTGATATATTTGATAATATTTATTTTAATTTTATTTATAATACAGTTTTTTAGCCCATAAAAACCTTTTCAAAGTTAATCGAGAAACATTTAATTTTTTTTAATATGATTTATCGTTTTACAATTTTTAAAAAAAACTGTTCGTGGTAGATCTAGAAATGTTCCATTACAATATTTTTTTAATATTTGCATTTGACCACAGAAGAAGAAAATTTTTAGATCGATTGACGATTAATTGAAAAAAGCTCTTTTATAAAGAGTTATAAAGTAAGAAAAAATATTTTTATTTACTTATATATCTAATATGTATTTTACAAAACTTTTTTTGAGGTGCTGTTGTGGATACAGGCGACTTTTAAAATGTACAAAAAACATAAAAAGAACTGAAAAATCCCTCGTGTCCTGTTAAGCCAAGCATTGACCAGAAAGATAGAAATCTTTTTGTTTGTCACATATTAAAAAAATCTTTTTTATTATCTTCTGCCTTAAATAAAAAAATAAAGAACCTTTCAAATGTTTTTAATACGAGTATGTGGGGCATACTTAAAATTCCGCTGATTAAGAATAAGGTAATCGAATAGTGTTTATAATACTAGTATATGGGGCACACTCAAAATTCCGTTGATTAAAGATAAGGTCATCAAATAGTGTTTATAATACGAGTATATGGGGCATACTCAAAAATCCGTTGATTGAGTATAAAGTCATTGAAAGGCAAAACAAATGTATACAATATTAACTATAAATAACTACTTGTCACCCGTAAAAATCACAGGATGTAACTTAAATTGACAAGAAAAATATTAGGTGCTTTGATGACCCATTTCAAATAGAGATTAATGTCTGCTAAAATACATTATAGGCAGATACTTTATTAGGTAAGTAAGGGATTTGAAAAGATAATTTTATTCTTTATCCCCAGATACACATACACAATATTCATTATAGGCAAGCTTATCATAAGTATGTAAAAATGAACCTTTGGTAAAAATGCTCACCTTTGCACGGCTAGAAAAAAATTTAGTTGTAACTAAAAAAAATATTATATAAGTAAAATTATTCCACATGAGTTACACAATGAGAACGAATTATTTTATTGTGATTTGATTTATACTGTACAAAACGAAATATATATTTTTCCCATCATTGCTTACTGCTGTCTGATTGCCCGAGAAAGAGAAAAAAGCAAATAAATCGGATTAAAACGTCAAGACCTCAATTGGTGCTGTACACGCAAGACTCTGGGCGTAATTTACTTCACAGAAGTGATCAATCTCTATTACTGTGAAACCCACAGCAGCTGGCGGGCGGGTGTGGTTTTACTCGGAGAAATGGTAAAAAGGATTGATCGATACAATTTATTTAAAGATTTTTAATATTATATCGTCGGGACTTTTTGGCTCCGTGGTGAAAAACAGAGTACTGACCGCTCGATGCAACTCGGGGAAATTGTAAAAGGATTGATTCATACAACCTGCTTAAACATATTGTACCTATTGATGGTGAGGGTTTTTTGCTCGGTAGTGAAAAACTTAGTACTGTCAGCTAGTGCTACTTAAAGGAACATAGCTAAATGTAAGATTGATACAGTATATTTATGGATGTGCGATCTTTCGTGGTATCGGAACGTTTTGACTAGGGAGTAAACAAGAGAAGTTAATTGTTTTAGTCAATTTAAACAATTGGGATGCGGTTTTCTGATCGGTTTAATCACACAAAACAGTAAAAATGGTTTTTTAATATTAACTAGAATGAAATATGTAAGTGTGTAAAATTTATTTATAGTTTAAAAAATATTTAAACAAAATCAAATCCTTTTTTAATATTATTTACCATAGTGGAACTACTGATATTAAAAATTTAAATCCAAGTGAACAATAATTTAGCGGCGCTCACTTATTACGAAGTTTGACAGATCCTTGGGCCACAGTAAGATTAATTTAGTGGTAGCCTGTCTCCCCTCGTGATCTGCTCATATCCCTGTTAGAGCTTTGGTTACTGGTTACATTCTGCTGAATGCCTACTCAATCAACCGTACAACCTAAAAAGCTTTTCGTAGTTATTGAACTACACTAAACTCGCTATCCATTTCGATGAATCTATTAAAGCGTATATTAAACGCCACAAATTTAGGTTGGTATTTTTATGCTTTTGGGGTTGTCGGTAAATAGAAACACCATTTTAGGCATGCAAAGCACTTTGTAGCTAACATCATTAGAGCGAGTTGCGAAATTCGTTAATAGGGAACGATACTCTAATCCATTTTACTGGTAAGGCTACTTTCTAGTCTGATAAATAATTCATCATCATATTATGGTTCATTGAAAAAGCTTTGAAATTCACTGAGATTTTGTTGTAGGTTAACCCTACATAAATTTGATATTTTTAAATTCAAATTCTTCTGAAAACATTAAAAGTGAAATACTACTAGTTACTCTTTAAAATTGAATAAGTGTTCTTATGTCAAAACAAACATTTAAAATCACAATAATTAAGCTTTAGATTTAGCATATATGTGTGTAAAGTGCCTACAATAAAATTCGTCTGTTAATAAACAGATCTTCTGGATTCTGTGATAAGATGAATCACCTTACAATAATTTTGCAAAATTATTAGATTTTACGCTTGTTTATCTAGAATTAATTACCATAAATACATATTTCAGCTACCGTCGCCTTTTCAAATGTAGCTACCTTCTCAGAATTCGAGTCGCATTGGAGTGCCATGATCGCCTACTCTTGCAGGTATATTATACCTGTATAGGCAAGAGTAATTGGTCGAGCTTACGGCTAATTAACTCCGAACCATTAGACTAAAGCTATACTCGGACAGAGTGATATTTTGATGAGACTTTCGCGGTAGTACCTACTGGTCACCAAATACCAGCTGATGAACTTATCTCCTGATTGAAATACCTTGAAATATGTTTCAATGGAGCTTTCAATTACATTTGATCAGAGTCGCATGAGCTCTGTGAAAGCTGTGTGCTCAATTATTGCATAGTAATGTGAAAGGATAAACTAATTTCATGGTATTTTATACGATGAATTTATTATATTACCTTATTTTAACATAATTCTGAGGCTCTTGTGGTGATTTTTAATAAAAAAACAGCGATTAATTCATTAATTATCCAAATATTATTAACAAAAAATACAAAAATTAAAACTCGGGAGTATAAAATCTATACTCAATATTCAATGTGAATTCTGACGTAGTTTCAT
The DNA here is from genome assembly GCA_022651775.1 of Drusus annulatus. Classification (NCBI taxonomy): domain Eukaryota; kingdom Metazoa; phylum Arthropoda; class Insecta; order Trichoptera; family Limnephilidae; genus Drusus; species Drusus annulatus. The sequence goes on from JAGWCC010000150.1 coordinate 63,268, forward strand.
TTGTACAGTTTTTCCCTTATTTAATTAAATTACCTAATTATTTATTGTATGAACTCGAAAATTGGCCAAGCTTTATTGGCTGAATTTCTGCATCTATTTTTAGCTCATGGCTCCAGGATCAAAATAATCTATATAGCCATGTTATCTTCATTCAACTATAAAAAAATTGAAAAATTTCATATTGTTTGCAACATACTCTCATTTAGATATTTGTTAGATGTTTTAAAACCATCGTTTTAAAGCATGGGTGAAGCTTGATTGTAGGTACTATAAAAGTATATTTGAAAATTTAAAACATAAATTTGTTCATCGTTACAAAAAATACAGCAAAAACAGAACAGACTTCTCAATTTTTGTTTGTTTGGCAGATCTTGAAGGGGGATGAGCCACAACGAGATGAAAATGCATGAGAAGGCTCATGAGAGCAACCGAACTAAACATGAATCTCTGATTCCTTGAGGCATTTCTCTCCACAACTAAATGATAAATCACTCTCCTAGGATCACCTATCCATTAGATTCTAACTTGTACTGTGGTTTGTTTTGTTTATACTTCAACACAGCCTTGGAGTGAAAATTGTTTTTTTGGATTTCTTTTTTGTTCTTCTTAAATTGATATGAATCTGTCCGCGTCGACGTTCGTTTTACATTAACATAAACCTAGTTTACTAATTTATTTCTCAACACTTCATTTTATTATTTGAGTAAGCGGCTTTTCATCATAACCAAAGCTTATCAAAGTTTTCGACCATATGGAAATAATGAAATAATTTTTATTACCAATAAATTTATACGTCACACGAGATAACCTAACCGAGATTTTAACTCCGGAACCTCCTCTAAGTCACCACCATTATTAGATTCACCATTTGTAATCAACACTTATTTTTAAGAGGTTGTTAATAACATTGGTTCGTATTATTGTCTGCTATAGGTGAATGAAATCTCTGCTGAATGGTGTTGGGAAACTTTACCTCTTTGTTTACTCCAACAACAACAAAAAACTTCAATATAAACATTATTAATAATGTGTTTTCTATTTAAATATTGCCGCTATATGATATGAACATAGAGGTAAATACAAAACTTTCCAAAATCTCTTTGTGGAAAAAAATATCGCTTTAAAAAAAACGATCAAATATTACATAATAGAATAAACTAGTGGCGCAAACGATTGACTAAATAACTCTCAAACTACCTGCCGGCTGCCGGCGCAACTTGTTAATTGGACGTATGAAACATAATATATCGTCTGTTGTATTACCCGATGCACCAATCACTAATTAAGTTTATGTTGCCACTCAATGTATCCATCAAATGTTATATTAATTAAAGCAAATGACTAATGGCTTGCTGATGGAATTATCCCTCGATTTAATACGCTGTGGCACACCAACTTTAAAGATTTTTATCACTGTTTTATCAGTGCCTTTCCATTGATTCGATATGACGTCGGTTTATTTTAACATTAGTTTACCGAATAAATTACCATGGGCTTCGCGTAAAATGAGAATGAGAATTTATTTTACGAAGATTTTTGAAAATATATTTAACTCTGTTTTTCTTCAGATTAAGGAATTACAGAGTGTTTAGTAGGGTGAACACGATAAAGCCAACTAATTTTAACTTTTTATAATCAAAAATACATATTTTAGCGATAAAATCTCAATACTTGTTCCCTTTTTTAAAAGCACTTAATATTTGAATCAGACATTTTCTGAAGTATGAGTTGTTTTTAAGGGATATTTTTTACCTTAAATAATCAAATTTGGAGTTAAGTTTGAATGTAGGAATATTCTAAAATTAAGGACGACCTTAACAATTAAAAATGGTGTGTTCCACTCTGTACCAAGTGTTGTCTGGTATATCCCTGAAGTGTGCTCGAAATGGCTGTCTCCGTGATCGAGCAGTTAAGATCCTCGACCATGAATCCAGAGGTCGTGGTTTCAAATTTCAGCGTGCGCTAATAAAAATCTATCAAATGTATGTATTTTTTTTTCTCAGAGACGAGTATTTTTTTATGTCATTTTGGTATATAAAATCATAAACGCCATTACTGAGTGTCCTGATTTACTCAACCTGATAAACTTTCACATGCCTGCTAAAACCGCTAGTAACTAGACAGTACGTCCTTTTTCACACTGTGGTTACAAGAACACACTACCAAATATTCTCTACCGTAAATAGACTCCTAGTTCACGGTAATGAGTACTGTCAAATAGTTCACTACTTTAAAATGTCCCTGGGTCAAGTAAAAACAAAAATATTGTAGCGTATTATATTAAATAAATGAAAAGCTTTTTCTTTTTTTATTTACTTGACTTCGTGTTTATTTACAATATTGTACTTACATTGTCCTCCACGGTGGAAGTTCACTTGTGATGTGAAGTTTGTTTTTTCTGGATAATTTCTGTGTCTTATGTGTTTTAAAAAAATGGTTTGTGTATGTGTAATGATTTATATTAATTATGTCTCTAAATTTTCATTGACCGCAAATCAATAAATATTTCACAATCAGTTAATTGAAAATTATATATACTATATTTACGACCCTTTCCACAGTTTTAGATACTTTCAGAATGTTCCTGGTGAAAGATCACCATTCGGAATTAAAAAAGTTGCATGAAATGGCTTTAACCGTGTTTGGTAACCAGGTCTGAATAGCAAGGTACTTTCCAACCTTCCTCTTCCCCATCTCTTTTCCCTCCCCACTACTTTCAATCTCACAACATACCCCGATTGGGTTGTGTTGTGGTATCATAATCCACTGGATCTAGACAGTCGGGAGCAATTAGGACTTCTGTGCGAAATTCACATTAAATAAAGTTATGGTCGTTAATTAATTAGTTCTGCGGAAATACTCGTAACTCACAGCATTGAGATTTTTTATTTCGTTATAATCATCCTCATTACAACTGTATTCCCCTGGAATCAACATATATATGTTGATTCTAACTACGATACTTGCGTGGAAATACAAAAATAGGTGTAATATTTTACTTTTTTCTTTCCAAATAGTAGATTATCGTCACCCTTTCTTACTTTCTACTCCCCTGTCTCCAGAATTCTGAACAGTTGAAGTAGAAAAACATCTATTTAGTACATTTTATTTCCTCTCACAAAGCCACCTTGTTAAAAGGGGTGGAATAATTTAAGGCATTGCTTTACGAGGCGTGAATTGAAAAGATATTTTTGTTTGCAACCGAAATTTTGAGTTGCCGTAAAAGGTTAGGGTTTGACACAAACAATAATAATAATAATATTTTCACTGGGAGTCGTGGGGCGGAATGCCAATGACCATAGAATTGAAAGCATATAGAAGCACTCTAAAAATACTTTTTTTACTACATCACAAATTTTAACATTCAAAATTTCTAAACATTTGTAAATAATTTCAAGTTTGTCATTGTTGTGAATGTGCGAAGGTCGTCCCAATATTTTAATTAATCATTTTATGTAAAGCCTTACACTAAACAACTTTCCTAACCAGAGCATTTGACCCAATTTTCAAAGGTGATCAATATCACAACTGCCAGATTTGGCAGAGATATATTATTATTTTATATGAATACGTATTTTTTTTCATTGATGATTCTCTTAACCACCGGACTAAAGGTCGAATTTTCACCACTACACTATGTCAGTCTATATTATATTCATTTAACTTGAAAAGGGAGAATGCATTAATTTAATTTAAAAAAACATGAAAATTATAAAAGTGTTTTACAAAAATAAATCATTTGTGATTTGACATTACAAATGATAGAACATGCAATGAAAATTAAATAATAACTTTATAGCCACAGATTTTATTTTAAGTTTTTTGACCGACCGGTTACGCTAAGCCTCAGCATCAACGGGATACAAAATTAAACTAAACTAAAAACACAAAGTGTGCTGCTATAAATACATACAGAGTCAGAATATAATATAAAATAAAATAAGAAAACAATAGAATAACATTTAAAAATAACAATTTAAAAATTATTGTTTAACAATAGATAAATGTTTTAAAAAGATTTTAAAGCATGGGTGAACAAAAAATATTTTTTGAAAATGAAAGAAACAAAAACATCAAATAATATGAAATGAAGGTGATAAAAGAATAATGAGAAATTTTATGAGTTTATATACTTAATATTGGACTACTGGAAAAATTCAACTGATGATTAAGGATATAACTTAACTTCATTTTAATGGCTTTTTTTATTTTCAATGCTTCTAAATTATTTAATCTGTTGCCAAGACCATTTTAATGGAGAATACGAACACTTGTGCTTTTGATAGAACATGTGGTGTTTTAATACGGTGCTTTGATAGAATATGTGTTTGAATAATCTTCAATAAATAAGAATTTAGTGGATTAACACGGTGTTTTATTTCATGGGACGTTTCAGCAGGATGTGTAATAGTATTGCATTGAAAATAAGCCATTTCTTAAATAGTAGAGATGTAGCACTTTCGGGGGTTCTAGGTTATAATATGTTCTTTGGCTGTGACGGAGATTTCTATCGTGGACAGCTACCGCTTTATTTTCCATTTGTTTTCCTCAGAAGGTTTCTGTTTCAGACACTGTCGACCTTTCTGTTTCCCTGAAAAGCTTTCCTGCGCCACTGAAAGGAAATGTTTATTTTAATATCACAATGCGAGTTTTATTTTCACGACAAACAACAAACAAAGATTTCCAAAAGATTTTGACCTGGATGCGGGAAAAACGAAAAAAGATGTACACAGAACAATTAGAAACAGTCGGTTTAGTTTCACTTAACATTCCATTTTTATTTTCCCTGTAGCTAACGCATTTTTTTATATGTCACAATGGTTTCCATAAATCCAAAATTTTATTTAAAAAATGATATTCAAGATTTTACTTACAGTGAACTTTTTTTTCATCAATCTTTGATGTATATATATATTTTCATTTCCAATCACCCTTGACATGACTATGGTTTTTTTGTTTGTTTAAGACCAATCATTTGGCAATGCATCTAGAAATAAATCTTAGCTTTATTAAACCAAAAAAATAGATAAGTGCTCTCTGTTTAAAAATAATTCACACTTTATTTTTATTCTTTATTATTTAGGTTCAGAATAGCGTTAACTTGATACAAAATACTGAAAGACCTGATTTTTAACGTGATCGATATTCTTTGTTGATATCTCCACGAACCACGTGCAGTGGTTTCGACTTACTTTCTATGTACTCAATCATAAATTAACTTATCTAACAGAAGTGCTTCGCAACTTTTGAAGACTAGTACCTACCCTAGACACCTCCTCGTTGCTTCTTCCACAGCTATACGAGTCGTTAAATAATTTTTCTAGCTAGTTTACAAAGTTTTTTCTTTTTCATTTTATCATCTTCGTAATGGTTAAGTATTGAAAGAATATATGTTTATACATGTTATTTCACACGAGAGTTCAAACTTCCTTAAGTGGAACGATTGTAAATATAGAATTTCGCGAAAAAATTTGAACAGGAGAACGATAAAATAGTGTCTGAGAAGACCTAGCTATCCAAATCATTTCACTAAACATCGCTAGTGTAATTTCGAACAACATTCTGATTCTGAATAGTGTTTAACTATAGGGGGGATACTAAATTTACTGTCCGACAAAATTTATAAATATATCGCATCAAATACCAGTCCCCTTGTATATATTATGTTTTACATGGATCCGAGAATTTTTAAAAGAAATCTTTTTCGCTCAATGTAGTCGTACCTCGTTGAAAGTTGGTTTAGTGGCGTTGGAGGCGGCATGGGAAAGAGGATCTTAGGGAGGAATGTAATTAATCATATTATTCAGTCCACGGAATGAACCCTTTTCCAGTTTGCCTCTGCGGAATGTTTCCTCTTCTTTTGGTTGGCAAATTTATTAGATGATGGATGTCCATCAGCCCCCCTGCATCAGCCCCCCTGCAGCTCTTTTCCCTTCTCATCCTTTCACATCCCACCTGCCCGTTCCAACCGTAGAGGTCTTTACACATTGTCTCCTCGCGATTTCAAAGTTTGATATGAAAATAATACATTTTATTATGGAAATTTTCGGTGTCTATTTTGCACCTTATCAGTTTGTCACTTGAATTTTCAATTTATACTCAATATTTTTTAGCAAAACCTAGAAAATTTTAAGGTATCAACATTAAGTGACATTGAAAGCTGGAGTCATTAAATCTTTTTCTTTCTAATGAAACACGTTTTCAGTTAAAACACTTACTTTGTGTACATCATCTAATTTAATAACTGCGAGCCAACCGGAGCAAGCGTGCCTTAAATCTCTACAAATTAAATAATTAAATAGGGGCAAGGTATTTTTTTACACAAATTGATTTTCACAAAGTTATAGGATATTTGTTCAAATATAATGTTCACCAGAAAGTTTTCTAGTTTCCAAATTAATAAATGTTCTTATGATTAAAGGCAACATATTCTCTGAACATTCCAGTATCTATGTGGGAAGTAACAAAGGTAACAGTTCGAAATGATTGTATTCCAACAAAATAGTTTTTTTGTGTTGTCAACGACGTCATGCTTCAATCTATGAAATATATTTACTTTGATTTTAAAATTAAGTGACATTAAAAGCCGCTGTTGTTAAACCGTTGGGTTTTATTTTTAAAAACAACTAAATGGATAGCGATAAAATAAAACAAGAAACAGATACGTAACAACGTGTTTTTTGAGGATGCCAGTACCTCGGTATAATATCACATTACATTAATGTTGGAACAAAGGTCACAGACCACAGGGCATGTACACCAGAAAGTGGTATAATTGGTTGCTTTTCCGGAAAATAATGGCTAAGTAAGCCTTATTCTTGTGTGACACAATGCGGCCGCCCCCTCCCCCTCCCGTCTGAGCAAAAGCCTTCCGCTCGGAGCGAAATGAGTCCCATCCGAATCGAAAACTCAAAAAGTATAAAAAAAGATGATAAATTCAAAGGTACCAAATAAATTTTCCATAAAGGACGGAAACAAAAGACTCGGCATTAGACCCCACGGCAGGGTAGGTACTATTATGGAAATTAAATTATGATAAATGCAAGAGAGCGCGTAAATAGATTATAAACTCATTCAAAGGGCTTTACTTTTTCTAACTCCCTCGTTCTACCCTCTGCGTCCACCTCTGTCTCTATCCTATCTTCCCACCTTGTTCTCCTGATAGGGGAGGGGAAGGAGATGACCGCAATGCCACCTGATACCTTTATAAGTTTGTTGTGTTGGGACCAAATGAAATTCAGCTCTTAACATTTTATATGAACCGCTTGGACCTTGAATATACAAATATTTTTTACGTCTCTCTATCTTAGGTGGTAGATATTGATTATTTGTTAAAATATTTATAAGTAACGTTTTATAAACTTTACATTAAAATACGGAGAGCATCTTTGTGATATCGTTATAAGATAAAAAATAATATTATTCATATGACACAGAGAATTGTTTTGGAGTTTTGATCGATTTGAGGTTTCAGATCGTCACGTTTATTGGTGAAAATTGTTATTTTTTTAAATGTTTTCGTTTCTTAAATCGAATATTTTTAATGTAAGTTTTTTTTTGGCATATTTTTACCCCAAATGACATCTTTAATATATATTTACCCTTGTCTATTTTCATCCAAGTAATACCCTTTTTCTGCGTAGGAGACGAAAAAAATAGATTTTGGGAAAATTTAGGAATTTGTTTATCCTAGCATAAATTTCAAAGGTGGGTATGTTTTGTTTAAATTTTAAAATAATATTTGAGCAGTAACCTGTGGCTATGAAAGTAAAGTGCTTTATTTTTGCCGTCATTTTTTTATAAAATTAGAAAGTCTTGCTTTTACAAGTAAATCTTTCTTAAATTGGTCAAGGATATGGATTACATTAAATAAAATCATCGTTAATGTAATATTTTCATAACAAATTTAAAATTGTTCAATTGAGCGACATTTTATAAAATTCCCTATAAATAATAAATTTTTGAATTTTCTAATGTCAATAAATGATCATTGAACATTGACGCATTTGATACTAATAAGGTTAGGTATGTTTAAAGTTAACAGTTATTTGGTTAGTAACCTAACCTACTAGATGGCCGGTAAATAGTTTAAATGGCCAATATAATATTATTATATTTGCCTTTAATAAATAATTGTAACAAATTACTATCAACAAATTTAAGTTAAAGCTTTTAAGTACAATTTTCGGAGCTTGACTTCGAATCCAGAGGCCACGAGTTCAAATACTTAATTTTACTTAACTAATATGTGTAATTTCACATTTTAATTCATATTAAATAATATAAAGTGTGTTTGTGGTAGATACTATTTAAGTATCGCCCTGGTGAAAGACCACCATTCAGAATTAAAACGTTGCTTTATATGGCTTTATCCGTGTTCGGTACCAGATCTGAATAGCCAGGCACTTCACAGCATTCCTCTTCCTATCTCTTTCCCCTCCTCACTACCTTCAACACAACCTCACAACATAGCCCAATTGGGGATGCCATAGTCTCACTAGCTCCAGAAGCTTGGGAGCAGTTGGGACTCTTGTGCAGCATTAATTTTTTTTTTAAATTACGTACTTTAGTCATATGTATTCTTGTTTATTTCAAGATTTTTTTCAACTTATCGTAAATCAAATTTTCAGTACCAGAAAAAAATAAAGCAAACACACAAAATAGCTTACTATATAAAGGGATGAAATCTTATATTGCTCTGCCGGAAACCATCAAAATTGTGTCTATCAATAAATTCAAAATAGTCTGTAAAAATTATTTAAAATGCATTTAAATCAAAATAATAAGTAGTATGTAAGTTAAAATATTATAAAGTTAAAAAGAAAATGAAATAATTAGCTACATGTCAACTTGAATGTACAAAGTAACTAATATAAAATAAATAAAACAAAAAAAAAAAAAACTAAAGGAAAAAAATATATAAACCGAAAATTATTTTTTCTGGATAATCGTAAAAATTTGAAAACAAAACGAAACGACACATTTTTTTTGTTTTTTTATTTATTTTATGGATTCTTTCGTAATCTTCTAATTAGCAAGGGCTTATACAAATACCACTCATATGTTCTATCTAACTAGTATTACGGCTCATAGACCTTATTACTATCACCATCTTATGATTTCATTTACTTAACTGAATTTAAGTTTACACAATGTTCGTTTTTAGGGAAAATATGACGACACGTCACTGTTTCTTAATTACCTTTATATCATCATCAGCCGGTTGTTGACATAACAGAACTTGTATTACAACATAATACATTAATAAATATCCACAAAAAGCTTGGACAGGACACCAGGAGAGCAGAAGAGCAGAAGAGCAGGAGGCAGAAAGGGTTGGCTGGCTAGTTGAGTAAAAACGGCAAGACAGGACGGGATGTTAGTGTGATAAATTGAATTTCCCTCGGTCGGCTATTTCATTGCCGACGGTTGGTTAGGGAACATTTTTCCGGTTACACCGTATAATCGGGTCCGAATTACTTGCCCAGATTGGAACACATTTTTGGGGCATGTTGGATGATGAGATTATAATTGTTACAAATGCGAACCTGATTCAAATATTAGGTGTTAGGTTTAGGCGTACGGAAAATATAATGTTTCGTAACGAACTTGTGAACAAGCGAAGTGTTTGTACATGTATTATTTATTTTCTCTTCCCGTTGTACGCACATACTTGTAAATTGTTAAAATTAGTTTTTTTAAAAACCTTTTTGTATTCGTAGATAATCACAGAATTTTAAGACACGTTGTCAGTTAATAAAAAAAAATGTTTAAATAGTCAAAAATCGGAGGAAAAAATTGAAAAAATTATATCAATAATCTTCAATAAAAGTAAGAGATCGATTAAAATGTCGGTTTCTAATGAGGTTACAATGACTTAATTGGTCGAAGCATTACTCTCGAATAGAGAAGAGGATCCGAGTTCGAGTGTCGGTTGTGACCATTGTCTTTTTATTTTCTGGCTTTTTCTATTTCAAATTTGTGTTGTTGATAATTGATATTATTTGAATAATTAAAAACTTTAATTTCAAACGTGGGTTTATAATATCCGTATCTCTTTTAATAAATAATAATCCTAATTTGTTAATGTATTCGCGTATTTGATTATTTACCAGACGGATTATAAAAAACATTCGATGGTAATGAATATGGAAATGACATGTTTAATAATGAGAATGTTTATCAAACAAAAAAATTAAAACACCACTCAATGCAAACCACCAACAACAGAATATTGAAAGGGCAAAATAATGAAATGATTTATTCTAAAAATTTTTTTTTTTGAAGTAAATACTTTTTTCTGCTCTCTCATTGCGTAGTGCTGTGACGCTTTTAAGTATTATTATTATTGTCTGGGCCTGTCACTCATTTCTGTTCATATTTTTGAACAAATGACAATGAGTTTTCATCCTTTGACGGAGCATGATGAATGTCGCCCGAAGGCTGAAGGGGTTCCGTAGCACCCCAAACAATCCTAACAGGACCTACCCAACCCAACCCAGATGAACCAACCCAGCCCAATACCACCCAACGCAATCCAGGGAAGTACTGAGCTGATTCCTGAATAATTTTAACCCTTATTTGAAAAAGGCATTTTATAATGATCATACTTATGAATACTCTGATATTGAACCAGCTAGTTCGATAATTTACAAAAAAATGTAACATCGGACGTCATTTAAACGCTTTGTGTATTAGCACTACACTAGATAAAAATACATAAAAAGACTTTGATTTAAATATGAAAAGCAAGGGTAGAATCATTTATCAAAGACAATTAATAATTTCAACATTAGAATACGATAAAACAACTAAAATGTGTGTTTTTATGGAAAGTACAGAACAAAAATAATCGTCCAGCAAAATATTATATTATAGTTAGGTACTTTATCGCTTGTCTGAATCTGTTTTTTTTTTTAAATTTCACACTTGTACATACAAGTACGTTATGTTGTTTGATTATTTTGACTGGCCTACTTTATTCTAATTCGCCCCAGCACAGCCTCAAACCAGTTTGTTTTATTATTTTGGTCTTTGTTGTTTGTTAGCTGATTGTGACGACTATTGGGAAATCAGTTGATGAGTGAGCTGTCGTTATTACTCTTTGTGAGGCTCTTCTTGTAGCGCCGGAGGAATCAAAGAACTGGTTGCCCATTATTCTAGCTGCTTCTGGGCCATACTATATACTGCATACCTAATCATCATTGTGTTTATGACGATTTTTCTGATTTGATATGATTTTACACGAATTAATATGAATGCAATAGTTTTGCTATCGAAACGGCCAAGGTTGTTCTGATAACACTCGAGGTGAACTACTTGTTAATTATGAAGTTAGTGTAAAACATTATTTTCGTAGAAAGCAATCACTTTGTGGTTTGATATTTTTTAAAGAAATAAAATCGTTTTGTCTTTTTCAATTCATATTATCTGTCTCTTTCTCTATGTTCTTTTGTAATAATTTAAATGTTTTCTATTGTTTTCCCACTGACTGTTATTTTGTTTTATATTGTGTTCTCTCTCTGTATGTATATATAATCGCACATTTTGTATTTTTGTTTAGTTTAATTTTGTACCCTCATGATGCTTGGGCTAAGCGAAATCGATCAGTCATAAAAAAAACAAATAATATCCGTAATCTTATACAAAGTTATTTTTAAATTTCTTCAAAACATTATTGTAAACATTATATATATATTAATTAAGTCGTTTGAGGTCTACTTAGACATTTTATGCGATTCTAATATATTATCCATGTAATAAAACCCATAAGATGATTCAAAATTAATCCACATCAATAACCTAACAAATGTTAAAATATTGTTCTATCTAATAATATTTAAGAATATATGCACTGAGAAATGAACTATCGAAATATGGTTGTACTTTTAAACACATGTTATTTAAATATATATTTAAAAAAAAACGGCGGTTGGTAATTTTTGCTTGCTCTTATACTGAAATTATGTATGAAGAATACAAATATACTTGAAAATACGTATAAAAAAAAATGATTACTTTTATATAACGAAAAAAATGCCCCACTCGTAACTCTCTAAAAAAATTATATCGTCTGCTGCCATTGTACTTAATTGTTTAGGTTAACTATTGTTTCATAACATTTTTACGTTGATTTTCCTTTAAGAACGGAAGTAAATTTCCGGAAGTAATTAAATTGTTAACAATTTTTTATATTCAAACAAGTCTTTTGAATGAAAAAAACATCAATCCCTTTTTTAACAACCTTATACTGAAAGAAAAACTTTTTCTGAGCTTTAATCTGTATGAACGCAAAAAGTAATGTACATGTTTTAATTATTCAATGGAAATGTTTTGCAAGCACTACCAAAAGCTGCTAAATCCTTAAGACCGGGGACAGTGATGACATTAAACCAATTTTTTTCGTTGTTTCATAGTACCTACAAATAAGTGTCCCAACTGTCCAACTTCTCCCACGCTACCCTACCCCCCCCTCTCCCCCTTGCTCAACCCGTCTCTCCCCGCCCGCTCTATACTAGTTAGTTGGCTGACATTACGTTTTTTAATTGTTGATTTTGCGCCGCAGCCTGAAGTTTTTTTTGTAACCGGAAAATGGGGTGTTTTTTATTCTATTGTCGTGTGGCACAAAAGTTCATGTGGATTTTTACATTTAGTAGTGGGCCTTGTCGCTCAGATTTTTTAAATTTGGAATGTTAAATTTGATGAACCTTGTAAATATGTCAGCTACAAAAGTTAATAGTTATTATTTTGACAATTTGTAGATTTTATTAAAATGCTAGTTTTGCTACTTGCCCATATTATTTACTCCATGCCCATATTATTTTGAACTGTACATACTATTTTGAATTTGGTAAAAAATATTAATAACAATTAAATATGTCAAAAGGGCTGGGGCGCAGTTTTGAGAAGTGTATACCAGAAAATTTCAAAGTTTTTTTTTTTGTTTTACAGTAAAATTAACTCAGGTAACTCAATTCTCTCACTGAGTTACCTGAAGCGACAAAAAGCTTTAAAAAAAAGTCCCAAACTTGTGTCGCTTGAGTCAAGCCTTCTCCTAAATGGTAAATATATTTTAGATGACTGAAGGACCACAAAAAACTTTAGAACCAAACGAGAGTCAGAGCTTTCGATACAGAAAAAAACAACTAATTAAGAAGTGTCGTTTAAGCCTTTTCGCCTTACCAGTGACTATATGTAAAAGAGTACGTAGTTTTAGAAGTTTTTTAGATTTACTATGAGAATTTTTCAGAGTTTCAAGAATATTCTTTTTAAAGTAATTTTTTTTATTAAACAATTGAAATGTATAGAAAAAACTTTTTTCAAAAAAGACAATCAAACTGAAAATATTTGTATTGTCTTAAAAATTACAGTATAAAATAGCTTTTATGATTCTTCAATTTGATACACAAACGGATATTATGTAAAAATTTAACTTAAAACAGAATATTATTCCATATTATCATTTTAATAGAAGTGCTTCATCATGTCAGCATTTTTTGGTTACTTTAGTACTTGTATCAATGGAAAATTGTTTTTTGTACAGTCTGTATTTACATGCTGTTTTTATTTAAGGCATTTTAAATGGGCTATGGACTATAAAATGAATGTCCACAATAAATATACTGGCGAAATTGCTTTTTTGGCTAGAACACCCATTATTGCATTTTAATCGAATACTTTTTTGATGTTCGTGTTGTGTTTAGAAATCGGTAATAATTGTTTTAACAAAATAAAATTTCCTGAAAACTATTTAAGACACTAATAAAAAAAGCCAGCTAAAGATTTTCCACAACTTAATGTTTTAAAACTTTCGGTAATGATTTCTAGGTAAAAAATGTTCGAAATTATGAATTAATTTAATTTGAAAACAACTTTTCTCTTGATGTTTTTGGGAAGCATTGTCATTGAAACAATGAAAACTTGATGAACAGACGCACTCAATTTGGCATTGTACCACTCGATACCCAATCAATTTTCAAAATGTCAATGAACCATATTCCAAAGTCATTAGTTTTTGCGCTTGCTCTTTTAATGGGGAACTATAATTTATCTGACCCCTTTTCTTCCCCATCTATAAATTGTTCCCCCAATCTTCCTTCTTGCCCCCTGGCCTGTGAAGCGCGATCTGAGTCGTCTCTATGCCGAAATATTATTGCCCTAATTATTTATTGTCGCTGCGGTAATAATTCAAGCAGGCACCAGTCTGTAGCTTACTAAGAAATCTCCCAACTACAGCTAAGTACAAACTCTACATACACCTAGTCAAAAAGGAATTTGTAACAACTGACCCTTATAAAACCTGTACTTAAATGATAAGGGTTTTATTATGAAGGTTATTTACTTTACCTGATGGTACTGTTTTGATCAGAATGTGAACTGTTGTACTTTAGATTGGTAACGGTACGTACCTACCGTAAGTTACAAGAAACTGGTACCTACTCAGATTTGTTTTCATGAAAATAATGATCCCGCCTTAATTATATGTCCTTGCGTAAGTCAAAGATTTATTTAAATTCCACAATGGTGAATAGTTTTCCGGTGTTTGTGGTTGATCAGGGGCCTATGATCGATCTCTAACTGGCGGTACTTTTATCACACACCACATACTTAAGTTTTTATTAGAACATTTGCATAATAATTTACATATGTACTATTTTATTATAAAATAAATATTTTTTTTAATTTTTGAGATCTATCAAAACATACGATTTCAGGTTACGCTAACGCGAGAATAAAGTTCAGGCTTAAACCTCTGTTCTTTCTTATTTGAAGCTAAAATTTCCTACTAATACTACTAGAGTTTACTATCTACATATATATATTTTTTTAATAATAAATTCTTAAATTCTATTGGAATTGTGTGTTTATGTGCTGGAATATTTTACTTTATTTTGCTGGGTTGAGTGCCTACGTAGTTAATTGTGTTTATATTTGATTTTTACGAAGGGTTATTATTTACCATAACATTATGTTGTGATTCGGTAATTTAAAAAAAACTTATTTTTCCTTAACAAACGATTTGTATTATTTTCCTGTGTGTGAGATACACAGTAATTACAATTAATAAACTCACAACGTCTGTGTTTCCTCGTCGGGCAGCAGGTTTATCTACTTAACAACTTAATTGAAAATGTAAACACGAACCAGAACAGCTTAATAAAGTTATATTATCTATTTTCAAGTTCATATAAACAATGAGACAAAACAAAACCCCTCAGGAGGCCGGTAATTATTCAGCCTCCGTCCTGCAGACCCGTAATCTTTTGCGGTGTCATTTGACACTGAAATGTGACACTTGAGTGTCGAGTGTCCCCTCCGGTGTCGCCCACCACCCGCCACCCCCGCCTTGTCATCGGACCACGAGGCCTTCCTCTAAAGCCTGATTAATGGCGACCGCCCTTAATCCGATTCAATTGTAAACTCCTGTCTGTGACACTCTTTTTGTTTGTTTCCGTTATCGGCGCTGCAGTTGGTTCCACGACTTGCGAGTGAACAAATTGCAAGTCGGATTTCTGAATTAGCAAAGATTGGTATCGAACTTTCAATTGACTCGTTGAAATTGCACACCTTCCAGTTAATCGAAAAGATTGCAACGGCATTTGCACTTGCAGTTAAATCTTCTTCGTTTAATTTATTTTCTATTTCTACCTAAATCCTTAAATAAAATTACCATGGGTGTTATTATTTTTAATTTGTATTCATTTCTTCTCTCATAAGTAAAAACAAACCATCGCACTATTTCTTCGCGGGGGTAGGTAGAGAAGATGAACTGCCACATAACTTTGTCTTGGCACAGACTCGTTGCTTTACTCAAATGCATACATCACCTAATACATACTCTTCCGTTAGTCTGATTCTTGACATGACTCTTTTTCTTATGAATAAACATATTTTGGTGACAATATTTACACAAAAATGAAGCACTTTTGACTGAATCCTTTCTTAAATGTACGTCTTTTTCTTCACATGGTGAAAATCAAAGTAAGATGTTGAGGTTTTTCAGCCAGTTGACGGCGTCGGAAGTCATTTGTTTCAGCACAGATGTGCCTCTGGAAAACAGGTTAAGGGGACATTTTTTCACGAAGTGTAACACATAAACGTTGGAACTGAATATTTTTTGTAATACCGCTTTAAAATTCCTGAGATCCGGTACTGGTAGAATAATGGTATCCTTATTTGATTATTAAAAAAATACGGCGCAATCGGAAATAATTACATAAAATTTTACACGGGCTTAAAACAAAAATAAAAGTAAACAATTTTTTTTTTTTTTAAACTTTGGAAATATCTTAATATTTATATCTGGTTAGAAAACATACACACTTCAAAAATAATGTTTGTAATTTTAAGGCTGAAGAAAATAAGAAATAAAAAATGAGAAAAGTTTTGACAGTATCTAGATATTCAGATCTTGTTAGCAAGATTAGTCACTTCAAGCAACGTTTCGAATTTGGATGTTTCTGGGACCACCGTCGCTCGTGAAAACGATCGAGATTTTCTACTCCACAATTAATTTCAAAAATAGTATTCATTTTCGTAGAAAGCAATCACTTTGTGGTTTGACATATTTAAAAAAATGAAAGAACAGCTTTATATAAGACCACGAATTTTATTTTATTTTTTATGACCGACTGGTTTCGCTTAGTCTAAGCATCATCAGGGTACAAAATTTAACCACACAAAAAATACAAAGTCTGCGGTTATATATATATATATACAGAGGGAGAACACAATATAAAATAAAATAAGAGAACAGTGAGAAAACAGTAGAATAACATTTGAAATTATTACAAAGGAACAGAAAGAAAGAGACAGACCATATAAAATGAAAGAGGAAAAACGTCAGCTGAGAAGGTTATTAAAGAATAATGATAATGTTTATGAGTTTACACCAAATATGCCTAATATTAGACTACTAAACAAATTTACTTTATTGTTAAGAATATGACTATTAATTTTAATGTTTTTTTTTATCTTTCGCTTCTAAATTGTTTAATCTATTGCCACAATCATTTTTGTGAAGAATATAAGCACCGGTGCTTTTATTGAAAGTATGATCTTAATAATATGAAGATTAGCAAATTCAGAAAAATCGTGTTTATTTACACATCTGATACGTTTTTTTTTATTCTAGTATTGACACAACGGGTTGTTTTACCAAAATAAAATGCAGAACAATCACTTAAAACCAAAAAATTGTTTAAAAAAAATAAATATATATATATATATATACACTTGTATTTACAAATAAATAATTTGAGAAATACAGTAAAACAAATAAATAAAAGAAAGATAATATCTACCAGATGTGCACATTTATGAGGCTGGGCTTAATTGAAAACAAACCTGCTTAGATAATAAATTTAACATGTTTCGTTTGTCGTGTTTCAGATAGTGCGGTGCAAGTGGAAATCCGCACCCTGGAGGCTTTCGGTGGCAGCGTGGACTACATGTCCGACAGGTGAGCTCTAGATAAACTTTCCTTATAATTTAACACAGAAAGCTGAGCTTAGCTCCTGCGTGGTTTTAGCTCCGGTATCGCTCGATTGGGGATAACGTGATACAACCAAACATGTGTACTTGTAAGTGGAAAATTTATTACGGCTTAAAAATACAAAAAGGTGTGTTTTCATTTTTAGGGAAAAGCAATTAACAACGTTTTGGTTTGAAACTTTTTCTTCTGCTGAACCTTAATTTATTTTAAATTTTTAATATTTAAAAAAAACATAATAAAAAAATTTGACTCCAAAATGAGTATTTAAGTCATAAATATAATCAAAAGATGTTCATTTCAAATACATATAATTTCATGACATACCGCAAAATTTCTATAGCACATGAAAAGGGATATCACTTCTTTTTTTAGTCTAGTTGACATATAAGCAAATTTATGTACCCCTACCTTCCAGATATTCTGTTAACACAAATTAATACGATTGACACGCGTAACAATAAATAGTTCAAGTAAATATTTGATCACACTGCATTTGTTCGATTATTTTTTAAATGATAATTTCAATTTTAAAATATCATTAAAGTTCCTTTGATCACCCTAAAAATTAACCCTGAAGAGCGAGGAAATTGAAATTACAATCCAAACCCTAGGAATAAATCCTCAAAAATCGACAATTTTTTTAGGAGAGCATGTAAATCGATGTGAACTAACGGATGATTACTGTTTTAAAAATAATTCGTGTTAACTGTTGCTGTTTTCAGAGAGATGCAATTTTCTTAACAGTCAACTTGAGTGACTTAATTTGATTGTAATTTTTTTTTTAAAAGCTGTTACATGGAACCGTAGACAAGAAAATATGAAATCAAAGAACCTCTCCATGCAGAAACACCCACAATTGGGATTTTTATTTCAAGGTCATCAATTATTAAAATTGTAAGTAATTTCCTGGAAATAAAACAAAAATGCTCTGAATAATAATAATAATGAGAAAAAATTTCTGATGAAAAATAATCTGAAAACGGGAAGCGCATATATGTTAACATTTGTTTTGACATAAAATACGCTTCAAACCTAGAATCCAATCGAGTGTGAAATATATTTTTTCCAAATGGCAACATTCGCGGAGATGATTGAAAAAAAATCGCGTTTGTTTCCCGGATCGCATTACTCTGACGGAGCTTTTCTATATTACGACTCAATTTAATTTCATAAATACGTCAGTTTTTTCGGTGACGAGAAATGGCGGGACCTTCACAGTGGAAAATGTTGTAAATCAAACAGCGAAATGAATTATTGGGAAATTATTGCGAAAAAACGCGGCTGAACAGCGGGATTATTCGTTCCCTTCGTCAGCAAGTTTCTTTCCATCCGAGGGTCTAGAGTACTGGCAGGATCTGTCTCAAAATATATTATTATATTTAGGATTTTTCACTCAGCGCAGGACTTTTCATATGAACTTTGAATTTTGGGGTGGGATATTGATCTCTAGATTGGGGAAATCAATAAAAACGTAACACTGTTTGAATGTGTTTTCTCATAAGGAAATAAACTAATTTCGGTTTTTACTTGAATATCTCAAAAAGGTCGGGTTAGGATAGGTTAGGTTAAGTTTTTAAAATAACTCCGGTTAGTAGCAGGTGTTGAATAATATTTTCAGAATAGTTTTTTTATCGCTGTATTTATTTACGCCCGTTATAGGTTTATTACTCAAATTTGAACATTAAAAAATAATAAACTTATAAATAGATTAAAAAAACTGAAAAAGAAATGAATAAACATTATTGAATAAGTACATTTAGAGTTTAATATTTTTTACAATTAATTTAGCTCTACAAGATGAATAAAAACTACTAAAGTATACTTGTATTGTGATATTAACGTACTAAATATATCAACCACATCGGAATATTTAATTTCAATGTTAGCCAATCTTATATACTCTAACCTAACCTAACCGAATATAATTTCATCTAACCATATCTAATTTAAGCTTTTCAAAATGATTTCGAAGAAGAAAAATACTAAATTTTAAATAAAAGTAACTTTGTTTTGACACCACTTTATTAAATACATATACCAACCGGTTTCGGCTCTACCTGAACCTTCTTCAGGGCTGAACAAAACATATTTGCTTAGCCCTGAAGAAGGTTCAGGAAGAGCCGAAGCCGGTTGGTATATGTACCATTTTATTAGGTACATATACCAACCGGCTTCGGCTCTACCTGAACCTTCTTCAGGAGTAAACAAATATGTTTTGTTCAGCCCTGAAGAAGGTTCAGGTAGAGCCGAAACCGGTTGGTATATGTATTTAATAAATTGGTGTCAAAACAAAGTTACTTTTATTTAAAATTTAATTATCTCTTTCCACAAAGTGAGTGCTTCATGTCAAAGAAAAATATTAGTCCCAATCTCCAAAAAACTTTGTATTTAAATTATATTTTTCTGATATCTGAAAATAGAGATTTATTATTTTCATCGCCTTTTCATAATTACATTATTTCTGAATTTAGTGTTTGAGACAAATCTTCGGTTATAAATGTATCGGTCTCGGCAAATGTCAATTACAGCTATAGGTATTCCAAATTTCGGGCCAAATCATTCCGCCCCGAGGGGCAAAACTCGTACAAATTACGGTAATAATTTCGTTTCGAAGATAGTTTCATCGAAGACGGTCATCGTCTCACGCAGGTCGCTAATGAAATTAAACACAAGAACGAAATCCCAGCCAGAAGGTGGATCGGGGTGGATTGTTGATGGGGCGGTCGGGGTGGGGGGAAGTGATAAGGGATCAAGGGTTTCCTAATTGGTTCGCGGTCCAGAATTACTTTTAGATTGACCCCCATAAAGCATCATGGCTGGCTGTCGTGGCCATTCTCTCCGTCGATTTGTTCTCGGCCTGACACAAATATAGCAATAAAGTTGTTTGTCGCTTTGTATCAGCGCCGGAATTGATTCCATCTGATCGGCCCCGGCGCACTTATCGGCAGCCGTGGAGCGAGGAAGTGTCTATAAAATCCACAAAATATTTTCGCTCGACAGATATTTATTGTTTGTCCATAACTCTTGCAGTCGGGAGTTGGAGATTAAGTGTTAATGCGTTTCATCATTTTATTGATCTCGGTATTTATTTTTCAAAAAAACGACTATGCTTTTACTTGGGGTTTTATATCGTTTTTCACTCTCACACTATGAAACCTCAATGAGAGATTACGAATACAAAAAGTTTTTTAAGTGTATTTTTTCCAGCAATAAATTCAATATAAAATAGATGTCGAATCACTTTATTAAATGCATTTTAGGAAACTTAAAATCTCATTGATATCCCTATCTTTGCTGTGTGTTTAACCAACATTTACTTTTAATATGTTGTTGTTTTGTACAATTGTGTTTACATAATATTGTTACATATAATATATTATAATTGTTTGATTCTACGTTCTTTCTTTTTTAAATGTCCCATAATGATTGTTTTTAAGATTAAAATGTTTTTCCTTCTTTTTGTAAAAAATGGTTTTATTTATATTGAATGGAAACTTTCCTGGTAAATAGGACACTATAGAATTTATTATTAAAAAAGCTTTTTGTACAACTGATTTTTCGAACAAAATTAGAAAGGTGTAACATCTTCCTTTGCACCGGTAGATATCTACTCCCGCCTTGAAGATTTTTTTGCTAACACGTGCTATTACGATTAACCCACGTAACATTAGTACCTAAAATGTAAGGCTCCACTTATTTTTTTAACTCTTGAAGTACTCTTTATTAAAATACCTAGATTGTTTTCTTAGATTTCTATAAAAAAAAAAACACCACCTGATGTTCACATGGTTTGAGCATGAAATACGCTGTACATGTTTTCGACTTAGAATTAAATATAGACAGTGAAAAAAAAGGATGTTATTAAGACGTTCGTTTGAGAATGTTCAAAATTTAAATGTGATTCCAAAACATGTCAAACGTTTGATACGAAAATAATCTGCTAACTGTTGCAATAATAAGCAAGTTTGTTTGGTTTGGCGGTCAAAAGTATTGGTTAAAGCTATGTATTTAAAGTCCTTATAAACCAGCCAAACTTTTATGAAGAGCGGTCTACTGGAAACGGAAGAACAAAATGAATTACTTTAATTTTTTTTTTTTTTTAATATTTTACAAATTCTCAAACATAAAAATAATAATCTGTATTTTGTTCAAAACTTTGAAAAAAACATATTTTGGTTTTGGTGGATGAAATATTGTGGTATGGAACTTACTCTCGTTATATTTACATTATTTTTATTCTCTATTATTTAATTAAAATGATTTTTGAAAATTAACCATTTTCGTAAGAAACTATCAAAGTCAGTTCACCCACTAAATCTCGTTCCTTGAATATTAGATTAAGTCAACCGACGAAATTTGAAGGTTACGCATTAAGTTGTTACCACAAAGTTATCAAATTCTCGATGGAATCAATAAGCGTTTAATTAATTTCAAAATATTTAATCAATTATTTATTATTGTATACATCTGAGAATACTTACTTCCAGCGTTTCGAAATATGTAGATCAAGCTCGTTAAGAGAAATATGATACACATACGCCATATTAATAACTGTGTTGATACTACGTTCCTCAGCTTTAGTTTCCAGGAAGAGAGCCATATTATTTTAGTAAAAGTATTTTCTTAACTTAAATGCAGAAAATTTTTGTTTTAGGTAGAGCTCTCGAATGATGACAACTAACGTCGTATAACATGCAAAACTTTGTCGGTCGGATTTTTTAAAGATCATTGTGACTATTCATCATGACGCGTCTTTTTTATCAAGAACTGTGCAACTGTCAAATATTTATTTCACTTTTCAAAACTTAGTGATTTTGTTTTTTCCACATTTTCAATAATTCAATAAAAATAGGGTTGAAATCTCTATATTACTTAGCCTAGTGTCGACGACTAGTATAAAAATATTCAAATTGAATGTTAAAACCTGACTATCTCTAACCACCTTTGTTTACCTTGTATTATCAGCATTCACTCGCTGCCGAAATTAAAACTGACCCTTTTAATGAAATTATTCATCGACGAGCCTGTCCCGTCTGATCTTCTCGGTCAACTGCGCCAAAGGGTAGCTAAGTAGGCACTGCAATACCAGATAGGGTAGCTACCCCAACCAATGACGAATAAAATAGCCACTATAATCATTCCACATGCCAATTTGACGAAACTCTCGCATATACGTTTAATTCCGGAAGCAGTGCTCGGCTCGGGCGCAACCAATTTATTAGGGTAAAAATAAAGGGGTGAATAATTTAAATCGCTGTCCCGCTGCCGATGCGGTCAGTGCCGGTCAGTGAGAAAATTTCCCTTGCCTAAAAATAAATATATTCGTGACATTTCGCCGGATCGATGGCCGTCGACACGGTTAGATCGCGGCCAGTTTTGTTTTCAACAGCAATTCGAACCCGACCATGAATCTAGAAAATATAAATTAATGAGAATTCTCAAATCTGATACCCGAGGGCATGGCGAATAGAGTACAGCGTGACTCTTTCTGATTAACAAGATAATAATGATTGAATTTTTAAAATCGCTCGTTTTCTTCGTTAATTGGAAATGGGTCTGTTTTGTTTAGACTCGTGATATTCCGCCAAATAAAAATTGCAAAAACAGATACGTATATGTTTTGTAAATAATTTGTTAGAGATCGCCAGCAACTTATATTTTTAGTGCTAGTTTTCATTAAGAAGAGTATGTACATATAATATAATTTTGTTATTTTTTTGTTAACTAATCTTAACTTTGTCATAGTCGTTTACAGTCAATTGAAATAAACTCTACTGACAAATTGCATATTCATAAAAAGAAACCTTAATAGTTTTGTCAACCTTTTGGCAATGTTTAATAAAAATGAAAAGCTTTGCTCTGGTAACACAAAAACAGCATTAAAAAACAAATTTGAAGCACATATGGCCATGAAAATAAAGTTTTTTTTGTTTACCGCATAATTTCTCAGTTCATCGTGTACCATACCAAGTTCCAACTACAAAAAACTATTACTTTTAAAGCCAACAATTGTATTTTCAGTCCTAGTTTTGTTTTGTTAGAAGGAACTCCATTTCATTTTTTTTTTAATTATTTAAAAATAGTGTATTCTCTTTCTTATATCCCAGTGTTTATATTTATTTTTTTTTGTTAATGTTATAGTAAAAATAATTTTCAAAGTTGAATTTTTGAAAGCTCCCCAAAACGCTCTAAATTTAACAGCCATTCATCTCCATATTGTTTCGTTTGAGTCGTTAGTTTAGGATTTTTTTTAAAAAATACAATACGTGTTTTTTCCATTTAATTTTACCGCTTTTGGTTCGAGAAAACAGTGTAAAATGTCAATGTCTGGTAACTATTGTTATTGCACTGTACCAAAGTATAGAAATATAACCATAACTGCATCCAATAAACAATTAACTCGCATTCCTGAACGGTCCTTTCCACATTATTGAGGTTATGATTAATGTCAGATGAGGAACTTTACCCCACTTAATTGTATATTATACTGACTGTAAATTTTAAGGGAGGTTTCTGCCTTGTTGTGCCAAAAATGATCGTTTTTTCACCAATGTTTTATACGAAAAGCGTTAAATATAGAATGTTGATATTTGGTGTATTGAATAAACGGTTTTTATTTAACATAAAAAATTTTATTTAAGTTTGACAAAACATGGTAGTGGGAGTGACAGGATCCACCTAGGTCGGTGCGTGAGCGATTACATTCTTCGCTTGCGGAAGTCCTAAGTACCGGATAGGTGATCTAAAGCAAAAAAAATAAACAAATTTTAACTTTGTGCAATATTGTCCTATCCAATTTTTGACATGTAATTAATATATTTCTACATTTAATAACAATTATGGAGCTTTAAGTCGCCTAAATCAAGTTTCGGTTTCGTCATAACAACAACAAACGTTTAAAAAAAAACCTTTGAATATCCAAACAAAAGCTGACACCTTATTTTCTTTGTAAAACCTGGACAAAAGATTTGCTGTTTGGGGTTTCCTGACGTCACAACCCGCCGACCAATCGCAGGGCATTTTAATGCGTTGGTTATATAATCACTTTTAAATAACGACTTATTAATTCTCCGTGTAAATTATACATAATAAATATTTATTCATTCAGAATCAGCGTTTGTTGATTTATACGAATATGTATTTTTAAGTCATAATATTTTTCACTGGAGTTCCTTATTTAAAATATTATCGCCCAGTGGCACAGTGCGCCCCTACGTCATAGATGGAGAGTTTCCCTTAAGCCACCGTAAAAGCTCTTTTTGCATTATTATTTATATGTCCCTATGTAATTTTACACGTACATTATCATTATTATTATTTTATGGCAGACAAATTATTTCACTCACCGCTCTGCCATGCTGAAATATACCATTTAATAGTATACCACATATTTTACCTCTGACCTAGAAAATGCCTGTTCCTATAACCAATTACTTATGGTGGAGAATATTCATATTTGAGTCAAGAATTATGTCATACTGGCAATTATTTTAGTAGATGAAACACAACTTGCCTCTAGCATTTTACACAATAACCAAACTGAATATATGTTCACCGTACGTAAGGTAGAAATTCTGATCGATCTCCCGCGGTGAATCTTCGATCAATCTTGGCATACTGTTGCTTTCCTATATTCATTTTGGGGTTGTCTAAAGCAGTTATAGGTAAGATCTATAACCACCCCACGAGGCAGAACTTACCTCGCCCTTTCTCTTCCTCATCCCCTAGACCGGTGTTAAATGATTGATCGAGGGGCAGCAACAGGCTACCACAAATCCACCTTCTCATGAGTTCCCCCGAGATCAAGTCTGCCGAGGCCTACAACTCCATCATGGAAGAGATACGTCTCTATCAAATTATATTATAACTATGACTTAATACGAAATATAGAAATATTTTTTAAAACTAGTTCGGGAAAAATCATGGGATGTAGCTTGACTTGCCAAGAAAAATATGAATTGCTTTAATCCGCCCATTTTAAGAATAGAACAATGTCTGTTAAAATACATTTTATGTAGGTAGATACTTTATAAGGTAGGTAGGAATTTGAAAAGATTATTTCATTAGAAATTATCTGAATATATCCATCGCTTCCAATTTTGAAAAGTTCACACTCATGTACGTACTCTCAAAGGAAGTTGTGCATAGTTGATTAGGGTGGAAAAGCTGTATTTCAAAATTGTAATTAATCAATAGCTTCAATCTTCAATTTTTTTTCTTTTTAAAAGTAAGACAAACATTCCCGGGTTACGAATAACCTGACAATATTTGAAAAACTCCTACTGCCATCATAAAAAGCGGAAGATGTTGCTTGTGCAATGATGGATGACTTAGCCAGCAGAGGAATTGAACGCACGACGCCCGGGTGGGAATCCGACGCGCTCTCCACTCAGCTACCGATCGGTCAAATTAAATAATATATTGCGCTATAGTTTTTTTCCGCTAGTAGAAAGAGCCTTTAAACATATTTTTCCAAGATACCGCGGTTTACAAGCGTATTACAGCAATTTAAACATTAATTAAGCAAATAATCCCGTAACTTTGCAATCATGGGAACGCCCGACAGTATTTTTACTAATAAATAATAAAATCCCCAGAAATGCGAAAATTTAAATTGGACATGCATATTTTGGACGTTTTCCTGTGTTTATTGGTGAATTTTAAGCATGTATTTGACATTTATAGTTCATGTTTTACATTGTTATTGAATGTTTAAGCATTGATAGGGCATATTTGCATTCATGTTTTGACTTTTTTTAGCGCATATAATTCGATATCTATGAATAAATAGTACAGTATATTGATATGTTAACCAATATATTAATGGGGTGTTTGTATAGCTTAATACATACTATAATCTCACGTTATGTTATATGAAATTACTCGTAATTTATTCATTTACGCGCGTTTAAGGTTTTTACACAAATATTAACATTTTTTTTTTAACAATAAACTCATAAACAGCCCAAAAATATTGTAAAAGAAAAGAAAAAATAGTACTGATTAACAGGTTCATTCAGAGTTTTGAGGTTGAAGTAGAATTGTCACAATAAAATGTTAGGTACTGTTTTGTAACTTTTTTGCCAGGTACATGTAATGCAGTTAAATATAATAGTTCAAGGCTGTCAATCATTGAATTTCTTTTATTTTTAAATGCAAGTTAAATCGGTAATTGTTCTAGGTTGAGATTTTTTTTTATAAATTAAGGTGACGAAAAAATAATTATAATCGATACACTCCTTTAATATGCCCATTGTGAAATTAAAAATATATTTTGAACTCTTTCTATTGTAAGGGAATAAATAGCGTAACATTTTGAAAAAACAATGTCTAGGTACAGGAATCGTTTTTGATGACCCTTTAAGATTTTTAATATGCTCTTCAAACTATTGGATAATATCACAGGACTGAAATAAATAAAGAAAAGTTGCGAAGTTTCAGGATACATTAACATATATTTTTAATTAAATCTAAAGGTAGTATAAGCCAAATTTACTTCCGTGGACCATGCAGAAAGCATGCTCCACTCTGTATTAAAAATGAGTGAATAAATTATTCCTACCAATTCACTGCGATCAGGAAAGCTTTCTTCCCTTCAGTCCGCCTTTTACTACATGGTAATAAAACGTTGTCGGTAGTAAATAATTTGTAATGGCAGAAAAAACGGCGCAATCAGCGCGCACTTAGACCTAAGTCATCAAACTAAATCGAGCAATAAAAAAGTTACATTAGGAAATCAAATTGCCACCATACTGATAGTAAAACCTTTTTACAATAAATAAATAGCACCTGTCTTCCCCTTTCAGCGGCCGTGTTGAGTTTTAAGGTATAAAATTTATTTTCGTTATTGCTGGCAATATGCGAGTGCTTGATTATTGTTTTGCTATTAACTGCTTACAAAAAAATGTACCTTGAATTACTCACCGATCGTAGCAGTCGTAACATTTTAGATATGTGTTATTTTTGTTCAAAGTAATAATAATAAGAATATAAATGAATAATGATGGTCTAGAAATCATTCTGTTAATTTCCTACACAAGTAAATTTTAAGCACAACGTATTTTTTCTGTATCCCTTGTACGATGCTTTTGACAATTGTGACCCGATAATATTGATTTTCATTATTTTTCGCGAAACTCACATCCAAACCAACAATTCCATATCTCACACTGATTTTTTTAACTTATCTTCAAGTCAATTAAATACATTTTTTTGTTTTATTGCATCCGCCCGAGGGGGCTTTTACATATACAGGTTTACATTAAACAGTGAAAAAATGAATAATCTGAAAGAAATAAAAAAATAACTCTATAAAAGGCCACGGATATTATTTTATTTTTTATGACCGACAGGTTTCGCTTAGCCTAAGCATCAAAGTACAAAATTAAACTAAACAAAAAACACAAAGTTTGCGGGTATACATACACACAGGGAGAATAAAATAAAAAATAAAATAACAGAAGAATGAGAAGATAATAGTATAAAATTTAAGTTATAACAAAGGAACAGATAGAAAGAGATGGATAATATGAATTGAAAGAAATAAAACATCAACTAAAATGGTGATTAAAGAATGATGATATTTTTTTAATGACAAAGTTTCCAGGAAACATGTCTAATATTGGACTACTGGACAAATTTACCTGATTATTAAAAATATGACTATTAATTTAAATTTTGATCTTCGAACAAAATATTTTTTTTTCATTTATTTTATGTCAAACCACAAAGTAATTACTTTCAACGAAAAAATGAATATTGTGAGTTTATAGAAAATTTATATCGTAAGTAATCAACTATGCACTCCATTGTTAAATTCTCTGTTTTATTTAAAAAATGTGACATTATTTAATCACTTTTCTTTTTCTTACTAGGCATGATAAATACAATTTCAATGTTGAGAATGAAACAATTGTTCATGTTGAGTTTTATCTCGCTGTTTTACATATCTTATCTAGCTCGTCAAATATTCTAACCATCTTACTGAAAACTCCATTGATTTGTGAAACCCTTTGAATATTTTAATAACTAAAATATTATTATTCAAGAAAACACTTCTTAAAAGATGAAAAAACTGTTTTCATGAAAATACAAGTATAAGAAGATTAATACCAAGAAGAGGACTTTATAATGTGCTTATTTCTAAGTTATAGATTCGCAATAAAGGTACTTTATGAGTGTCGATTTATTATCTCGAATTTAAAATTGTAAATTGAATAAACTTGAACATTTTCAGAAATAATTATTCAATACAATTGTATTTATTAGAGAATTTCATCAACAAATTAAAATTTAAACGTTTAAGCGTATTTTTTTTATAAATTCGCACATTTAAAAAGTATGTACAACAAAAAGCTTTCTGAGTTTAGAGGTTTGTTGGGCTCGAACAAGTTTATAACAATGTGTCTTGTATTTGTGTTATTCGATCTAGATTGATGTCATAATGTTGTCTAGATTACTGAAAAGGGAATGTATATTAGTTGGTAAGGGTAACATGGCAATGGTTTCCAGATCAAGTACACGCTATTTATGATATATTATTAAATATTTCATTTATTCATGAAATCTTTTTTAAGGTAAAAATCAATATGAACAATAAATAGTTAGAATTTGTATAAATATTTGTATGCTGAACATTTTCATGATCATGATCAATCATCGTTTACGTACTGTCATATGAAGACATCCCAAGAGATTCCACTATTTTCGGTCTCGTGATGTGCACTCTTATGGGTATCGGCATAATAATTATTATAACAGTGAACTTATTTAGCGTTTTGTGATATTTCACCTCAAGTGCTCTTCATACTTAATTAATTAAGCTAATAAGACTAACTTGCAAAAAGAAAATAATACACAAAATGTTTACCAATTAAAACTATCTAAAATCATGATCGTTATCATAAATAATGAAAAAATGGTTCAGGTATAACAGTACATTTGTATATCAACAGATTAAAATAAAATAATTTACTAGAAGCTATCTCTAAGAATCTAGATGAAAATGAATGAATTCATTTTTAAAAAAATGTTAAAACAAAGAAAAGGAAATTATATTTAGGACAGTCAACATGTCGGTACTTAAAAACATTAATATTCAAGTATTATAAGTAAACTATTCTAAAAATGCAAACAGTGTAAATATAAATTGTCACCGCGATGATTCAGTGAATTTTTGAGCTTATCCGATCGTTACTTTCCGATTTCTTCAGATAATTCAGAATGAATCAATTGATTCTTATTTATCGCTCTCGAAGAGATGTATCGATTTATTGTAAAAGATGGAATATTTGAAAAAAAATCATCGTTACTTCGTTTTTTTTTAATTGATTTACCATATAAGTGAGTTTCTTCGAATTCAGAAAAATATTGCATTTAACACATTTTCTTAAATTTTTCCCAATAAAGTTGTCAGAACTAAAAAAAACACCCTCTATATTGATGATATAAGCAGGCTTAGGTTAGGTAGCTGCCTATGTAGTCGGTACACATACAGCAATGTACGAGTATGTGTAGCTTGCAGTGTGCAGTGTATATAGTATGGCTCCACGCCGCCGAGCCGTGAGCGACAACGTACTCGTACAATGCGCTCACTATGAAATTGATATGTTTGCAGTCCACTTTTTCATTAACTTTTTCCACAATCCCCAGCCATCTCATATCGAGTTCGCAGGGTCGTTTGATACGTCGATACTGTTGATTGTTGCCATATTATATACTACGGGCTAGCGTATAAACATAGCATGTACATTAGGATGGGCCGTCAATGTAAAAAAGGTTTAATAAAATGATATTATTTTCTCAGGGATCTCAAAATTTGCGAATGACTATCGAAATCACTAATTTATTTATTTTTAAGTTTACAACGGGAATATTCATTCTATGACGAGACTTTCATATTGTCATATTGGACAGTGATTTTTACTTAAATTCTGGGAATTACTATCAATTTTTAATACATAAAATTCACGTTTCAGTAGTTTGATATCTCGAGTGCGACAAAGGATAGATTTTCCACATATATTGTATGGTTCTGTTCAAAATCTCTTGCGGCCGGCTGCTATCAAAAGTCACATAAAATGTACAAAATGGACAAAAGTTATTTGCTGGTTGTCTATGATATAATATATTCTGATGTAAATGTAGTTTTTAATAAAATATTTGTCGTAGTTAGGTTGGATTTCCTAAATGATTTCGGATGGTATATTATATCTGTGTTCAAAAGAAAATCAGAATGAACAACAATTTGGAAAAATCGGTTTTTAAATGTTTTTCTATAAAATCATATAGGGTTTACATCTGCTGAAAACATCCAAGCTCCAAATGCAATAGATTTTTGCTAATATTTTTTTTTACTAACCCACATTGCAGATATTCGACTTAAATTAAAGCTTAAAAATATGATAAAATGAAGAATAATATAAGAAATGCTTTTTTTATTAAAAAAAATTGATAGATTATAAATGAACTATTTATAATAATGCTGATATTCACTTTACAAATGCCGATTACGCAAATTGATGGTGTTTTTATCGTTTTTTTTTCAAACTTCTTTTTCTCAGTTTCATCATTGTGGGGTTGGATGCTTTATACATCATTGCGTCCAAATATTCCTTAGATACATATCTAGCAAGTGAAAATGATATGAGTAAAAAAATAAAATAATGTGCTATTTTTTTTTTAAAGGACATGTAACATATAATATAATTACATATAAAAAAACAAAATTCTTAACTTTTGTTTTGCCTCTTTTGAACATCTGCGTTTATTGACTCATTCTGTTCTTCCTTGCGCACCCAAATATAATATAAACACAAAATATCTTTTTACATCAAAAAATATTTGAACTATTATCAGTAAGTTATGTGCAGCAGTTTGCATGTAGATATTTTGTTCTTGGGGTAGTCAAACAAAAAAAATGCTGTTGACTTTTGCGTTTGGTATAAAGCCAAAAGTAGTTTGAAATAGTTTGTACATTATCAATATTTGAACGCACAATCTTTGGGACCCCCTATCGTATCAAAAAGCTTTGAGGGCCACCCTAATAAACAGAGTATGAATATCGATAAAGAATAGTTCGGACAGTATTGTTTCACAAATAGGATTTGTTACAGAAAAGGGCTGTGACGGAGTTATGGGCAATGTGCAGGAAATAATGGACCCGAGGATTTTGCATGCGAATTTCGGGACGCGCGGGTTTTTTTCATTTCATTTTTGATAGATTGTTTGAAAACTATGCGTATTCCATGGTGGATTCAAATTTTTAAATGTGATTATTTGTTGTACGGTGAAAATATCAAAAACGTTATTTTTGTCAATATCGACTAGCTTGCAAACGATAGTAAAGCACTGTTTTCATTATCTTATTAGGAATGCATTTGATTATTTCTAGTAATTTGTAGTACCTACACAAATATATTATTTTGAACAAAACAAAAAATACAAAATAAGCTTTACATTCTACCATATATTTATTTTTTTTAAGCCCTCAAGTTGAGAAATAACGTTGATTTAAAAATAGATACAAATAAGTTTAATTTGTAAATGTCAAATAATTTTTTATTTTTTTTTTCACGGAGGCATTTAATTGTTTTGAGTTCAAACCCGGCGTTTGCAAATATTTTTATTAAATTAATATGTGTCATAACACATGTTATTCATGTAAAATAATATATAGTATATTTGCGGCACGTTCCAGAGTGGTATATACTCTTAGTATCGCCCTGGTGAAAGACCACCATTCAGAATTGAAACGTTGCTTTAAAGGCTTTAACCGTGTTTGGTAACCAGATCTGAATAGCCAAGTACTTCCCAACCTTCTTGTTTCCTATCACCATTCTCTTCCTCTCCCTACTTTTTTTAGCCTTACACACATTTATTTATTTATTTATAAATTACGGGCTAGAGTCCAATTACAAAAAAGACATATAAAACACGAAATGGAAAAAAGAGTAACAGAAAAAGAATAGGACAAACATAATAATAAATGAAGCGATGACAAAATAGGAAAAATAAACATAAAAGAGAACATTCTCTAGTCAGAGTTTTGGTATAAACGTAAAGAATGACAAAAATCATTTAGACTGCTACCAAAAATTTCACTTGCCAAAGTCTTACTGGCTCTAGGCGGTTGGGGCAGTTAGGACTCTTGTAATTATATGAGTTCGTCAAGTTCAGCTGCAAGGAACTTACCGCCCTGACATAAATGTTATTGAGTTTAATTAAAACTCTTTGAATTCTCAAAAGTGAATTAAATACGTGTATAATTTGTATTCCTTTCACATCACTCATTTTCTCGTTTCCTAGCGCAGTCTAAATATTAATAACATCTCCCAACCAAACTAAATAACCACAACAACGTTTCTCCGCAAGGACAGGCAGAGACCGCCGCACTTCTCTCGGCACACACCCCTTGCTACATTCACACTCATACATAGTCTTATACACAATCCATAAACAGGTAATGGTTTATTCCAAACAAAATAATTCCCTCTCACGAGCAAAGTGTATAACTGGCTCGCCGGCCAATTCGATAAGCGGTCCGCGTTTTATCAGCTTCTTTAATAGAATGCGGAAAGAAAAAATCAAACTTCTGCACTTGGTACAGTGGAATGTCAGTGGAACGTTTATTTATTATTCTCTGTAGTTCAGTGGCGCTCTGTTCCCGACTATCCCGGCTCCCGGGGGCAGCACGGTGAAC
The DNA here is from genome assembly GCA_022651775.1 of Drusus annulatus. Lineage (NCBI taxonomy): Eukaryota > Metazoa > Arthropoda > Insecta > Trichoptera > Limnephilidae > Drusus > Drusus annulatus. The sequence goes on from JAGWCC010000150.1 coordinate 96,462, forward strand.
CAGGAGACAAAGGCAATCGATACATTGAAAGGCCAGATTAGATTAAAACAATATAAATCCTAATCAGGTATTCATGGCGTCCGTTATTCATCAGAATCAAGTGTTGATTTCGTATTATACATGACTTATTGCCCGGTTTCGCCTAAAACAAAATGTTTTCTCTCAGTTGATTTCAACACTCTTTTTCCGAATAATTGAATTATAAGGATAAAACAAATAAAGGTCTTGTCTTATTTTTGAAAAGTTAAGTACATATGTTATTCAGTCATTCAGTTATTTATTATTTTGAAAACAGTACAAAAATTTTATTTTAAGGCGTTTTTAAATAGAGCGAGTAAGTGTATTAATACACAATATTCATAAATATAAAATAATTAATTCTAAAAAAATTTTAATTGCAAAGAATGCAAAGTAAAGATAGTAAAAAATAAAACAAAAAAAAAATAAGACAGTTAAAACATAATTTTTCATCCAAATGATGTATAAAAAAATAAATAAAATAAAACCAAGGAATAATTATACAAATAGCAGGAATGCTTGTCGTTTGAACGAAGCTTCATTTATGCAAAATATATCGACATCCGAAGCGATTTGATTCATTTTTGATTTTGAGTCATTGCTCCATAGCCCATGATGGAACTAACCTCACTAAGACTTTTCTTTCTAAAGTACTCCAAAGTTGTGCAAAATATGGGTATGACGCTTGACTAGCAGTTGTACATCCCAAGGCCGATACTCGCGGCGGTTAGCCGACTTACTCCCTTTTCATAACAAGTTGTTGTGTTTAGTGAAATAATTTAAACAATATTTTTAGGATTATAGTTTTTTTTAAATAAATAATTTCATGACGCCAGACCTCAAAACCAGTTACATTTTGTATTTTTTATGGTTAAAACAATCAACCCACGAATTGATTGCTTTTTAAGAAAATGTTATTTCGATAGTAGATTATTTGGTTTTCCCAGAATATTTGTCTTAAGGCTTTAACTTAATATTTAAAAATGTTACTTGAAACCCACATAATTTTACCAAAACTGCGACTAAAACAAAATTTAACAAACATCCTTAAATAATGCGTGGATGCCTAAAATTTTAACCGGTCAACTACCCACGTTGCAGAAACATGAAGGTGGCTATTGTACATCAAGATATATAGTTGAATAATATTCTAACCTTTCTTTGCCTTCCTGAACAAACAACACTATTTATAAATGAATACATAATTCATGATGGTTTACAATGTGTTATAAAAAATTTAAAATAATTCCAAAGCTATATTTTTAATGTAAATATCGAGAGCGTAGTAATTTTGAAGATATACTGCATTTTTAAATACACCTACAAGGTGCAATTGAAAAATTTTGGTTAGGTTTTTTAAATGCACAAATATGATTATTTATTAAAATACAGTACAGTATTATTGTTTTGTACTTCCGGGAGTTATGATAAGTGCGTTATTCGCTTATCGATTTACGCATTACTACAAGTCGATTTAGTCTGAAAAGCAAACAAGTATTTTTTAGGGAGGCATTATGCATTTAAAAAGAGGGCGGTGAATCAAATCAGTTCGGGTAACTCGGCGTTGTAAGTTATAGTTGTATAAAGTATGTGTCATCATTTTCCGTCTAGTTCTGGTTCCCAGTTTTTCCCCTTTCTCTCTATTTGGTTGCCGGACATATATTTCAGTTAGAGAAATCCGATAGCCATTTGGCAAACAAAACGGAAACTCAAAGAGGCGCTTCAAAAACGTACTGCCGCCATCATTAGAGGCTGATAGGTGGGACCTCCCAATACTTGCTAGCCACTATTGCCACTGTTGCCAGTATCGCCAGTCTCTGCGGGGGTAATACGTTAACTTAAATAGTATTGTTTTCCCATTTTTGGCTGTAACTTTTTCTATTGTAGGCGGATACGATGTCATAAATCTCCGACCCACGGAAAGTTAAATGTATGTTTGCTTTTTATCCCTCGTTTTTTTGCGGTGTGTATAATTTTTAACAGAGCACCCTTTTTCGAAGATTTTTTTCTTCAGAAAGTATATAGTCTAAAATTCAAGTTTTTTTTTTTAATAAATCAACAAAACGAATTATGTTTAAAACTTATAATTTGATCATATTTATATGTGTTTTGGCTTATACCCTTAAGAAATCTCTTATTAAATTTTATTCTGGGAATATTATTCTAATAAACTTGTTTTTAATATTGTAATACCAATATTAAAAGTATTTTGAATAAATTATTTAATTAAATTAACAATAACAAACTATAATGTTTCCATAAATGTTTCTGGGTACTCTCCTTCCCGAAACGATTTTATTACAATAATTTAATAAAACAAACCTCTTTGTTTAAAATATGTTAGTTAGAAACATGTATATTCAAAATTGAAAATGTAACGATAACAATCACAATTTGATATCTGTTTACCTTTTATATATGTTTTTACATTATTCGTCTAAGATTTTAGACCTTTCATTTTTGTATAGTTAAAAAAAAGAACAGCTCATCACATTTTTTGATGATTTAAATCAATGTATTATCCGCTTTTTTGTTTTTATTAATTTTCAATTGAGGCCAATCTTTTTATTTTGTACTTATTAACACGTTTAATTGAAATTATCGAGTATTTTCATGTGAAGGAAATTATTTTCGATAATTTTATTTATTTATTTTTTACGTGAATACCGCACAAGAGTTTCAACTGCTCCCAAGCGTCTAGAGCCAGTGGGGCTATGGCATCCCCAATGTGGGTATTTTTTGAGGCAGAAGGTGGTGGGGAGGGAAAGGAGATGAGGAAGGGATAAGTTTGGAAGTACCTGACTATTCAGATCTGGTCACCAAACACGGCTAAAGCTATTTCAAATAAAGTTTCTATTCTGAGTGGTCGTCTTTCACCAGGGCAATACTTAGATTATCTACTACTTTGGAACGTGCCACAAATATACTATATTTTTATTTTATATCAATTAAATGTGTTACGACACATTAAGTACATTACATTTATTTGCGCACGCCGGGTTCGAATCCACGACCTCTAGATTCGTAGTCGAGCGTCTTACCACTCGACCATGCAGGCTGTCAGTTGATAAATGTTTTAAAATAAGATTACCTATCATTACAAATTAAAACGTGTAAGCAACGTGTTGAAAAATAGGCCTCCATAACTACTGGTGATTTTTCTATGTTTTTGTACAATTTATCGCAGCCCTTTCGAAATCACAACGCCAGTCCCGTCCATCTCTCACGCCCATCAACTCGGTGCCCGTTCACCCTTAATTCGTAGGTAAAGCAACCCTCGCGGGGTGCGCCCGCTTCACACTACTGCGCAGGGTGGCATAACCGGCTCCCGTTCTACCTAGCCCGCAAACATTTTACTTTGTCAATGTGTCTGTGATTGAAAAGAAATTTATTTATTTCGAGTTTGTTTAAAATATCAGATTCAGGAAGACAAGCCCTGGGCGAAATATAACAAAGACATTCTTTGACGATATTGAAGCGCGAATTCATCGAACATTTTGCAAATATTTTTGATTAATCTAGATTATTTAAGGTATGCTCGAAATTTCCTTAATTTATTATCAGATTTTGTAATTTAATTTGATTAACGTCTTTGATCTTTTCCGTAGCCGGTTTTGAAATTTCGTTAATAATATTCGAGTGAGGGTACAAGCACTACCATTCTAAATTAATTCATTTTTATACCTGAAAACGATAAAATTAAATACTCAAGTTTAAAATAATACCCATTTGTTTCGTCTTTTTGAAAAGGAAAAAAAAATAAGCTTTTACAAGTATAGAGCAATTGAAACGATATCCATTAAATAAAAGCTGAAATTAGTATGATAATATCTCTTTGGTTAATAAACAGGTTATAGCCGTAAGGAATACACCGATACTTAAGGTTTTTTTAAACTTTGCTTCGCTTTAGAGTGTTTTTCATTAGATAATTTCACGGGAGAAGCTCTCTGGAAATATTCCATTTCAATGAGGCTATTCCTCCGGATTATAATGAACAATTTTCCTCACCGTGTCTGCGTCGAGGTCTAGTCTTAGTATCATATAAATGTAAAGGTTAATAACATCGATCAAAGTAATAATACTTGGCGCTATTTAAATATTTTGTTAGGAACCGTGTTCTGTATTTATCCAACATATTAACATAAAATATAATTTCCAATTTTTAACTCCTTCATGAAGCATAATATATTATGTTTTAGACCAATTTTATTTTTCCTTTAAACCAGAAAATGTATTTGGCTTTTTTATGGTAATTCGTAAATATGCATCGCAATATTGCTGACAGCGGAAGAAGCTAGAAGTCCGAAGTATTTTTACTTCAACCTCGGTCCGATTGGATTTATTCATTTTGACCATCTGTCCGATTATCAATAAAACTCGTTAATTTATGCGTTATTGATATTTATTTGGATTAACATAAATTGACGACAAAGCTATTGGAAATAATCTAAAAACACACTGCTAAAACTTGTTATTATTGTGTAATATTTATTTTACTTTATGTCATTTTATTTTTTATATATATATTTTTTTTTTAATTATGAAAATATTTTATTGTTATTAATTATTGCATTTATCATATTTTTTGAATATTATTTAAGCTCGTATAATCTTAAACATTTTTTTAAAATAACTTACATCGTGGCTCAAACATCTTATCTTCGTAACATACATTCCATCCATTATTTAACTATGGAAATCAATCACCTCTTCTTAATTGCATAATTTATCATTCCATATTATTGTAGGATTTTTTTTTTTCTATTGTTTGTTTTGATGAATGGTGGCAGCTGCATTAAATAAATTTACGCAAAAAATGCTGTCCCAATAGACCAGCATTCTCAATATTTCTTTCATAACAGCACGGAAGTAAACTGCCTCCACCTTGAAACAAATTAACTCTAGGAATTGACAACACCAAGTTGGAGCCAACGATTGCATTGCACAACTTCAATTTGGAGTAACCAGAATGGCTGCTCGGGCTATTGCCCGTAAGTTGTTGAGATTTATTGCTGGACCGAGGCGGGAGGCTGCGGCCTGCATCCCGGATACCTTATACATTACCCCCGAGCCTGCAACGAGAAACTTCGGAAATGATATAACTATCGGCAATTGAAACGTAGAACGAAACTAATAAGTTAATTCAATTGGAGTTTCAGGGACCATTTTCAATTCTCTCGCAATATCAGAAATAGCTGTAATAATAAATTGTTAATATGTAGATATTTATCAGAATTCAATCTTTAAAAATAATCAAAATAAATGTTCACATGATAGCAAATATGTATGGTTAAAAATCTGTATACGGTTAAGTACCGTTTATTTAGTTTAGACCGACCGGTTTTATTCGTATGAGACATTTTGAGAAAACACGATCCAAACCTTTTTTTACTTAGTCAGTTCAAAGACAAAAATTGGCAAAGAAAGCTGTAGTAATATTCATTAAATATTTATAAATAGTTATGGCTCTAAATGCAAAATTATAAAATAAACAAACAAATTATTATTATTCACTTGATTTATTTTTTTGAGTTGGTCAGTTTTAACCACAAAGATTGGCAAAGAAAATTTGTTTTCACGCTCAGTTGGCGTGACTCAAAAAAATTCATTAAAAATAAGGTGAAATACTTTGTCCCGCATACCAGCGTTTTTAAACAACGGAAAACTACTTGTCGGTACCGACAATTTTATATATTTTTAAGCTTGCTTTGAATTATAAAAATACATTGTTCTTGGTTGCAAAGATTACGTAGTACTCGTACCTACCAGTCTAAGTAGAAACTTATTCTCCCGTTCTAATATGACTGTCTGTTTTACATGTATCGTAAATTTAGGTGTATTTATATATTATTATATTTTGCACGTAGTAATGGTAGTTTTTCTTGGGGATGTTGGCTTCGCGGGGGTATTAAAAAACAGGAGTAGTTAATAGCATTCACCGATGCACTGGACTGATCAAGTTTCATAAGCGTTCGGTACAATAGTGCTACAGCTTTCGATATGGTAGGAGGCCTAGCATGGCCAACACAACAGAGTGGACACGACAAACTAAATGACCGATGTTGGTTTATTGATATTGTCGGTTTGGAGATACCTGATGAATCTGAGCAATTAGTACGAGGTTGAGGATCATCAGCGATCAGCATTGACAAGAAAAAAGCTTACTGTCTACACATATTGAAAAGAAAATAGAAAGTTTTTCATAGCGCCATTTGGTAAAAATCAGTTTTTCAATATTCCTTTAAACATCACATTCAGACCTGGTAGCGCATATGTATTTATTAGATGAAAAAGGTGGGTTAACATACTTAACGTCAAATTCACAGACCCCACTTCAAAATCACTTTTACATTTGATTTTTTTTAGATGCTTTAAAAGTATCCAAGAATGCAGGACTAATGTTTAAAATGTAATAATATTAAAATAAATATATACCAAATTGTAATAATATTAAAATAATAACTTTTTAATTTCTATACTACTCTTAGCAGATTGTGCATTAAACATTAAAATAACCTGTATATTGCATTGAGTTTACAACAATACATCTTACACTGTGGTGAAGCCACTGACTGACAGGATTAATCCAATCTGTATAGCTAATCTGTTGATACCTTTTAATAAAGGTTAAGTTATAATTTATTTAAATTAAAACCCAATAACTCCGTTTACATCACTTTTTTACATCAGAAAAGAGGAAGTACACAAATTTAATGGGTTTAAAAAAAAATCATTACACAATTAATATTTTTTAAAAATAATACATACAGTTTATTTTCTTATTCTAATCACATCCATCACAGGACTTCAAAAATCGAATGTAATTTAATTATTATGTAAGTTATTCCTTTTTTAATTAAATTGAGATCTACAAAATAAGCATAAAAATAAATAAATTAGAACTACACATAGTTGTATAGTTACACATAGTTAGATAAAAAAAGTAGTAAGATTAAATATATTTGTCATGGCTATTTTCTATATTACTTAACTAACAACTCTATAAACTAAATGATTGGGTTTATCTGAAGTGCCCTACCTGCTAAGTATGTTTCTGTTTATTATCTCTATACATAATCTTAATATGCCATAGATTAGATGTAATAATATAGAGCCTAATAATTAAGATTTGTACAGGGGCCTTGGGGTAATTTTTCATAAAAACGACGCTTTACAAATTATCAAAATATTATTATTGAAAATAAGTAGGTTTTTCTGTATTCATGATTTGTGTTGCGTGCCATAACGTGCCTAACTTTATATTCATGAATCGTAATTTCTCCCAACAAGTACAAGAAACGTGCCGCCACACTCAAAGTATTATTAAATAATATCAATCGGCTATGAATGCAATTGCAACCACCAAAGACCCGCGTCATGAATGGGTACGACTAAAGCACTCGAATAACCTGAAATAGCATGCGAGGCATTAAGGCAGCGCGGGGACAAAAGGCTCCGCAGGCTCGCTGTGAAACGTCATCCCCTTAAAATAAGTAATAAGTCCCGGAGGGATGTCGTGCACTATGTACCCTCTACTATACGGGGTTGTACTGTATACGGTACAGAGTAGACTACGGTACATGGTATGCGGGGGTGTTTGATTTGGTTCACCAGACATTGATTGGATTGCGGCGCCAGACAAGTTACAAGAGATCTTAGCAACCCTCGGCGAGGGGATCACTTACCTCAGAAGCACATGTGGTCTTGGGGACTGGGGACGTAAACCCAGCAAATTGTGTGAAAGCCTGCGGGTTTATTAATACGTTTCATTGGTTTATTTCTATATCGGAATGACGAAATGCTTGTGTGAGCTTTATAATTAATATCAAAGCGTTTGTTTTTTTTTGTTGTTAATTTTATTATCGAATATGAATAACTGTATTATTTATACTCTAATAAATATTTTTAATACTGTAACATTATAAGTTAACTGTACTATTGTTATTATTTTAATTAAATTCTTAAAGCTTATGCTATTTCCATTTAATTGTCAGCACTATAGGTGTTTCACCTTCCATACGCATTTTCAATCCGAGTTGCAGCAACTTAAAAATTATATTAAACATTTAAATAATATTAATATCTGAAACATAAATACGAAACAGAAAAAGAGCCATAAACTAAAAAGAACAATGGTCATGACCAAGACACGAGCTCGCAACCTCTACTCTATCCGGTAGTAACACTCTTCCAATTAAGCCATCAAGACCTCATCAGAAAGCGACATTTTTAAACGATCTTATACTTTTATTGATAGTTATTAATATTTAAATTTCTTCCAAATTTAGGCTTACATCTTTTTTTGATCATCTTGTCTCGAACATGACCATTGTTTTTTTTTTTAGTTTCTGACTTTTTAATAATAAATAAGCATTGATGCTTATTTTTTATTATTTAAGTTTATTTCAATTTTAATAAGAAACATGGGTTGATGGAAAATCTATAGACACACAAAAGATAACAGATTTTCATTTTTACTTGCGAAGCCTTAAATTACTTGGCCGATGGTATTGATAATAAAAAATATCAGTTACAAGTAACTGTGCAGACCTGTGTGATAGTGTAATTTTCTTTTAAATATTAAAAAAAATACGTGCAAGAATAATTTCAGATTAGTGATTAGACATCTGTGAAGTTTTATCTAATCTAAAAGCTGTAACGTCTAATACTTTTAATTTTAGGGCTAGTGGATTTTTTTTGTTCATAAAAAATTACAAAAGCTCAGTCTTTCTTAAACACCATTTTCTAATCTATAAGATCTGTAATATAAGTTTTTATTACGTTAATTAAAAAAATATAGTATATTCGTAAAAAGCATTAACTTTGTGGCTTGCCATATTTATAAATAGAACACATACACTTTGTTTTTAACCACTTTTTTATTTAATATTTTGTCTACCGGTTTCGGAAGTACCCTTCCATCATCAGGACAATATTAAATTAATCTGAAATACAAAATACTGAGATAAATATACATATTTAGGAGTTGGAAGGAGAAAGAGTAATTGAGGAGATTATGGGAATAACCGAGTAATAATAATAAATAATATAAATAATACTTCCGAAACCGGTAGACAAAATATTAAATAAAAAAGTGGTTAAAAACAAAGTGTATGTGTTCTATTTATAAAAAATATAGATTCACAAATATGTGTATATATATATAAATCTTTTATTTGACAGTTCAGCCTTGACTGTAGGACGGGTTCTTCTAATAAGTTTTGAAAGTTGTTGACTAGTGAGCCATCAAAAAGTTGAACTGCTCAAAAAATTATAATTTATAACAGTTTTTAAAGCCTCTCAATGTATAGATCAAATATCGTTTAATTTTCCAGATACTTAGTTTTCTGCTCATCTTATACAGTACCAAGTATCCAGATAAAGTTAATTAAGTAAATTTCTTTATAATTATCTACTTCGGGTATATCTTTACAAATTTTTCAAAGTCAAGTTCACCGTACGATAATTAAAAATGTGTTTGAACCCACGTTTCAAACTCTTACGTTTTATATGTTTTCAAATAGCCTTATTAAATGCTTAATCCGTTCATCGCATTCACAAAAACCATAGAGGTAACGATCTTTCTTTCGTATAATTTTACGGTTTTACAGTCTAAAACCAGAATCAGCGCTTTTAGCCAGTAGGGTATTACATAATAATACGTTTTAATCGTTTTCCATGGAAAAGGATTATTTTCCTTTCGATTTATAATACAAATACGGTTTTCCTTGAACTTGAAAGCTTGAAACGATAGTGAAATAAATCTTCAAAAGTGATACGCTTTAATATAATACTGCTTCGATAAATATTTAAGTGATTTGTATTTTAATCTTTTGCAAATCATTGACTTATGATTGATTATTTTGAAGATACTTTTTTAAAATGTATTTGTATTTATTTACTCCTCATTATATAAAACATAGGTTAATACAATATTTATTATAGATGGGTTTATTTTCTTGTACAAATATATTATTTGTAAAGGTATGATTTTGTAGAATTTATAGGTTTGTTCATAAATTTTAATTGAGGATATTTTGCTGCCAAGCTTGTCCGATGGAAATCTTTCTCGTAATTGCTGCTATAACTCAAATGAGGACATCTTTACTGAAAGGAATTTCTCTATAACAGCATTTCAATGTGACATATGCAATTGATTTATTGTTAAATATTGTTTTCAACCCCTGAAGTTAAACGAACGGTACATCAAAATATTTCATTGGCAAAATAATGTATATTAATACTTGTACCTTTCTCACGCCTTTTTGAGATAAGGTACTTAATCCTATCTTGATTTGATTAAATGAGCAAAGTGATTGATACCAAAAATATTGATGTAATATAGAAAGCAACATTTATAATTTACCTTTGGTTCATTTGATAGTGAAATTCGACGGACTTTATAATAACGTTTTAACAAATATGTATGCATCAACCGCATTTTTTTTTCTTTGTTTGTTACAAGTAGGTATACCACAACCCTGCGACGTACTTGTTGCCCGCCCAGCTGGGATGGGCGCAATCTCTTTCAATCCGAGATAGCGTTTATATTAATGCGCGTACCAAATTTAGTCCCCCGCCCCCGCTCTAGCCGCCCCGCCCTGCTCTGGACAAACGACCCGCTAATGTTGTGGAACCCAAATGAGCGCCGAAAAACCGCCCAGATTTATAAAAGCATTTTTTTTCAACCCTAATAGCGTGGGGCGTAAGTAACAACTAAGGACCTTCATAACGGTATCTCAAGAGATGAACGGATTGAAATATCCCCAACTCTTAGCATTATACTTCCGGTTTATTTCACCACTTACATTTTTAGACCATAGCTGCCTCTGGCATAGTAATGAGTATAAGTAAAAACTATGAGCCTTCATGACAATATCTCGAGAGACAGATAGAAGGAAATATCTTCAACTCTTGACGGATGTTCAAATATTCAACTAGAAGCGAATTTATGCAGCTTAGCCCGGTGTACTACTCTCACAAGCAAGTTTTCATGTACGTACTTGCCTCTGGCTCAACACCATGGCTAGAGTTGAAATAGATTGATATATAATATCGTCGATGAAAAGGCAAAAGGGTTTAAGCAACAGTTCGGTCAAAAAATAGTTAAATGTGTAGTTTTGATCAGTTCTTTTTATCTGCGGCGAATGCTCTGACTATCGTTTGATTCTGAAAACTTTTGTGGCCCTTAAGCTATCTAAAATTTATTTACTATTTGGGAGGAGACTTGAAATAACGATATTTTGTGATTTTTTTCGATTGAATAACGTAATCGTTGATATAGATTTAAAAATAAACTAACAGTAATATTTTTGTTACCCAAAAATACAGAAAATTTTATTTTTTGTGCATAAAAAATACAGACCGGGACAGTATTGTTATTAAAAGACTGGTTTCCAAAATTACCGTATTTGACACTATTGCAATAGAAATAAGATGGATGAAAACATTTTACGATTTTGCGACATTGAAACAACTTCATATTTTTCCGTTTCGTGTTGCAGCCGAAAAAATAATTGGAAACACTTAATCGTACTATTTTGTTCTGATCAATTTCTAAATTTTCTTTACATAGCTCATATTTATATTAAAAACCATTAGACATGGATAACTCATCAGATGTCGAGCTAATCACCAGCAAAATTTATTTTACTCAGCCTTCTTTACAAATATTTAAGTCATGTTTTCAAAGTATCGCCCTGGTGAAAGATCACCATTCAGAATTAAAACGCAGCTTTAAATTGCTTAAGCCATGTTTGGTGACCAGATTTGAATAGTCAGGAACTTCCTAACCTTCTTCTTCCCATCTCTTTCCCCTCCTACCTTTAACCTATCAACATACCTCAGTTGGTAATGTCATAGCCTCACTGGCTCTAGACGGTTGGAAGGAGTTGGGACTCTTGTGCGGTATTCACTTTTTTAAAAAAAAGTTTCATGATAGGTTAAGATAGAACTAACTTAACCCTAACTCATTTGGCACTGCAACCAATACTTCGTCAGGAGTGCTCTTTCAATTTGAAATTACTCGCTTTTTGTGTCTGCATAATAAAAAACAATCTCACTAACAGCTTTACAACTGAAAATAAATATTTACAAACTGTATATCGAATGCACACAGAAAACAGTTTATAAATCTAAAATAAGTCAGCACTGAAGTTTACCAGAGATTTTTTTGAACTTTACAAAAAAAATGTAAATTAAAAACAGTTTTCCCAACTGTTTACATAATAAAGCACAAGAACAAAACCAAGCACAAAAATATGAAACACGCAATCAATACTTTATTTTAAAAATAATCAGTCATTTGGTGATATGAATTTGATGTATGTAGAAAATATATGTACACACAAAGACTTACATCTAGTCAATATTATTATTATTTTAATACGGAAATTCGCCAATCGATATACTTATGGCTGAATGCCTTTAACGTTTTTTTCTGATTGTGTATTATAAATTTAAAAAAAACTCTTCATTTGCATTTTCAATATACCCCATCTTTAAAGCGTTACAAGACAAATTTTCGATTGAGGAAAGACGTCAGACTTGCAAGTTAAGTGAAGCCGTAGGGTTAAACGGCCAAACTTAATGGCCGCGGAGGCTTTTGTTGCATTATTACCCCCGACAATAATAACGCTGGGACTACATTTACTCGCGCGAATGTTCAAACCCAATGGGGCCTGAATACGCGTCTACGGCAGTGGTTTTCAGATGTTTTCGAAACGAAGGATGATCTTACTAAAGTTTTTAAAAATACGGAGATACTGATGTGTGCAAAGGCTTAGAACAAAAATGTTATAAATTAGTATAATATAATGTATTCACTCAATGAAGATACCAGAAAACATGCATTCTAATGAAAGATTATGTTTAAAGGAGCATTTTCAAACAAACAAATTCAAACTTGCCAAAATTGTCTAATCAAAACCTTTTTAAATATCGGCAATTTTATCGTTCTCATATTTATTGAAAATCATTTATATTGTTTATTAAATGTTCCTATATTTGACAGGCCTTATGCATTGTGCTGTTATTTCTCTGTTGCTCTTTTTTCCTATGTCATGTAATGTATTTTTTTGTAATTAAACAATAGTCCGTTAGTTTATAAATAAATAAATATTTCTGAACAAAGTTCTATTCGAACAAAATTGCACACATAGATGATGCCATGGATTAAGCTGGTTGTTTTATTAATTTTAATATTATTGTTTTTGATCTTTTTATTGAATAGTGCTATGTTTCATATTATAATTATATAGAACGCAGACCACCATATTTAATATGTGTGTGTGTGTGTTTTTTTTAAAGTAAACTATATTTTTTATTTACCTTGAAGAACCCTAGACTTTTAATAAAATCAAGAATCAATATTACTATTTTTAGTTGAAAAATATGAATTGAACACTTGACGCTTGATTTCTTTATTTTTTTTAGTTAAATGGATATTTTAAATTTCTTATAGACAGAAAACAAGTTTAATATTATTTACTTATTCATGATCTCGAGATACGCGTGCACTCCACGGCACTGTATAAAAAACAAAAAGGAAGTCGATTTCATGTGTATGCACGATAAAAGTGAAATTTGTCTATGTATGCACAATAAAAGCAGACATTGGCGAAAGGCGAGCCGCTTTTTCGGGAAATTGTAAAATTAACCGGCTGGGTGAGAATGCCGGGTGGTAGTGGCTGGTGGCTGGTGGCTGGCGGGTGGGGCACTTACACCACCACCGTGCACCACCCGTAAGAGCTAGCATTTCTAGGGTCTCCTTCTCGATTCAGCTTAACTCCAATGTTTCCAGTGCGTTGACCGTAATTATGTAAGATTTTTAAGCAACACTGCAGATTTGATGTAGTTAAAAGATTTCGGTTTAATTGTAAAATTTCTGTACTACGTATACATTTTTTGCGATCGGTCGGTAGCTGAGTGGACAAACGTGACGGATTCCTACCCGGACGTCGTAAGGTTCAATTCCTCTGCTGGCTAAGTCCTCTATCATTGAACAAGCAACATTTTCCGCTTATTATGATGGTAGTAGGAGCTTTTTCAAGTATCGTCAGGTTTATTTGAAACCAGGAATAGTTTGTCTTTAAAAAAAAACACACACAAAAAAATTAAATGGTGAAGGTGTGAGTGTATTTTATTTTTTGTTTCGTGGATCCATCCCCTAGCTTTGTTGCGGACTATGGGCAAATTTCTTCACGTCAATATTTCTACACGTGAAAAAAAATGTTGAGCAATGCGCGCTGTGATCCCGATAGTATGAGAGATGACCTGTCACACGGCCTAATCCGATAAAACTACAAAAGATGCAATGCTCTTCTGTCCTTTTGAAAAATATCCAAATCGCAGAATCTTCTTCAAAAACCATATAAAACGCAGCATCGCACCACCCGATCTAACGAAAGTGCTCAATAAAGCTTTCACTTTTTAAAAATATGTATTATAGTAGTTGCACCCGGCTTCGCGCGAGTTTCAATACTTCTTATCAAAATCTTTGTTCCCATTAAATAATATAAAACAATCACTTTATTTTATTTGTAATATTCATTTCATATACGATTCGAAATTTCTAGGACACTTTTTTTAGCTCGCATATTTATTTCGATCATTAGATATGGAACTTGAAAATATACATTTACTGTCAACTAATGAAATAACACGGGTGTTTCGAAAATGTCCATCTAAAGAAAAACTTCTATTAAAAGATGCTTAAAACTAAGTCTAATTCGGGTAGTATTGCTACTAATCCTACGTTATAAGCCCAAATCAAAGCTACGTAGTTACATCAAATAAGCGCTCAATTTACCGAAAATAGCCTTTAAAACGTGATACCATATCGATAGCAACATCATCATCACGACGCTACGTCCCAGAGTAAGAAAGTTGGGCTCCTCCGCAAAAGCTCTCCACTGGCTGTGGTTCTTTGTCATTTGCTTCCGGTCCTCAGTCCTTCCCGTCCTGCTCCAACCCTCTTCCTCACAGTTTTTCAGCCCTTTCTCGATCTGCTTCTGGGCTCCTGCTCGCTTCCACACCCACTCGGTGATATATTTTGGTGTTCTATCATCTGTCATTATTTCAACATGTCCAACCCGTCGCAGTCTTTGGGACTACAGAATCTTATAATTGGCATTAAATACATCAGAAACATATTTGTAAACACTTTTCTATCTTAAAAATTATAAAATACACCTGCCGATTTCAAAGTTTTCCTTTTTATGGGTGGACATTATTTAATCGTTCATCCTTTCTGGTATCGGCCCCCTAAGTTTTTAGGGAGAGTTGGCGGATGGCATCGAAATGCACAGAGACGCTGCCTGGAACGGGCGCACTCCACCATAAGTGTTTACAATAACAATGAATCTCGAACGATCCCATCGGCTAACTGAATTACCGGCAGCCTCAGACGGTGAGACACTTCCTAGACATAACATATCGCTCAACTCATGACTGCGCCAGTCAGAAAAATGTTAAACTTTAACGTGAGAATTGAATTGAAAGGGTATTTCTATTGAAGATTTTTAGCAGGTTATAAAACAACCAATTTACCGCACAACACATTTTTAAAAATTATTTTCGTAAAGGAAAACCCAATAGCATTGAAACTATTCCCTACACATTAAAATACTCCAACCGCGACTAATTGCGGCTTAGTACTAAAACATTTTACTTCGTTTTCCTGTCAGCATTGAGATTTTCTTTCACAATCAATATGTGCATTTTCCGTCTGGGTGTGTGTAGTTGAATTTGTTAAGATGGTGGATTAATTCACTTTAGTTGGAAATTTTTTTTTCTGGATTCAACAGCTATTATTATACTATTCAACATTGCTCATTACATATTTTATTACAAGTGTTATGCTTAGTAGTTTTAATTTCAGGTTTCATCCAAGGATTAGATTGAAAATGTGAAGCAAAAATATGGCGCCGTGCCATATATTTTTTGTTTTATTTCAAAGTGCCATAGATAAAGATAGAAATGAGTTTGGGAGCTGAAAATATTTGAGTTGATTAAAAAAATCTAGACATAAAACCTGATCAAATTGCGCAAATACATTTTCTGGTCTAAAAGATAAAAGGTACAAGTAAAAATAAAAAAGATATTTAGGTAACAAGGTCACTTCAGACATTGATTCATATCGAAAAAAACAGAGCCTGTCTAATGTATTTTCCAAAAACTGTACCTAATGAAACCAATGAAACATCCCTGTCGTGTGAAATAAGATAACTGAAAACCGTTTGGAAAAACACTTCATAACATTTTGAAACTGCTGGGAAGAATAGTTTTACTTGATCGAGTGGATAATGTGAATGAAATATAATAGGTGTACCTTGACTTTGGACCCTCTTCGGCCATTAAGTAGAACCATCGTAGACAAAATTTGATATGTGAGCCAGAAAGTAATGATTCAAGGAAAGCACGTAACCTTCTGTGTTTGTTTAAATAAACTATCGGGGAAATACAATTTTGCAAGCATGTAATATGATTAAATAAATTAAGTGATTTAGCTTACATAAGTTGTTTTTTTTACAATTTTAAGTGTTTTGTATATATCCGTATTACGTTGTGGAATCAGATATTTTGAGTTTATTTTTAGAAAGCGAATATTTCAAACCTACGCAATTTAAGATGAAAACTTCAAGTAAAAATGATAAAATTTCCTGACGCCAGAACTCACCGTTTAAGAGTATTTAATGAGACATAAAAACACATAATCTTATACTCTGCATTAAGTTTGGTCCATGACGAAGCGTGTTAGTTCGGTTTTGTTTAATTAAATGGACCTTTTGGATTTCTTAATTTCATTTAATGAAGCTGCTAGTCTAAAAGTTATGATGCAGACTATTTTTTTAACAAACCACTCAAAAATTGGCTATATAGCGGTCTCAAGAAATTGTATTAACTAAAATCACCAGTAAAAAACCTAAACACCGTACTCACGGAGACTCAGACTTTAAGCAAATATTTCACTATGCACATAAATAAATAAAAAGCACAAATGAATGCATGTTACAGCGTATACCAACCAACACGAAACTCAAATATTTTACTTCGTTTGTGGCAGTGTGTTTTCCGCGAAATCCGATAGCTACTGTGATAATTCTGTATTTCAAAGGAACGTTTACATACATCTCGTCAGAGTCAACTCACTATTTTGAGTATATATATATTTTTTTGTTTTACTTTTACTGTCACACCCTTAAAGATCAGAATATTTTTGTTACCCCAGGGAAATTATTGTAGTTATTTTACCAGATACAAAATTATATCATAGTTACATCACAAAGAGTGACATACATAAGATTACATAACTGATAGTCCAAGGGATTATCGTGGAAGACATAATAGAGAAATACATCGAGTTTTCTTAGCTGTAGCATACAAGATAAAGGTTGCTTGATGGTAACCAACCTCTGATAGAAGAGAGTATCCAAAGAATAAATTATAAAAAACAAACCTTTATAATCGGTAAAAATAATGATAAAAAGCTTTACCGACGTAATAATATAATATAACAAAGGTTCTTTGATATTTATTTTTTTTGCTGAATTTGAATTATGTTTTGCTCTCATTGTTGAAGGTCAAATCATTTGATGATAACCGATCCGTAAATTTGAAATCGTTTCCAAATTGTAATAAGTATTGCAAAAAAACACGGGGTCACCTTTTGAGAAAAATAAGGTTAAACGGAGATTGCTTTAAAAATGTTTCATATAGTGCTTTCATTTTTTAAATTAAACTCTTTTTAGGGAAAGCTCCACAAAAAACTCTAAAGCAAACAAGAGCATCACTACATTGTCACCGTGTGTTCAAAAACAGATACAATTTTAATAACCAGGAACGATCTAATAGGTTCAATGATTGGTTCGAGAAAATATATCAATTACTGTTCTTGTTTCGAAAGTGGAATAGATCGATATCCGCTGTAAGTTTCGAGTTCAATCTATTCAAATGTTACACGCCTAGCTATCAGATCACTTTAAACGCGGGGTCTCAGAATATCTATGTCGAAAAAATGCAAAAATTAAATTTACATAATAGAAGAACACTTAATTACAAATAAACAATCTCAGTTGTAATGTTTGATAAGTAATTCGGTTGATTCAAATATTTTCCACGTTCAACATTGAGTTTACACTCTCCAATCATCTCTATTCATTCACAATATGGAAGGTACAGAATTACGATAACCCTAGTTATAAAAGACACATCAATCTCATACCAACAACCCTTCACCGTACAAAATATATGCCCACCCTCTATCGCAACCCCTGCACAACGCTACGGCGTAACGCGACACAATATCGAATGATCAAAAAATAAATTAAACAAGGGAGCGTCACTTCAGACAGCATAGAAATATAACTTACTGCCAGGTGTATTATAAAGATTGGAACCGCTCAGACGACGTAGAGTAAATATACGCTGTTCGAGTAGGTACCTATTATTGTCACTATTCTAAAAACTGTTCACCGTCGCAGGTACTTCTACGTTCTGGATTTGAACGTAATTGAAACTGAGTTAAATTATAAATATTTCTCGCATTTTAAATTAATTTGAAATACATATTTTGTTATATTTAAAACACTTCATAAAAGCTTTAAAATACTTCAGATTCAGCTTCCAATATTTATCTTTTAATTTAACGTGTATTTTTCTAGGAAAAAATAATATGCTTTGTATTCGAATGTTTGTTTTTATTTTGCTTTCGATTATTTATAATAAGTGAAAGTAAACAGAGTGTTGAAAATTCGCTTTTTTTTTACTAATTATAAATTCAAAATAAGTCCAATGATAGAACAACAGAGTTGTGCTTGAGTTTTTTTACTGTGTAAAGTTTTGCCTCTTTTTCAAAATCGATTGTGCTCTCGATTACTGATTATTGATTTTGATAGCCACCTCTAATACGAATAATTACTTGAAAAAAAACTCAAATCTGTTTATAAACGAGCAATACGTCTGTTGATGTAATTTCAGGTAGATTGAAATCGTTGAAACACAAATGGAAGGTGGAAATGTTTTGTTTATTTTATCGTATTTTTTAAGGTGGGCGCACTGAGAAATTATCGTCATTGATCCCTCAAACTTCAACGCACCTTAGAAAGACAATGCAAATACGTAGTCAGAATTTGTTTGCGATTAGCTTTGTTCACACACTGCCTTGAGGCAGTTCCAAACTAACAAATAAATATATTAGCAGTAAAAAGGAAAAAAATAATTGTATGAAATCAATTGTGAATATAGTAATATATTCGGGCCTTTCCATTCATGTTGAATTATTGCTTGATACTCGCTCACGTTTGTCTATCTCATTCGACGCACATCGCGCGGTGTCTGGACGAAGCTAATGATATTTACGCCTGATAACGTTCAAGCTTTACATAATCAAGCTCCATAAATAGACGTACCGCACAAGATCTTGAGATCAAATTTCTGCGAAGTTAAGTATTTATCTACGTATGTCTTTTTAAATAAATAAATTACCTTGTTTCCTGCAGTGTTCGACGTAACTCATCAATTATGTGTGGAAGTATCGAGACCAAGCAAACATTCCTACCACTACCGTATTGAACTGCCTCTGGAGATGCAGTTGTAAAACTGTACCATCACTCTTTTAGAATTAAATAACCGTCTTACGTTTTACAGCTCATGCGAATGAGCTTTAAGCGCCATTCTAGGGAGTAATTAAAGGAAATGCAGTCTTCAGGTAAGTTCTCGGAATGAGCACTTAAGTGAACAAGTGTAATGTATGCCCAGCAATTCCTAGCTCAATTAAAAAAACTTAGGGTTACTTACAGTTTGCAGGTGGAATTGTATTTCCCTGAAATATGGGTACCCATAAAGGATGATTTTGTACAAAGTACATTTTTTTAAAGAAGCATTCCTAAACCATATTTTTTATTCTAAATTTGTGTCATGCTATAGTTATCATAGTTCCGATGATGGACGCTAAAAAAATATGCGAGAATAGTTGTACTCTCTCACAGTACAAACGGTCTAGTATTTAACATGAAAAATGTTGTTTTTAATAGAGTAAAGTGAAACAGAATTTTACCGGTATTTTAAAGCGGATATATATTATTTCAATTAAATGATATAACACAAGTCCCAACAGCTCGGAGGCAACCAAATTTTGACATCTTCAATGCTTGGAGCAAGTTTTCAGGCTGAAAAAAAGAAGGCAAAGAAAGAAGTAAGGGGAAAAAGCTAAGAAGAAGATTGAAAAGTACTTGGTGATCTAAATCTGATCGCCAAAAGTAGCTTAAGCCATGTCAAGCAAAGTTAAATTTCTAAAAGATTGTTTCTCACCAGGACGAAATTGAAAGGATCCCTGCCCACACATTTTTTTTCTCGAGATCTTGGTTTGAAGTTGTTCTGTCACTGTCAGTTTCCTTATAAAGCTTATGTATGTGTGCAGCTATTAATACTTGTTTTTACGGATTTGAAAAAAATAGGGATTTTTCCCTCGAGGGCTCGCTTGTAAAATTTTAATTTGATGCGAATATGTTTCGTAAATGTCATGTCAAACTACACTACGCATATTATTAGGCACACTGTAAAATACATTTAACACCTTTGACATCATAACTCATAAAAAAACGATGTCATAGATAAACATTGAATACTACAGTAGCTGTACCGCCTTTATTTATATTCTTCCTCCACGCTCGTTTATCAGGGCGGGTCTACCGTTCACCTCCCGCCCTTGCCAAAAAGCAATTCAGAAATTCCAATAGGTTTTATTATCCCGTCCATTCGGGTCCATCTTGGAATGCATAATATATATTATACCTGCAAAGTATTATAAAACGCAAGTTGTTGGTTTTATAGAAATATTGTGTTTTGTCAAATTTCGTGTCTTTTGTCAGACGTCATGTTATTATACTTCTTGGTTCATTGTTATGGTTCGTTCACCGTTCGCCCTTCTTGCAGCATCCCGGCATTATATCTGCATCTGTTTGCATTTATCAAAGCAGTCTCGAGTATTTCAAAAGTCTCGGTACACCTTCGCCCTTGGCGACAGCGCCATCGAGTAATGGTGGATTCAGTCAAGATGTCTATTTATCATCTGCGCTATGAAATCGGATAAACAGCCCGGCTTCAAATGGATTGAGACCATTATTTTCCTGTAAAGGATAAAAAATGGTTGTTTTCCCTTGCAAGTAATTTAGATAGAAAAAAATAAATGTCCTGAAAGAAAGAATTTTCTTGCACTTTTTAATATATTATTAAAAATCAAGTATCCAACTGCTGTCACCGACACCTACTTAATGAAATTATACCCAATAGTTTGGTTATTCATAGACAGATTTTCACAAAAACCAACGTTACATTTATTTTTCTCTTAAATGCATGACTTTTAACATTAAAAGTTTTTTTTTCAAGAATCGTAATAAAATTTATGATTAATTTTTTCAAAGTGGAAAGATCTGAACACTCGCTGGCACACAAAAAACAAATCCAACAAAGGGTTTTTAAAATTGTGTATTGATGGTAAGTGGCAAATAAAAGTTGACAAGTAATTCCCAGTAAATTCAATATTTAAAACTGGCGGCACAAATCTGATGTTTTAATAATCCCAGCTTTGTTTCCTATCTGCGACAGTTAGCAGTTTTGTGTTATTTCGAATGCAAACAAATTCGTAATCGTTAAAATAGTGTATTGTAGTTATATCACAAGACGCCGCCTATTTCAAATTGAATTTTCTAGGTGAGCTGTAAGAAAACGTCAATTCCTATAAATTAAACCCCTTTTATAGGAGTGTTGCTGTACATTACGGAAATTTTAGAAATGTTGATGTTTGTCTACTGTTTATCGACTCCAAATTATAAAAATGCATCCATCTCAGATTTTACCTGTGGGAAATTTTATTAAAATTACAACCGCTGAGAAATGAAACGCCTCTTCACCGTGACTGCTTATCCCTTCGGAATACTAGCGCTTTCATAATACTTTTTCCCCCGCTAAAGCGTATTTTTTACGCTCAGGTACCATAGATGGGTAGGTACAAGAATACGGTGGATGCAACTAAGCTGCCCTTCCGTTTTGTCTCAGTCCATTAAGCGTCCTCCCCTATGTGAAAGGCTTGTGCTCTTGATACCTGCATAAGTCTTCTGCTCCCCTGGCATTATAATACTATATTGGACGCACACCATTAATCAATACTCCTCCTAGCACATATCACCAAAAAACAACAATTTATATTCAAAACGTGAACACTTTCCCATAACGGTGCACACCCCATACGATAAAAAGCTTCGCAAAAAGCATATTGCACTTACGTGAAGCATAAAGTGCATGATACATTATTTATGAAAAGTGTTTGTTTTTATTAGTAAAGTATCGACCACGTAAAACTAGACCGGCCAACAAAATTAAATTGTCTGTAAAAGAAATGACGTTAATACTCCCGAATTTTCACTTGTTAACTCACTTACATTATATAATCAAAATCTTTTTTCTTTTTGTTTCTTTAAAAAGTTAATATATTTCTGAATTATTCAAAATTTAAGTTTTTATAACATTCAATGAATGAATTACTTACAATCAATTCATGGTATGTCATACCCACGATACTCTACGAAATGTAAGCATTTTCAACTGTAACTTGAAATCATTTAAATGAAGCTAACTTAATTGATACTTTGAATCCTATAATTATATAAAATTCTCTTATCTATTGTTTTAATGTTATACAAACACAAACCTTAACAGCCCTTTCTTATAATCATGGTCATAAATATGTATATCAAATGTTAATTTATTTTATAAACAATAATATTTTGTAGATATTATGATCCATTTAATGGAACTCAATTGATCTAAAATACGTCATTTTAACAAACAAAAAAAAAATTATTAAAATGATAATGTTGTACAAAAGATACATTTTTTAGTATATTATTTCCAAAGGAGTGGAAAAAAACTTAATTCCGGGAAGGAACAAAATTATAAAAGAAAGAATAATATTTTTATAAAAGACATACAAATTTAAAAAAAGGGAATACAAAAGAAGAGGGAATAAGCGAAAAAATACATCAAAAAGACACTCACAGGAATTAATTAGATAAACATCATAAATACAATAAGTAAGATGTTCATAGAGGTTTTACAGAAAGGATATAATATCACTGATTAATAAAATTGTCGAGAAAATATCGTGTGCTTTATCTCAGCAAAATGTTAGTAAGAGCTTACACTTAAGCTGCTTAATAAAAACAATTGCTTATCATTTTTATAACGATTAACACATTTTTTATGAAAATAAATTATTGAATTTACAATATCATTTGGAAGAATATGCAAAACTTATTTACCTGTATATTTTGTTCAAATTAATTCAATCAAAACGTAACTTTGGTAATACGCGGTATCTCTCATGGATTTTTTTCATGTGATAATATAACGACGCCGACGCTGATGACATTATTAAAGCGTTCAATTCTAAACATTATTCGTTTTGTGAACATTTATTTGTATCAATGCAGAACATGATGAAAATTTAAGCGCGTAAAGAAATTACCATCTAGAATTTCGCCAAAGTACAATTTGAAGAGAATCAGAACGAAATCAGGGAAATAAATTCATTACTCTCCGAAGAGGAAAAACTCCTCTCTTGTTTACTAACGCTGGGTTCCGAGGGAGGGACGTTGTACAAAAAGCCACCCTCCTGCCTTTATCTATTGACTTGTTTTTGTTTATTACACGTGGATATTGTGAGAATATTTAAGAAAAGCGCCAGCTGACGTCTTTTGCTTTGATTATTATACTGTGCCACCGGCTCTACCTGTAATATGATAAAAGGTTAGGGATTTTATTTTTTAAAACCTGATATGACGACAATATGCAAAGTTTTTGTCGCTGCTCGCCTCGGCTGCAAAAGTTAAAGCTATTTTTATGCAATAAGTATGAAATACAGAGATATGTTTTAGCTTACCTCTTTTAGGGGTTTTGTTTTCTGCGAATTCAAGTTTTGTTTGGATTTTTTCATGTTATGTTTTATTCATGGCAGAAGTTTTAACGTAAATATTAAATGAAATAGTTTTTTGTTGAAAACTTTTAAAAATACTTTTTCCATTGTGAAACATAGGATTATAATAACATTAAATACGTGGAAATACGAAAAATAGCTATTATAAATAAGGACTTTATTAGTAGTGAAGTGAGAATCCTTAGTAAAAATAAAATAATAACTTTGTATAAGACCAAAGATTTTTTTTATTTTTTTATTACTGACCGATTTTGCTCAGCCAAACATCATTATGTTTATTTTTGAATTCACATTATCTTTCTTTTTCTCTTAATTCTTTTGATATAATTTTAATGTTATTCTATTCTTTTCTGATTGATCTGTTATTTTATTTTATAATTTGTTCTCCCTCTGTATGTAAATATAACCGCACCCTTTGTATTTTTTGTTTAATCCAATGTTATACCCTGATGATATCGGTCATAAAAATTGAAATAATATTGGTCGTCTTATACAAAGCTATTTTTTAATTTTTTTAAATATGTCAAGCCACAAAGTGTTTGCTTTCTATGAAAATATAGGAATCTTTAATTTGGGCCAAGACGTCACGGGTTCTAAAATCGGCAAAGGCCAATATAAATTGACGTTAAGCTTTGATACATCCTTGACTTCCTCCATCACTCATTCCAACTGTATTACTAATAATAATAATAATAATTGTTCAAAGCACACTTTTTTCCATTTACTTCGAATAACATTATTAGCAACTGCGATCGCATTCCACAAAACTGCTGTAAAACAATTTCAGCGGATACATTACATACCATTATAATATCTGTAGGGCCATAAATTTCAATGGAATGGCATCTGCATACAGACACAGTTGAACAATGTGAGCTCTGCAAAACAAATGCTAATAACTATGAACTGTGCAATGATGATCGCTCTTGTTTTTGTGCTGGTATATCCAGGGCATAAATTGCACATATTGTAGAATGCAACATCAAACCAGGGGTTGGTGCTTGTTGTTTATTTTCGTAGTGTTTTAATACAAAAAATCCTTAATTTCTACATGTAACACTTTGACTAATCATTGTTACCATATAAATAAAATTGATATACTTTGGCAAACACTTTGAATTATAATATATTTACTTTTAATTCTAATAAAACTTTATTTAATAAAATGGTACGTCTGTGAATATTACTTATTTTTTTTACATACAACAGTTCAAAACTATTACCATAGTTATCCAACTGATGACTTCCGTGGTCGAGTGGTAAGACGCTCTAAAGTTGCGGGTTCAAACTTGGAGTGCTCAACTATATTTTATTTAATTTATGTGTGTTATAACACATTTAATTCATTTTTTTAAATCTGTATTTGTGGCACGAAGAGTGGTAAATACTCTCAGTATCATCCTGGGAGTGGTTGAGACTCTTGTGCGGTATCCACTAGAAAAAAATAATATAAATATACATGTATATATATATATATATATATATATATATATATATATAAAATATATGACGAATTAGTTAAATTACTGTAGTTTGCTATTTTCCTAAACAGCCGAGATTTGCTATGTCAAATGGAAACAAGTCCGTTCTAACAGCTTTCCAAAACATTCAGTTGGTTAAGGTTCAGCCTTGTTGGCTTAATGTTTGTTTTATTTTTAACGAAATAATCCCCTAACAACATCAGGTAAACAAACTACGCTGCTCGGGGGGCGGTGTTGCCAACAAACTACTGGGCCATTTAAAACCTTCCCCAGTTTTCGATCTCGGCAACAAATCCTCCGAGGGAATCTATACCCCCGGCCGTGCCCGCAAGTTTCACCCCCAGGACCATGGGAAAGGCAGCGGCTCGGAGGGAGAAACTTGAAACTGGCCGGCTGCGGCTTTCCCGGGACTTTGACGTACGGTCGTATTTTGCTGCCGCACCGAATCGCGCGGCAAACTTTTGTAATTGGAATCGTAGAAAATAGCGGTAAACTAAATATTGGGTTTCGTGATTATTCCCCACATCTTGTTTCCGCACATGTAAAACTCCGGACACAAATTATTCCGCACACACATATATTTCCAAACACAAAAGATTCCGCACAAAAAAAATCCTGACACAGATTATTCCGCGCAATTTTTTTTTTTTTTGCTTTTTTAATTAAAATTGATGAATTTTCAATGCCCGCGGACATTTTCTGCGAAAACAACAAACTCTGTTTCTTTTTTTTTTTAATCTTTACGTGGAATAATATGTATTCAAAGTGTTTAATGTGCGCAATAATCTGTGTTCGGATGTTCGATGTGCGGCATAATGTGTTCAGAGTGTTTAGTGTCTGCTTTAATCTGTATCTGGAAAAATGTATGCGGAGTAATCAATATTAAGAAATTTCCATGTCCGGAACAATCGTGTCGGGAATAATCCTATATATTCGCGGTCGGAATATTTGTGGTCGGAATAATCCTGGAACCAGACACTAAACATTGCCATCGATACAACCAGCCGTGGTCGGTTTAACGCCCAACTATGCAGGTCCGGTGGGTACATAACCTACCTAACCCGACGAGCACTTTACTACCTAGCTACGAGGCTTTCTCTACTCCCGCGAACCAACAGAGTGGTTTAAAAATGTACCCCGGTTTTAACCAAATCGGATTTGAGTGCGACAGCGCGTCAGATCTAATAGTGACCCTAATTTTATGGTAACGTGGTTTTTATTTAAATTATTTGTAATTATTCACTCACCTAAATAATAACTGCACGTTTACAGCTAATGGTTGCAAGAACTTATGTTTTAAAATAAATTTGTTATTAATAAAATAGAAGTGATCTCAACCACAGAAACTATCATTGCCTAACTCTTCACAGCAATTGTTTAAACCACTGAAGAAACACACCGAGAGTAGTGTGTTATTGGTTTATCTATTGTGCCCAAAACAGGGTATTTTTTTCCTTACTTCGGATAAAATTAATCAATCGTTTCCAAATATCAAAATTATTTTTTTACGTTTAATACGACCAATTTCATTTGCCTTTCAATAATCAAATTCATTCGACAATTCGATCGGTGCAGTCAATTTTAATTTTTAAATCGCTAAAGATTACACATCTACAATGGGCTGAACAGTGATATAACAGTACCTTAATCTAGTCACTTTTAGGTCGCGGGTTCAAATCCTGGCGTACGTAAGTAAATTTTATTTGATGAATAAACGTGTTATTATTAATCCACGAGTGTTATTTAGTATTTAATTCATAAAAGCTCGGTAGTGGTAGATACTCTTAGTATCGCCCTGGTGAAAGACTACCATTCAGGATCGCAACGTAGCTTGAAATGGCTTTAGCCGTGTTTAGCCGTGACCCCATATTAGCCGTGTTTGGTGACCAGATCTTAATAGCCAGGTACTTCTCAACATTTCTCTTCCCCATATCCTTTTTCCTTCCCCGTTCCACTACCTTCAGCCTCGCAATATACCCGAATTAGGGATGCCATAGTCCCACTGGTTCCAGACAGTCGGAAGCAGCTGGGACTCTTGCGTGGTATTCACTATAAAAAATAAATTAAACCAACTGCCGGGAGGCTTTTTCCCTACCCAACTTTAATGTAAAATAATAATGCTTGCTAAGTTTTTAATAACAATTATATTACTATTCTTTAATACGGAATGTTGGGAGCTTAGCGCATTTTCACACATTCCATAAAACATTATGTTAACATAAATTCATACAAATAAAACTGGATAAAATCAAAAAATACATACTTTTTGACTATCTAGTACAACCAAATAAAAAATTATTTTTATGGTAATTCTATACGGGTAATTAGAAAAATGTCTAAGGTTTCCAGTGAATACAATTCTTATACAGTAATCTTATGAATTCTTTATGAAATCCATACTGGAATTTATTTAAAACATTAAATAATGCAGTTGCTCGTTTTAAAACTGCACTTTTTTGTATGTTTTTTTGTAGAATTTAAAGGATTACGGTTCAAAAATCGTATTCACTAAAAATCTCAGACATTTTCGAACTTCCCATAGAAAATTTGCAGATAAATCATTTGTAGTATTGCTCGTATTAGAATGCTACAAAGTAACGTTTATGGTCATTCTTAAGTGCTGATCTTTAACAATGATATACGTCAAATATTCAATAAAACAAAATAATATATTAGTTATATGTCAAAATATAGAATAATTGTAAGTTAAATTATCGATACCAGGTTCTACAGAAAAAAGTATCTTGCAATCGCTGCCAATCTCTATTGGTAAAGGTAACTGTGATAAAAGATGCTCGAACAATGAAATTGATGCTCCGACGAAGCATTTCTTCGAGACCATCGACTCGATGCCTCAAGAGGAAGCAAAGCTGTGGATGCGGCCTTCCGCAAATAAAACAAGCCCGTCACATTTTTTAAATTATTTTTAAAACATAAACCAATACACACTAACAGTATTTATGTACAAAGACCATAGTAAGATTCGTGCCTTCTTTAATCTAACAAGTAACTCTATATTCTTAGCTCTAGACCCTCGTGTATCACTTTCCACCCCTACCTTACCTAACTCTCTAAACAGTCACTTCGGTTGCTTTCTCTATTCCACCGTCACGATTACTTTATGATACTCGAATTTATTTTGTGTTTATATTTTAAAAAACTGTTCTGTATCTTCAAATGCATTTTTGTTTTGCTTTGAACAGTTTCGTTTGAATAGTTATGTATTTACACATTTTCGTAATTTGCAAAATTAATTATAACTGTCCAAGGCCTTTAGATGGTTAGCAGTTTGGTAATGGTTAAAAATCTCTGCCTCGGGGGTATTAAAACACGAGTCCCTAAATTCAAAAGCACTTAGGAAAATACAAAAGCAATGCAATTCCAGTGGTAAAATGTCAAGATGACAAACTCTTTATGCCTTGGCCACGGCTCCGTGAACTTGTCCTTGCAAACCAGCGACTGGCGACTTGAGTTATAATTTCGCCCGCTGTGGGCGCTCAGCGAGCGTGCTTTTGTCCTAGAATAGGGGTGGCAAACTTATGACGCGTGCATTTTAGACGAAATGTTTTGTTGCCTGGTGTCTTGTTGTGACAAATATGGAGACAAAGCGTACTTTCACCACCTAAAGAAATGTGTAAGATAAGTAATTAAAAAAACAAACATCAAACTTTATTGCCAATATTTTATTGCGAATTGTTACGGACTGGATAGAGGAGTTGTTTGCAAGACAATAAATTGGTGACTAATAATTTATGCCATCCATTGGTATTCTGTCCTTTTGACACCTTCACAAAATGCGGTCATCGCCTTTGAAAACGATGTGCAATTAATGTTTGCTGGCGTGAGAATTTCACCATGTGCAATTTATTATTGCTGATAGACGCTGTTTGCCACACATAAATTAATAATGGAAATACTTGATTTGATTTGATTGGGTCAATTTTGTTTATTTTATCAGCATCAAAGTTTTGAACAAACAACAGCATAACTATATTTGTTTTTAGCTTTATAAAAATATATGATAACTTATAGAATTATTCACCGAAGAGAAAAACCGAAAGAAGTGAGTTATTGTGTATCCGTGTGCCTAAAGTAAGCTTAATTGGACATGGTTATGCAGAAAGAAGCCAACTATATATTTTCCATAAACTTAATTAAAAAGACATTAATTTTAAAATTTATATTTGGGAGGCAAAGCTTTTTTTTAAACAACTCTGTGATAAACTTCAGTAAAAATGTTTACCATATCTGCTCTAAAGCCCATACCACCGCGAGGTCTCATTAAAAATGAATACGGCAATTAATAGGTTTGTCATCTCTAGGTTAAAATTAATCAATCTCTTCTATCAAAGGGGTACTTGTATTTGTTACGAAACTTACGTATTTTACATTTCAAGGCTCTTCTTCGCAGACTTACTTTGAATATACGTTCATAGGAGCGTCGTTTTGCAGAATGAGTTATCTTATAAAAATTCCAATAGAGTACACGAGCACTTCTGTTAATAGCCTCAGTAAATATATTTTCACAACATTTCTGAAAAACATGACCCCATATTTGTAAAATTGTGTGTAATGAGTAAAACGAATGTAGATGCTCCGGCCAAGTAATAACAAATACCTACTCCAATCAATACGTAGAAAAAAATATTCTAACCATAGCTTCAATTTGTAGAACCGAGAGAAGTAATAAGTAAGACCGTAGAAGACTTTATTATTTTTTGTAAAATTATGGCATGAGTTGACGGCCTCCATTGTCCAGTTGTCAAGACCCTCGATTACGAATCTAGAGGTCGCGGGCTCAAATCCCAGCTTGCGCAAATAAATTTAATTTTATTAATTTGCTTTATTTTAATATGCTGCGATTCATAGAGCGCCTTTGAGGTGATTTTTCACAAAAACGGCGCTATGCAAATTATCTAAATATTATTAAAATAATATATATGGTAAATATGCAGCACGTTCCAGAGTGGTATACACTCTCAGTATCACCCTGGTGAAAGAATTTAAACGTTTTTTTAAATGGCTTTAGCCATATTTAGTAACCAGTTTTGAATAGCCAGGTACTTTTCAAACTTCTTCCTTCTCTCCTTCTCCTCCCTCACTTCCCTCAACCTTGCAACATACCCCAATTGGGGACGCCATAGTCAGTGATTCCAGACAGTTGGGACTCTTGTGGGGTATTCACCTAAATAAAAATAAAAAAAATTGGCCAATATTAGAATATTTTAAAAATTCAGTCTTTTACATATTTCAACTGACTTCTCAGCATATTGGATGGTACAAGTATATCCGTGTGCGGTTTTTTCATATTTAAAAATAGTATTGGATTATCATATAATTACCCGAAATGTTAAATTGCACATATAAAAGCCTCTAAAGAGTACCTACACCTCATATTCAAAACAGTACCTACCCTTAATAATCTCAACTACTAAAGTATTTGTGTATGAGAAAACAAGAACTTTTGAATTAACAACTAATATTTGAACTATTTTTTCTGTTTGAAATTCTGGGTCATCGCAACAATTTTCAATTGTGAACTATCCATAGCACCTACTTTGCCATATTTATTTAACTGTCCAAGAATGGTATCATATAAATACTAGTGCTAAACAAAACGGGTATATTTCAAATAAATTTATTTTTCAAAGCAAATTGATTTCTTTTCATATATGACTTAACGTCATTTTATTCTTTCCACATTTTTCAATTCTTCGACAGGAAAAATAATTTCGCAATGAGACTATGAGTGATCAATTTCTAAAAACATTCTCCCTTAGAAAGTAAATTCACAATTACGTCTTATTTTTAGGTACGTGTAAAGTACGGTAAAGTTCTTGTACTAATCGTAGCTTTAGTGCTTAATCCGGCGATAAGTTAGGCCGGGCGCGCGCGTGTGTGAGATCCACTTTGTCCCGGCGGTGTGTCGTGTTCCGGTGCAGGTGTGTATTTATGTGTAAAGTTGCCTTAACTACACTAGTTGCCTCTATCTCCTCCGAACGCTGAAAACTGAGATGAAGATGCTGGGATTAAGAGCGGCAAGGCAGCCTTGGAATACGACGAGGTCAATAGAATAGAGAATTGCGGTAAGTTAACTTCAGATAGACATACGATGGTCTTTTGGAGAGAACTTTATAATGTTTTGTTTTTTTAGTAAAGCTTATGGATAATCTATTTAAAAAACATGTAAAAGCTTTACATTTAAAATCTTTAGGGTAATGTGAGTACTTGTCATTTATACTGAATTACTCAAATGTTTTCTTATCTGACAAAGAAATAATTCTTACATTCATCATTCTATTTTTTAACATGTCAAATAAATAAAAGTGTGGTTAGTAAAATATTATCTACGTAATTTGTAGGTAAAAAATGAGAAAACATTAATTCAGTTGGAAATGTGAGTAAATAAACTTTTATATTATTGAAATTTCTTGGAGCTTTCGTAAAAAATGCATTTATCTACGAAATATGGTGGTTTTAATGAATTATGTGTTTTACGTATGTATTAAAAATTAATTTAAATATTTAATATGAACATTTGCATATTTTTTTCAAAATCAGTTACGAGACAGTTTTATTTTACGAGTACCTCTTATAAAAAATTAGTTACAGCAATATTTTGTTTCGGTAAATATATTCTGAAAAAGAAAATTAAATTAAATTCACTCTATAAAATACAAATAATTGAATTCGAATTGTAACAACGAGCATGTATTCTTTAAATAATCATTTTTTCAGTAAATTGTAATTATACGTAGTTTTTCTCAGATTCTGTGTCACCTCAAATATATATCATTTTTTTTCGTTTAGCTTAATTTATTTACTAGCATGCAAATTATCTAACGCTTCGTGTAAAAAATAGCGCAACTTTTTTTTGCTTTCTATCTTACAAAGTAAATCGAGGTGGAAATGTATAAAAACAAATATTTGTTAAAATTAAAAAATACAGTTAAAACGATGGTAAGGTGAATATTTTAAAACACACATTAAATTTATTTTTTCAACGTAAAAAACACACAAAAAATACTTGCAGGTAAAAAGATATCAAATAAAAAGTATTAGTTATTTTTATAGGCATATGACATATCATTTTACCTTACCTTTTTCCATATTTTGAAGCCGTTTGAAACGTTCAATATAATTGCGTTATAGCGCAATTGTTAGGAGAAGATTTGCGGCGCTGGAACAAGTGTGGAGGTGTAGAGACTAGAGACTGCCGAGCGGCGAGAAGAGAGATCTCTCAGCGGGGGAGAGAAAGGGTTAAAGGAAAGAGTATTTTCTTCATTTCACGCTGGAAACACTCAAAATATGGCTCCACAAATACATTTGTTACAGCCATTGTTGCAATAAATCCACATTAATACTAATGATTGTGTTTAATGCGGGGCACTCTGTTACCTAAATTAGAAAGCGCGAAGAGATATTTTCATTTTAACGAGTACATTTTTTCACATAACCTACCTCTTTATCAAGCGGAATTAAAAGATTTTTAAGAACTTATTGTTGTACTTGATTCAAAGGCTTTGGCGAAGAAAATGTAGTGTTTCATATTTCTTGTTATTTCACGCATTTCTTAACATTTTTATAATAAAAAACATTGATAATTTATGTTAATTTCAAATTACTAGATATTTCAACCAGTTTATTGAAAAAATATGTTGGTACATGAAATTAAACAAGTACGGAAAACATGAATCTAAGTAAAATGAATGTATTCAGTTTTCATTTAATATTTTTCTTAAGAATCACTTAATAAATTTCCTTTGAAAAATATTGAACAAGGTTATCCATTACCTAAAGATATTATGAAGGGGTTTCAATGTATATTTTTCTACTCCACCAGTCAAAATAAAGTTTGAAGTAAATTTCCGGTATATTTATTATTAATTTAAATCATTTTTTTTAAATACTTCACAAGTGCGTAGAATGTTAATCTAAAAGAATCTTATCCACTTTTTCGAAATATTATAAAGCGGATTTCTAAATTGGTTTTCCGGTTCAGAAACTTTTTCAAATTAGAGTTTCTACTAATTTTTATTGATATTTTACATCAAAAATTAACTTGTGCTTAACATTAAATTTCTAAAAAGCAATTTTAATCTGAGAATATTATAACATTCGGTGCTTATTTTTGGAGATTTTTGGAATAACCAAATAATTTACTTTTTTGAAATAGTTCACAGATGTTGTTTACCTCTTTTATAATAATTGTGGGTTTCTATTAAAAGCTTTTTTTAATTACGTTTTCTGCTCATTTCAAAAGCTTCTCCAAATTAACCTTCAAGTGAAGTATTTTTTTTTTTAAATGTTCCAACTATTGGTATTAAAAATTATTTTAAAAATTAAATTGAGAATCTGACTTTCTTTTTCGAGTTATATATTTTTCTTGAATTTCTTAACTATACGAGGATCATATATACGTTACTAAGTCTCCTGGATTTACAAAATAAGTATTTTTTTTCTTAAATACTTATTCATTACTGAGCGGTATTATAAAGGGTGTATTTATTCAAGCCGGACTGCGCTTATAAAGCAATCTAACGACTAGCGAAGCTCAACCCGTGCGTTAAATAATACTTTGAAAAAAATTACGATCATTCAAATAATATTACACTGTTAAAAACGAAAAACTCTTACAGAGAAACTCACCATGGAGTTTTAATAAAGCACAGTCGTGGTCGGCTAGTGGGGTATGTTTGTGGGAGGTGGACAGTACCCACCAACTGAGTTTCTACTGTGATGTTGGCAAGTTTAGAAATCAAAAAAAGAACATTGAATGTAGTAAGGAGAATCAGTTGTTATTTAAGTAATGCACTATCTGGATGATCTTGGAATTCTGAAGAAATTACATATATCATAAATTGCAGTGTTAAAGTTTTTGCTACAATATACAACAATTTTTTTAGAAACACTGTTATTAGGCAATCTGACTGTTGCATCCGAAGCTGCAATAAACACCGAATGTGTTTTCAGCTTCGGATGAATTTTGAATAATGGACTGCAAAACGATAAACTAAAATACTACTTGATGGATGTGTGATTATATATGTACGTAGATTAAAAATTCACTACGCCGATTCACTCACCGATGAGTTTATGTTTAGAATTCTTGAAATCTTCTTAAACACTTGTATTATAATAATAATAAATAATTATTTTGGGAGCAACAACAAAATCGACGACGAAAAAGCAAGAGCACCACCAAGCAACACGTTGAAAAAAAAAAAAATTCTCTTAATGTCACTTGTTTCGATCACAGTGTTGTTGAATACAGAATCGAATGACAAAAAGGTGGGAACCAAACGAATTATTTATTTGAAATCCAACACTGGCACTTTGATGAATTTTTACTGGCTGATCTTTTATTTTGTTCTGGGATTATGATATGTTATACAAGAAAGTTTTTCTATCAAAATTTAAACCCTTTTTACTGTTTTCTTTTTATAAAATGATCTACAATCATTTAACGTTTTCAAATGTTCCAAAAATGGCGATTTTCGTTGTTTTTAAGATCTCTAAAAAACGCATTTCCTTAAAAGATCGCCTTAGATTTAATTCGTTTGCTAACAGCGCAACAAACTCAGGTGTTGTGTTGTTGGTGAGTTTAATGAACCTTGTATATAATATTATGTGCATTGTATTATATTCGACCTTTTTATGTAACATAAAGAATAATGAGAGATAATCGATGTACTTCTACCAATGTTCTTAAATAAAAAAATCCAAAACAGGTTCTTTTCATAGAAAGTTCAATAGAAGTTAAAAATAATTTCCATGCAATGTGGGTTTCTAGATTCATGAATATAATTGTATGGAGCGTCGCGGCCGTGGCGGCTAGTACCGAATGGTAAGCAGCGCCAGCGCCGCTAAACACTTTGGGGGTCCACGGAAACTCCAAAGTGAAATCGTTAATCCACGGTAAACATTTCGGTAAGGCGGAAACCTGCTAGTTAATCAAAGCTCGCCTGCCTAAGTCAACAATGAGCATGTTCATCGGAATACATTTTTTTCCTTTCTTCCCCAGCGTGGAGAATGATTGATATTCTACTTAATTTTCATTTGCGTGTTCCTACATGACCAAGGCAGCTCTGAGGGCGGGAGGCAGGGGGAGGAAACGGAAGTATGAGCCCGGCATTATGCTTTTTTTGCTTTTCCCATGCGATATTAACCGGATCCATAATTTATATTCAGATCACTAATGTAAACAACTTTATGTGGAACATTTTTATGTCTTTCAAATATCTATTACTGTCTACCTTCCGATATTTTTCGTTTATTTTGATTAATTTTCCTTTCTTGATTTGAAAAGCTGATTGTAAAAAAATATCATAAAAAGCTTTTTGTATTCTCACCTTACAAACTCACGTTAATTTTTCACTAAAAATATTTTATTTTTATTTTCGACGCATAAATGTGGAAATGTTTTATGTATTTAATTTGTCAAAATGTAATACATTCTTAACATGGTGCCGGAATAACAAAAAATACCTAAGAGATTTGTTTTTTTTTTATTTAAATATATATGTAGGTACATTAAAAAAAGGTGGATAGTAATTAGATGAATGAACTAAATATGATCAATTTTTGTAGGTTATTTATAGAACTTTTCCATATTGATTATTTATTAAAAAAATCATAAGATCTTGAAATTGGTTTTTTTTTATGCTCTGTTGAATACCGCACAATAGTCCCAACTATCCTGAGCCGATGGAACTATGGCTTCCCCAATTGAAGGATTCTGTCAGCCTTAATTGGGTGGGGCAGGAGATGGGCAAGAGAAAAGTTTATGAAATACCTAGCTATTTAGATCTGGTCACTAAACACGGCTAAAGCCATTTTAAGCAGCCAGAGCGATACTGAGAGTATATTTGAATTAAAAAAATACACTAAAATAAATATCAAATAACATAGCAGCAATTTCTTTGTAAAACAGTTTTATTCTCATCTTGAGGCTGGAAATATTTTAAGCTCTGCTAGTCAAAAGTGTACCACGTAAATTGGTTTTAACAAAAATCCCATAAATTTGCTTCTTTATTGTCCTCAGATAAGTAGCTTCGTTGAGTAATAAACCGGAACAGCAATGAGACAAGCGCCACCTAACAGATGGTTAAGTTTGGAAACAGCACGGGAATACTAAAATGTTTTCACAATTACGATTGTATTTGGAAATCTCGCACGTGTGCATATTCGCTGAACTACCGCACAATAAAATCTCGCCGATACGCCGGCAAGTGGAAGCAACCCTTAGCGAAACGTTCATACTTTCTCAACCAGCATTGTTGTAGATTCCTTGACAGGCGCATTGTATCCCGCCAGCAGTGTAACTCGCGTGGTATGCATATTAACCGACTTCTCAATTCAATTACTGAATTATTAAATATGCTCCGTATAATACCGGTAACCTCTACAAGTCAGGCTCAGTATTCCGAATATACATAATTGTGATGATTTAAACATATCGAACCTCCTCTTCGCTGGCTTTTGTGGGATGCTACCACCACCACCTTCCAGCTTCATTCAAAGAAAGGGGGTTGTTTCCCTTAATATATTAAGGCAAAAGCATTCCGGGTTTATATCAACCCTTCCTAGAGTAAAACTAAAGCTCAAATATTAATTGATCTCTGTTTGATTTCTCATATCCACGTTGGATGAAAAATATATTCAAAATGACATTATTATTATTGTAGTTGGTCTTGTTTTTTTCCCGTTTATAAATTAAGAAAGCAAATTGCGGTTGACCTTTTATTCGTTTACTTCGAAATTTATTGAGAAAAAAAACTCCTCAACCGATACGATACGATAAACCACTAGTCATGCTTAACATAAGTATGCAAATTAAGTAAGAAAAGAAACATATTTTTTTAAATACGTTCAAACTTTTACAGTATATCTTTATTGTGTTTTGCGAAAAAGATTCAGTGAACTTTGTTGAACATTACCATTTACGGCTTAAATATCGCACAAATCCGAGGGTATCTAACAATCTGCTCAAATATATTGGTAATAACTTTCTACTAGCGAGTGTTTGCCGCGGATTTTCATATACTTAAGGAGCCATATCTTTATATCGATGGTCGTGGTATAAGGAGTTCCCCATTTATGGGTGGTTTTTTCAAAAAATGTATGTATTTTAGCCATTTAAGGGATAACAACATAATGTATTGTGTAGATAAAAAAAAAAGTATTTTTGAAGACGCATTACCTTTACACTTTGGGATAAAAGTTTTTTATTTTTGGTAAAGTGTATTTTTCTGACACTCGCAAACATATTTTTTTACATTTCATTTCACACACCACATCACATCTTGTTTACCTTAGTTAGCTAAAAATGTTTTACACGTGTTTTCGTATTGTTACAAATTGATTAATTATTATTTTTGTAACAACTACATTTCTGCTTTATAATTAATAATAATCACAAGTTAAATTACTAAATTTGCACCCAAAACTATACATTCCTTTAATATGTACAATAAACAAAGCAGTGGTATTATTTATTCAAACGAAAAGTTCTGAAATGCATTTAAAACGAGGATTTGGTCGGACGAGTGGGAACTGAGTGTGCGGTTTGCATAGCCAAATAAACAGTATTATTTGGATTTTTTGCCTGCGGGAATCGTATGGTATATATATATTAACTCTACGCGTCGGCTTATTTTTTTATTTTATCAAATTTGTGTTTGATATTTCAACAGCCGTGTCTGTGGGGGATACTTAAAGGAAATATAAAAATACATGAATCATGAGATAGAAGTTTTTCGGAACGTGTTTTATTTATTGCAGGTTAAAAGTATGTTCTCGTCTGTTGTATTTTTTTTAAATTCAGATTAGGAAATACATATTTTACAATTTTACACATTATAATAAATGATCACAATTTTGAAATATCTCTTGTAATATGCAAATTATAGGGAAAATTTACCGTCAATATTACATGAGGAGAGTGTGAATTTTAGTCATGGTATCTTCTTTCACGTTGCGTCGCGTGTTGGGGTATTTATTTTACGTAAATTGTTATTTCAAGTTTTATTGGTGGTAATTATTATGAATAGCTTACATCGAGTTGAGTATATGTGAAAATTTTGTATGTGATTTCATCTATTATAGTACATTATTTTTAACTTTTTCTGTTACAATAGCGTTCAGTTTGATAGACACGTTTGCATTTAAAAAATAATTAACGTAGGAACTACATCATAATACCAAGACGACTTCTGTCAACCATTTAATTCTTGCGAAAAACATCCAGATAATGAGAAAGAAAATCCCAGGATACAAGGCAATTAGGTAAATGGTTCCGCAAGACTAGTGTCTAGTGTTGACTGTTGATGCCGAGGGTAATTTGTGCGGATCCATCCGCATTTAAAATTCACTCGACGACGACTGAAAATGACAAAAGAATGGCAGAACGCGCGCCCGCGGGGCGCAAATGGCTGCCGGCTCCGACTTTACCTGTACTACCCTCGCTACTGCCTTTGCTTTCCCCTGCTTTTTCATGTCTCTGTAGTGTACAAGGTAGGTATACCACTATTCAGCGACCAGTGTGCTCTGTATACTCTCCGCACACTCTCGCTGTGGTTTGACTTAATAAAATGCAAACAAAATATTTACCGTAAAAGAATGATATACCTAAAATTAAACTCATGTATTACCAGAAAATTTTCAATGACCTTAAAAATAAGCGTACATTTAAAATATTGTAAGATCACAATCTGCAGAGTACATAATTTAAAAAAACTTTGGATTACAAAAATAAAATGGAACATATTTTGATGAATTACACTTACTCAATTTTTTTTTTTTTTCTTTTTAAAATTAAAAGGAGTGTTATAATTGTCTCTTGAATAAATGGTATTATAATTTGGAGAAAGAAGGTTTAACTAGTAAGCCGGTGTAATAATGTAGGTGATTTTAGGATTTTTATTATTTCATAGAATGTGTGACTCGATGAGTACTCGATTCAAAGGCATGAACAAAATGTTTTAAATGCTGTCTTGAATCGAGGGAATTTAAAATTTAAAATCTTATAATATTTAGAGAATTATTACATGTTTCCCGATATATGTACTAACAGCAAGACTTCCATCGCTTTATTAAGGCACTTTGGGTATCACATTAGGTATTGGCTCCGGGTGAGTCAAGTGTGCTGCTTTCAAGCAGTAAAAATGTATTTTTTAAGAAAATTGTTATTGAGTTCCCCTCATCAATTTATTTAAATAACAATAATGTTAACAATTGAAATTTACCACCCACAAAATTACACCCCTTTTAATACCTCAGCTTTCTGACAGCAACTGAATTAATAAAATAAAATTCTAAAAAATTAATTCCCCAGCACGCAAAATTCCAGCGAGGAAAAATTGTTTGGTAAATGTAATTTTAAAAAATTATACCATTTCGTGCATTCCAAATTGCATTCGTTCGGAGAAATTCTTTATTGTAATGGCATGCTTGTTATTACTTAGATGGCCGCCGAGGCATAGAGATAAGAGCTTTGAATCCCGGCCAACAGTGTAGGGTTTAATTCCCGAGATAATACAAAGACCACTGTTGAATGACAGGTCATTCGGCGAATGACGAATGTCAGATGTAAAAGCGTACAAAGAAACATATTCGAATTTTTTTTTTTGGTAAAATATGAGTATTTGTCCGTTGTGCCGTATTTTTTCCATTTTTTTTTTTAAATTTGTATCACAGAAAAAGTCAAACCGATTTTTAGTAAATATCCGAGTTTTCAGGCTGTGTTAGGTATACCTTATGGGGTGAAGTACAGCGGTCCAGCGGTCCAGCGGTCCAGCGGGAAAGCGATATTTGTGGTAGCGGTCACTATTCTTACGCCGTTCGGTGGAAGTATTGTGGCACGCCAAACACAAACACCTGCGCCGTACAAATCACGGCCGCGACGCCGACGCAACGGGAATGTATTTTCAGTTTACAATGGGCTTTGTGTATCGGCCGTATCCCGGACACGACACAGTTGCACGCCACTTTTCTCGACTCTATTTCAATTCTTTCTAATAAAACATTGAAAAAATCTCGATCCAGCGTTTTGTTTTCGTCAAAAGAGTTAATTT
This sequence comes from Drusus annulatus, assembly GCA_022651775.1. Taxonomy (NCBI): domain Eukaryota; kingdom Metazoa; phylum Arthropoda; class Insecta; order Trichoptera; family Limnephilidae; genus Drusus; species Drusus annulatus. The sequence goes on from JAGWCC010000150.1 coordinate 137,027, forward strand.
ACTCACATCGCGGAATTTTAACTTCGACAAATTATGTTATAAATATCTTGGTTACGTTTTATGTAGTTCCAGGTGGATCCAGAGGGACAGTTGTAGCTTTGGAGGAATAGAAATCGGATTACATGCACAAAAAATGACAAAATACGCACTAACAGTGCAAAATAATATACACCCGAAATACAAAATAAACACAATGAGATTATTCATTATATAAGGAGGGAGAGGGAGGTGAAAAACGGAATTTGGAGAATTTCAGATTTACAATTGAAATCTGTTTTTTATTGTTATTTTGTGATGGTAGTTAGAAGTAAGTTTTGTGATGGTAGTTATAGATAGTTTTATTCAACTTCTTCTATGTATGAAATATACTTTTAATTTGCTTTACTTAACGTGTCTTAAAAACTAAATGAACAGAACTTTAATTTTATTGTACCCTTTTTCAATTTTTCTGTAAAAATGTTGTTTATTTAAACATTATAATTTTTTTTTCTTCCACTTTGATTTTTTTAAAAATTAATTGTTATAGTTTTTATAGTTTATGGCGGAAACTTCTTCTTGCAACATTTTCTTCGCACAATGATGGAAGAGGAGTTTTTCAAATATCCTCAGGTAGTTAGCAACTCGGGAATGTTTGCCTTTCTTAAAAGCTCGGATACCAATAATAAATGTACGTGGCAAGAATCATATCTGGGGACCGTTTGTGCTTAGATTTCAAAATAAACTTATAAAATGCATTTTACTGCCAGTTGGTTTTTAATAACTCAACTCCTAGACTTATTTTGAGTACGGATAGAGGGAGAGCGCTGAAGACAGATGTCTTTAAAAAAGAGCGATGTGCCAAATAATGTTTAGCTTAATTCCACAATGCAGACCATCAGCGGGACCCTGAAGACAACTCACTTCCTTGGCTCTCCGTACTTGCGAACACAACCCCGCCTAATATCAGGCAAGAGATTGCAATACCTACAAAGGGAATAGACGAAGGCGCTGAAAATAGTGCAATACCTTTACACGGTGATGTGACATATCACCCCGTATGCCACCTGAACTCTTGAAACCTCTTCTGGATGGAAGTAAAGATTCCTTCGGTTAGCTTTCACTCCAGAAGACAGGTGTAAACTTGGGTGGTAAACGGCTGACGTGGAAAATGCCCATCTTATTCTTGACCCCACTGAGAGAGCTTCGGTTTTAACTGTCTCGGAAATTCTGGCTTTTTTTTATACAATAAGAAGCTCCCACGGCCGCTGTATCCATATGATACGGGCGGGGTCTCAACGAGTCAGCGATGTGTGAATGGGGACCACCAAACACGTGGTCAACGAATGCCCGCTCCATCAATTCATCGGTGGAATTTACGGGGTTTACAGGGCGACACCTGAGGCCCTAGACTGGATTAAAAACCTGGATGTTCCCTTCTGATCTCCACCCAAATAATAAAAATATTAAAAATGATAATTTGGAAAACTTGCTGTAAATTAACAAAGTATTTTCTTTTTTTTAATTTCCGTGCTTCACTTTTAACGATTTTTAAGCATTACAAATATTCAATAATCTCCAGCTATTTCTGATTTGAAAACTGAAAACTGGGCGGTGCTTAGCATTAAACCTCTCAGGGAATTATAATTGTGGGACAATTCTTTAAAATTTATTTTGGAATAATTTAGCATATTTCTCTTTTCCACTAAGTATGTACTACTGCCTTTTACGAAAAAAATCTTCTCTCTTTTGTTGCATAATTGAATAGGTACTTTAATCATTATTCCAGGGACAATTTAAAAATACAATGAATATTGCTGAATAATTATTTAATATATTATAAAAGTGTTTTTACGGAAAAATAATTAATTATTGCTTATAGTACTATTCTAAAAAACCACAATTCCGATATAATTTTTTTTAAGTGCTTTATTTGAAACAGTGGTGATTTTTACTTGTACCAATAGCTCGTAAATTTTAACATAAAAATAATTAGTAATCAGGAAGAAGCTTATTGTAATACAAATAATCTAGGTATTCAAACATCAATCTTCAAGTGTAAAAAATTGTGCATCAACTTAGTTGTAAATTTCAGTAAACCACAACAAAATCACTTTCTATTTGTTTGTATTTTTTCCAATTATTTATCAATTCTTTATATTCTCTGCCGCTTTACAATGCTATTATTATTTAGACGACCGTAGTAGGAGTTAACGTACAAACTATTAAACTATTATGTGGGTATTTAGATTTCTTTGTATCCACAAAATCTTACCTAGTGACGTCACTGACTGTAAAGTTTTCCGTGTCAAACTATACTTGTTCTTCAACACTAAGCACATTTTATCTTACTTTTCTTCTTAGTTAAGTTATTTTCGAATTTAAACTGATTTTATATATTTTTTAGATAAATGTTTATTTTGCCGTTAATAAATAGGTATTCATTATAATTAGTGAATAAATTGCTCTTATAAATCTTTACAAAATACTGTATGAGACCAATACTCGATTGAACCTATTTTTTCCAACAGGAATAATTAAATAATTGGGATTTTTAAAAAGCTGAAAAAAGGGAGTTTCCGTTTCATGCCCTTTTGGAAATTGTTCAGCCGATTTTAAGGTTTCTGAGTAAGGTTGTTTTGTAAAATACTGCTGCTCAGTCATTCTAGATTTCTAGATTGCATTACCTTTTTCCGCATGTATTTCCTACTCAGTGTACTCATAGACGATTTTAGAATAAAAACAAGAACGTCACTTCAGTCGGCACGGCGTATGAATTAGAACGAAGAATTTTTATATCAGACTTTTTTACTTTCAAGAACACGACGTCATACTAGTGTGAGCTTTAAGCCAAAAATGTTATTTTATCAATCTTGTAAAAGTAGTTTTGCTCTTCGGTTTCGCCCGAGTTCCGACAATCGTATTGAAACAATTGAAAAATACGGAAAAACTATATGCCGCTTCACCTTATTTTCGGCAGATAAACGTGCCTTCAAATGGTTTATTCCCAATGGAGAATTCCCAGCGAGATATATTTGTTTGATAAGAATAAGTTTTTAAATGTTTTACTAAACTAACTAAAATGATAACATATAAAAAAAAGCAAATTCGTTATTTTTAACGTCAAGATTAGTGGTTTAAAATAATGTAATTCATTTAATCAATTAGCGAGTTTAATCTTTAGATTAAACTTGCTAATTGATTATTCGCTCGACTCGCTCATTAATCTTTTAAGACGACATTATTTTATTTAAGACCACAATAATCACCCATATACAGGCCCGGTCTTGGGTCAAACGGCACCTGGCGCCGGTAAAATTTTCGTTAGAACAGAAGATTGATACCAACTCGTATCAAGTATAAGCCGAGAGGCGCAGGTTTTTATTCCGCGCCGTCGGGTTGAGAACTAACGCTCTCAATTACCGTCTTTTCACCGGTTCTTAAATTGAATATCAAATATATAAAGCACTGTGATTAGATAATATCAGCGCCTTGGTGAGTCACCGCCAGGAGCAGACTGCTCCAATTTGTGCCTGCACCCGACCGGCCCTGCCCATAAACAACAATTTAGGTTGAAAACAAAATATTTGTTTCACTTAGTCTTATTACATCAGCCAAACATGAAGATCCCTGCTTTTGCGATGTGTAAAAATACGATAATTTTATTTTTAAATACAAATATTGAAATTGGATATTCCATATGAGTGAGAGTAAAACTAAGCAAAACAAGTTTATATTTTTGTAGAAAGCAATCACTTGGTGGTTTGACACATTTAAAGAAATTTAAAAATAATAATAACGAATTACATAGTTCAATTTTTTACCCTCATGATGCTTAGGCTAAGCGAAACCGGTCATTTATAAAAATTAAAATAATATTCGTGGTCTTATCCAAAGTTTTTTTTTTTTTAAACCTGTTTGGTAAATTGTCTGATCCTTTTTCACAGTCTTAATTGCGTGTTATTGCGTATTCAGCCATAGTCCTGCTTCAAAGCAGTGTTTCGAATCAACTCACGGTAGATTAACGGTTGCAATGATTGTAATCTACCTGCTCTGTGCAATTCTTCTCCGTTAGTTCCACACTAGTCGTATCTAGTATCCAGTTTCCAGTCTCCAGTCTCCAATCTCCACGTAGCCCATCGATCAGGGTTCCGTCCGCTCCATTCCGGGATTAGCCGTGCCGGGTTTTTCTGCGTTTACGTTTAGTGTTTTTATTCCATTACGTGTCGGGGCGGAAGTGGCCTCGTGTACTGTAACATTGCAGTGACGTCGCATCCGGAAGTCGCCGCTCTGCTGATCGATGTTGCCAACTCGCTTCCATTAGCGCGCGACTTTTTCCACTTCCCCCGATAGGAAAATGACTCGTCGATTCCGCCGCCGGATTCTCTTCGTCTGGGGGCGGGACGAAAACACGGCGATGTTTTAAATTCATTTCCGGCTTAAAGAGTCATGTCGAATTTGAACAAAAGTTTTTCAGCCGACAGGTGAAACCCATTAGGTAACGCATTCAACAATTTGATCAATAGAATGTGGTATATCGATAAATTTTCATTATTGTCGGATATTGTGTTAATCCCTTTAAAATATTAATATGAACCCTGTATTTTTGAACCTAGCATTTACCTTTATTAGTTCAAATAATTTAGGCCAACATTAATAATATTAACCTATTTGTGTACAGTATCAAATTCAAAATAACTAGATGATATTGACTTCTAGGGTGGATATGAAAAGAACAGAGTATCAGGAGAATATATGAGGAGTAACTGGATGAAAGAAGAAATCAGAGGATGCCTTAGGAAGACATGGCCCGATCGACAAGATCGTATCGGATTATTTCAAGGGTCGGTAAAACAGAAAAACATGCATGGATTTTAATAAAATGAGAAGGGTATGCCAAGACAAGACAGCGATTTGCGGCAATCGTCCCTCTCTACCTACGTCTTTCAAAATTATTCATTTATTTATGCCTGTGAAAAGCTTTTTACACAAATATTAACGTTTTTTTTAAACAATAAACTCATAAATAGTATGTTTGGTAAGCTATCAATAAAAATAACTTTGTTTAAGACCAAAAAATTAAGAAAACCATTAAAATTAACAGTCATATTCTTAAGAATCAGGTAAATTTGTCCAACAGTTCAATATGAGGTATATTTCCCGTAAACACATAAAATTTATCATTATTCTTTAATCACCTTCTCAGTTGACGTTTTCTCTATTTTAATTCATATTATCTGTCTCTTTCTCTCTGTTTCTCTGTTATAATTTAAATCTTATTGTGTTGTTCTCTCATTGTTTTGTTATTATTTTATTTTTTTCTCCCTCTGTATGTACGAGTATATACAAACGCACACTTTGTATTTTTTGTTTAGTTTAATTCTGCACCCTGGTGATGCTTAGGCTAAACCGAAACCGGTCGGTCATAAAAAATAAAATAACAACCATGGTCTTATAGGTGTAAACATTTTTTTTTAACCTTTCAAAGCACAAAGTGATTGCTTTCTACGAAAATATATTAAGAGATGACTCTTTTACTCGAGAGTTCTTAAAACAGGAAACTTCCACTCAGTACCACTCGTCCAACGTACGTAAAAAACCAATAGAGTTCATTTGACCCAACCAAATCTTTCCCCGAATCAACAGCAATAAACCCTGAGTTCATCAATAAGTAAATAAAATCAATGATTCCCTTTTATTTACATTAATCTCGATATATTTCGTAGGAAGATTTTACGACGGCGATCTTTGTCCGAGACGGATCTTTTACGGGTGCGTGTTTCGTGTCTCCGGCTCGTGGGACCCGCCATCAACTTGCTGGTCTACCAGACGAGAACGTATTGTGATAACACCAATAAATGTTGCTTCGTAGATCCCAGAAACTAACAGGGTTATTGCGAAGCAGTGGCTTACTCGTGCGGTTTTACGATCCGCCCTGGATCAATGTACATCTTCTTTAGATGTGCCATTTTATTGCAATCCGGTGAGATGCGGCATCACGGAATTGAGGTTTTTATTCCAATCTCAATAAAAACAACGTTAAAAATATTGTGTACTCGTATGTTGACAAGTGTCTTGTTTGGAGGAAAAAATCTCCAATTGCAATATTTAGTGTCGTCTTAGAGAGAAAAATTGATAAAATCATACCTTGTTTGAACTTTTAAATTTAAGGATATGACTACCCAACCCAGTTTTTGGTTATAACCACAGTGGAATGTAATGAGATGAAGATTCTGGGTAGAACACGCACACAAGCTTGCCTTGCGACTGATTTACGTGATTACTTTTGTAAACATTGTTACACCCGTGTAATAAAAGAAAATCAACCTAGCTGCTTATCACTTTCCGGTATTGTTGTCGGCTCAACTATTAAACTGCTAAGTTTCTCTCTCCCCAGTGCATTCACAGCCACTGTACGTTTATGACGTACAAATGGGGTATAAAAAAGACTCTGAATTGTGTGAATGTAGACAAATACAAAATACAAAACATATCGTGAAAGAATGTCCCCTTCACCAGTTTTCCAGATGCACATCTGTACTGAATCAAATGGCTCCCGAAGCCGTAGGCTGCCTAAACCTCACTATCCATCACTTCACCTTCACCAACTGCTCTCCACAGTACTAAGAAGAAGAAATCTTACGAAATAATTTCTGTAGGGTACAATTTTTTAACGACAAGGTCACTGGCCTCCTCCACAATGCCCTGCGTAGTAGAGTCGTGAGTTTCTTGGCCCTGGGCAAATTCATGACATCTACGATTTGTTTCGTTGAATGTTTCAAAAATTTACTACATTCTTTTTTGTTTCTAGAGTAAGTTTGAATATATCGATCTGTTGACTGATTTTATAGTGTGTTATGTAATTCCTGTACCCACGCAACTTTGTCTGTTTTCTTACTTTTGTATTTCAATTTAGTTGAGACGCAACGACCCACGCTGATGGTTGAAGGTTTCTACGCCATCCCGGGTCCCCGTCCCAGCTCCGGGCCCCTGTATCTTGAATCCTTATCCTTATGCCTCGGCACGCACCGCTGCCAATAAAACTCTAGAAACCTTAACGACTGTCTGAGCAAACCCACGTGCGATATCAACCGGCATTCCAGCCCACCAACCATTGCTAGCAACCACCCACCCACTGTATCCAAACATTAATGATTTTTTAGGGCTTTATGTTTAATTAGCATAATATAATACCAAAGAAAGCAATCAAAATATGATAGAACTATCTGCTTCTTCAACTCTTTTAGCGTTTTCTCTATACATTTCTAATCTAAGCATTAATTATAAATGCCAAATCAGATTTACTGAATTCCTAAAACGGTTCATCTTTTGATTGCTTTTATCTTGTTTTTATCATATCACACTGGCCGATTCCAGTGGAACTATTGTATTTCTATTTGTGGAGTTTTGAGAGACAGAATGGGGGAGGTGAAAAATCTAGAAATTCCTGGCTATTCTGATCTTGTCACTTCAGTTAATGCCATTTCAAACAATTTAGATTCTGAATGGCGGTCTCTCACCAGGGCGATGCTGAAAGAATATTTCACTCTGGGTCCAGGTGCAAATATACGATATATCAATTTAGTTGAAATATATCGATTTGAATAAGCTTATGGAGATTTATTCAATATACAACTCATGTAAAAGAGCGTTTTTCTAGATTTCCATAATGATTCGTCGTTGATATATTTATGGTCGTATTTCAAATACATATTATGTCAGTCGACTCGTACGTCGTAGCATGTAAAACGTAAAACGTATAGTTAGAAGCCGCAAAAACGTTAAAATCGTCATTAATTTACTCAAATGGAGTAGTAAATAATGAAAAAAACAACTATATAATACTTACTAATTGGTTCAACTCATTTTGTATTCTATTATTGAAACGCTTGTTTATAAACTATCTGAAAAACAGTTTCACAATAAATGAAAACAGTTCATTCTTCCAATCAATCTGACTTGAAATAAAACATTTAATAAAAACAGAGTTTTAAAATTTATTATTTGAGTTTGCCGTTGAATAAATATTATTTGAATATATTTAATCCATCAAGTTTAATATCTTCATCAGAGTAAGTATACTCGTTGTTATAATTAAGAAGAAGTGTATTTTCGGCGAGTTAGGGAACCCTTGCTTTCTCTGAAAGGGGTGTGGAGGTGAACAAAGTAAGGGAGGTTTCATCCCTTTCCGAGATTTCAATTTCGCAATATCCAATCTCGAGATGTGTCACGCAGGGAAAACATGTGCATCGGAAGACCACACGTTTCGTTTTAAAAGAATATGCACTAAATTATTTCAGAATTGTATGAAAATCTAATAACGGATCAACTCACATACACATCTTATATAAATGCCATTTATAAACCAGCCCCTAAGAATTATATCAACCTTGCCAGCCAATAACAAAATTTTATTTTTTTCTATTAACTATTTTAATTGATCTAATTTTTGTATGAAATATTCAGGGCAATTTGCAAAGAGTATTTTTCATTCTCGAACGAAGGACATATTTCAGTAATGAGATGTTATTATAATTAAACTCGTGTTCGCATTTCATACTTAAAAGAGTATGTTTGATATTTTTTTGTTGTTAGAAGTCTTGACTCAAAAGGCAGATACAATAGCATAAATATTAAACGATTTTTTCACTCCACAACAATGTTTTTACTTTGATTACATTCACTTTTCATCCCCGCCTTCACCCCATCCCACGCTTACGTTTACCTTTTGAGGTTATTTTAAAATGTATTTTGTATTACTTAAGTTTTGAAGTGATTGTTCACAAAAACGGTGCTATACAAATTTTCTTATTATTATTTTTATTTACCCTTTAATTGTTTTGCTTTTAAAATGGTTAATATTTATCATATCGTTTGAACAATTGGACAATTTAAAAAAATATATTTTTGTATGTTTTAGACATTCATCATTTTCATCATTTAGTCTTAATAATTCTAAAACTGTATTCATAAAAAATGGTACGAATTTCTTTGTACCTACAAATCAGATCGTTCAACTTATATCTAAGAATTTATTTAGAAATTTTAAACGTCGACTAAATTTGTAACAATAAAATTTTGAAACACGCACATAATCAACATAATTATATCAAAGGTAAACCGAAAAGGAAAAAAAATAACTTTTACCGAAATTGCCCGGATGTCAGCAATTTTTTGTACAATTGAAAAATTAGATCATTAGAATATCGAGCAGAATATGGCGTATATTCCATAGCTCATGATGCAACTAACGTTCAGAAATGAAAACATTTGCATTAACCAAACAAACTAGAGACAGATTTTTCAAAATTTAATTCATTAATTTAATAACAATTATGATTGGAGATTAGAGCAAAAGATTGGACGATTGGATTAAAATCGTAGGAAAGACTTTGATTCAATTTGCATTTTCAACAATATTAATTGTATTATTGACTCATCTTCTTTGTTGCAACTCATCCGGTTCAACATTCCTTGCCATAGACTAAGAAACAATGAATTGCTTTTCCTCAATCATCACTTTACTAATTATGGGTATCATTCTCCACTGTCCAGAATGTCAAGACTCGTTAACTCAAGCCATGCTCTTGAAATGTTTAGTACCAGTCTAAATGATTTTTTTCATTCGTTACGACTCTCCCAAAACTTTGACATGACCTCGGTTTTGATTTGAATGTTCTTTCTTATGTTTATTTTGTCATTGCATCATTTAATATTATGAATGTGGTGTTCTTTCTTTGTTGCTCTTTTTTTCCCATTTCGTGTTATGTTTTTATTTTGTAATTGGACAATAGTCCGTTAGTTCATAAATAATTAAGCTCATCGTATTCAACTTTTTGATAAGACGTAAAAAGAGATGTTCTCCTTCACGTATGAGATATGATTGTTACCTTAAAAAAAAAAATTACCTCTTCGCTGAATCTCTTTAACTTACGTAACAATATTAAAGTTACGGTTACTATTTATACGGAACTTAGCGCTTTCATAAAAACTGGTTTGTTTACATTCACAGAAATGTGAATCCAACCTTCTCTCAAATATGCAAGTTTAAATTGTTTTACCTCGCTCGTCTACGTTACCTACTTCAAAAACAATCACTTTGATTCTAGATTCGTGTTAACCTGAACATTGACACGAGCGCTTGCTGTAACCGCAAAACGTTACAGAAATAATTTCAAAGAACTCGAATGTACTACCGAACCACTCTCAGAAGTGGTTAGTCGGATCACATGTTTGTTTACTAATTTGTGAAAATTGTTTACAAATAAAATTCGACGAGTGAAACATAATCCAATGAGTGGCAACCAGGAATTTACTAAGACGAAACAAACTTTGAGGTTGTATATGTTTAGGTTAAGGTTAAGGCTAAAATATACGTTTGGGTATTTTGTAAAAGTGGAATATTTGGGGTTAGATATCGATGAGGTCGTATTGGGAATTATAAACATCTTGCTTTATTTTTCAATATTTACCACAGAATTATTCGCAGTAACTTTATACCCGTGAAAGGTCACGTAAAACCACAATTTCCCGAAAGTTCAAAAGCAGAAGATTAAATTCAACAATAAATCAGTCCTTCGAGTATTTTAATCTATTTAAAAAAATATAAGATATTTATCAACTTTCTGTAATTATCTTAATAGATATCTTTGATTAACAAAATTGATTTTCATCTGTTTTTTTTTAAAGTGTGTTAAGGGTCAGCACCCTAAAACACAAGTTTTTTGGCTTTTTATACAAGTAAACTATAAACCATTTATTTGTTACTTCTATACGGGTAGTTAGAAAAATCTCTAAGGTTTCCAGTGAATATTATAATTACATAGTTTTCTTTTAAATTATTTATGAAATGCATACTAGAATTTCAGGTAAAACGTAAAAAAAATGCCTTTGCTGGTTTTCAAACTGCACTTTTTACTGACATTTTAGTACTGATATGGAATTTAAATAATTGCAGCTAAAAAATGTATTCAATTGAAACCTCTGACATATTTTTCTAACCACCGACAGAAAGTTTACAGATAAATCATTTGAACTATTGCTTATATTAGAATGCCACAAAGTAACGTTAAACGTCATTCTTGAGTGCTGACCCTTAATATCAAAAAAGGATTTTACGCTTTCGCTAAATAACACGTTTTTTTACATTATTGTTTTGAGTTGATTTAAAAAAATAAAACATGACAGAAAACAACGGCGTTAAACACAGTAACGTGTATCGGTATTTAATACGTTAATAATGTACCACGATTATAATAATGATATACATATTACAAATAAATCATATCATAACTTTCTTTACCAAAAAAAAATTGCCTTCTTCAATGTGATAATATTTGACTTTGGACATGTCTTTAATCCACATAAAATATACAGCGTTAATTCTTTGTCATTTTTCTCCCTTCTACTATGAAATGGATCTGTTTTATTTTGGACAAATAACGGAGTAAATAAATTTCGGTATCTGCGTACAGATATAAAAAATATATTAGCCAATGGTTCGAAAATCGAATATGTATTTGATCGAGTATTTCCGCACAGTGGCGGTTCCTAGCGAGAGAAGCTTAGGTCAATAGACGTCACATCGGTAGGAGTAGGTTATCGCGATATGTGTCTGAGCTATCAGTTACTCAAAGCTCTGCATAAATCAACAGCCAAACAAACCGGCGGCACTGCTACTCTATGCAGAACGGTGTTCGGAATCAGATATTCGGGCATAAACAAGTAATATGTGCATAGTTTATTACGCTTTGTACACGCAGGGTGTTGATTTAAGAATATGTGTAGGGAAGGATGGCAGCGCTTGTTGGGTGTACAAATTGCTTGAAAACCAGGTTTTTTTAAACTTTTAATTAGCTTCAAACATGTACACTGTAAAAACATGGTTATTAAAGTAATTACGTCCAAACAGATGTTAAAAAATGATAAATAACGTTCAATAGAAGAAGCTCTGCGTATTTTTAAATAACTGTTTTAACGATAGGTACTCTCAGTATCACCACATAATCGAAACATAACTTGAATTGTTATAAGCCGTGTTTATTGACCAGATACTCCCTTAAACAACCATCAGCCTCACAACATACCCCAAATTGAGAATGCCATTATTCTACTGGTCCCGGGCAGTTGGAAAATGTCACATAAATCCTTTTTTTAGTATACACTCATGTGTAAGAACGTTTCAAGATGTTTAAAATACCTCATACTCTTAGTATTGCTATATATGAAACATGCATTTTAAAGATGATCTCGATTATATCACCCACAAATAGGGCACATATGCATATCTACGTTGATATTACTCGTACGTTTGCACAAGTAGGTAATTTCGAATAGTTTCTATGTGTAAGCACGTAGCGGTTGGCTGCACTCGATCCTGCAGCACCTGTGTCGGTAAACACTGACATTAATTAACTAAAATACCCTTCAATTTCAGAAAACCCCACGTATGTTTTGGGCAGTCAAACCCGGGACGGGCGACCGCCGCGCCGCCCGTAGCGGGGCCTGGCCGGTCGGGTCACCCACCGTGAATTTTCCCGTGTGCCAATCTACGTCAAAACAAAAGTGTTTTTGTTTCTTCCAATTGCTTTTAAATAACCTTCCTGCCACACAGACATGTCTACGTCCACACGAGTAGGTGGTTACTATCTTGATCCATGTTAAAATAAGGATTGTAAATAAAAGTATTGCGGAAATGTATGTGAAATTGCATCAAGGACATTTGAGAGAATTTAAGGTTTATCACCAGGAGAATGCAATATGCTTGCTTTAAGTAAGGTTCACCTATTTGTGTTTCTCATCAATGATAATGTCTAGTACGACACGGAAACTCCACCTAGTAGGAGAAGTATAGCATAAACCAATGTATCAAACGTTGTCAATGTAAATAAAGAAAACAAAAGATTCTATGACGAAGGAACTAAAATCATGTATGCACTTCATAACATCTTACAAAGGTTAGTATTATAATAAAAGTATTTGAAGATTATGCAATCGGTTTTTATACAAAATGCAAATAATATTTTTTTAACCTGTGAGTATTTTTTTTGTAAATATATCTGATCTTTACCATTTTTAAACAGTTATTTCATTTTGATCTATTTTATTTTATAGAAAAATGTTGAAAGAATAGTTTCAAAAAAAAATTGTCGAAGATCATGTATAAAAATAACCCGGAATAAAAATATATCAGCGGAAAATGCCAGCAGTTCTACGAGATGGATAAATGACTATTTCTTATAATGCTGACATCATCTTTGAACGCGTCTCCTTTCTGGTTGCCATTAAAAAAAATTACTGTCTGCCACTTAACGTCTTAAAAAGGTAACTCTTGACTATGGAATTTTTCTCCGCAAATGAAAACCACAAAATCATTAAAAACATCAGTAATTCATTCGACTTGTTCGATTTTTTAAAATGCTAACAAAGCCCAACACTACACTGAGGTTGTATAATTTAAGTGCCAGTGCAACGCTGATGCAATCCAATCCATATTATGTTTAAATAACCACTTTGTCACGCAAACTTTTCCATACCTACTCCACTACCCACTATCACTCTCCAGAATTTCCATCAGCAGTTATCACGGGCTATTTCGTGGAATTAACAAATTACGGAGTGGCAATTTTCCGCATTGGTTCAGTTTGCAAAGTCAATAGGCCTATTCATTTCCACGCAGTCCTTTCAATAATTTTTTTAAAAATCCATTTTTCTCTTTATTTACACAAAAAGTCATCTTTTGAATGATTTCATTAATATCACGGATTCAAAATCTGTCAGACCCAATGGCAGTTCAATTTTTCTTCCCCTTGTGTACTACCAACGCAGTATTCAAGATGGCAATTGATTCTAGCCGTAAGCCAATACCAGCCTTAAACTTTCGCTTTTACTAAAAAACTTTTTCATAATTAATTTGAAAATAATTAACATGTTGTTACGGTACGGATTTAAGAGCTTGCTTTTACACAGGTACCAAATATAAAATGCTGGAGAACTTGTGGGTCTCTCATAGATACTTACTTTTTAAATGCCCTCCCGGTTAGCTCTAGCGGATAGAACGGGTTTGTCGTCTTTGAAATTCGTTTATTTTGATTTAGAGAGGACCTTCTTCTTCTTTGTTAAAGTTGGGAGTTACAAAAGACACCCATACTTTGCAGGGTTTTAGGAATTTTAACAATAATACACTCGCAAATACTCTCTTGGATTATATTTGAGTGGTGATTCTACGCCCAGGAAAATCTTGATTAACTTGGTGGATTACTTTAGAATTGGATACTCGTAGAGACAAACTATTAATACAAAATTGTTTAGTTTTCACCGGTACTTGAAAACGCTCTAAAACTGCGTTCTCGGAGTCCTTAAGTCCCGTCCTACAGGGTACCAGCCAAGCAATCTAGCTAATTCGCTCTTCGATGGCTGTTGCCCGGGATCGTAGCGTTTCTTGCCTTTCTCTCGGCACCCGATTATCTATCGTAATATTTAATTGAATCTACAATTTCACCATAGGCGGCAAATACTGTTTTGACTTTAATATTCACTCTGTTTCGCGGTCAAACCTTAACTGCTCTATTCGACGTCTAATGTAAAACTAAACTTTCCCAACCATTCCAGCTGGGCTCGTGGTCGTTTTCCTCCCACTTTTACCAAAAAAATAATACTAAAGACCAAAAAAATAATACTAAAAATAGACTAAAAATTACACCACAGTAAATAGATTTTAATTAGCGCGAAAATTCAAAATCACAATTGATCGAATTTATCGTGCTACATAACAATGTCTTCAAAAATATTATTTTTCGAACATCACCGTGTTTTTTCATAGAAAGCTAAAAGATATGCGTGACAAGTGTATAATTAAAAAAGGTCAAATATTTTACAAAAAATAAGGAATTTTTTATCATTATTTCAAGTTTATACGCAAATAATTCAACAATATTAAGTGTGACACTACTTAATTTCATAATTTTCCCACTGGATGTTTCTGTATGCATTTCGCACAAGGGTCTCTACTGCTACTGACTGTCTGAAATTAGCGAGACTATGGCACCTCCAATGGGAGTATGTTACTAAGCTGAAGAGAGTGTGTTGAGGGGAAAGAAATAGAGGAGAGGATGGTTGGAAATTACCTGACCATTCAGATCTGGATACTATTGTTTAAATACGTTAATAATACGATATGCTGGCGTATCTTCATGAGATTAGAAATAAATTTTCAAACTTGGTAATAAAAAGACAAAACTGACGTTTTTACGTACCGCTTGATATAAAAGTATATCCGTGACCCATGACGTGGTGGGTCCTTGTCAATCTGCGAGCTTAATCATTCTAATACACGTTCGCGTAGTCCTGCCTAGTTCACGGAATAAAATATAGGTACAGCATATCATTTTTCATCGCCAATTTTGTTGCCCTACAAGAATAATTGATCGCGTGTTGTTTATAATGCTTCTTTCTTAGTTAACGTTGCAATGAATTTAAAACTTTGCATTAAACCATATAAATAAATTATACAAATGACATCCAAAAGCCTAAACAAATATTCCATTACTAATGCTCGCAGCTATTTTCATACCAAATTAGGCAGTTCATTGATTTTCGCTTAACTCTTCGTATCATTAGAAGCTCGCATCGGAAATTCTTCATTAAAAACAATAATTTCCAAATATACCGTGCCATACGGTGATGCTCATTTTCCTTCGTGACGTCACGCTCCCTCATTTGGTTGGAACATAAATGATCCGATAACTATCGACATGATATTAACATAACTGTTTTTAGGCAGCTCGTTCGGGACCACAAATCAAAATAAACAACTATTCAGATCGTCCGATTCGATATCGTTAAATTTAAAAAGGGACTTCGACGCAACTTTCAGCAAAAAGGCATAAATTTACATGAGATTCTGTTTTCGTTTAGCGCAGCAACAAACAAAATATAATGGTTATAAATTAAAGGATTCTCTCAAGTTTACACTTGAAACTAAAGGTTCATTCCAACTTCTCTTGTAAAATTTCACCTTTTCCTATAAATGAAACTTTTGAAATCATTGTTTTCATCTGCTAGCTTTAGTCAGGACATTTAAATTATGCTTTCTCAAATTGTATCACGCTGCAGTAGGAAGTGCGTGTATTGAACCTATCACGCGCTCTTGCCACTGACGACATTTGATACAAGCGGGGAAATGTCTCTGGATTGTAATAATACCGCTTCTTACACCTTTTATTAGACACTATTACCATTAAAAGAGATCTATATCGTCGTTTTAACAAAATTCCACCACACTGGTTGAATCTATTATCGTTAATTAATGATTTATAGACATGCCATTCTAATTTACACTTAAATTAACATAATAATTAATCACACATTTGATTTGTTCGGTAAACAGGATTAAACTATAACGGTGACTTTCATTTATGTCTAAATCATTTCATGAAATCATTCCTTTTGTAAAAAATACACCAATAAATATTTTTATTTAAAACATGGTGATAATTGAATAATGCGAGCATTTTCGCGTTGTTTTTATATATAAAAAAAATAACACTCACTCCTTATTTTCGACAGCAACATACGAAATCGGTGGCAGAGACACTGTGGGTATCTCTCCCTTTTGACGAAAATAAGTAACGAACCAAACTCCACAAAAGAGAACCCTTATTTTTGTTTGTTAAAATATCGCATCTCTAAATTTCACCGTTCCAATAATATTAATATGTTTTGATCCGTTAAAAAGAAATTGAGCAAGTGGTATCATAACTTTTGATTTAATTTATCTTAAAATAATGCTTTGTGGAGATACAATTACTGTGCTACAAGACATCGAAATAAAAGTCCAACAGTCCAATTTCTATAAGGAAATGAAGAAAAATACTTTGTATAAGACCACGGATATATTTTTTTTTATGACCGACCGGTTTCGCTTAGCCTAAGCATCACCAGGGTACAGAATTAAACTAAACAACAAAATACAAAGTATGCGTTTATATATACATGCATAGGAAGAAAAAAATTTAAAATAAAATAACAGAACAGTGAGAAAGCAATAAAATAACATTTTTATTATACCAAAGAAACAGAAAGAAAGAGACTGATAATATGAATTGAAAGAGACAAAACGTTAACTGAGAAATTGATTAAAGAATAATGATAAATTTTATTATATAGAGTTTGCGAGAACTATACCTGGACTACTGGAGAAATTCACCTGATTATTAAGCATATAATAGTTTATTTTTATACCTAAGGACTTAAAAATGATGTTTTTTTCTTATTTGTGGGACTTTTTGCAGACTTGTCAATTCTCCTTTTTTTAACTTTCTAATGAGCTTTCAAAGTTCTTTTCAAATCGTTTCGAAAGCGTAAAATTATAGTTTACACCGTTGTGGATGCAATCTTGGACGCTTAAGATTATGACGTTCACCCCGTCTGCTTGTAACGATTAAATAATTCCTCGGGCAGGCGGCTTTGGTCACGTCGTTTGGGGCTGCCCCCCTAGTCCTCTCCCAGCCCTACCACCCTTCCACCGCACTACTTCTCCGGGGAGGGTTTCGATGTAGGTAACGAGGGTTGTCGCTGTCAAATGAAACAATCCATCTGTATAGCTCGATTATTTCCTTCTTTATTGATTTAAAAAAAAAATTGTACATTACTACTTACAAACGAAAACGCTAAAATCTATTTTAACGGTTTTTGAAAAATCGTTTAAAATATTACTTTTCTTAATAAGTATTGTAGTTATTATTTCTAATTTTGAAACTGTTAATTCGTGGTGGAATTCCATTTTAATGATTTAATAAAACAAATTTGTAACTTTATTCCACTTTTATTATTTTGACTGGACCGGTTTCAGCCTATGACGGCCATCTTCAGACTAGTCTGAAGACCTAGTCTGAAGATGGCCGTCATAGGCTGAAACCGGTCCAGTCAAAATAATAAAAGTGGAATAAAGTTACAAATTTGTTTTATTAAATCAAGTATTGTTGTTATTATAATTTATCGGTCTTCCATCAAATTTTCTAAGTTTTAGGTGAGATTTTGACGTTTTAGGATTCAACACATTTTTAATTGATTTTATAACCACTTTTAAAGAACTGAATGATTCATATTTGAACATGGCTTTTAGAGTTCACCTCAAAAAAATATTAGTAAAGTGTTCAGTTAAGCCAATAATGACAAAAGCAAGTTGCTATTTCTATTATGATAATGTCGAAGAACGTGCTCCCTAGTGACAAAAAAATTCACCATGTTTAATTTTCTTCATGTTTTGATAACAAATTTTGACGGTTGATGATATTTTCATTTCATTTTATTTTTGTGGTTATCATACTCGTATTATTGGATCCTTTATTTCATCTTAATCAAATTATTAAACTTAATTAAACACGCGGTACCTGATGTCTGAACGCCTTTGAAATAATATTATAAAAATAGTTGCCAGGTGTGTTTCAAATTCTACCATAATTCTCGCGACGGTCTGGGCAATTTTCTATTTTCCGACATTAGAACAGTACCAGTTAAATATTGATTCTCGGCCCGTTACAGATTTGTATCAAATTGTGATCAGCTCACAAGCAAAGCAGTATGACCGTTTGAAACAAACCAATCTTAACGGCTTTAAGTGAGAGACTCGGACACTTGCTCTCGCAACCCTAGCACCGCCACCAGTGGTACCACCCGACCGCACTTTAACGATTCACCGCTCGTAGCCGCTCCTCGAGAGCCTCTGCAGTCCTTTATCCTCGAACCGGAGGAATAGCTGCTCTTGTTGACACTGCGCGCATTGAAACCTGCTGAGCCCGTGGAGCCGTGGAGCCGCGGAACCAGGGAGGAGGGATTCAATGGGCCCGTATCGCTGAATCTTTATTAAAATAATTAGTTGGGTTGAGTTCGGGGCTAGAGAGATACAAAACTAGTTTATAGTAAGATTTTCATCCCTTACTGATGATCACATCAAGTCTGAAATACTCCTTGGTAACATTCCGCTTTAACATAATTTTTACTTTATTTTAATCCACGTTGATTTACTTACTAAGCTGTTAGATTTTGTTTTAGTCACAGCAAAAAGGGTAAAACAAAATTATATCACTACTACAAAAAGATTAAACAAAGCGTGGTTTCCGTAAATTTGTGTTTTTTTTATTAATAACTTTTAAATAATCTTTAACGATTTCCAAAACACAAAATTCATGAACATTTACTTGAGGGTCGGTACCTAAAAAGACACACATTTTGGCTTTCTGATACAAGCAATAATACAAATAATTTCTTTGTCAATTCTACTTGTGTAGCTAGGAAAATTTCTAGGGTTTTTAGTGAGTAAAATTATTTTAATGTAATCTTTTAAATTTTATATAAAATGCATACTGGAACTTTTGATAAAACGTTCAAAAAAGCCTTTGCTGGTTTTCAAATTGCACCTTTTACTAACATTTTAGTATTTTTTTTCTAATAAAATAAAAGATTACAGCTTAAAAAAATTATTCACTGGAAACCTTAGACATTTTCCTAATAGCCCATGTAAAATTTACAGATAAGTCATGTGCAGTATTGCTTGTATTAGAATGCTACAAAGTGATATTTAGCGTCATAAAAAATTAGTGTAACTACATTTTGAATCAATAATTAATAACAACAAAATAATTTATCAGTCAATATAAACCAGTTTTTTTATGCAATTTCACTATACGGTCAACTTTTATTCAATATCTAAAATGTGCATCCATTTGGATAAATTTCATTAATATGCCATTATTTATGGTGAAACTATCGTTGTAACCTTGAAGGAACAATATATGGAGGGATAGCTAATTTGTTTTACCCAACCCATCCGAAATTGTAATAAATCACTGTTTCCGTGTTTTTACATCGTACACCATGAGAGAGAAAGAGACAACAAATTTCTTGGACGGCTTCTATATACTGTCGTAATGTTCTTAAGCTGGTTATTTTCGCTGGTTAACGGTTTTTTTGAAACTTTTGTATTTTGTTTAATTCTTAACAATACTTTTTTGCTATCCATAACGTCTCGACTTTAAATCTTTACACTACGGAGACCGTCTATATATTTTAATTCACATTTATTATTTACGTGTTGCCGAAAATATTTCACAACATAATTAAATCACGTACCATACCTCAGTCTCCAATAAAATGAAATGCCAAAATATTATTATGTAGTCGAGGTATACAGTGAGGTTAGGTAATGTTAGGGCGGGTTAGGCTGTTGTTTATAGGTCACGATAAAACATTAACCTTTATTACATAATAACAGTGTCTACTTGTTTTGATAATATATTATTAATTTTGTAAAGTAAATATCGTAAAGGTATATATTTTTTTTTTAAATAACACGACACGTGGTATAAATATTTTCTGCCCTTTTTAAACTCTAATTAACCTATAATACCACCGTTCCCCGCAGAATCCCTCCGTATTTCCGGCAAATCGGAAATAAAAATTCGGCCGCTTCTCTGCCGCCGTAACCGCCATTTTTCCACCTCCGCGAGCTTCCGGTGGCGGGAATTAATGCAGTGTCCCTTCCGGTTAACTCCCAGCTCCGATGACCATTTAAGTTCTCATATTTTGTTCTATTCTTAGAAGCCGGGCATTCATCTCGTCCCCCGGGGGAAAATGCGGTATTATTCATGATGATGAATCGGAACTTCGCTTGTTCTTTTAGTTATTATACCAAGTAACAGTGGCGTGGCGTTGCTTTTTTCAGATTATTCCAGTTAACGCAATTTCAATCATTTACACGAGAAACTTTTAGTAATATTACTTTTTAAGGAAATATTGTGTCAAAAGTTTCTGTTCAAAACAGGGCGTTTAAAATAATAAAACGCAGAAATAAGTAAGTATCCTCTTGTGGAGACAGCTGAGAGCTGCCAGGGGGAGATCTACACATTTGAAAATCATAACTACAATGCCACGGTATCTGTCTCTATGACTATGATATCTTTTCATTTTCTCCCTCCTCACAGAATAGACAATTTTACCTGGTTTTGACAAGAGTGTACAATACAACATTTTAAGAAAGCTGAAAAGCCAGTGTTAGAATCCTGGTTGACCAAAATTTTATACAGCAGCATTATAAATTATATAATTACTTACATCGCGCTTCGAATTATCAAAACTTTTGAAAAAGTGAAGTATTTTTTTCTAGTATTATTTATTATAAAGTAGTGTTTCCTTTATTTTATGTGTCCACTGTCAAAGTTTCGTTCAGTTGTGAAATGATATTGAATAATCCTTCGCTATGTCTTCCGCTAAGCATACATTTTTACTGATCTAAGCATTCGCTTAGTTTGGATTGATAAAGGCTACTCATAAATAATGTATTTATCGTAATTAGAACTAATTTGCCATTTTTCCAGAACAATGATGATGTTGAGTTATCATTCCTTGTCATATTATTTACTAAAGCTAATCTGTAATTAGATCTGTTATTGCTGTTGTATAAACAAACCAGATGTGTTTATCGCGTAATAAGAAATAGCTGCCTCTCTATTGTTTGGTCTACAGTGTTTGGTTTATTAAGCCAATATTCTCTTGTCTCCAGTCCTGGACTTACAGACTTGTATTTTTGTGATATTAAATAATAATCTCCAACTCATAATAAAGATGTGATTATTTTCCGTAAGTTGACTCCTTTAGCATAGGTTTCTCGTGTTGCAAACATTCCTTTATATATTTAGCGTGGGGAGATACTTCGTGGTTGTCATAAGAAGGAATTCAAGGGAAAAAATTGACTTATAATATCGACTGTGCTTTGGTCAAAGACGTTATTCTACATTTTTTGCAAGCAAACTTAAGCCTAGTGATTTCTATTAATTATTCTAACTATCGTCACATTTTTTTCACTGTCGCAAATCGGTGATTACCGCCATTATGATTTTTCACCGTTACCATTTCAAATAGTCGCCCCCGTTAATCACTAATTCTCAGCTCGTTTCAGCATTTAATCAAATTATTACTAGCAATATTCAAACAGCACGACCGTTTTTTTTATGTGAATACTGCACAAGGGTCCCAATTGTACCCAACCATCTAAAGCTACTGGAACTATAGCGTCCCCGTATGGTGTATATTTTGAGGGCGAAAGCATTGGGGAGAGTGAGGAGACAGGGTAGAAGAAGATCTAGAAAAATCTGGTTATTCAGATCTGGTCACCAAGTCATTTCAAACAAAGATTCTGAAAGGTGGTCTTTCACCAGAGCAACACTGAAAGTATGCACTCTGGGACGTGCTGCAAATATACTATATCTATATCTATATATATATATATATATATATATATATATATATATATATATATATATATATATATATATATATATATATATATATATATATATATATATATTGCATATATGTATAATAATAATAATAATTAAAAATTAAAAAATTTAAAAAATAAAATTAAAATCAAAACAATTTAGACACAGCCTCAAAATTTCATTAATCTTTTTTCGAAAATGAACCGAACTCTCTATTTGTACATTTCTTGATTTAAATTGTATCGTATAATTTTGTGATCTACCTACATGTACGAGTATTTACAACGTAATAACGTTGCTCCCCAACCCAAACACGAGAATTGATTTCTCTCCTGGGCTGGGTACTCTTGTTAAAAATGTAAATATATAATAGTTTAGAGAACATTATAAACTGCTTATTTTATATAAATAAAAATTATTAAAAAAATATATATATTTGTACATATTTATAAATAGTATATTTGCAGCACGTCCCAGAGTGCATACTTTCAGTATATATATATTTATAAATATCCCATATTTATTTATTATTATATGTAATATTAATTTTTATTTATTAATTGTAAAAAAAAACTCAAATATTGAGTCCAAATACTTTCAGAATTTATTCGCAATTTATGTGACGCTACTTACCGCTTAAAATTGAGTAATTTCGACTAAATTTAAACAACTCAAACCTTTAAAAGTAAAGTTTTTACACAAATTTATTCCATAGCTTTGGCTACATGGCCGACACCATTTGTCAGAAGGTAGGCCATAAATACTATTGCTGATCGTGATTACAACATAGCCTGAAAATATATTTTTATTTTTAGTCTTAATGTGCCTTCAGTAAATTAGCGGAATTAATAAATAATTTAAATCAACAAAACGTTTTTCAAACACTTTATTGCGACAATACTACTACCTTTCCGGTCGTTTTCATTGTCAAAAATATCTTAACGCTAAACTTTTCTCTGGATCTGAATAAAGGTTAATTTAGAATGAGTTTTTTTTTCAGACCTTATACGATATATTACAATGACACAACACATATATTTTGGATCAGTGTACTCTGATATTGAAAAAACCATGTTGGAAAAAGAACAAATCTAAATAAATTTGATAAAATTTTAGAGAATTACGCCAAATAAATTATAAATGATTAACCGATTTTTTTCAGTATTCCATAATAAGTACATTTGTTTTCATTACCGCCACTGTCTTGTTCAATGCGATAATGGGATAAACGATTGGTCTAAAAAAAGCTACGACCACAGTACAAATTTTCTTTTTTTTGGTAAGTAGAATTCAAAAGTTTTTTATTATCTACAATAATTCTTATCGTTTGAATTTTAAAAATACATTTTTATGAAAAAGTTCTGCTCTTATTATTTTATCGTTTTTTTGTTAATTATAATAATTTTAATTTAAAAAAAAAAAAAAAGTTCTACAAAATAAACTTTAAAACAATAAATATTTAAAATTGCTCTTTGTTTGAAAAACTTTACTAACATTTTTTTCTTAGAATATCGTGAATAATCAAGTCCACCGCCCTGAAACACGGTGTATGTACACTGAGAAAGTATCAGCCTACAGCTAGGCATGGGAAGTATCTTTTGTAGTATTTTGACAGGTTTTAACTTCAAAGACTTAAAATTCTAGAAGTGTATTTTAATTTGTAACAATTATATCGAAAAAATGTATTCTGATTTTTTTTTAATTTTGCAACATTTTTTATGCATCTACCATTTATTTCATAATAAATCATGGGTTTTTTTCGATATGTTGAACATGGAACATCTCTAATAATTTGTGTGAAAGAAATGCTTCAGCAAAAAAAATTCTTTGGTTTATGGTATATATCATTATGATTTATTGAAACTATTGTAAATTTAATAAATGAAGAAATTCGTAGAAAAATAGTTTAATGTGATAACGTCAAATTGAACGTCGGTAGAATCATCCGAGGTCGGTGTTGATTTTCACAAAAGTTTGGCGATGATTCGATCAATTCGATTGAAACTTTAGTGCGTAGAGTATCGGGAAAATAAATATATCGCCCTCTGATCGGTCGCATTCATTATGCAAACGCGTTTAACACTAGGAGCCGGCCGCCGCGGCCGCCACCTGTCGCTTGGGGCGCGTGCGCCGCTCCGGCCGCCGCCCAACCCTCCCCAGCCCGCCCGGCCCCGCACCCTCCGGGGCCCCGCAGTCCAAGCGCGGACGCCGAGCGGAGCGCACGCCAACCAGCCTTTCGCCGCTACAAGTTCGATGTTTTCCCGCGGAGTGCAGACTGTCTTTTGTTGACTTCCGGCGGGGTGAATCTAAGCCCGCGAGCGAACGCCTGATCGACGGTACACACGAATTATTATTATCCCACGTGTCGAGCGCACCTCCGACAGCGGGTCGGTGTGGAATTTTGCACGACACCACTTTTGTTCTGTTTTTCGGAATGTGGAACACTAAATAATGCTTGCTTAATCATATTTCATGTAAATTCGTTTCTTTGGTTCAATGCAAAATAAAAAAAAGTTTCAGTTTTTATCCGTTCAAATGAGACTTTTTTACTTATAAAAATGTGTTTTTTTTTGTTTTTCTTTCAGACAAAATGCAATTTTCGAAGCCCAAAATCTTGTTCCGAAAAAAGACAAAAATATTGAATACGGTGCAAATAACAAATTTCACATCGATTAATAATATGCGTGTATAAATAACATAATAATAAAAACAAACATTTTTTAACGATTTTCTCAAATAATAAGCAACGTTTATTTTACAGAAAATATAATGTTTACCATTTAAAACATTATTTTTTTTTAACATTAATAATAGCTACTGTTAAGCACGTAACATTATTATATCTGTGCCATAAACTGCAATGCCAGGAACACAGCTGTTGGACAGGAAAGTGGAGTTTATTGGGAAATGATGCAGGCAGACTTGTGACGAAGATTTTCCAAAGGGTATTTGTAATCAGCCGACCATGTTAGATAAGAGATCGAGTGACCTAAGGTATTTTATTACTTGTCTGTGTGTGTTGTCCGACTATTTTTTGTGACTCAATGCTTCTCAAAACAGATATTTAATCCAGCTGGAATTTTCATCCGTTTACTTCGTAATGGAACCTCCAAGGAGCCGACCTAAATTATGTTGTTCGAGAAAAGAGCTTGAACTTTTGTTTTTCTTCACTGAATTCGCAATTGTGTAACAGAAATGAAAATTATATGTTTTTATTTCTCGCAATTTCCAAGTAGTTTTCATAAATTGGTAATTCATCCGTAACTATATCCTTAAAAAACAAAAATTGCTCTTTTTAATTTTTTTCTTCACAAATTTCACTTAAACGTTTAATTTACACCAGTGATAAAATAACTTTTTTTTTGTGTGTGTATTGTTTTTTATTCTGTTTTTTTTTTTCAAGGTGTCTTGAACCATTTAAAACAAAAGTACCATTTTTGTTTTTCACAATTTTGTGTAAAAAAATTAGAAAAAACGGTTTGTTATTTGATTAATTTAAATAATACACATGATTTATTTGTGAACATTACAAACTAAAATTATTTTGATAGCTATATACTTCGTATTAAAGTGAATCGTATAAAGGCAAGGAATTTTTTTTTCTCGTCAAATCTACAGTGGATAAGAAAGGCCTTTTTTCCTAAATTCCTATTCACAATATTGAATGCATATTATGATTCAGTTAACCGGACAGTTTACTTTTCCAGAATAAATGTCAAATATGACAGCTTTATCGGCTGGTCTCTGGCCACCGTCCAAATCAAAATATTCGTTTTTTCCCGAATCGCTAATGCCGCATTTTCTCGAATACTGTGTGTTTTTAGTATTTTTTTATGGCCACGAAATATTTCGTTTGCCAATCTATTTTAGAAATAACTTGTATTAATTGTTAATAATTTATGAAATTTTATTCTTTTTTTTCGTTTATACATAAACTGCAATAGAATTAATTATTGGATTTGTTATTATTTTTGGAAAAATAATGCGTCAACGAGTCTGACCAAAAAGTTTCACCAAAACGATTCATTGATCGCCTAAATAATTCAAATAACTGATAATTCTTAAATTGATCGTGTAGTTTATTTTACTTTTAAACTACTTTCATTGCAAAATGATTATTCGACATATGTGATAAAATGACATATTAATAAAAAAGTGTGTCTTACAGAACAATAACTTTATTAAAAGGGTCTTAAGCGAAACCTTATGAAAATAGTTCCAATTTTACAACTAAAACATATTTGTTTAATTTTACAATGAATATGAAAACTGAGGAACATTATTAATTATTCACGCAAATAAGGATTTTATAAAGTATGCTTAGTAACATTATAAAGCAAAGTAATGTGTCAAAAAACTTAAACCTTTGAAGATGTCAACATCTGTAACTATATTTTATTTATGAAACACACTTTAAAGTCCATTTAAAAATCAGAAATCTCAATGTGTCGATAATATTAAGATCCTCTC
This sequence comes from Drusus annulatus, assembly GCA_022651775.1. NCBI lineage: Eukaryota > Metazoa > Arthropoda > Insecta > Trichoptera > Limnephilidae > Drusus > Drusus annulatus. The sequence goes on from JAGWCC010000150.1 coordinate 163,750, forward strand.
AAACCGGAAAGGAAATAATCTAGCAACAAACCATCATAGAAACCAAACCTGTTAGAGTAAACAGAAGATAAAAATGCGAAGATCGGCCATTAATATTCAATGACCAACGTTTCAATCAATCAAATTGTTTTCATTATACTCAGTAAAATTCCAACAATTGCAAACACGTTCTGATAGTTAAAAGCGAAATAATAGTTTTTTAAATGTGTTTACTTTAACAGTAGATAAACATACCCAATCATTGAATATACCAAAGAAACATATTTATATTCGTGTCTTCACAATTAATGATTATTATTGAAGAGAGTCTGATTTACATCAGCTTAGTTTCAAAGAAAAGTAATTATTCCGCTTGCAGGCAGGCTACATTAAGTCTATATGCAAACTTACTCAATAATTGTATCTGTTTGATTGTCCAAGCGGCTTAACATATTTCCTTGTATAACACAACGTGCAATAAACAGTAGGGACGTCTCGGCTCATACTGGAAACTAACTTAACGACAATTGCAAACAGAACTCTGCTGGTTACTACAGTACAATGCACATATATGCCATTTAGAAACGTTGTTATGGACTAAGTACTAAGCATGGTCTAATTTCAGCATTTGGTAATTTAGTATGTGAATGGTAATTGTGACTAGAAATAGCTCTCTTCATAATAATGGTCAAAGAAACAAATATTCAATACAAAAATTCTTAAAATTGTCTTGATCTTGCAAAATGAGGTTCAATTCCGTCATAAATTTGATTGTTTTTTCCCTGATCCCTCCATTCTGTTTACTGTTTTTCTATTTGATAATTCCATAAATGACAAGACAATAATTACTGAATACTGTCATGTAAAAATGTTTAATCACGTAACAGGAATTTAATCAAATATTTAATGGAGCAATGAGGTGTTCTGCAAAATATATCCTAAACTAATATTATGTTGTGATTATTATATCATAAAAACATATAGATACAGTATACGTTTAACAACTATGAAGGTGGTTCTTACAAATACTTATATTTGTTAGAAACAAAAATACCATACACGATTTGGTAGAATTCTGGGAAAAACATTTTGATTTCCTCGTGAAAAATTGCATGGTAGTACGTAGATAATATTATTTCGATAAGCTAATTAAGGTAAAAATTTAGGAACGCCATTTTTGTGAAATATCTTCTCAAAAGCACTGTACAAATCTATAAAACTACTAAAATTGTAGTTAAATAGCTTTAAAAACATACAGGTTTACCGATATTTTCAAATCAATTGAGCAAGGGAAATTATTTAATTTTTTAATAGTCAATAGTAATAAGTTTAACATTTGGGATATTAAATCGTGAAACTTATGCACTGATTATAAAAAAAATACAAACGGATCCATTGCAATATTCCAGAAGTCAAATATCATCACAGAAATCCGTTATTAACATAATGATTAAAGTTGTCGCGAGCTGTTAAACGACACAGTAATGCTAAAAGAAAATATCAAATGTGGACACGGGACTGTTCTAAAGTTGGAGTTTCAACTTTATAGTGAATATATAAATAGTACTGTTAATTGATTGTAGAGCGCCGTTCCAATGAAAGTAACTCAATATTACAATACGTCCCTCGTTCGATAGTCTTAGTGTAGCGATCAGAGCCTCCCTGCAAACACTGCACGTGCTCCCACGGCCACTCAAGACTTTGCCAGCTTCCCGCCGCAGAGCAGAAGCGGATATTTGTTCAGCGGGAGTCACCCGTGCTACTCCTCCCAACACCACCCACCACCTTCCCGAGCTTACACCCTACTCGCCCATATATTACTGTACTTACCGCCCCAAAAGGGAGGGGAATTGGTCACTTGCAACACCGTGTACTGCTGTTCAATCTGGAAATCTTATATTCACTTTCAAAATCTTTTTTATGTGCAATTCACGCAGTCTTCGGTCAAAATATGATAAGTGCAAATTTGTCAGTTTTCAGTTGAACATTGTGAAGCTTTCAATTTATTCACAGGTTTTTTTGTTCGGTAGACCATCTGTATATGCATAATTAAATGTTGACATAGTTATATTAACCGAAAAATGACGCACAACCTAACGAAAGACGTTTTTATTACTAATTAAAATTGAGCTTATTATGTAACGATTAATTTAATTACAGTACATTAATTCACTTTTTGAGTTTTGTATTCATATTAAAGAGCTTGTTTTTTCGGTATTAAGAACAATTTCAAAACGAGGTAATGTTCACACACTTAATAATATCTTTCCAATCAATTGATCAAAACCTTGTTAATCTTTTCGTGACATGTGTCGATTTGAATCCTGAATTTGTTCAGTCCTTTATTTTATGGAACAGAGTAGTTTTTGTGTCCAATTATGACTAATTAAAGTAAAATAAAAAGCTTTATTGCGTAGATCAATTAAAATGTACATTTTTATGATCTTGGTATTAAAACACCCAAAACCAATGTATTCTGATATAAAAAAATACTCAGAAATATTTTTAGCTCTTTCTAATTTACTGACGTGCTGACGCACGTATTTTCGTAAGTACCTTTTCAGGCGATCTTTATTGTCACATAAATAATGTTAAATCGAGCAATTGAAAACATTGTACTTTGGCACACATTTTTACTGCCTGAAAGTGGCGCACTAAAGGCACCAAATCCTTTCCATTCAATTGATCCTAGGCCATTCATTTAAAATAAAATAAAAGGGTGTGATGAAAAATAAAGTTACAACTTTCATTAAACTTTAATGATTGCATAACGTTTCAAATTGTTCCTCACATTTATTTTGGACTGAACCGGTTTTTCGCTGCTTCGAGCAATCTGCTGGTTGGTTGTCTAAAGATTCCCGTGGCAATAAAAGTGAAACAAACCTACAATCATCACAGTATATCTCCACAAATTGTATCAAGTATTAGCATAGAACAGCTTAAAAATAGAACGAATCTCATTATATTTTTTTAAAGTCAGAATACATGTATTTTTAGAAACAACAACAATATTTTTAGTTTGTATATATATTACTGAGTGATAATATTCATATCTCCATTGATCAAAAAACATTTACTATTTTTGCTTCCAGTATAGACATAATGATAAATTCCTAAACGACTAAAAATTCTTTATACATCGTAATTTAATGGATGTTAATTCGTTACAAAAGTTAAAACTATCACAAATTAATCATAATATTGTAGTTTTTGACAGGATGGTCTTATCAGCAGATATAACTGCTGCAGTGGTGCCGACACTCTCGGTATCTAGTTCCAAACAAGTTTGTTATAAGATTTATTGCGGGAGCCATTTAATACATGAACGCTTTTATTCACTTGCGCCACAAATCCTGGTTAATATTGCAGTTGGCTCCTCTCGTGCTGTAACGCGCGTTTTAATTAATGTGTATATATAATAATATGAGAGCGTCGCGGCGCATATACGTAACGCCGCGCGCCGCAACGCCACGAGCCCGAGTGGAGCCGTGAACTGCGTAGTCTACTACTGTTCAGCACGGTCTACAGCGGGTAACCCTGCTTGTCGCGAGAGGTCATCAAACGCGATAAATATTCATTACACGTTTAGCGACATTTAAATATCACCAGAATAGGCATGTTTTCTCATGTGGGAAAAATTTATTTAACGTAATATTATATGTTAGTAGAACGTGTTTACAAAATTCACGCCAATTTTAGCGCAATGAACAAGATTACAGAAGGGACGCTTAGATTATTTGGCCGTGTATAATGAACGAATGAAAAAGGAAATGTCAGTAGAAAATAAAGTTCCCTTCGACGAGTTGGACAAGTCGAGCTTGAAAAATAAATCGGTGGTACTTTAGAAAGATATGGAACGATCAAGTAAAACAAATTATTTCGTCTAGATATGCCTAGAGCTGGTATAACAGAGGAGTATTAATATGTTCTTCAAAATTAAAGCCATAGAATAAAGCATGAAAATATTAGATAGCAATAAAATTGCCGGCCTAAATGGTATCCCTCCAATATGTTTAATAACTTGCGTTAGTAGTCTGATGTATTTCAATTGTGTAAACTTTTAAAAAAAATCTATTGGTTGTTTTTCAACTCAGTGGAAAAATGTAACGCCAGTCCACAAAAGGTGATAAAAGTGACATTTTAAACTACATACCAGTATGTTTAACGTCTTTTTTACCCAAAACTTTCGAATCCCTAGTCATATTGATATTATTCTTAAACAAATCAACAACACGGTTGTACCCAACCAACCTGGCTTTATCAGAGATTGCTCCACTTTAAGTTATTTAATAATGTATTAAAATAACATATCCAAATCCTTTGCTCTGAAACATCAAGTGGACACGATATACACTGATTTTAGTTAACATTTGATAAGGTTAGACATCAAATACTCTATCAATCTAAACTACGATTGTTTGGCATTAAAAGTACTTTATTAAGTTGGATTCGCAGGTTTCGTAGTAATACGGTGCTTAGCGTAAAGATTATTTCTGTAAAATCTTATGTAATCGAGGAAAAATGGGGATCCTCAAGGGTCTCACCTAGGTCCAATATTATTTTTAACCTTCATTAATGATATTGTAAACAAATTCAAAGATGTGCAGGCTCTACTATTTGTGGACAACATCAACATATTTAAAAGAATACAAAATGTTATTCATCCTGAAATTTTACAATCTAATATACATAAACTGCACAAATGGTGTGAACAAAAGGCTTTAAACATTCGAAAAAGAAAAATATATATCAGTCACTCTCATTAAATGATAGGATGCATGAACTGAGCTTCAAGTTCATTCATGGAATGAAGCATAATCTATACCAGCACATTCCTAATTCCTACAAAGTATTGCAGCGTAAGTACTGTAGTTCCAGTATTTTGTGTTTTAATACAGTTTTAGTTTCCATTTTATGGTAATTTACTTCTATCTACATGTTTTTGCAATATATTGCTTTAAATTTTATATCACTGTATTTTTTTTTCAATAATCTTTTAGATAGCTTATTATATAGCATATCGATGTAAAAGCCCAGCTGAGCGAAAAAAATAATAAATAATGCAATGATTGACCAAGGAATGGATGTCTACCCCTGCCGGAAATGACTCAGCGGTTATTTAGTTAGTTCAAATAAAGGCTAGTTTTGCATGATGACATCATTCATCAATATACAATTGTGACTTACCTGAGCGCGTGAATTTTCCGTGATTGGAAGTATTAAAATAATCGTCAAAATTAAGCCCTCGCACAGGTAACGCAAAAAGCACAGGCCTTTTAATTATACAACACCTGTAATCCTTTAACATTTTAAATAACACACATTTTTAAGCACGGCTGGCATGTTTTTTCTCCGTTCCTTGTGAGTGTTTTCATTTTTTATTTATGGCATTGTTTCCACGAACGTTAAATATTTGTGAGTATGGAAAACACGCAAATGCATGGCCGGCGTGAGTTTTTATAATTGGTTAAGTAGATATTCTACACACTTGCGGTTTTGCTTTTAAAATACAAAAAGGGTTATTCAATAATATCCTGTTATAATTATTCTCGTTATTCTTGTATCTTAATTTTTTGTTGTATTATTTTTTTTTCTTCACTCCTGTTTGAAGACAGCTTTTATTTAATAAATTAAAATAATGTTTACTCGTAAATGCACCTTACCCGCGTATCTAAGATACGTTTAATATCAACCTGGTGAAAGATTACCATTAAGAAAGTTACCCATGTCTCAAATGTCTGTAGCTTAAGTTGTTGCATTCGGTTTGTAGAACTCTACATAATAGTTTTGTAGTTTTTCTCATATAAATCAACTTCTGCTGAGCTATTAATAATATAGCTACAAATATTTAGGCATTACCAAACCTTCCATCCTGCTTCTAGAAATTGGGGATGCTATAGTCTCAATGCCTCCAGGCGAGTAAGTTTCACTTTAAAATAAACTTTTTTATAATTACGTAGCAGGAAGTTTTATAAATAAAGATTTGATTCACTGATAGAGAAAAAATATTTTATAACTTCGGTGTGTAGCAGGTATTTTGGTATTTAATCACGAATAATCTTATTAATATTATTCGTTCGGCGGTTAAGTAATAATAAAGTTATTACGATAATTTAATAGCGCCTTTCTGAATCGCCCCAACAGCTTTACGATTAATTAAAAATGGTAACGGATATACAAATTTTATTTCTTTCTATGAGTGATATAAAGTTTATCAATTAATGCAATGTAGTTGAACGTGAAATTAAATGCAAAATAAAATGCATACCAAACATATCATTCTTTTCTGTTAACAATCGATAAATTTAATTACTACGATCACTTAAAGTTTGAAGTAGCCCACACATTCTCTATACTGGCAGGTACATATCCTAAAAGATAGGAACTGCCTCACGCGGGATATTAATTTGGACATCTGACAATTTGTTTAACGTCTGCAGCATCGATTGTTCCTTTAACTGTCTTCGTGATTTATTTTAATTAGCTCAACTGCTCTTAGATTGTGCATACTCGGCTGGCGACAGAACGTGGCACGTCTGATTACGACTTCTCAGTGCTCAGCGAGCGAGTGTGCTTTACGAATTGGCGATAAAACTCTACCACGGCTTGGGCTGCGAAGCTCTCTGAGCCTTGAAGAAATGTGAACACTAATTATGAGAAGCTCGAGAACGATGATCGGCAACTTTAAACTTTGAGTTTAATCTCTTTAAAATGGTATTCAACAAATTTACCGTCATTAATACAGTTCTTAAACATTGTTTTATATACGCCTGTACTTCAAAATTTAATAGCCGAATGTCGCATTTTAAAAATGATTGTATTTTTGAGAAAGACAACTACACAAATAATAATTAAGCATTAGGTTTTACTCGAAGAATTAAGAAGAGAACTAATTTATTGTTTTCACTATTTTAATTTTATTACTAAACTAAATTGTCTGAACTGTGGACATTTTAGATTCAGAATACTGCGAAGACTTGCAACCTTTTTTTAACAAATAAAAAAAACAAAGATCGTAAAATTCTTATTTTAACTGGTTCACATGTTTGTTTTTTTAAGTATTGAGACAAAGAATGGCGTCAGCTTTTCTCTGAAATATTAAATTTAACATTTTAAAATATTGTAGACATATGAATACTGTGAGGACATCCTACCTTCTAAGTTAACCTTAATTTCATTAAATATTATCGTTGGAATAACTGTATTTACACCCTTGTTTGGATATTTATAAATTGAAATGGCCTTTCATACATAACACTTTTTTTTACCTTTGATCAAAAAATATTCAGATTATTTTAAGAACAAGTTTTTAGGGATTGTACTTATGAATTAAAAATAATAATTTTGTTTGTGCTTGTTTAGCACTGGTATTTCATTAAAAAAATATACATATTGATCCAATAAAAAAAATTGCAATAATTTTCTTTTTGAAGAAACTCTTTGTCTTTGAATGAATTGCAAAATTCAAAGAATATTGATTTCGAAGGTCGCGAACTCTTCGTGCGCTCTTTTCTTCTTTGTTGTACTTTCATTCAGATATATTTTAGGAAGCTTTCGGTGATTCTGTATTCAGTTTACGCTTTGAAAAGTATGACGGAGTGACGGATTGCGTTTATCAGAAAAATATATTTCCATTTACGCGTGTGGCGGGACGCACCTCTCGCGGCTCATGGCCAAAGATAAAAATAAAAATAAATAAGCCACCTAAAAAAACTTCGACGCTGATTACTTTTTCTTATTCACACGGTTGGATTACTTTTCTTTTTTCCTCAACTTACTCTGACTTAGCGGAAATATGGTATTTAATTCGTTTTCTGATGTCACAAGTTCACTCTTATAACTACAGCAGCTTCTTATGACTTGAGCATTAACAATAATTCTTATCGCCCGCAAATTTAAATCAGATATGGTATAATAATGGTACCTGTTTATTTTTGGTTACAGAACAAAAAAATATTCACTGATTTATGTGCCCGCTTATTAAAAATTGATTAAAAGAACTAAGAACATTAAAAAAATCCTTTGCATTTGTTTGTGTTCCATTATATATTTATTAAATACAATAAGCGTTTATTTACTATACAAGAAGTGAAGATAAAATTTTAAAATAACATAAGAATTTGATAAAATAAATTTTAAATTCACGGTAATATTGGGACACAGCTTACACGTTTATACCGGCCGACTTTCTAGCGACGAATGGTGCAAAAATGGCATAACACTCAAAAACCCAAACGGCAAAAGTAATGTTTGACACACGGCAGAAGGGGATAGGGTTGAGTTTGCTGCAGCGGGTTTAGAAAAACAGACGCTTAAATATTTGAATTTTGACTCATTCTGATGAACATAATAATATATGACCAAAATCTTAAATATTTTCCAAGAAATTTCTAGAGAAAGTAACCAATTCATCGCATAGAAGTACACATTTTCGTCTTGCCGTTTTACGCTATCGTTGAAAAACGATTTGGACATTTTGGGAAATGGTAAATATTTGAATATTAAAATTAATTCAATATTTGGGTCAGTTTTTATCGATCTAAAGTGTAAATTACTGACATTCCGAGGACATCCTTGAAAAAAAACTCTTTGATATTATTGTTCCAGATTCATCGAAATTAATTCAAATGCAAACTCGGGCAAACCCCCCGTTTTCGAAGTGTTTCGTCGCCTTAAAACTATCTCTAGCAACTATTTGCGGTCTCAGACAAATGATCTCTTACCAGGGCGTTGAGTATTTTCCTCGACTATAAGATATTGTTTAGTTTAGTGAGAAGCTTTTACACTCCACTCAAATGACGTGCGCAGCGCACACATCCGTTGACGTACTCGTACATGTTGCTGAACTGTTCGAGCCAGACTATTTACACCATTGCTCTTGCAAACATAACTCATTATAATAAATAGTGCCCGTTAAATAATTGCGTATCACTTATCTCTTACGTAGCAGACTAAAAGTTGGCTGCCTCACGTTGTTCTTATCATACGGAGGAGATCGTTACCGGTTGAATAATCACCACCCTTACGATAGTTCCCAACTACATCAATTCCTTTCTGGCCGTTATTTACAATACGTTTGACTTGCGCCCCATATAATTTACTTCTTCCAGAGTTGTTGGTGTTTCCGGTGGGGGGGGGGTGTTCGCAACTATTATTGTTCCACGGAAAACTTACCTGCGCCGGACATTACACGTGTGTTCATGAGGTAATTTGTTCATTGCTCTCCACCTCGTGACGTGGCGACCAACATGAAATATGTTATCTTTTCTTAATTGTTGATCTTGTCTATTTGAAACAAGTCTAGCTCTATTTATTTGTCTAGGTACGTATTTCAATTTTAATTGAACTTTTGTATTACTGAAATAATACCGACCGAGGAAAATCAAATGATGGGGCTGAAGATCTCAAAGATTTTTTTTCATTCGTCGAGATAAAGTTTTTGAGTCTGAAGATGTTTAAAATCAACCCCGGTTCCCGATGAGAAAAGTAAACATCCGTATACTTTTGTTGAAATTTAACTTTTGTATTGTTGACGTAATGGCGACCGAGAACAATCGAATAATGATATTCTTGAACTCAAGAAAAACAACATTGGATATTATTAGTATACGCTCGTTGAGGAATAAATTCTTGAAACTAAAGCCATGTTTGAATATCATTAGATCTCAGCTGGATAAATAATTATTAATTCAACTTGTGCATTGCTGATATAATGCCAGATAAGATCAATCGATTAATTGTTTGATATTGGACGTTTTCATTTTATATTTGTTGAGAAGCACTTTCAAAATAATATTGGGTTTCAGAAAGATAAATAAACATGAATCTATTCCAATTTACTTAATAAACTTTTTAATTTTAATATACGTTAATACCAGCCAAGAACAATCGAATTATTTTTTCGTTTATCTTATGGAAAACATGATTGTATATGTTTCTTTTCTATTTATTGAGACGTTTTTTTTATTATTGGGGTGTCAAAAGGATAAATAAATTGGAAAAAAACCATTAGATATTTTTATTTTAAATAAGTGGAGCATTTTATTTTATTTTTAAATATGACTGTTCTTAATTAATGGTTTTTTTTTATTTTTTTTTTTATATGAATACCGCACAAGAGTCTCAACTGCTCTCAACCGTCTAGAGCCAGTGAGACTATGGCATCCCCAAATAGGGTATGTTGTGAGGCTGAAATTACTGGGGAGGGAAGGAGATTGGGAAGAGGAAGGTTTGGAAATACCTGGCTATTCAGATCTGGTCACCAAACACGGCTAAAACCATTTCAAACAACGTTTCAATTCTGAATGGTGGTCTTCCACCAGGGCGATACTTAGAGTATCTACCACTCTGGAACGTACCGCAAATATACTTTTTATTATTTTCATATGAATTAAATGTGTTATGACACATATCAATTAAATAAAAGTTATTGGCGCACGCCGGGTTTGAACCCGCGACCTTTGGATTCGTAGTCGAGCGTCTTACCACTCGACTATGGAGGCCGTCGTTATGTCTTGGAAAGATAAACAAATACGCATCTTTTCCAAATTAACTTGAGGATTGTTTTATAAATACCAATTGAAAACAACAGAAACATGGTGTTGTTAATATTAGGAAAAATAACATTGTATAATTATTTATTTATTAAGAATCAATTCTAGAAATTTTAATCATATTTTCGTATTTCACTTGGTCGGGGATAAATAATTATCCGTCGATTCCAATTTCAAAATAATAGTACCCGAGAACAATCAAACACTGTTGTTGATCTCGAGGAAAACATCATTGGATATTTATCATACTCGTATGAATGCCGAAATTCGTAGGGCTTCCAACGTGTATTGTCTTCTGGAGCGTGTTTCCCTTCCCTGAGTAATCTTTCAGGAAACAGCGGAGGTATAGATCACCGGGAAGACCCCCTGCAGACAGAAGCCTACAATAACGATCTACGTTATCGCTGATGTCAACCGAAGGTTCCAAAATTACCCTTCCGAGCAGCTCCCGTAGCTTGTGCGTAGATTCGAAAACAAACAAAAAAATACTGGTTTATTTTAAGCACAACAAAACATCAAATTATTTTGTACTACTCCTGATTACAAGATTTCACATTTTGCACAATCTTTGTGGTCATTGAAATAATTAAACCTGAGTCTTAGATGTTTCTACTTTGCTGAATTACGAGATGAAAGCTCGTTTACAAAGTCGAGTAGAAACAAAAACAAAAATGACACTTGTCAGATTGTCAGCCTTTTTAAATTTCATAAAATATCTTAAATTTATTTCCCTAACATAAAAACTATCAAATCGAGTTGAAATGGAATGTTATGATGCAATATCTTTTACACTATATTTATCGATACGTGTGAAGCATGATTTATATATCAAGCTCGATAAAATTTGAAAATAAATTTAATATATTCAGTCAAGTGACAAACATTATTTTTTCCAGACCATAGATTTAATCCGAAAATTGAAATACACGTATGCGTGCTTATGACTTACGTTTTTGGGTTATTATTAAAATTGTAAAATACCTTCTTACTTTCAAGGAAAACGAGTATTTTTTATTACCTTATCCTTGAAACACTTTTTTTTTCGCAATCGGTGCAGTACCCATTATGTTTATTTTTTTTTTTTGTTTATAATTATAATTATAATTATAATTTGAACATGTGAAGTTAACAAAGGGATTTGGTAATCTGTAGAAAATTTTATCCACAAGTGGATGGAAGGAGAGTTCGGAGACGCTCCATGAAGACAGCACGAAAGTGAATTAAATACTTATCATCTCAATAATCGGTATAACAGAAGAGTATATATGATTCGATGTATAAATCTGGAAAAACAAGAAGTGTGTGTCAAGAAGAAGTTTTTTGGTTTTTGCTTCTTCTTCTTCCCTGTGATAAAATTGCGTGACAGTTAGTTATTAAGGGATAACCTTATTTTTAATTTAATAACTTGTATTCACACTTCGCTGGGTTTCAACCTCCGACCTCTTGGCCCATAGCCAAAACCCTCCACCTACAGATGAAAACGAACCGAGCTAGAGCCGTAAGTGCTATGTGGTAGCGGGGTTAAATAGATGGGGTAGGTCCTCGATGGTGATTTATGTGAACTTTCGGTAGACACGGCCGGATTTTCCGCCACCCTGAACAAAACAAACGCTGACAGTGTAGCCTCCTACCGGAACCTCGAAAGCCTCCGCCGCCCGACACCGTTACCTGCCCAGCGCAAACTAAAATATGAACTCATCTGTTCACATTCACTGCCTCGAATGCATAGTGAGTTGCGTTGCTTGGGTTAGGTTATTATTCCTACCACGCCGCACGGAAAAATCAAATTGAATTTGTGTGTGAAAAAAATACATTATTCGACCGTAGCATACTTTGGCTCGGTTCGCTGTTTTGTATCGTTTAAACGAATTTTAATCAAGCTAACAGTACTTTACCTCTTCCCGCAGTAACTTCATCAAAAGTATGATTAAATATTATGGGACGCTTTGTTTTTCTTCGAACTTTACTCGAACTCGCTTCTTAACAAAGCTTGTCTTGGAATAAGCTTGGATTTTGGTAAGAGCTACATTCATTTAGTTATATTAATGCGAATTTCCTCCTCCGACGTAACAATATTTTTTTAAATAATTGCATAAAGCTACAATTCAAAAAAGAAGTCTAAATAATAATTCTATGTTCTTACATTATCATTATTTTATAACTGGCTTAACGAGACGAAATAAACGTTCTGTGATGACCCGGTGTGAGCCAATAAGATTTTATTTAGAGTGATTATTATTTAATGATTTCTATGGTGCCGTTACTGTGAAAAATCACCTCGAGGCCCCTTTACAACTTCACAACATAATTTTTAACTTATAACTTGTCACTAAGACTTATAACTAGTGGCTTACAACTAGTACCTTTTACTAATGATTAACTAAACAGCCAATGACCCAGATGGATTTTATCTACACAATACACGTACATATTTATGACCATAAACTATGAAGCTACATAAAAAAATCAAAACGTAATATTAAATAACAGTGGGATGAGTTTGAGGTTGGGTTTGGGTATGATACAACTCTCTAAACAGATGATATAACATACAGATGGAACCATGCATTTAAGACGTTATTTCACATTAACAATTTACTTAATAAGAAAATACACGGTATTGGTGCCTCGTTCAGGAATAAAAGACACTTAATATAGCTCTGGTAAAAATCTTCAGAATTGAAGAGTTGCTTGAAATGCCTTTAACTATGTTCAGTGACAATATCTGAAGGGCCATGTACTTCCCAACTTTTTTCTTTCTCCTCCTCTTATCCTTATCCTTCCTCCCTCACGCTTACCTTTTGATTTAGCTCTGTTAGTCACTTGATCTGAAATCGCAAGAACATTCCTACTTCTATTCCTTCTCTAGCCCTCCACCCACAGCAATATAACATCCTCCAAATGAGGATTCCATAATTTCACTGGCGCCGAGTAGCAGAAATCTTAAAAAAACACGCCTGATATATTCACCGGGCTTGCTTGAACAATGCAAAATATAAACATGATAACTCATGCGTGCCGTTTCAAAATCAACCATCAACACACGCTCGCACATTCTTTCGACGGTGTAAATACAATAGAATTTGTACCTACCATGATTAGACCACTAGCAGGAGTAGCAGGGCATCAGATGTCAGCGAAGATATCATCTCTCGCTAAGCAGGCGTCGCACTCGCGTAGGAGTCATCGGTGGGAACGTTGGACACGTGGCTACCACACGTGACCTGTATTGATCCGTGTTTGAATTACAATCATTGCATTCATTTTTGTAGACTGGACGACGTCATTCAAAGGTACAGCGCAACCCCACAAGTTCCCCCTCCATTGTGCACTTTTTGTTTTCGTGTTTTCATCGACTTATGGGTGTTCTTTTAATTAAAATGAAAATTAAGCTTACTTTTTTTTAACACGCGTATGTTTTTATGAGATTGTACACGATAGCTGTAAGTAATATTACATAAATTGTAATTTTTTTCAAATTTATGACAGAAAATTAGAGTGTGTTTAAACGCAATTACAGATGGTTTTTAATATTATTTGCTTATACCTTCATGAGTTATAGTATTAAACAATCTCTTATATGTTTCTATTTAATATAAATATTGAGCCGCATACACATATTTTCTTATTGATTGAAAATATTCATATGAATAGATTTTATCACTTACACATAAATTAAATGACATTTTTTTAATGTGACAATAAAATGATAAAAACTAATGTTCCACTTTCAAGTGAATTTCAATGGATGTTCTGTATCGTGATTCACAGACAAATATGGAATAGCTGTCCCAGTGATATTAAAACTAGGGAAATTCCCCTAGTTCTTCATTATTTAAACAATCTGAGAAATCAACGTTTTCAAAAATAAATATATATTTTTAGAGACATATCACAACCAAAATTATATTTAACAGGATGAGAACCTCTTCTTTGTTGCTCGTTTTAAAAACGGCCTCAAAAATTGATTTTTAATGAACTGCAAAAAATTATCACTAACCGTCTACTTATTATTTTTTACGCGGTCAGCGTTGATTTAGATAGACCGGACGTAAGTCATTAAATTAGACGCATAAGCCATGGTTACAAGGCAAGTTTTTTTTCTATTTTGACCTTACACCACGCGTAACATTTATACCTTGTTTATGAGTAAGGGGGTAGTCTACAACTAATATCTTCAAACATTAATAAGTCTTGTAAATGTTGTATAAAGTTGAACCTTTGATGTTACAATGTTTTTTATTATAAAGTATAACAAACTAATATTTATTTTGATTCATATCAATGCATTACTTTCTACAATTTCCATTGTATCTACTAGTTAAAAAAACAATCTATCAATAAAAAAAGTAATCCATTAAATAGACATTACCAATGACAAAAAAAATCTACATGCACACAATCGAATCCATCATTATTAAATATGAGTAATATTTCCACCCCAATAAATTATTTTGATACGTTCGTCACGGGCAGACGTGACGGTGGCGTGCCCGTGGCGTGGCATTGAAAGCAAGACCGCCCCAGTGCTATTAGGGGAGGAGCCCGTGAACAGGGTTAATGTTGAGAAATGGTTCGTTCACTGGTTCCCTGAACATTCCCCACCTACCAATGCAACATAATTTTTAATCGATTCATCACTTAATTTTTTTGTATTTTTTCTACCGCTTAGCTACTTTTAGCATAGGTGAAAATGATAAATAAGTATTCAGCTAATACTGAAATGAATAATAAAGTCAATCATCTTATGGACGATCAGTAAAGTGGTAGAGGCAACAATCCTTTGTGACTGGCAATGGTATAGTGTAGTTGTATAGTATACCTACGTCTTAATTATTTGAATATTTAAAAAGCTTGAGTCAATTTTTTGCAAAAGAAAATTGAGTGTTTGTTTAAAAACAGCTTATTTTCTAGCAAAATCTTTTGATTGGGATTTATTTTTCTGAGCCTGCTCCGTAAGATTTTCATATTTTCTAATCCCTTCCCAACAATTTCCAATTGATAACAATCGACGCATCGCTTAAAATAACTGTGCTTTATCAGTCGTAGAACCAAAAGATTTTTCAGAACGTTGGTAGAATATATCGTCGATGGAAAGGAAAAAGGGCTTAAGCGATATTTTGGTCAAAAATGAGTTAAATATGCAGTTTTGATCAGTTATTATTTATGCATCGAATGTTCTAACTCTCGTTTGATTTTTAAGACTTTTGTAACCCTTCAGACATTTAAAATATATTTACCATTTGGGAGAAGGCTTGACTCAAGCGACGCAAGTTTGGGACTTTTTTAACTTTATTTTTTTTTCAAAATCCAACCGGGTACTGAAAACTTATATTTTCTATTGGAAAACAATAAAATACAGAGGGTGTGAACTTCCCAAAACAGCGCTTCAGCCCTTTTGCCTTTCCAGCGATAATATAATTGATGCGTTAATAATTTTTTTACCGTAAAAAATATTATTTTGGATCAAAATTCATAATCGGAGAAGAAGGTGTAAGTAAACTCAAATAATAAATATAGATCATAAGCAGTAATCATCAGTTTACCTACCCAAGTAGCTACCGATTTTCATACTGCGGTTACGCACTGTCCAAACCGCCTCAACTCAATAAAATTTTATCGAAATAAAATGTTAATTTAACCTGATACATCTGAACAGCCCTCATGCCTGTGTGCCTGTGGGAACCCCACCCCCCCCCCACACCCTTTATTGCCACGTGCACCGATCCCCGTCCCTCTCCTCGCCCATTATAACCCGATACTCCCTAAATAACCCCGTCCCAAAACAACCCCCACCCCAAACAGCCCCCCCGCCCGGCGACGCGACCGTCCGGGCACAAACAAAAGAGAGGTCCTCTTGCCTTAGTATATTTTTTTGCCAGAGTGATTTGTTACATTTAATTTGATTGGGGGGTCGTGTGAGGTACCCACTCGTACGGGAGGCGCTCCGACTTTCATTAGTTGATTATTCACTCGATCACATGAATAAATTATCAAGTAATACAACGCTAAATTCGTTCGAGCGAGTTATTAAAGCGAAATGACAAATAAGTTTTCCGAGTGTAACACGCCTTAAGTAGGCAGCGTTGTTATATTTAAGCTTCATAGTATTTTAAGTCACACAACATTCATGAAATTTATTTGTAATGAGCGCATATTAAAACAAATAGAAAGCTCTGAATTTTTTTTGCGATTTAAAGTTTTACATAAATATTCCCAGGCTTAGCGATCTGGCTTCGTCCACAATTTAGTTTTGGAATATTTGGAACAGTCAATTTTGATGGTACAGAACCATTTTTTTTATTATTGAAAGTTAATTGGATATTTCAATACATTCTGGTTGAAATAGCGTTGCAAGCTGAAAGACTTGCGTCAAATTTTACAATGAAAAGGCAGTGAATTTTACACGACGACAGAGCTCAGTAGAGTTGTTTCTGCTTCACAAAATCACATTTCTGTTAAACTGTCAATCTAGGTACCAAATACATCAATGTTTATCACATATATATTTTTAACAACATAAAATCAAATGCGTTAAGCAGTGCGCTACAAAAGGTTTCATCTTTCATTGAAAAAAATATATATTTATTTAATTTTCCTCAAGCACTGAGATATATTATTTGACGACGTATTTTTTAAAACACGCATTGTATTTTTTCTTTCACTGCGTTTTTCGATAGATATTAACTTAATCCGACGAAATTCTATTAATGCCACCATATTTCTTTTATTGTGTCAAATATATCTATCTGAACGTAATTCTTTTCAGATTCGAGCATATATCCGAATAAAGGCAGCCTCCCTATGAGCGTAAGCTTGTTCTTCCGTATAACATTTAAACTGTATCAAGTATCTTTTTCCTTGACAAAAGAATCACGCCCGCCCTTAGAGCAGGAAATATTTTCATGTACGTGAAAGGAAATAAAAGTCGCCATAGCTCGCACATCCCTGATTTTTATTATCTTCGCCTCATGCCGAATGTCACGGATGACGTGCTCCGTAGTAATAAGTGTTCGGTTTCAAGGTTCCCTTATATAAATCATATCCCTATCCGGCTCAAATGTACCCTTATAGTTCGCTATTTATTACGATCGTTCGGGAACTTTAGCCAAACTGAATTCGCCGCAAACGTTGTCACGCCACGATGTTTAGAAAACTTTTTATAATCGCATCGGAGTGGGGAGTCGTATGATTGAAAAACAAATAAATCCGCTATCGAAATACGTTTGCAACATCTTACTTGGGACTTCAGCGCTCCGTATTGGTACGACTAACGTGGATTTGCACACAAACCTTTTTTCCCTTCGTTTTTCCCTTTCTTTCCTGTTTTATGGGACACATTATAAAAACGTGGCGCAGAGGTTCCCGCAGCTCGGAAACGTATTGTTGTAACTGTGACAAAATCCTAATTAAAGGAATTTTTATTATACTCCCATGAATACAAACCTTTACCCATTAAAAATCTTTAGCTAGTCATCGGTACGTATTTCTAAAGAAATCATTATAAAAATGATGATTCCATTCAATATTTACCTTCCTGCTTTTGTTTTCTACCAACTACCTAAATAATGTAAATTTAAATACTCGCGTAATACATTTGTATGTAAAAGTCCTAAAAGGCAGAAATAATGAAGAGAATTACTTAACCGTCTCTGTTGTTAGAATTTCGAATTTAAAGGTCAATGCCCTTTGCTCAATCTCTATTTTCTCCTTGCACTATTTGTAGCACATATCTACTATTATCTTTACGTCACGTAAGGATAATTATTTCCACCAGTTTTATTTTAATTTGATCTACAAATGTCTTCAGCATTAATCACAAACGCTCATAAATAACAATTACATAGAGAAGACCCACGGGAAATAATAAAATAATGAACCATTCGTTGAGCTTCACAATCTCACAATACGTTCAAACAACTAGTACTCCAACATGTTTTGTTACAAACGTTCTGTCCCTGCGGACAAAAAAACGAATTACCTACCGTTTTTGCTGGAAGAAGTAAGAAATCTATTGTGGGGTCACCAATATTCTACAAGTTGTGCTTGAGGCTATTTCAATGGGAGTTTTTTTAACATGTAGAGTGTTAACGGAAACTTCTTGATTCTCGCATTAATGATGGATTCGTAAATGTGACGCACTTTCCCTGTCTTGCAGAAATGATGTTGGTGGAAGGGGCGTTTTCGATATGCATTTGACACTTTAATTATCGTCCATTTGCATCTAATTTACCCCACAGCAGAAGTCTGTCGACAGGAGGTTGCCGAATCATTAATTTTCATAAATACCCGGCTTCATTAATCAATCAAGGTTCAATACAATCTTAAAATGGGTTCTCTAAATTACCATAGTTAATTAACTTGTAGGAATCCGTTAGATGGGTATATTACGTGGGTGCATGCAACACATAAATATCAATTTGAATTGAAATAACCAAACAGGAAAATCTTTTAACTAGAGGAATTTGAATCATTAATTTCAATCACTACCCGTCTTCATTTATCAATTCAAGTGTAATATAATCTTTAAGTTAACCGTTTTTAAACAACAATTGAAGCTTTTAAAAAAAAACTAATCAGTCAAATACAACATGGGTATATTTTGATTGCTTTCTGTGTCATTTTTCAAATGAAATACTTACGCGGAGATGGCGGAAAAATATTTAGCATTTTAAATCCCCAAAATAATGTCTGACACGAAGCTCTACATTAATTTCCTAATCGCAGCAGGTCATAGATCTTTTTGAATTCTGTTCTAGGCGGATGATTCTGCTACGGCTCGCGCAGCTCGTAGCGTAGCGGGTTACATCTGCGGGGCCGGGCCGCTACGCCGGGTGAAACACGCTGCCTCTACGGTTCGGATAACCATTCGTTCTGAAGAACAATTGTGATACCTTCTCCTGACAGAACAATCCCGGCCTTGGAGTCTATTGTTCGCTGTGAATCACGCGGTCTGCTCTTTCCGCTGAACTTTTTCGTTGAATGCCGGATCTACTGTTCCGCCCTCAGCCCTGACTAAGCTCGCGCGACACTTTCAACGGCTTCAAATGTGAGCTTAGACTTTTATTGATCTCCAAAATGTTTAGGCCTCTCTTTTACAATACGTAATTCGAATGGGTATTCTAGTTGTCAACAACAATTTGAATACATGTACTTTTATTAACATTATACTTCTAACCTTTATTTATGATAACGTGCTGCTTGAAATGCGATTATTACTTACCATATACTATACTATTATATATATTACCATATGTGACTATTTTGTGCCGGTTGATTTCCACTATTCTTTTATGAATACTTGCTTACTCGGACATACAAAATAATTATCAACTTACATGAGTAATGAGTATATATATATATATATATATATGACGGTGTATAAATGTGAATCAAACAAAGAGTGTATGCCAAGATAATGTCGTGTAGCGTCTCATTTCCAATGCTTACTTCTGTAAATAAATTCCATAATGCTTGGCATTTTTACAAACAATGTTTAAAAGTTAAAAAAATAATTTGTTTCAAACTTGAGCTTTATTCAGTTGCTTTGTGATCGCATGTTTGACCATGAACTTTCATTAAAAAACAAATAAGACATTGTTATAATATTCTTTTGTCTTTGTGCTTTCTGTTGTGCTCTTTCCTCTCGAACACAATGGCTGTTAAAATCAACGATTTCCTAAAAAAGAAAATCGTCGATTTCCGTTTAACCGCGAAGTCTTAAGCTCTGAATAAAGGCTCTGTTCGGCGTCGTTCTGCTGGTAGGTGGTATTAATCAACCCGAGCCGTATTTTTTTTCCATTTCGCTCGCATTCAAGCAATTTTCCGTCGAGACCGTTAGAAGCATTCCATGTCTAGCGCGCTCGGCGCCCACTGGAAGTGCCTTTCATCCATTCAAAAATTAAGTGCATAACATAAAACGTCATTATTTATTCTGGTCGCCCGCGGCAGCCCCTAATCCTGTTCCTGTTCTCTCCCGCTTAAGTTTTTTTAAATTTAAGAATAGTGTTTTGAGTATGTACTTTTTTTTCTTTTTATTAATCTCCGAAGTTGAGTTTTGGGTGATGGTGAGTGTTCTATCTGAAGGTGTGCGGAGGATTAGTTCAGTCAAGAAGAGATTTGGCATGAATTTAATTAGTTTCTCCTCCATTGGTTTCACCCCAAAATTCATACCTTGACATCTTTAATGAAAATGAAATAAAAACTTTGTAAAAGACCACAGATGTTATTTATTTTTTTATGACCGACCGGTTTCGCTTAGTCTAAACATTAGTTATAATTTGAATGGTATTCTATTGTTTTCTTACTGTTCTCTTTTTTAAATTTTATATTGTGTTCTCCCTCTGTATGTATATATAACCGCACACTTTGTATTTTTTATAGATTAATTTTTTACCCTGATGATGCTTAGGCTAAGTGAAACCAGTCTGTCATAAAAATTAAAATTAAATCTGTGGTCTTACACAAAGTTATTATTTCATCTTCATTTTATAATATATATGAATAAATATAGTTCTCGTAAATGCTAGTTTCACTTTTCTTGCTAATTGTATACGTCCAATATTTGATCTGAAAAATAAATAAGAAACAAAATGGCATATCGTCATATTGTTTCTCTGTGAATTTGATTTTTTCGAATGCCACAACTTATGATGGAAATTTCGTAGCGAGCTAAAAAAGCGTTGAATTAAAAGTTTCAGAAAAAACTCTGAAGATACTGCAAGAGATGTTGTAGTGATTGATCACTAATATTGAATATTATTGCTTTCATAGTAAAGATTGTTCTCGGCATGTTTTTTTAAATGCCTCGTTTTACAAATTTCAGATTATATATATAAATTATTTCAACATCTATTTTTTTATAACTAAAACCATATTCTGATGGAGATAAATTATATGCTAGTCATAACATCGAATATAAATCATAAAAGCCGAAAATATTATTTCACTGATGCGGAGACCACCTTGAATCACGCTCGATTAAAATCATATTCATAACTTTTTTTTCTTAAGAATTTATGTTTTTTTTATTATTATTATTGTGTGTATCACAACATGTATTTTATTATTATTGTGAGTATTTATTATTATCAATTACGGAAGGTATTGCATTGCACTACTCTTGCATACCTTCTGGAATAAAATTTTATTATTATTACTATGGTTTATTCGTTTATTAAGGCAACTTGGAAGTTTTTGTACAAAAATATTCATATTCAGTCGAGAGATGAGTCGTTTCTACAAAATGTTTGATTTTAAATAACCTACGAAAAGCCTTATATTATTTTAACAGTCTCTGTTTTTAAATGAGGACAAATCGAAATTGATTTTGCGATGTAAAATAAATTTTAACGAGAAACAGAATTACGAATATTGGAAGGCGATACACAAAAGAATTTAGAGAAACTTCGTAAAACGGCAATTTTTTTGTGCGGCAGTATTTTTCAAATGATTACCAAGTCCTTTTTTGTCTATTGGGCATGACGTTGATAAATTGATCTAGGTAAAATCACATTAACGTTTACAAAAAAACGAATCAATTTTATTCATATAGTAAAAAGTTGTCTCTGTTTTTTAACATACTACGATAAATCGTAGGTTATTAAATATTTAACTTAATTTCAAACTATTTCAGAGGAAAGGTAAACATTCATATTTTGTAATGTATACGAAAGATCTGTGATTTATAAGCTCTTGAAATAAAAACAGCTCATCTTTTTGTGACGAAGAAAAGCGCCATAATAAAGACTAATGGGAGAAGGCAACCACCCCCAATCAACTTTCTTCCAATACTCGAGATGCTAGGAACTGTAAAGGTGCAATATGGATTGATCTTTTCAATCACGCTACTGACAAAGAAAGCCAAGTGAAAGCCAAACGATGATCACATCATACTAAATATTTTCATACCTTATTTTACCTATTCTCAAATCATGCTACGAATTCATATCAATATACTCGTAACTCTGCACTCGGATGCAAATCAAATGTCAATTCCGGTCATAAATATATTGTCTATTCCTCGCAACCTTTTCGCAAGTGCCATTATCATTTCCTACACAGTTTTTCCACAAATAAAATGCTGCTTAAATCAATCCCGCAGTTCCCGTGTATTCGGTAAAGGGCGGATATAATCGAGTTGATTGTGAGGTCCTTATCTTACACTTTTATAGACTATTCGCCATTATATAAATTCGGTTCTTCTTTCGCAAGTCATGACACGCTCGAATTTTTCATCCCCGTCAGCCAGCATCCCCCCTCCCCTCTACCCCTTGCTTTAGTCGAATGCTCAACAATATTTCCCCTTTTCAAATTCCGATCAAATGCAATCTCGCACGTGAACAGATTTTTGAGTGATGATTTTTGAGATTAACGCAAGCTGTGATGAGCCCCTGCTGGTGCCTTACGAACAAAACAATTTTAACCTGATTTACAGCCCCTAAAGGTGAAATTATAAAGGTGATATTATTTATTGATTGTTGATATTGTTTTTAGCAGTGAAGGATGTTTTTATCAGCGATATTAAGGGACTTTTATTGGATTTATTCCAACTCCATAACTACTGTCAATATTTGTTGATGTTTGAAATATGAATAAGGCAGAGGAGAGAGAAAATACATAATGGTAGATTTAACCATGTCTAGAAACTGTTCTATAATAATTTAGCCAGAGGTAAATTGATGAAAAAGAACGACGCTGTAGAGGAAGACGCCGTCCCCTATTGCTTCGAAACCTTAATATGTGACTAGTCCGATTGCAGTTTCGCAAGCTGCATCCTGCAACCTGCAAATTGATTTTTTCTTATACAATAAATATAATATATAAAATTAACCTGCTATAAAAGCGGGTACCAGAACTACACAAAGATCAATCATTCCAAATCTCTGTGAAACTCTAAAGAATTATCTATTTATCTGAATAAATATTTTTTTGATTGTGAACAACGTAATTATTTTCCGTTAAATAATTTATTCAAACTGAATAGTTCAGTCAAATGATCCATCATTCATCTCAAAACACGCGATCTTTCCTTGTAGGGGCAAAACTTTTGTTGACACAAGAAATATACAGAAATCGCACATCATTCTGCAATGCGCCTTTAATATTCTATTGGCAACTCGCGTCCCGCACATCGCATTGAGAAATGTCTGACCTACATAACATCCCAATTTACTTTTCCGTGTTTCGTGGTACCCGTATAATCGAACAACGAGAAATTGGATTGAATAAATTATTGTTTTATCATAAATCCGTTAGCAACTAGAAATAAGATACGAAACAAATATTTCTTTATCACTTTGCAACACATTGTATTATAATTACACGGTATCCCTTAGCCTTAAGTGAAAGTTAAAGATTTGAATGAACCCCTGCAGTGAGTGTAAAATAACATAATCACGAATTTAAAAAAGATCCTCGTCATATTTTTCTTCAGTGAAATTTATTTACTTGTGTTTCAAAAACCAATCGCGTTTTATGCTTCTCTTTCGGCGTTTTGTTTATTTTCAGTTCGTTAAAATACTAAAACGATAGCATTGCAACTTTTATTCTCTTTGTCTACACTTTGTTTTTTTTCTCCTAATTTACATAAAAAGCGAGGCACATTTGTAGGCTACGGTTGCTTTCTGTTTATTTTTTATCCGTTGCGAGATCCGGATACCGCGCTCCAGACGGGCTTCGGGGTTACTCTATTTGTTTTTTATACAAAGGGAGAAGTCGATTCGATTTATTTTATCTTAACACAGTCTTTCAAGCTCTATTACTAACAGCGTTTATATTATCACGCCGTCTACTTGATTTCAATCAATATAAATAACAATCCTAATACAAGCTTTCAATTCTTTTTAAAATACCCGCGCTAAAACTATTTTACTTCCTTTTAGTTAAGCTACGTTACTTACAATTGAACTGTTTTAAAATTTATTCGTTTCGGTAGAAATTCATTTTGTAAAATGTTTGTGTTTTCGTTTTCCTGTAGTAACGTATAAATAATACGTTATTGTGAAAGTATTGATTAAAGCAGTGGAAGGTAAATCGTTTTTGCTTTTACACCTTCACGAAGTAACAGGGGAGCAACAATGAGTTATTAAGTCACCTTCACCTTCCATTACGAGCATCAAGCTGACTAACATCCTGTCCCTTGTACTAATACACCTAGGCTAAGGTCCGCCCTAGCTGCAAGCCGCCCACGGCACTACCCAGGGCGGGAATCGAGGGCGCGAGACGTGGGGCGTGGGGCGTGGGGCCGCCTACCCATTATTGGATTATTGAAATCTAGATTTATTAGAGGGCTCCATCCGACCTGAATACACCCCGGGCTCTCGCTGCCTCCGACCATGTGGACACGGGTAGGAAAAGTAAATTGTTACTTCTAGATCCGAGTCGCTAATTAAAATCCATCTAAATATTCACGTCAGACTTTTTAAAATTTGAACAGCGCAAACAGGGTGAATTACGGTGAAGGGCTGCAGACTCGCCGAGGGTTAACTGCCTCCCCGGCACGTTTTAAACGGCGAACTTGTAAAGAATGCATTATTATTTAAGAACTTAAATGCCACCCTTTGGGAAAGTCCCGCTGGCACGCAGCA
This sequence comes from Drusus annulatus, assembly GCA_022651775.1. Classification (NCBI taxonomy): domain Eukaryota; kingdom Metazoa; phylum Arthropoda; class Insecta; order Trichoptera; family Limnephilidae; genus Drusus; species Drusus annulatus. The sequence continues at coordinate 188,870 of JAGWCC010000150.1, forward strand.
GGTAGATGGCACTACATAGGTGCTGGTAGACGGTGCTACGCGCTGGAGCCTCCCGCCTGGCGACCGAACACACACAGCTACGCCGAACCACTGTCGCGTCGACTAAGATAATCATCTTAGAGTAACGTAGAGACCTAACATTGCGAAATTTTGTCCGCACTTTTTGACCAAGGATTGACCAAGGGAGGTATGACGTATATGCTTCCAGCCAATCGGATGCGAAGAAAACCGTAAAGATAAACATTATTCCGTCTTTATCTGTTCGCGAACAATTTTGCGTTAGTATCATGAGAAAGAAAGAGACCGGGATACTTTTAGAAGCCGTACAAAAGGGGAATTCCCCGTTCTTGAAAATTTTTTTGACATTCTCGTAAATATTTTTAAGTTAAACATATTACGAATCCATTAAAACTCATTTCAAACGGAAGTTTATTAAATTGGAACAAATAGTCCAAAGATTAATTACATATTGGTGTAAGTTACTAGTTGTTTTGTAGGTTAGGATGTTAAATATTTGAGATCAAACTAAAAAAGACGATTTTTATGGTACATACGTGTGAAAACTGTTTGTTTTTGGTCCTTTTGTACTTCGATTAAAGCAAACAAGCATAGAACATGTGGCCATGATGTTTTGCTAGATATTACACAAAAAATAACTCAAGTTTTTAACTATTTACGTACTTTTGACAGTCCGTTCGCCTGACAGTGCAAACGTGTCTGAAGTTTGTGCGGATTAAATAATGAAGACATTTCATTTAGCCCGCCCCAAATCGTGTATAGGTTTCAACAATTGTTTGTCTCTTTTTCTCATATGCTTATAGAACCGAGCATAAAGAGAGAGCTATATTTTGCGAGTTTGTCAACGATTTGTCACAAATTAGTATGGTCTCTTTATATTGTTACTCTGAGATAATCATCGACAGAAGAATGTTTGCAAAACACGCCCTCTGTACGTGTCTCAGGTATTATTCCCTTAAACTTTGCATCGTTTTGATAAGCTTTTACTGGGAATCCACTTAAGGGGATCTCTGAAATACCTTTTTTATTCCGCCCTGTCACTTGTTTCCCCCAAAACGCATTTTAATAAATCACCGAAAAGCTTTTCACTCCATTTGAATAACTGTTTCAGTGTGCTGCCATTACAGTTCCGGATAATGTATTCCCTTGTACATTTAGAAATTGTGTGTTTTACTTTATTCGTGTTTTACAAATCGGGACAAAATACTTGTCCGAATGATTAATTACTTATATCCTGTAAATTAATGAAATATTTTCTTTCTTGTATTAAATCACAATCAAGTTGAAAACACCAGGAGTGTTTACATATAGTATATAATATACATACATTTATTTTTATTGCAGATAAAATAGATTTACAATTTTCGCTAACTCAACTAGAAGTATTTGTAACTAAAAACAGTATTACTTACTTATTTTTTATTTATGTACCTATTTCACCTATCTTTTTTATTTATCATATTGAGTCTAATACATTTAACGTTCCACGCCATAGTTACTAATACAAAAAAAAAAGCCAAGAAGATTATTCTAGTGTCAGTGTGTTCTGTTAGAATGTAGTTGTGTTTTACATAAAAGAAAAGCATTAGTAGCCAAGTTAGTGGCCCATTCTGACGCGTACGGGCGAAGTACTGTCGGGACATGCAAACAGTTTCTCTGTCACTGGCAAATTTGCAAAGACTTACCTAATTGACCTAGCTAGCTTTCGGTGTTGGCTCTCTACTCGTTTGCAATGGTAATTTGACTGTCGAATTTTAAATCAGGCAACAAAGTGAGATCCTTTATTTTTGTAAGAGCCAGAATAAATTAATTAAGTAAATAGGCTATTTATTTTTCCTCGTAATTTTTTTCACGTTTTAGCATTTCTTTGTTTATCGTGCATTGTAATTAGTGAAAGCGAACTATAAACACGTCTCAACTTATTTTGCTTCCATTTTAACAACACTATTTATGTAAATGACTTAAGTACATCAAATTTTTAACTTTTTTCCATTGTTTTTTTTTATTAAGACTGGACCGGTGATGAAATGTAATAAAACTACCCGAAGGCATGTTTGAATGTTATTGTAAAGCCACTCCTGCCAGTAATCAAACAAGATACTGTGTCACAAATGTTCAACATTATAAATAACATCCATTCCAGATATAAATAGTTTTTGAACCACTTCACTTCAAATTGAACCAGTCTAAACATTACAGTTCCGTTACAAGGTGAAACCGTGGAATAAAGTTGAAAATTATTAAATCATTTTATTATTTAATAGTGAATAGGTACCGCACAACCCAACTGCTCCCAACCGTCTAGAGCTAGTGAGACTATGGCATCTTCAATTGGGGTATGTATCAGTGGCGGCTCGTGACTTTTTAGTGTGCTAGAGTGCTAAGATTGAAAAATACGACGTTATTGATGTTGTTGTAGCCAAAAAATGATTTTTATTTTTTTGAAAAAAATAAAATTTTATTTGAAGTTTTTCAGGATTTTTCAGTTTTGGTGGTGCACTGCACGGTTTTCTGAAAAATCTTCATACAAAAAATTTAAATTTCGAAAAAAAATAAATATCGTTTTTGGCTACAATAACATCAATAATGACGTTTTTTTTTCAATCTCAGCACTTTAGCTAACTAAAAGCCACGAGCCGCCACTGGATGTATGTTAGAATGGTTTAATGTTAAAATAGAATTCCACCACGAACTAGCAGCTTTAAGAATAGAATTAATAAAAACTAAAGTAGGTACATTATATTAATAACTCCGACCTCGGTCGAGTTTCAATACTCATTTATCGAATCCACTATTCTTCTCAATCAAATATTGAGTAATACAAAATACACAATATTGCATCATTGTTTGGTGATCAAATAGATGTTTCAAAACTGTGTAATTCTCGATGAAAATGAATATTGTAAGAAAGCTCAACAGAAAAGCAATGGAATGGCTTACAATATGTCTTCAGAGCGCCAGTTTGAGAATTTTAAGTGGAACGAAAGCAGATCTTTCAAAAATCTTTTTTTGTATCATAAATTGGAAAGTACTATTCTTTACCATTTTTTTATAAATTTATGTCATGTTGCTATTTCTAACAACTTATTTTGTAGCTAAAGTTTTGGTCTTTCAAAATGTATCTTCATAGTATAAATGATTACTGAAAAACCATGTTAAAGATCATTGTTTAATATTTGCATTATTAATTAAAAATCATCAATAACATTTAGCAGCCTTTTCATCACGCCATGATCCTTGTAACTTTTTACCCTCCCCGTGTAGGGCCAGCGCTGTTTTGGAACATTCGTCGGCGGTGGATTAACCGTCGCGGGCCGGCGTCGATAAAGCGAGAACAGCTTATTAAGGGATTTGTGTCAACCGCACGGCCTTGTGGGCGCCGTTGCTACCCTCTGCGCGCCTGGTACTCCTGGCCCTTTTATCACCCTCGGTGGGTTCAGCTCTTGCAAGGTGCTAGGAGCAAACATGAACCTCACGCCTACCTACCCATCAACATGTTTACTAACATCGTAAGCAGCGATATACTCGTACCTTTGAGAAAAACTTTGATCCGTACCCTAAATAATGACAAAGTATTACAATCTAAATTTGACCGTCTTTACTTATCGGAAGTAATTTAAAATAAAGGCGATCTTTACACTGCAGGCTGAAGCCTGGAAAACCTCTGTAAAATAAGATTATAAGCTGTTGTTACGATATTAAATCCGAGGAAATTTATAAGTAGTCATTCATACCATTCTCACCTACTGTTTATTTTGGTGCCCTCTTCTATAAAAAGTTGGATTTAATCGGGGCAATCTTGACCTTACAAGACACAACCCAGATTATCTCAGCAGATTTGCACTTGAACCAGTTACGTAAGCATCGAAACCTGAGGTGCGGCATCTTTCTTTACTACGTCTTTTATCCGTATTTTCCCGCAGTATCAGTTTGGCAATATTGTGTGTCTCGCTCGTCGTAGTGATTGGATTTTTTTTTATTCATTTACATAATAAAAGGCTTTTAATTTACTAAATCTGTTGAGAGTATTTTGAGAATGCGCCGATATATCCATATTTTAACGTATGGAATGCCGGATTCCCGCAAGGTACAATTTTTGTCGTACCTTGCCGACTGTAATTTTGTAATAACTCACTTGTGTTTTAAAAAATTATGTTTTATCAATTATGCTATCGTTTCAGATAATGTGTTTATGATATTTTTATTGTATTTTATTGGTATAAGTGGGTTTTTCTGAAAAAGCTACTTTTTCGGAAAATCTGTTTTTTTTTCCCCCGTATCACTAAAAAAAATTGGTCAAGAAATGTGGAAATTTTTTGATAATTTTACTGTATTTTTGTGTGGTTTCATAAATTTTCATACAAACAAAAATATAGTGGTATAGTTTTCCTGTAAATGCAAACAGCAATATCACTTTAAAATGGATTTTTTCTACAGCACTGACGTGAGCAAACTTCAAATATGTATTACTCGACTTATACCAAACATAACGCAATGCGAAAGTGATTACGGTTCATTTAAATATGCAAACAACAGGTTTCTTTTGATAAAAACTCCTGAAAACATAATGATTTCTGTGTTTTGTTAAAATACCCAAAGGTTAAGTTAAAGATATTTACAAATATATATAATACTGCCGTTTATTTGGGTGCTACATAGATACATCACGCCAACATTTAGGTGTACATATTTTTTTCTCCTTTCACACGTTTCCCTATTTCAAGGTTAGATTCATATCCCAGAAAATATTAGAAAAGGTACTTTTCAAGTAAATTGAAAGTGAAATGTGGCTTACGACATGTAAAAGCTTTTATAAAATTCCTCTATTGCCTTTATCTCAATAATGCTTTTGAGTGAAATGTATTTCTGTTGGATTTCCAAAGGTATCTGGCGAAAATGGAATTTATTTTATAGTATTCGGGTTTACCTTATTAGGGTATTTATAAAAATGGCATTTTCCCTGCTGCATCAATCATTCTGTGAATTCGGAAATGTTTCTTCGGTAGGAATCGCATTCCCCCGAGAAGATGTAATACGAAAGCTCGCATTCTTTGTTTTACGTTAACTTTTCCGCCTCCGTGATTATCAGAAGGAAGGAGTGTTCAAAATTGTTAGAATCATTTTTCATTCTCGCCCGGCTAGCGGCGGGGCGGGTGGGGAACAGGGCGAAAGAGGGGGGATCGTGCTCGCAACATAACATTGAATTCCCCTTGTAAAAGAGTTACCTTCCCTAACCTGCTTACTGCGTAGAGGCAATTGGAAATGGATTAATTTGGTTGGAATTGGTCGCAAGAATCAAAGTGCCCTTTTTCAATCGAAGCTTTTTTGCGAGTTCAATTTGTATACGAAATTTGTCCATAATATAGGCGGAATGAACATAGTAATTCTGAACATAAGTGGAATCAATGTGTGTTGCTTTTGTATATGTTTACGTCGAAAAAACATTTTGTAGAAATATGAAACGATATTTAAACCGTAAAGCAAATAATCTTTGTTTTTTGTCTCAAGCAGTAAAACTTTCAGAGCTTCATAAAACTGCATAGTTTTTTTCTTACTGTTTCCCGGTAAACACAATTATTTTAAGTTCACATCGTCATTTCTACCATGAGTAAAGGAGCTTTAAAAATGTATATTTGAATGTTAAAAATATAAAAATGCGACATATTATTTGTTTCATATTTGTGTTTTGAATTCTACTGGAAGAATGAATCGATACAACGTTTGAAGCTGTGTAGCAATGCTTGGAGGTACTCAATTTGTGGATCGTTTGTGGGGAGTCAACAAATAATATTATTATTTTACTTGAACTAAGGAATATAAGTAAAACTTTACTAATATACATGATTATAAAGGAGAAAATATGAAACCACATTGTTTTGATTGGGTCAATTATTTCGAATAAGCCAATTTCATTCGACCTTGTCTTAAGATATTTTATTTTATTTGTTTTCAGCATGTTTCCAAATACTTCTGTTCCGGCGTCCTTCATTATGTAATAGCTCCCTTACTCGGCCAAATCTTCCGAACGATTGCTTTTCATTTTGTTTAAACTACAAAATCAAATTGGTATTTTAGGGCAGCGTAATAGGCGGATGCGGAGAGATTTATGGGGTGAAATGATGAATTTATAGCTCTCCATTCGAGCTTTTTTGTTTTTTGCCCTGATCAAAGATTTGAATATTATATTATTTGCTACGCACTGTCCGTGAAGAAATTAATTTCGGGTTTGTGGTATTATTTGAACTCTCCACGTAAATTTCAGTAGGTAAAGTTTGGAAAAAAGTCATCAATTGAAATGTTTGAGTATTTTTTTGAGTAAATAACGATTGTCTGTACTTCAAAACCCTATTAAAAGAAAACAGATTTAATTTCATTTTTGTGTACAATAACTGACTTTGCTAATGTTTCTTTTTTATTAACTTCACACAAGAGGCTCTGAGGTTTCCCTCAGGGCTTCTGTCTTCTTTCGGGATGCTGTAAGAAGGGTATTTTAAGGGGTGGAAAAAATCTGTAGGAGGAAAGATACATAAAATTTATCAAATCTTTCCACAGCCAAATTATTCAGCATACTAACGAATTGTAAAAACGACACGTTTTTATGCGACAAAAAGTCTATTTCATTGAAACTTTGGTGTTTTACATTTTAAGGTGGTGAGTAGGTATTTACTATTTATCTTTTTAGTAATTGATTTTTAACTACAGTCCCTTAACATTGATCACACAAAGTTTGTTTTTCACACTTACCTCAGTTTAACTCGCAGTGTGTAGATTTTTTCTGTAGCATGGAATAAACATGATGATTAAATTAATAATTACAAACAAAATAATGCGAATAGTCTCGATTAAACGAATGCAAGGAAATTTGTAGGTTTTAATAATCCACTTACTTACATTGCCTGAATATTCCAAATGTTAGCCTCTTACCCCTGTAAGTCCACAACTACTCCTCTGGCGGTCTGTGCTCCTGGCCCCTTATTCCCTGATTTATAACGGATTAGTTTCTCCGCGAACTCCTTCTCTGCCCGAGTAGCCGTAGTCTCCCGGGGTGGATTGTAGTCACTGAACAGACATCTCTAGAAGTGTGATCAATACAAATTCAAAGAGAACTGATGTCGCTAATTAATATTGGCCTTTCGACTCCTGGGCTCTAAACAGGCTTATGAAATCGATCACCAACTCAATTCAATTCAAAGAATTACGACATTTGAAAAAGTTTGAAGAAGTTTGACAGTTTCACTCGAAGAAATGGGAAATTGACCTTACTTCGGGTACACGGACACGCCCACAACACACTTCTGTCGGTTTTCTCTTCGGTGGTTGTAGTAATGTTGAACCTTGGGGAAAGCTCACACCCGATCCGTTTTCTCACCATTGACGATGCAAGTTCTTTAAGGCTGAAATATGCTTTAATCGCTTAAGCTGGAAATATGGATGATAATTTCTAAATGTTACGAAGACGTTAAGTATATGAGCAGTATGTCTGGTAAAGCGCGATTGTAGCTTCCCTCCCACTTGTATTTAGATGGATAACTAAAATAATCATTAAGACCTTAAAAGCTTAATATTATCAATCAGAATTTTTATTTTATGTTGTTCGAAAATTATTAACGAAAATATTTTGAATTAAATATTGGAATCCTTAAAATATTACCTAATAATCATCAAATCAGCGGCCGGGGTTTGATCTCGGGTCCTCTTGTTCTCCGCAGTCGCCTGCTCTAACTACTGAGCTGTTATTACAGCTTTCAATCGGACCGTGTTTTTCTAATACATTTAGTATTTGAATATTTAAAAATATTTACTTTTTTTCAATATCTCTTGATATTTTACTGGTTTAATCACACAATTGACGATATTCCCATTAAATGTGAACAATCTCGTGTTCAAAACTCGGTCCCGACGAAAACTTATATCATTTTCCTTCCGATGTTTATTTCATAGACTTTTCAGAAAATATAAATCTTAGCAACTTATTTACTAAATCATCTAAAGTCGTAAACAAATTTTGAACAATTGTTACCATACAACATGGAAAAACTCGCAAGATAATTATAAGGCAATTAGTAAGTTATAAAAAATTCAGATATTGGATATGAAAAGTTTCACACCGCGCTTATATTTCTCCTCTCGAATCTCAAGTTCATCTTATTTCACAGCGTGATGCCTCCTCGCTGAATACCCTGTGCGTATCTTAGGGGCGCTGGCTGCATCGGGCGATATTCGCATAATTGAATAGACCGGGGGCGAGACAAGGGAGGGGGTGGGTGGGAGATTTTCCTCCGGTTGAAGTTCCGCTGCGTACTTTCCCCTAAGTCTCTTCGCCTTTCTTTACTCATTCCTTCATACTTACAGTAGAAACTTGTCTCTTACAGCTTCATAATAACACGAGGGACTTCAAATTGTAATTTATTTGAAAAAGAAAAAGCGTCGCGTCGTCTTCGTTTTTCAGAAGTAGCTTTGTGAGGCAAAACACAGCAACCTATTTCGTGTAGTGTTTGTTACTGTCTTTGTTCACCTTAAATTATTGGACTAAATCACGAGTTATTTAGTAACGATCATCTTTCTTCACAGCGATCTCGATCACAAACGATAGGAAATTCTACAGCCTAGCTGTATTTGATGACAGTTTTATTAGTTTATTTTTTTATTTATTTATAAACTAGCGGACTAAGCTACTTGTTAAGCCTTTAGTTCTTATAAACAAACGACATTGGCACAGGGCAAACAAAAAATTGTAAGATCTTGTTTTTTAGATATTAATTGTTAGTTCCATCTTTTTTTTTTGTTCATTCATTCTAAATTTTTGGAGTTGTAGGGGAACTAATGCCACCTATTATCCGTCATCTAGAGTAAGCTAACCGGAGATAATTTATTGACCGTTAGGCAACAAAAACTTAAATTAATGGTCGTTTGTGTGGGCTGTATTTTTTAAATGGGAAGTATACCTCAGTATATGAAAATATTTCAACTTGAATCCATTAGTAGAGAAAGGTTTTTGAAGAATTTTAAAAATTATGTTGTATTCGTATTCTGAAAAATAAGGTCGCCATAAAAGATTCCGCCAGTAACCAAAAAATTCCGACATCTGCAGATGTACATATTTTTGATTGCAGGCGACCAAAAAAAATCTGACGATAAACTTAACTTTTGTGCACTGCAAACTATCCAAAGTACAAACGCCTCCGACCTCACATAATTTGTACCTCCGCTCATAAAAAAAACTATTACTTTAATTGCATTATATATTTAGTTTACTTGTGTTCAGACTCAGTCAAATGGGTGAAATAAAGGAAACCGTTGACATGAAAAAGTAAACATTTAATATATTCAACTTTATTACCTAACTTCCCTAGTCATGAAAGAATATTGATACGGGTGATTAAATTCAAATTTATTCTAAATTTATTTAAAATGCTCACGGACGGTTGTAGTTCGTAACTTACTATGACGGGGTTCCAATCGCCGAAGGTTAAAACCACGGGTTAATACCAAATTGTGTTTGTTACGTGGAATAAAAACATAGATTTTATTTTCAAGGTGGTTGATATACTAGTACCTTTACGCTAAATTTTTAACTATTTTTACCTTAAAATACTTAAATGACAACTTTATGATTTGCATGTAAGAATTCGGATTACCTAAGCTCATTTCTTAATATCACAATTATTATTTATTTATATTATTCAATAATCAATAGGAACCGCAAATCATACGTCAAGTCCTACCATTATTCTAAGTAATAGAGCGTGACTTGAAATTCTTTAACAATCTTTAAACGAATTGGGACCAGCAAAAATGTTCTTTTAAAAAAAAAAGTGTTTTGAAGGCACACGCTGTAACATCTTCCTCTTTTCATGTAACAGGAAGATAGCTTACAACGTAGCTCTCGGTGGCAAGATCATATGAATAATTTGTAACTTGAACGTGCGATGATGTGTCGTCCTGGCATAGCAGAAAGTTGGAGCCACCTTCTTGGGACCTGAATCTAGTGGGAGGTGCGCGAAAGAGGCCACCTGGTTGGCTTTGTTTATTTTCCGACGAACCGCGGCATTTGAGCTCACTGCTCGCTGCAAAAGAAAACAAAGGTTGTGCGTAAACAAAGCTAAACCAATAACATTTTCGATAATGAACACTTCCCCAGCCTACTCATTTCCCCTCACATACACTTTCTAATTATTTTAATGATAATCGTCGGCGCACGTTCGAGCCCCGTTAACAAAAATATTTGTGTTTTTTTAATGAATGTGGTAGGATTTTTTGGACCCGTTAGCGCATGAAAGAGGGATTTGAATAATTGTTTATTGAAACGGATTCTGTTAAACGATACAAGTATCAGGTTGTGTGTTCTGTTTTGTTTTGTATTCCTTACAAAAACAAGCCTTCAATAATAATTTATTTTTGAACTCTTTTCAAATTCAATATTCCGTGAAATTATGAAATGTATGAAAGCTTGTTTAAAAGCTCTTGTTGTTACAAAAATGAATCCGAGATTTTTAAAATATTTATTTAAAGCACTTGAAATCGTAACAGCTATAGCGAATCCAAACAAACATTTCCTCTTCCGCCGATGCCCTCTATCGGAGGTATCATCAGAGATATCTTCACTCACGTGAATTTTTGAAAATAAGATGCCACGTTTTCTTCTACCGTCGCTCCTTATGATATGACCAACGTAATGACTTATATTTGTTACAATTTCACGTAGATATTATCACATAGATCTTTAAATTATTTTTCTAAATATCGTTCGTATTTTGTTGTTTTTTCTGTCATTTTTTTGTAGTTTTCACTCTGTTTCCATTATTTTATGATGTAATATTTTCATTTAGTTTTATTCAATTTTATCCATATATAAACTCCTAATTTGTTTTACTCGGTGTTTCTTTGAAATTAAATTAATAGATAATTTCTTTTATTTTTCAATATTACTGTCAGTATGTTTTTTTTCCATTTTGTTTAAAGAATATATAGTAGCAGCTTAATTCAACAAATTAATCACGTAGTATATCAAAATGTTTAAACAACTGTATTTTTTTCCAAATTAAATTTTAATTTTTCCGCAATTGTCATTCTTTGAAGAACTTATAATTACGTAATTCTATCTATCCAAGGTATTTTGGGGATGCACTTATAAATCCGCATTTCACCTTCTGTGTCAATGTCGGGCTGTATTCAGGTTCCTATAACTACCAATCAAAAGAATGGAGAAAATATAACATTGAACTGTGCTGAATCGTAAATTGAGTTTTAAAGTCATAGTTACAGAAGAGATTCTTCATCTTATTGAAGAATGTGAATACGAACCCTTACTTCATGAGACGGATGCACCTTACAAGCAATCATTCCGCCAAGTTATTTGACGGCAGTCACCAAAATACCATTACTTTAATATTCCAATTACCTGTATGGAATCATTAGTCTTTGATCTCCCGCATATTGCGCTAATCCCAGCCCCTTGGTAGTGATATCAAACGCATCCGGTGCACTTTGCAAGAACCGAATCAAATCATCAATGCGCATTTGCCGATTTCGCCCGGCGACAAATTTTTGTTTAATTGCATCACGTGACGGGTGCCCGGCTTTACTCGGGCATTCGGTTACATCTGCTCCGTCCGGTATGACGCGGTGGATTATTTTGTCGCGTATAATGACGCCTATCGGGATTTAATTGTCGAAGCGAATCTGCATTGCCGTGCGAAATAGATTAACTTTGGACGGGTATACGTTTTATAATTAACAGTGCGGGGTTTATTGTGTTGGATGTCGCACCGCATAAATGAATGCTGGTACTGCTCAAATCATATGTATTATGTGCTTGAATAGACATACTGCAATTCAAAATTGGTATTGGCATTTTGAGAAATGTAACTAAATTTTGACTCGCTCTGGTGATAAATCACAATACATGACTAAACGTAGCTTCAATTGACTGTGTTTAATGGAATATCTGAATAGCCAGATATATCTTTACCTCTCTCTTTCCATTCTCTTTTGCTTCCCACACGTCATTCGGCCTCAAACCACTCCTCGAATGGTAAAGTCTTAGTTGCAATGGTTTTATTGCGTATTGCTATTTTTTTATGAGACGCACGAAAATAACAACTGCCAGAATCCGATCTATAGCATCCCCAAACGGAGATACATTGTAAGGTTGAAGAAATTGGCTAGGAGAAAGAGAACATATGACATTTCAAAAAAATATATTTAATACCTAGTGAAATCTTTTTAACGTTTCTACTGTCTTCATATGTGTTGGTATGAATAATCAATACAAAATTTCGGCAATTACATCGGTTAACGTAAACAAAACATTTATCCACTAGACGTTACTTAATGTAACTGTCAGTGAATTTAGACGCGATATAATACCCCATACTTCAAATAACGTAGCGTACTTTATTCCTGATAGAATTCCCTTTATTTGTTTTCTTTTCCACTACACTCAGCTGATTAAAAAAACCTGGAGCCATAAAAACGGAGAGCCAGGGTACCGTTGATTCCGAGAAACTTTACAGCCAAAGTTGATAATTCATTATGACTGCTTAGGGAATTCTTTGTATCTTCCTTAAATTACATTTTTTTCATTTTTTTCATACGATCCAATGGCTATAGTTAACACCACACAACCGCTTGAAGGCATATAAATCTTATCATATAAAATAATAACAGACCAACTTACAGCACCGATATGTGAAATGATTGAAAATAATACGAATGGTTTTTGAACCGCGATGGAAAGAAAACCCTCATCCTCCCAACGAACAGTCAAACGACATTTGGAAAAACTCTCGGTTTAGTGTCAATAAATTTGGAAACTACTTTCAGCTCGCAACATCATTCACGTAATGAATTAGGAAGCTTTGATATATCCATAAAGTGTTAATAAATTAAACGTTCCGGCGAGTGCTTACTTGAAATATAATCTTTTTATTTATAGTTTTTGTGTTACTGTACAGGTTGACAGTTTGACAATGGCCTTAAACGCCGAAACAGCTGTCACTAAAAACAAAAATAAAAAAACTTAAAATAGCAGAACTCAATAATAATAATATTAAATTTAATTCAATTGAATTATATAAAAATTGAAATATAATCCTTCATTCAATAGCCACATTCTTATCTGAATGCTGGCAACACTTACGGCATGCCGCCAGTGCAGAGCTCCTTGCATTCCGCGCTACATGTTGCTTTTCCGCTGTCTCACCGTTTGTTCCACATTTGTATCGTTTATTAAGAAAAAAATCAATAAAATGTATTTGTATCAAAGTAGTAAAAAAGCTCAGTTAAAACTTCCATTAAACTACAATTTTAATAACAATGTGTCTTATATTTAATTGGTATAAAATCATACTGAATCCATTGTTTTTAAGATAAGATTGTATCTTAAGATATTAAAATAGAATCATATGTAAATGATATCACCCCAAATCAAATAACAATTCTCATGAAACGGTAAAAAATTGTCGTACATTGAATTGGCGTGAAATGGCTATCGGGCGAGAGGTCCTTCCGCTATGATAGCAGCGCCGTGCCAGGATGACAGAACGTATAACGTATAACGGATAGCCGAGCTCAGCGGATAGGGTACGACTTATAGCGTGTTGGTATGGAGCATTATAGCTGTCGGTACCTGGCGGACAGGGCTGAACAGATCGCGACTGGTTTAAGGGTGTTTATTCTGCAGAGTGTAGTAGGTGCAGAGCAGATCCGAGTAGGTGCAGCGTAGACTAAGTGCAGAGTGATTGCACTGCGGAAAATGCGCACTGACGATTGAACTGGAGAATTCTCGAGCGAATCAGTAAATTCCGGATTTACCTGCAAATACAAGTGCTACTTACTCACTGCATTATTTTAATTAAAACACTGGCTGTTTGATGTGTCCAAAGTGAACGGAATTATTTGGATTAGAGAAACGAACGATTCAATGATCATTGCTGATAAAATCAGTGCTGTTTTCAACGGACAAAAATACTATTTGGGTTTAGTAGTTTTACATCTATTTTTATTAAGTACGTTATAAAGTGGAACCTCGGTTTGCGGGTATAATTCGTTTCGGAAACGCGTTCGTCAGAATCACTTTTGCCTTCTTTTGAAGATGTGACATTGCATTGTCGTTGAACAGATGCATCGCTCTCACTGCTACTATCTTACTTAAATGGTGCTTTTCTAAAATAAAATACAACATTTTTTATATAAATTACTCGTTGAGCAAGACTTCGCTCGTTTATCAATTCTATATTAATTTATTTTAAATGCTCATCTTACGAAACTCGCGTAATCGGAGGTTCCACTGATAATTACATACCTTGATTTACCGTTGAAACGTTTTTTTACTAGCATTTAATATCCGGCTTAGCTCGACACTCTTTTGATGAAATCTTTTTTTTAATTTAATAATTGAAAAATATGTCGCCATGTCTTATTTTATACAGATATTTCTTTATAGCTTTCGGTGGAATTGGCTTTACGAGCTACAAATGCTTTTTTTATCTAGAATTTCAAGAGGAGGAGTTATGCAATGATAACACCGTAGCTCACCATTCGAGATTTATTTTTGAATGGGACGCAAACAACTTTTTTTACTTTTATACTTATATAAGATTTTGTAACTTTAATCACAAGAAAAATTCAACAGTTTACTACATTATGTTACATCAATACGACTGGCTCGCCGTCACTAGAGGATTATTCGTGTCAAGGAGAACTTAGCAATATCATTATTTACGTTTTCAATTCTGCGGGCCATGGTTAGTCGGCTATACCTACCACCTGTTTACATAATTCTAAAGTGCACATCAACAGTGCCATGAAACATTGCTAATCATAAGGGAACACAAGTGTCGAAAGTTTGTAGTTAGCTCAATCCGCTGTTATCTTTCGTGACATCCTCGGACTGACTTAATAATTGTGTTTTTGTTAATTTACTCTTGTTATTGAACTATACGAGTATAATGTCATCGGATAATAGTTTGGAGGGTTCTAATATGCAACAATTTATAAATCTGTCAAACATTGATATTTATGTAAACTACGAAACTGAAATAAATAGTCATTTGGCACTGCAATATGTTACATAGACACGAAATGAAAGCGTAACAATGTTTTTAATTGATTATACAACCCTTCTCAGCCTATTTTTTACCTTGCTCTTTAGTTAGGGTTCTAACGCTTACAAATATGTTAGTTAACTCAATACGTTTAGCAGGCCTCTAGAATGTGTAATTAATATATGAAAACGTAACAACACTTCTATAAAAGATGTTAACATCCTAACTGCTTAGCCCTTGAGCCCTGCCGAATGTCAGAAGTTGTTTTATCGAATTCCCGTTGTCATAAATTTATTACTTTTACGAGCATACGGGATGAAGGCTATAAAGAGATAATTTACAGTCTCCCAGTCTCCTCCCCCTTCCCTATGGAACTACGGCCGAAGTAGAGCGGAGATATGGCCGCTGCATTCGGCTAACACAAAAACTAAGCCGATCTGTACATACAAAAAGCAGACAATATCAAATCACCGAAAGCACAAAGCTCCCACAAAGCGCTACCTTGCCCGCACGGCGGGTACTTGAGAGAATCCGGATGCTTTTTCTCTTTTCTATTCTCTTACTCTTTTTAATGTGGTTTAAATCCCAATTTTAAATGAAAACTTAAACTAAGCCCTGATTTGTGTGATTTGTGGAGGTTTTCCAAAATAATGTATTACTTTTTTTTGAGAAACCTTATTTTTAATTATATAATATTATGTCAGTATTTTCTTTACATAACATTTTCATTTACCCTTACAAAAATAGGTATTTTTGAATTCTCGCTTAAATATATATTATTTCCTTTTACGTTTATGTATATATTTTATTTTATATCATATTATTTCCTTTTACGCTCGAACAATAAAATCTGTGAGATATAATTTAGAAATCTCACGGATAATATGTAAATGAACGTACTCTACCTCATTCTTCTGAACTCAGCATTTTGGTCAACCTTGCAGTGCTTAATATCTAAAATTCTAACATGATGGACAAAACAAGGCTACTGAAAACATTACAAATTATGCATAAAAATATCACAAGTTGAAATAAGTATTGTTTATTTTACTTAAGCGCTGTCTTGCGTTTCCCACGACGTTTAAAATTTCCAGTAGATCTAAGTCCCCCTTCTCCCCGAGAAGCCACTCGTACCACCGGCGGGCAAACGGCTCCCGCGCTCTGCAAATAAATGTTATTCGCCCACAAAGGGCGGCAGCATGCACAGAGCCGGGGACCAGTCACGGAACGAATTTGGCCTTAATTTGTTTAATTGAATGAGCCGTTATTCGACGCCAGCTAATTGCGAAGCTCACAATAAAATCGGCGCGCCGTTATAGTCCTCGGCCGCCTCAACTACTTGGAACAACTAAACGCCGAACGGGATACACTGCTTTTATTTCTTTTTGGAACTTTCGTCTATTTAATCTGCAGATTTTGAGTGATTTCTTTTATTTTTTTATCATCAAATCCACATAGGAGACCCTGAGAAAAATAATTTCCGTGAGGGCTTCTGTCATCTTTGGGGATACTGTGTGAAGGGGCTTTTAGAGGGAAGGAAGGAGTGAATCTGGGTCTTGAAGAGGCCCATGTTGTAGGAGGGCGAAAACACAGAGGCCGGCAAATTGTTCCGCAGCCGAGCTTCTGAACCCAAGAACGAGTTGTAGAAGCGGCCGGTTCTCGTGTATCGGAGTTTTCCGACTATGCGCCGATGCCGAACGGATTAATTACGCAAGTTCCTCGGTGCATTTCTATTGAAATACCGATAAAACAAGGACAGCATTTCAGCCTGACGTCTGTTCTCCAA
Source organism: Drusus annulatus (assembly GCA_022651775.1). Lineage (NCBI taxonomy): Eukaryota > Metazoa > Arthropoda > Insecta > Trichoptera > Limnephilidae > Drusus > Drusus annulatus. The sequence goes on from JAGWCC010000150.1 coordinate 205,721, forward strand.
AGATTGCAATCCATTTGTTAAGATAGGAGAATTTATCAAACGGACCACCCGTTTCTGCACAGAGTCGAGGGTTTTTTTCAGGCATTTAGGGGCTCCAGACCAGAGGTGTCTGCCAAATTCAACAAAGGGGTGCACTTGAGATTTTTACAAGGTCAGCAGTTGTGTTAAAAATCATGTTTAAATCAAAGTATCTGCGGGTCCTGTACAATACGCCCAACTTCTGAGAGGCTTACTCTGGCTTCAATGTAGCCCCCGTGCCTTAGCTGGTCACTTAAGGTTACACCAAGCATGTCATTGGAAGGCTTCTTGGGAAGATTGTTTCCGTTGAAGGAGGCTAAATAATTTTCATTACTCTCCCTTTTGGTTGTATCAGACAAGATTGGGTATTTGAAACATTAAATTCGACTAGGTTATTCTTGATCTTTTTATTTTCTTTTTCTTTGGACGGTTGGATATTTTACGGTGGCTACATGCAGATGATAATGTTTTTTGGATATTCAATGGCATCTTGCATCGCTATCATCGTTACGCCCGGTAATTGGCAGAGTGAATCTCTTCATAGTATAAGCGTCGATATACTGATTTTTTGTCCTTACCAATATTTATTTCTAGTTCAGTTACACGTATGATTGAAGAGGTGAAGGTGACTAGATGGGGATGCTGGGTTTCTTTTGCCGATCAATAGAACCTTCCACCGAGTCATGCGGCATTGTTGCGCTCCGGAGACTGGTAGAGTGAACGCTCATCCATGCTAGGTTAATGATGTAATAAGTAAAACGCGCGATTAATTTCTATAAAGCATTTAAAAGTATCATTGTTTCAACATTCTCATATAGTAAACAAATTACTGACAAAAATTTTTAAATATTAAATAGTGTGTTTGGTCAATTTTAATAATCCAATATTTCCTTATTTGTGGAAAAATAAATATTATAGAACATGTTTTTAATATTATTTAAACAATAATGTTTGAAACGTATGTAAATAAAATAAAAAATGTTTTATAAAAAATAGAGAAAAAAATTACGCATTTCTTAGAAATTGTAAATGATGTAGATATTTATTTCTGAACTTTTCTAGTTATAAGCTTATTGACCCTGAATACGCGTATTCCTCGTTTAAACCTCCATAGAACTGACTCAGAGGGGTGCACTTTTATCACAATAATATCCTTGATTTTCAGAAATGAAAAAGCTTTGTTGGATGTTTTATGTAAAGATTGGTATTTTAGAAATGAGTTCATAGCAGGTGTCGGCAAACTTCAGAATAAATTTTCAAATGAACTATATAGAAGTTTTAATAGGAAACACTAAAATAAGTACGTCATAACAATTTGGCACCAGCAAGAATATTTATGTGGAGAAATTTCGAAACAATAGCGGCTTTTTAATTGTCAATGCTACGTAAAAATGCATTCCGTTAATTTTTTAGTGTGAAATAAATGTGAAAATGTTGGCGTAAGTATTGTGTAGAGCAAACTTGCCAACATACAGAACCTAGCAGAGTTCAAACGAGTCTTAATAACCAAATTGTTTAAAAATCCCACATACATAACGTAAACGTAACTTATTCAAATTTAATTTCTTTAAAAACGTCCCTAATTTGCTTTGTTTCGGTTTTCTCCTTTCTTCTATCATTATAACTCAATGTCCTCAATATCTACTGAAAACCATATACTCATTGTCATCAAATATTTATTTTCTTTTGTTACTTGTCATATTTACACTTTTTGCATTTTTAGAATCGTTTACTTATAATACTTGAATATTAATGTTTTAAGTGCCAACATATAAAGCGCCCTTGAGGTGATATCTCTGTCACGAAAACGGCGCTATATATATCAGCCAATTATTATTATATTAACTGTCCTCAATCTTATTTCCTTTTCTTTGATTTGATAAATATGTTAATATGAATTCATATGTTTCATCTGAATTTTTATACCCTTAGCTCCTGGTAAATTGTTTTTTTAATATGTTGATGTACACATGAACTGTTATACCCATATCTGAACCTTTTCTCTTGTGATTTACGATAACGATCATGATTTTAGATAGTTTTAGTTTGTATACTTAATATGTATTATTTTCTCCTTGTTAGTTAATCTTACTAGCATAATTAATCTAGCATGAAGCGCACTTGCGGTGAAATATCACAAAACTGCGCTATATAAGTTCACTGTTATTATTATTATTATTATTATTATTATTATTAGCATAGTCAAACCAGGAAAAAGTAATGTTAGTTTGGTAACCACTGAAAATCAACACATTGTCGCGGTTCTTTAAATTCTGTGAGTATTCACCCCTGGTCATTAGAAATACCAACCAAAAAAATCGTTCCAAAAAATCCATTAATCATAAAAAAAACATGGTACGCCCCTGAATTATTGTAATCATTAATTATTTCGTGTTTTGTATGCAGGTTTTACTATAACACGAGATACAGCTTTGAATTTTAAACTTTGCGCTTTAAGATTAAAACTTAGAGCTTCAAGCGTTAAGCTTTAAGCTTTGAGCTGTGAGCTTTAAGTCTTAAGTTTTGAGCTTAAAGCTTCATGATTTGAGATTAAGCTTTGTACTTTAAGCTTTGAGATTTTTGCTTTGAGCTTTAAGCTTTAGGCTTTGAGCATTAAAAATCAAGCTTTAAGCTCTGATCTTTAAGCTTCGAGCTTTTAAACTACGAGTTTTAAGCTTTGAACTTTAAGCTTAAAGCTTTGAGTTTTAAATTTGAGGTTTAAGCTTTGCGCTGTAAGATTTGAGCTTTGAGCTTTAAACTCACTATTTTTATGATGCTACGCCTAAATTATCAAGTTTCCCCTAGTTGATTAAGGTATTATTATAACAATACTTTTTACAATTAGCTTAATCATTTTTTTTTAAATTTATTCATGTTTACAATCATTCCGTATTAATCCTTTTTGTAATGGTTTATAAAAACTATCATTGGATAATCTTTTTAAATCCTGAAAGTCGCATTTTTTCGATTTAATACGAGAAAGAAGAATAGAATCGATAGAAGTATGAGAATATCTAGATTTAGTACGATTTTATGTTTTGTCAAATATATTTTTCTTTTGGCACCCTTACTTAATAATTTATTTCTCTTTGTTAAACCTAAATAATATCACGTAATATTTTATAATTTTCATGGAATCGAGAAGTTCAAGGTAAATATAAACTCCATATACTTTTCGAGAAATAAATTCAATTCGTGAAAAAGCTTAAAAATTTGTTTTAAAGTTTGTAGAATAATCACTTTAATAACATTAACATTTTTATATTCTGTATTATTCTAACTTCAAATATTATACCTACACCACTCATGTCAAAATTACATATGGAAAGTCGGGCGTTTTCAGACCGTAGCGAGTTACTTCCTATCCCCCATGCAGATTGATAAGGAAAAGCATTATGAAATGGCACCCATATAAGAATATACCATATTTTCACCTCGTTCGTTCAGAATAGGAGTTTTTTGAAATGTCTTAATCTATGTTTAGTCACCAAATCGAAATAAACAGCTACGATCTAAATCTTCATCTCTTTTTCCCTCTCTCATACTTTCTTTAGCCTCACAAAAATGCTTTAGTTCTGGCATCTACGGGTTGTTGAAACTTGTTTTATGTCAATTATTAGGCCTCTTATGACTTAACAATTCAAAACTGAGCCAAAAATACCCCTTAAATCGGATATCTCCACAATGTTATTACATTAACTATAAATAATTTAATTTGTGAGTATATACGACCGTATCAGTGTGAACTTTTCAACTTTGTAACTGATTTTAATTGAAATAATATATTTTTAAAGAATCTATTTAATTGCCTACCTACTTACCCAAAAAAGTACCTACCTATAATGTTTTTTCACAAACATTATCTTATTTCCGAAACGGGTGCATTAAAGAAACTAATATTTTTTTATGTAAAGTTATAGCCCATATTTTTTTACAGATAACAACTAGTTATAAAAGTTAATACACAATGTATGAGAATCACCATGCAAAACACAACAATGAACCGTTAGGAAAACGGTAGTTTTTTGTGTATATTGGTTTTTGTTCTGCATAATCTACAAGTTGTTCACGTTAATTAAATTTCTAGAAAGTTTTACATTGTTCACTGACCATGTAAAAACTACCTTGCCTAAGACCCCGCTTCTTAAAAGAACCATGTCCTGCATGTTAGTAAGTTTTGTACTGAAGTAGGACGTTTCTGGAATTGATAAAAAGTTGAGTCTTGAAGTTCACTTTTGCCAGAATAAAGTTGTAAAGTAGCGTCGCCTATGTACCACCTGTAATCGAATAAAATCGACTCGTGCCAGCCAAAGCTTTGCTCACTCAATTAAGGTCAGCCGCAATTTAACAGAGCTTTAATTTATTTAAAATTCTAGATTTTTAGAGTAATTCGAATATTTTTTACTAAATTGTATCAGAACTTTATCGAATACCATTTCTTAGTTACTTTGTAAAAAATAAACTGTGGTTTTTAGCACATAGTTTTTGCTGTCAAAGAAATTTTTATTTTTAAGGAAAGTCCCTTAAATCCATCCGCAATCAGAGGGAAGTTTTTGAAAAATGTATTAATAATGTGTGTTTCAACGAACTTGTGTTTGTTAAGTTTCAATACTACTTTTCTTATTAAAGTATTTAAAGCAAACAATTTGTTAACTTATCTTTTACCTCAGGGTTGTTTAATGGACACTCAAAGAGGGAGTATTCATTGTGTTCGGTAAACGTCAAACTATTTATTTAAAAGTCGCTGTCATAGATTAGTATATTATAGGGCGTTAAGTACAGGATTAGCATAGTCCAGTATAAAAAAGAAGCAGCCCCGTCCTTTCAGCGGATGTCACGATAATGGCCCGTTACAAAACCACAAACGTCCTCTTAAGCAGGTTATCTGATTATTTGTTTGCGTAACTTATGTACACAATCAACTCGAATGGACATTAACAACGTTTGATAATATCAAACAATTTATACTCGAGCGGAATGTCTCCGATTTCTTGCACGCAACTCGGAATATCACGGAACACAAAAAGCCTGATGTCGAAACGAGGGTCCCATTACAGTAATGAGAGGGACAAATCAAGCGGAGAGAGGGTATATGAAAGGGCCCGAGGGACATTATTTGCCCTGCATCAGTGGAAAATAGTACAAATGAGGTAAAGCTTTTTTGGGAAGATGGAATCATTTGTAAGTAATATTTATTGAATTTCGCCTGTGAGGGTAAATTTTTTCTGCTGATTTCCAAATTTTCAACGGGATCATATTTCTCTGAAAATACATAATTTCATGCAAAGAGATTTTCAAAATATACCACCCTTTGTCACGGAAATGTAATCAACATATCAGTGGCGGGTTGTGACTTTCCTTCAGATTTTTACAATATTTTTTAGACATTAAGTTTTTGATTTTTGGTCGTGTGAAGAGTCAGAATAACAGAAGAGTATGTATGAGACGATGTATGAATGTAAATGAAGCAAGAAGTGTGTGCCAAGACAGAGTTGTATGGCGGTCCGTCCTCTCTGCCTACCCTTGCGGGGAAACGGCGTGATGGTTAGTTAGTTTTTTTTTTAGTTAAGTTTTTGATTATTTTTTTCTTCTAACGACATCAAATTCCTTAAGGAAAGAAACAAGTTGGATATTCAACAAAATCCTGTCAACAAATTATTTGTGCCAAAAACTACTCATTCTCTGTATCATCAGAAAAATATCGAGGCACACTCCTGACGCTGATTAATTAACTTACAAAATAATTTTATTTATTTTTCTTAAAAGAAAAAAGCTGCTGAATAAAATAAAAATAATTTTCTATCTCTAACATTGTGTGGTAGATAAAAACGAAAGGTCTTTGTGATAAGTAGTTTAAACAATTTTATACAACGCTATTATTATTATAAACGTTATAGCTTTGTTACATTAAATAATACATTTTATTCGTCTGGAGAAAAGCTTAGTGAATGTTATTTTTCTTGTCTTCTTATTTTAGAAACGTTATGTTTAACTAGTTGTTATTTACAAAAACCACGGGATTTAATAATATTCACCAAGATTAAACCGGAGATATTTTATTTCCAAAGAATAAAAAAAATGGTTTGCTTTACGCTTCACATTTGAAGTACTCATAGAATAAAAATAATTATCCGGTAAAATATATTATACGATGGTACTTTATCACTTGCCTGGATGTGATAAGATTCGTGGGTACGCACAGGGAATTTACATGGTAACAAAAGTTATTTTATCTTATTATGAAATGCTTATAAATATCAACAAATTCATGTTAATAACAGGTGATGTTTTTACTTGTGAATTATTATTTTTTTCATCGTTTTCGGAAGAACCCTTTTTTCATCCAGACAAAAGTTATATCAACAAGTTCAGAAAAAAAAATATATGTAAGTAATCATCAAGTGTTAAAGTAAAAAATAAAGCATGGAGAAGAATTTGTGTTCTAAGGGTTCAACCTGGTTTACATATACAGGCAGTTTAATAAATTCATTGATTAAAACATGGTATTTGTCCAGTTTTATCTAATAATATTCAAAATGTAACTGCTTTCAATGAATATTATTTAATCAACCTTTAAACTGAAACATCATATTACATCCAATTTTAGTGTAAAATTTTAGGCGCATTTTTAATTTCCTACTTCTTGCATTACCAAAAACTGTTTTACCACTATTCCGAAAATGGATTCTGAAAATTAAACCAGTATCAAGACTTTTCCGTGTAAGGGTTTTTGAAGGCTTAATATATCAACTTCATTAAACAAATAATTCGTATTCATGTTTTTTATCTGAAAGTGCCTTTCTCATGAAATCGATACATACGGCATTCAGGACTTTTTGCTTTTAATGGTCTTTGACAATTTAAATTTGAACTGCTTTTTCCTCTTGGTATGTTCCAATCAAACTATAGAAGTCAGCGAATTGTGCAACGACGCACAAACGTCAACACGTGAATTAAATCAATTAGTTCGCGAGTGACGCATCAGACACGTATGCTGTCGCTCGCCCCCTTCTCCTGGCTGCAGTAAGTGGTGAATCCACCCCCAGCTGTGTGTGCACAGTGCACATCTTGCCGTTATTGTTATTCCGGGGGTGGTAATCCCGTAAATAATTAGAGGGGTTAAAGTTATGCAGAAGATTATTTCAGACATTGTTACAAATTAAACACTTAAGTTAGGTGAAATAGGATTTTATAGCTTACGTCTATACCATTTTGATCGTGGAAGTCAGAAACTTCACTTCAATAGTGCTAGTTTAAAAGAAAAACTTACTTTTAAAAGCCATTTTTTTTAAAAGATCCTGAGGGCATTCTTACTTATCTGTTTCCGAGAGGCTATTAGACCTATATACGAGTACCATATATCTAATTTTCTCACCTAAAAATCTATTAAAGTTTTTTATTATTTAACAGTTTATTAAGTCAAATCTCGATAATTATATTTTTTAGAAACAAATCTTAAATAAATTTAGAATAAATTGGATAAGAAAGAAAAACTGTTTTTATATTAACTTTTACGGGTACAAAAGAAAGGCATATTGTATTATAATAATGAATACTTAATTTATTAAATCACCACTTACACTTTAAATATACCCCAAAGGTTACCTTTCTAATCATAAATCTGCGTATATTGATTTAAATTAATTATAATCTTTTTCATAAGTTTTTTTCGCTACTTGACCTGAATAACGAAAAAAGGCTGAACAAGAATAAAATAGGTTTCCGTTTTATGTTCCAAAAAAAAAAAACTTTCGATAATTCGAAAGGATTGAAATTGTATTTTTACGCTCGAAATACATATATATTTTTAATTAGGTTTTTTTCTCTGCACTTAACAAAATATTTTATCTGTAAATAAAGGTACGGTTTTCCAACAATAATTACCAAGATTCTAATTAGGTACGTGGGTTCTTAATTTTTCATGTTATAGAAATATATAATAATATGATTTTTATTCTCTGTAGTGAAATTATCTAATTAATATTATTAAATAGATAATTGGACTAGGTTGCTTACGGCCTGATATGTATCATGTGGGCATATCAATTCATACATACTATAAGTAGGTAGGTCAAAGGTATGATTTGTATTATATTCAGTAACCTACCACCCTGAATACCAACCCCAAAACACCATGCTTGTGGAGAATAAAGATGATGTTAATTTCATTGCTTTTTTAATGCATTATTGCTCGGATTTTAATTAATACTGGGTGATTGCTTTTTTGTGACGCTATCGTATGTACTTTGGATTAAGTATCTCATAACGATAAACCTGAGATATATAACCTAAGCGCTTTTTTTCTTGATTTAATCACTTTTTTACTCTTCATTTATTATCGTCAATCAATTAAATGCTGAATAATCATGATCCTTATAATTTCTTTGAAGAAATAGTTTTTTACTTAATATCTCAATTTGGAAATAGGTTTTAATCTGAAAAGAATAAAAATCAGCTTTAATAATAATATGTTTGTTTAAAATATCAATAACTACAGACTAACTAATTTCCTTGACAATTATACGTGTTTGCAGTATTCCACTGAACATCAAATGTTGTTCGGTTTATTCGTGAATCACACACGTCATAAACGGAGAAAATTAAATTATCGGTGCTTTTTGCTCATTACATGCGTGCTTTCGTTATAAGCGTGCACGATATAACCATGTTCCACTATATTTTCCCACTGTCGAAATTACGTGAGATTTACTTAAGCATCGGTTAATTTAATTCCACGTCATTCACGGCCAATAAATCTTTGCTTATCGCAATAATTAACTCCGCCGCGCCGGAAAACTAATAAGCCAATCAATAATTTAGCGCTTTCAAATTTTCATTGTGATAATTTGTACGTTGGTAAATATCCAAATGTCGTGATTTCCTCCCTTCAAAAGCCGCAAATAAATAAATCATTTTTAGTGCCGGCGCAGAAGTGGAATTAATTGCCCCACCCCCGCGGGGAGGAAGCCTGCCCACGGCGCAAACAGTCGTCATAATGAAGAAACATTAAATCCCCTAATGTTGGCGGATGTGCATAATAAAACTGGACATAAATCATGCGCACTTTTGAATACTTGAAGTCGTAACTACCGTCACTTGTCGAGTGGCTTGCGCAGCCGACTGGCCCGTACCAGGGCCGCCGTATCCTCTTGCGAATGTGTACGGTGCACACGGGCGGCCGAACCGCCGGGCGGCCTTACGATTATGCATCTTTGCACCGACCGCCACTGCGGGTTATGTTTCGAAGACAGTGAGAAACTAAATTTATGAAGTTTATGTTTGGTTAAACCATGAATGAAAGAATGAGGGATCTGAAAATAATATTATGTTGATCCAAGCGTATTTTAAGATGTTAAAAAAGAAACGCTAATATTATTTTTTAGTGTTGTTCATTTTCATGCCAGGTCTTAAAGGTATGGAACAATCTTCCCCTTCATTGAAGTTCATGTTATTAGGACGATATATATTTTTATTGTTGACTGTTGCCAATACAAGGTGATTATTTTTAGTCCTCGAGGCGGCTCTGACCGTACCTCGTACGAACGCCAAAGCGCCAAGCGCCGCGTAAAAATTTAGCACCATCGACAAGGCAGTTATATCACGTAACGTAGCCTAGTACACGCAACCTCCTCCAGCCGGGCACAGCGGCGAGCAGTTACGGCTGGAACTTCGCGATCTGTTCGAGCCAAACGACACTATAATACTATGGGGCATGATAATAACACTAATTGATTTTATGCCGCCACTTGCCACTTGCCACTTGCCACTTGCCACTTGCCACTTTGCCATTTAATTTTGGCATTTTTGCAACATTGAACTCAAGCATCAATTTGTTAAGTGCCCCAGAAAATTTAGCCCGAGAACTCTATTTAATTCGTCCTTAGAACAACTTTAAAGCTGAACATTTTTACTGATTTTTCAGGCGGCAGGACTCATTTAATTAAAAATATTATCCCCATAAAATTCTTTGCGTAATTAATTTTAACATAATCTTAAAATTCTCTCTTTACGATCTTTGCGGAATACCATAATATTTCAGAAGCTCGGTTGAATTAGAATTTTATTGACATTAATAAGCACGTAATAAAAAGTTTTTCTGTTGTTTTTAAAGCTTTTTGGCAGAATTGAAAAGAAAGTGCTAACGAATACAACCACGACTCACCCCCTGGAGGTAAAACGGAAAATGTTTAACAATACAAAATAAAACTTCTATGGGAATTCCAGTCTATAAAGCTGAAGGCTCGCTTTATTTTCAATAATCCTCAGTATTTTGGGGGACAATTTATAGTTGGCGCACGCGATGTTATATATGTTAACCTACTATCGTAAACCTAGCTTCATTGAATTCTAATGGCCAAACTTTATGTATTATATACAAATAGATTCTTTAGAAAAGAAACCAAAATGCTTATTTTTGAATATCTCAGAATTGTTTCATTTTGAAGATGCTTTTTTAACTTACCGTAAATAAATATGACATATCAGAAGCAAGCGTTGAGCTTTATGAATCTAAAAAAGTGTTTCTTTACGGATTTAAAAGACTTATTTCCAAGGAAGAGCAGCCGTCTCCTTGCCTTTGCTCCCCTACCTTCTCCACCTCCTCACCGCTCCACGTTTCCTTCAACCGAACAAAGAATATCAACAAGGCAACACCGAGCCAGACGTCATACGCCACACGCCACATGGTACGGCGGCTGCTTACATTGCAAATAATAAACAAACATTACCTTTCTGATAATATACGCCTTGTAACCGAAGACTCTGTTTACATAAAAAAGGAACCAAAAATGTGTAATAACCGGAGTAGCATTACTTGGTTCTATTTATAGCCATCGGAGGACAAAGCGTCCTCTTCCCACAGTCTGTGAGGGTGTGTGCGTGTTACCCTGCCCCCACCCGCTGCCCCCCTCCGCCCCTGGGAGTATGGAGCCCCGATTGACGAAGGTAGCCGATACCGGACGACTGCAGCCGATCAATCGATCAATCTGTCGTATATTATGTACCGGCCTTACAGCGAGGCACTATCCGAGCTTTTATGAAACGGTTGGACGTGCCTACCTCCATCATACTTCTCAACAATATTTTGCATTTTCCCTTTTATCCCTAAGTATAACCCGGAAAATAAAACATATTAAAATTTCCATCCACTGTCTAATTTCTCAATAAGCACACAAACTGCTAACGACGCACAATTTTATCTGCATTCAGGTAATTAACCATCACGCGGCTTCCATCACCCTGCACAGGGTCTGTGTCTTTTTTTTTGTTTTGACACACGCTTTGTTACATCTTCATTTATACACCTGCATACACCTGCCCATACAGTCCCTCCTCAATCAAATGGAACACTGTAACTTTGTTATTTCTTTTTACATTTTTAGTTAGTTTTATGAGTTACATTGCTTAATTTTAAAACACTGCATCACGGAAGTTACTTGTTTCGAAAGAACTTTTCTATAATTTAGTTTTTAGACATGTCCAGCCTTAACGTTCCGTTTCGCTTTCCTTTGTATTTATATTAATTTGTTAATTTTACCAGTCAACTTGGATGTATATTATAATAAACACAAATTATTTATTTTAACGAAGAATTCATAAGCAAGATTTTTATTCTAATTTTTTTTTTATAATAAGGAAAAAATGTGTCCTTACTGAGTTACCTTACGCTAAGCTCAGATCCTATGAAAAACTACGTACACTAAAAAAAAGTTAATACAGTCGCATGTGATTGAGAAACAACTCTGATGTGAAACTTCAGACCGATTGGAGAATAGGTTCGCGGCGGGTTAATGTATACCAATAAAATGGTAATTTCCCGTTCAAGTGAAAACGTTCTCCTTCAGAATATTAACAGGAAATCCTAACTTCCAAAGAACCGTCATGAAAACCAAATTGTTTAGGTATCGAAGTTTTTTTTTGATTTTGTAGTCAACTGGTTTAGTTTTTTTTTTGTTTTTAATATATATGCTATTTCACCGTGGATAATATGGAATAACCATTTAGTAGCCACAAAAATAGTCCAAAAAATTTGGTTTTCCAACTTATTGTATTCCATTGTAATAGAAATACGTACGTCACTAGTAAATATATACCCATTGTAAAATGTATTTTTCGAGAAACAACTTGTTTAGCCTCGTGCTGTGGCTGCGAAAAATAGCGGTCATATTTTCACAATGCAATCCCTTTTAGGCTATTAAAAATGGTACTATTTCATGACTTAGAACCTACCCCCGAAGCCAAGCACTTTGACCTAAATCATATCACGTTCTGTGCTATGACGGCTGCGAGCAAGCTGGCTAAAACATCCACTACTTCTAATAATTATTATTGCTATAAATGAACGTTAAAACATTATAAAACACTATTTGAATGAAGACGTGAGTATTAGTCTTCAAAATATCATTTGCCAACAGTGGTGAATAATTCCTTGTTTTTTTTTTGTTTAATGGTTTGCGAAGATGTGATTTTTTCTTGTTTTATGTTAAAGCATTGTTTAAGTACATCTATATATATGTATGTTAGCGTTGGGAAAAACTTCAATGTTTTGTGAATGCTTCAAGAATTGTTAGCTCTTTAAAATGAACCCTTCAATTGAAGTTGAACTTGCAAAAAAAGAGATTTGAATTTAACCGCTGGTTTGTTCAGTTCTTTTTGGAAGAACGCTTAAATGAACTACCGACTACAATTGAAGTATTATTTCAATGGAATGAAGTTAATCAAATGAATGAAAACTAAAATGAACTACCAGCTTCAATTGAACCATTTGTTCAATGAAATGAAGTTAATGAAATGAATGAAAGCTAAAATGAACTACTACCTTCAATTTAAATATATGTTCAATAAAATGAAGTAAACTCTAAAATGAACTACCGACTTCAATTGAAGTATTTGTTCAATGTTAAAAAGAAGTAGTTCTTTCAAAGCAGTCACAACGCTAATGTAGGTGATCTCATTACCGAAAACTAACCAACATGGAGCTGTATGGGGACGTATAATAGGTAGTTACCACCCGACTTTGCCTGGAACACAGCGCTCTTCGTTTGAAATATGTTATTATTGTAACAAACCGAATGCCTTCTTGTAATTATTTTTTTGAGAGCAAAATAGATAACAAGAAGTTCATGATTAAAATGATAATGTCATCTGAAAATAGTTGGTTCAACCGAAAAATTCTAGGCGTAAAAAGATTTTCGAATTTTTTTGTTACCAGCTTACCGCTCGTTTTTTAATAGGACACACCAACAAATACTGTGCTTTATTTTTATAGTCGACCAGTTGTTCTGTGTTAAATACAATAAACAATGCATGTTTAAAATGCAATTATCTTCGCGAATTTCTCTAAAATAATGCCACCATGCGTTTACCGTGAATTTAATCTACTTAACGCTTAGAAGAGTACAAGTATCGTCCAACGTAAGTAGTGTGTAAATGCATAATTCAATACTACCGGGAATTTTATTTCTATTACAAATGTTTCCATACAAACGCATACAATATTTTCCCAGCCCAGCTGGAAGGGTGGGTGGGTACGGGTGCCGAACCACCCCTATCCCCGCCCCACATGCCCCTCATCTACCTACCCCTCTCCTCGGAGCACGTCCACCCTGATTTAATAGCCGCGAGCATGCCCCAAGGGTCACGTGACTGAAGCAGCAAAGTATGGGTCCAGATTCACACACCACCGTGAAGAAGGTTATAGTTTCTTGTCACCCTGTGAAAAGCGCCTATCATTCCTTCACGCCTCGCTTGAACATGTATATTGGTAAAGTGTCCGTTTGTCACGGGGCCAATTCAATTGATGGATTTTTCTGGGCGCTACGACTCGAGGCTTCATCCAGACTTTGTGGAATAATGATCCCACGTAGAAAATTGTCGCCGACAGAGTGGCTGCCTTCCGGCATAAGAATGTATTTCGAGCTTTGCCGTTTAAACGTACAGGAAAAACATTAGTACATTTCAAACAAGCCCTCATTAACAATTTACGTAAAGAATTACTCTTTATTCGTTGAAAGTCATTCATCATTTTTTTTCATATTACGTTCCAAAACTAGACAACATTTATAACAAATTTATTAATTTCCTTTGCCTTACTAAAATAATATCTATCAACATGTTGAGATCAAACTTAATGCAAAGAGGTGGATTATTAAAATAAATGGATAGTTTCCGTATTACTATCTAGAAAATTTATGATGAGCCGTCGGGAACTTCTGGGACAACTTAACTATTTACAGTTCGCAAAATCATTTCTAATTTATATTGTTCGTTAGACAAAAATATTGCGTAAAAATATACAGAAAACAAAACAAGACGCCGTATCGTTAATTAAGTCGAGCAATTTAGGCAAGCGCATTTTGTTGTAATCAAAAAATAATAATCTCACAAAATCAGTTAGTAAGTAGCAATCCTAATCGTGTCAAAAATGAAAAATTTATTTCTGAAATTTAATGAAACATTTAAAACACTCGAAAGAAACGCACTTTTGGAATGTGTAATACTAAATACTATCGAAGTCCACTTCTCTCTGCTTCAATAATCAGTGCGATCATATCGAGCAGAGCACAGTTTTGGTCGTATCCCATGTGATTTTGGTGCGAACTTTTGTATCTTGTCTCCCGAAGCAAGGTGTTTGTTCCGCGCGATAAGTGTTTACACATGTTTCTCGGTCCACACCCCCCCCGCCCCCCTTGTTCTGCGCTCCCGATACTCTGGCGGCGGATTATTCGGGTGTTGGGCTGAATGCCGAAAGTTTGGTCATTAGACCGAACAAGTGTCGTTTCTTCTTATCACGTACCTACTGTAATGGCACCGAGTCTGCAAAATTGCAAGATATTTACGAAGTCTTTTATATTATGCCACCCTAAGGTACGCTATTCCGTCCTTAATCCCTAATACGATATACATTATTTAACCAAACTACTAATTCACGATTGGAATATAACATTACATTTAATTTGTTCTCCTACTCTTCTCTGGAAAAGCTGCGGGGCACGAATGTCAAAATATTCGGAAAAAGGATTCAATTGACCCAAATCTTTTTGTCACAAAATAAACCGTTTTGCGGCCGTAAAATAGTTCTTACCATGTTTGGCCTCTTATTATTATTATTTGGTGGCGTTTTTCGCAATAAATAATCTCTTCCTACCCTAAAAAAATAACTACAAAAATAAATTGAAAGATGATATATTTTTTTTAAATAAGACAAATTTCTGATGAGAAATTAATTTTATTTGGCGAATATTTATACTTTTTAGTTGCAGCTTATCTTTGCCCACACATTCGACTTCCTCGGTCTAGTTTTTCAGCGGGCTACATAACGTAAAGCTATGCATCTGCATGCAGCTTGCACCAAAGGCTGTGAAATATTCCGCCTGCATTGCTAGTTGGTATTTTTGCACAGTGAAATGTTTATTTTGAAATTAGATATATAATATTATTGAATCTTGGTATTTGTGAACGTATTCTTAAATTGTTTTTTTTTTTCTATCGTATTACAAATTTTTCGCGTTTTCTGAGTATCCGCTGCTTATTATATACGCCGTAGGGTTTCAATTGTTTATATATTATCACATAAATGTAATATTTTGATGTTAGTTATGAAAACAACTTTTCAGTTAAAATATAAAAATCCGTTGAAATAAATCATCACGAAATGATTTATGTACCTTTTTCGATATATTCGAAGACGAAAATCATAGTAGATAACTCAAACAACTTTACAAATACTTACAAAATACACGAAATCAATTCAAATTAGCAGAGCTTTGAACAATAAAAATATTTGAATAATTTGTATAGCGCCGTTTTTGTGAAAAACCACCTCAAAGGCGCTAATAATTGTAATATAAAAATAAACCATTAAAGGCAACTCTAAAACGGCCGGAAACTTTTTATGATTGATGTACATGAATATATATATAATTATGATACATGGTATGTAAAAATATTTCGGGAAGGAATTTGTACCTCATTTATTTAGTTGGCCGCAACAATCAGCGGAAGATAACAATAAAATGTCCATTTTTAAATATTCATATCCAAACATGAAAAATTACACACAATTTACTTTTTGTCATGGAATAAAGCATGCCACTGTTGGAGGGAAGTCTTTTTAACGAGAGGATGGAGCAAATCTTTGTCTTGAAGAGACCAATATTTTAGAAGGGAGGACATACAAAAGCTGACAAGTCTTTCCATAGCCGAGCTTTAGATTTTGAAGCACATGTAGGAGTGGGAGAACGGAAAAAACCAACATTGTCTCTTGAAACACTACGTAACACGACTTATTTCGTTAAATATAATATGACAGCGGACAATCTGAGACTTTTTTTGATGATCATGCCATAACAATGTACCTAATTAAAACAATACCAATGTTTTACTGACTAGCAAATAATTCACCGTTTTCGTAATGGATATTTCAATCAGTGATCAATTTATCAACTGCTGGCTGGACGCAACATTACACTTTCGTACTCTGTTGTATTGTATTCAATCGTTGTTCCGTCCGCTGCGCTCCACGCCGAATACCCTAAGGTAAGATTTATTGCGACTCAACAAAGTTAATTACATATTTCGCGCGAGCTTTCGTAGAGGGAAACTTTTTCAAACTTTTCTGCATTATTCATAAAACATATTTTGACAAAGATAAACAGAATTTACGAACACGAAATTGTCAAAAAGAATTCTCTCTCACGGTGTAATTTAAGGCATTTAAAAAAATGATTTAAAACTTTATGCTTTGGCTGACACGCCGATCAGTTTTCGTGCCATAAAACACACGGATCATTTCTTTATTTATTAACTTCTAGGGACAGAGAAAGTTCACTGAATGAAATTATAATGTTATCATTCTACAAAGGTGAAACACATTGTAACATTTTTTTTTTAGATACAGTTGAACTTAATTATAACGATCACGGTAATAGCGAGGTCACGACTATAATGAGCAATTACTTAATAATATGTTAGTTCGGGCTTATTTTCATACAATCATGTGGGGTTATAATGAGGTCGCTTCACTGATATAACGTCTAAATAATATTGTCAACTCAATACGCCCGGATATGAGTAAAAAAACTTAATTCTCGAAACAGTCGAATAATGTTATAAACAAGACAAAGAAAGCCGCCCGTCCGGCACGGCGTTGAATTTTCCGTACATCACGTTAAAGAGGGTTTATAATCCCTGATAGTTGTCGCTCTAAGAAACGTTTATATCCAGTACTATCTCGGACACTATGTAAAAGTGTTGGTTAAAATCAAAGTCATACGATATTTTTTCTTTACAATTCTGTTCTTTTTTACAAATTCTTTTGTACTCTATGTCTAATTTGTATCTGGTTTTCCCTACCCCATCATTCCAAACAATTATCGATACTAAACTTTATTAATAAAAGTGAATAAAAATAAATAAATGTTTAATATTAAGTGTGCGTACAGTTTATTATAATTATTATTAGTGAAATCATAAATTAAATCATTTCGTAGTTAGTTGAGCATAGTTTTATTATAAAAATATATATATACTCGTATATATATTTATATGTGTTGCTTTATAATATGCAAGCTTTCATACCGTAGCGTAAATATATATTTAAGTAGGTAGGTACTTTCTACCTACCTACGTTTATAACGAGTTATGGCTACAAGGATCAAATTTGGTTGGTCCCTTTGTGCTCGTTATAACCAAGTTTGACTGTACATATATATATATAAATATAATGCATTTTCGTATCACGAGGTTTTTCGGCTTGATTTTTTTAAAATCGTGATTTTATTTTTACTTTGCTGATACACACCGACCAACTTTATACCTTGAAATATAAGGAATGTTGCTTTTTTCGTTTTTAATTAATGATCTGAAAATGAATTATCATCGTTTTAAAAAAATACACTCACAGAGTTTTTTTTCTTCATAAATATAATTTTAACAGACCGATCAGCTTTTTAAATTTAATACTAATGAACCTATTCCTTCTTTCTCGGAAAGACAAACAAACTGCGTAATATGAAAAGCTGTTTGTATCGTTCTTCAAAGATAAAACACAAAGAGACATATTTTTTTAGAGGATGGTTATAATATTGTAAGCGTATCATGTGCGAATGTGATCGCTTGGCTCGCCTCCAATCTGCAAAGTATATTGCGTCCAACGAGCAGTGAGTGATTTCTGCTGAGAGACTTAAAACGATATTAATCACCGGTTGACATATTTAACTTTGAAGTTTTCCATGCACTGAACGACAAGAATATTCAACTTACTTTATGAATTGGCTCAATATGTTATTACCAAGAGATCATTCATTTTTATAGGACAATCAACCCTTCTCATTCATTTTTACTTTGCAAGACAGCTGAATGTGCGATTTGACAAAGGGTAATGTCGGTATGAAAACTAAGTAAAAAGTGAAGAATCGATAATCTAGTAATTGTCATAGTTTGGCGATCTCAGTGGCGAGATGAAACGCTCCTTGACTCTGGAACCAGGGGTCACTGTTTCAACTCAGGACGTTGCCAAATAAATATTATCAAATAAGGCTTTTTTAAATACAGAATTTGAATTTTTAAAAGTTGTAAATTTGCATCTGACGGAAAGACCACACACATCAGGATATAAGTGTTCTTTGAAATGGCTTTCGCTTTATTCTTTTACCAGATCTGATAGCCAAATACTGCCCTGCCTCCATAATCGTATTCTCCTTCCCTTTCGCACTTCTTTCAGCCTCACAACATTCCCCGAAAATGGAAATGACATAGTCCCACTAGCTCCGAGCATTTGAAACTCTTTTGAGCTATCATTTAAAAGTAGTCCTTCGAATGGTTTTGACGATGATATGAATAAAAATGCTAATTCAATAAAAGTTTTTTTAGTGGTATTTACGTAAAAACTTCAGGCCTCACCTGTAGGCGAAAAAAAATAACGTTTTTAAGCATTTTATGTTGTAATAATCCTTCATATTTTACAGCGTAATTTATT
Organism: Drusus annulatus; assembly: GCA_022651775.1. Lineage (NCBI taxonomy): Eukaryota > Metazoa > Arthropoda > Insecta > Trichoptera > Limnephilidae > Drusus > Drusus annulatus. Next base: position 224,715 of record JAGWCC010000150.1, read on the forward strand.
GTTTTTTTATTCATTTTCATTATTTCTATTCATCTATCGTGCCATAAATTCAGTTTTATATGCATAAATCACGTGCCTATGCGTGATTCATCGTGTCCCATGTTAATGGCTCCACTTCCTTGGGGTTAACACCTTACGCTCTGATAATATGACCCATTTAACCCGTTTAGAAAGAAAACGCTTGAATTTGTAACGAGCATTGAGAATAAAAAATACACGTGGTGAATTGTAAGCGACTGCTCTGACATTACATGTTGAAATAAATGGTTTATTTGTAAAAAAATAAACCTAACCTAACCCACGTAGGCTTAAGATAAAAAAAATTATATCTTACGTTCTTGAAACTGTGGTTTCAATTATTTTTTTCGCTTAATTCTGTATGCGCAAGGAAAAACAGAATGTGTAAAAAAACATATTTTAAGCTACGTTTGCAGAATTGTTCTTTCGATACATAAGAAAAATGAGATATGTCATTAAATAAAAATAATGTGCTATTATTTTTTTTTAAATGACATGAAATGATTACATACAAAAAACGAAATTCCTAATTTTTTTTTTGACTCTCCCGAACATTTGCGTTCACAGACTCATTTCGTTCTACCTTGCGCAAACAGAATTAGACCATCACTAATGCAAACTTTCTCTCTCATTTTGATAGGTATAAGCAACGTCACTGCTGACTAAATTAAATTGATAAAAAAACGCATATCCCGTATATATTATTAGGTACGTTGACTTTACTAACATAACTGCAAAATTATGCAAAATACTATTGAATGCGGGATAAATTGTGTTTATAGATTAAATCTGTTGGTCGTGTGCTTAAATAATAAGTATGTGGTACCTACTCATAACTCAATAAGATTTAGAGATAAGTGATTTTCCAAAGTAGGGTTTTAAATAACTACTTTGTGTAATTTTACTTTACCCTTTACTGCATGGATTTTTCAATCCTTCCATAAAAAAACATATTTGTTTAGAAATATATTTAGAATCATGTAAAAAATAGTTTAATAATTTTTTTTTTTTAAACAATTACAAAATATTATTTCTAATTTTTGAAACTGTTAATTCGTGGTGGAATTCATTTTAATGATTTAATAAAACAAATTTGTGGTTCTTTATTCCACTTTCATTATTTTGACTGATGGACCGGTTTCAGCCTATGACGGCCATCTTCAGGCTTATATACTATTTTGGGGATAGTAAACAATGATTTTACTTTACCATTCATCAGTATTGTTGCATGATTTTGAAAAAGTTATTTTAATTTACTTATTTTACACTTGACTTATTTATTTAATTTATTCATAAATGGAATTTTAATGAACCATCATAATTTTTTTTTTTTTTCTCTCATTTACATAATTTTTATTTAGTTGTCAAGGTTTATATTCTATTCAATGACTGTTAATTACTTCTGTTCAATTTTTTGTTTTCCCAGTATCAATTGTCTTTGATTTTAAAAGTGCAAACATAATTTTGGTTCTTTAAATGTTTGATAATTGTTGAAAAAATTACATTATTTGCATCATCATTATTATAATGGATCGGATGATCAAATTATTTTTTTTGAGTTTTCTTTACAAATGATTCTAGTTGTTTATTCATAGCCCCAACGTTTTTTATTGTTTGAACTTAATTAATGAACTTAATGTTATTAAAAATATTGCCAACAATAATGGATATAGTAGCGGAACAATTAATAATTTAATAAAGAAAAAGAAAAAACCCTAACATTAAAACTAATTTCACAAGGCCTTACACAGAAAAAAATGACGAAGTTCTCACCAAACAATGGGCAAAAAATCCCATATATTGGCGAATTATCCACTAAAATCTCGAGAATTACAAATAATGATAAATGTAGAACAGCCTTTTACAATGTAAATTCCTTAGGAAAAATTTTGATCAACAATAAAGACAAGAGAGAAAACTAGATAACTCAGGGGTTTATCAAGTTAATTGCTCTAATTGCCCGTCACAGTACATAGGCCAAACGGGTAGAGCGTTCAAAACACGCATTAAAGAACATTTCACCAATTGGGTTAACGATAAAGGTGAACTTTCGAACGTTGCATTGCACCTACTAGATAACAAACACTCGTTTTAAAGTCCTACAGGAAAGGACAAAAATTAGACAGACTAGAATCAATGGAAATAACCCGTCTAACTAATAAAGTTGACCAATTTGTCATGAATAAACAACTAGAATCATTTGTAAAGTCTCCGCTACTATACCCATTATAATTTGTATCATCCGATCCAATGTAATAATGTATATTCCTAACTAAAAAACATATCATGATTTAAAAAAAAAAAAAAAAAAAATCCCCAAACAATCAATAGGTAATAACAATAAATGTAAGTCATTACCAAAGTGCATAGCACTCAAAAATTCCTTGATACCGAGAAATTATAATAATAGAAGTAATCTACTCTAACAGTGCATAATGAATAGAATCATAAAAACTAATATACCATAACGTTGGGAGTAACCCAATAATTATAAAATTATGTTGTACATCTGACATAAAAAACTCATTAACAATCAGTATTCACCAACCTTTCATTATATAAATACATTGTCAATTCATATTTATAGAAATGCAACTGTAAACCCATCTTAAATATCAAATAAAATAAATAAATATTCCAGATAGATATATAAAATAGTAATACCAATAAATTAAAAGTAACTTTTACCCTGTAACTATTAAAATCATGCAACAATACTGATGAATATAATTAAAGTAAAATCATTGTTTACTACCCCTAACATCCCCAAAAATAGTATATAAGCCGTAGGTTAACAAACATTTGTACTAGTCTGAAGATGGCCGTCATAGGCTGAAACCGGTCCAGTCAAAATAATAAAAGTGGAATAAAGTTACAAATTTGTTTTATTAAATAATTACAAAATATTTATAATAAATGTTTTTTTTTCATATTTGGCACTACATGCAATATGGCTAATAAATACACTATTCCCAAATTTGTCACACTAAGCACTAAAAGTATACCAACCACACCAAGGAGTAGAAAAAAAATATATCTTAATATTTATTTTTACTTCTAAAATAATTCACGGAATGAAATATCACACTGCGCTCGTTCAAGAAAAGGCCGAAATGACAACTTACTGATAACTGGCAGAACTGTTCGATTTATGATAATGCAGAGCTCACAGTAAGGATTTAGCTGAAAATAAAATACAAATATGGCCCACATAGCCCTTTATAATGATAACATTCAGAGTTAAGGGTCAGCACCCAAAAATACATACAGAGACATTTAGACTTTCACAAGCAATACTACAAATGATGTATTTGTAAATTATATGTGTGTATTTATGAAAATGTCTAGGGTTTCCTGTGAATAAAAATATTTTACTGTAATCTTTTAAATTATGTATGAAATGCCTACTGGAACTTTAGGTAAAACGTTCAAAAAAAATTTCGCTGGTTTTTAAACTGCAGCTTTGACTGACATTTTAGCGTGTTTTTTTGAAGAATTTAAAGGATAACAGTTAAAAATTGTATTCACTGGAAATTTCAGACATTTTTCTAACTACCCACAGAAGATTTGCAGTATTGCTTGTATTAGAATGTTACAAAGTGACGTTAAGTGTAATTCTTGGGTGCTGGCCCTTAATTCTAATTAAAACCAATTTTAACAACAGCCTGATGAATATCCTTATACTTCGCATGTGTTTTCTAAAACTGCCGTGACTCTCTGTCCCCTATTTCTTTCCTTACATTCGTCTATCTTGCATAATTTTGTTTTATTTTTTGTATTTGACTTCAGAAAAGGAAATTCCACTGAAATTGAAAAAAAGTCCATTTTGAATATAATAATAATAACACGCTGTAAAACTTTCCGAAAAACTGTTAAAACTTTTCGAATATTCAAATTCAATGATCGTTTACACTCTTTGCCCTTTTCTCGAAAATAACAACAAGAAGCGTACGCATGACAAAAGGCTATTTCTCAGTGACTCTTCACAAGGACATTACTGTTGAAAATGTATAAATGTGCACCAATACACACAACTCTGAGCTTGTGTTTTTTGGGTCAACTCAAATTGTTTGACCTCTAAGCCTTTATTGTTACTTGCAGGGGTTTATTTATATATTTTAGTTTGCCCTGACGAAGGCACGGTAGTGCTAAAACCCAAATTTAAAGTTGTGTTTCGAGCAAAGTTATTGCACCTACGCAAATACGAAACTTTTTAAGGCTTAAGTTCAGAGACCTTCGCTGTTCTTTTATATTTTATCTATTGAAGATGTCTGTACAAAAGACCACTTACTAGATATTCATTATCTGCCTACGAACTTGGTACACGCTTCCAAGCTTCCTGATATCTACGTCGTCATATTGCATACATACAGCACTAATACGCTGTTACGTACATAATATGTGATATTACATACTAAGTGTTTGTGTATCATACATGGTGGGGGCATCCCCGTGTTCGGGCATGTAGGGTATTAGACATTATACCGAATGTGGGGTCTGTATGCAAAGGAGATACATCCTATCGCAAGATATGTATGCGCTATAACCTGTCGATACCATTAGCCGATAGGGAAACCTAAAAAGCTCTATGGTGGTTGGAATTAAATGCATGTAGTGGGTGAATAATCTATCGCAGATTTGTAGCGGTATTGCAATGCAAAGGTTTTCGCAATTGGTTTACGTACACCGTGCTTTACTCATACCGCGAACACTCAAGGGGTTCGTAATGCATTAATCAATTATGTTTTAATAAAAAGCTCCAGCGTTTATGCTAGGTGTTCAGAAACTTGTGATACAAGCAGAAAACTGGTGTATCTTCAACACATTTAAAGTCGATTTTGTTCTACAACTGTTTTTGGTCCGAGCTTTCATTTTCGAATAAATCTAAATCAAACTTGTTTTTTTTTTGGTTAAATTCATATTTTTTGGTCACTACGGAGTTACTGTCAGCTGTTTGATATATTTTTAAATGCGTTTAAGCGGTGACCTGTTTCCGATAATAGATTTACCTAATATTTGCCAAAAAAATGCGTTTAAAAAAATTAAAATAAAATCTCAAACAGAAAAGAATATATTTTCATTTCTCTTTGTGCTGCAGATTATGACATTCATCTGCTATTCCACGAGTTTTTGACAACCCATGTAAATCTGCATGTACTATTAATTTGTAGAAAAAAAGTGTTAATACCAAAGAGATAATCCAATAAAGTGTGTTGTGTGTGTACCCGAAGAAAGGTTAATTTTCCTTAAGTTCGCCGTCGACAACGGCAACCTGGGCGTTTGTTATATTTATTTTTTTCGCTAAGCAATATGAACATGTATTCGGTATCGATTTTTATTTTTTTCGAATATCGAAATTCTTTCTTGAACAGAAAATCGATTTTATTGTCCTGTCTGGGACCTGAGTCTAAAGGTCTTAACATTGGCGAGCTGAGTTTTGTTTTTTAATGTGTATATCGAAGTGTAGATCACACTTTTAAGGCTTTCTGTTCGGTGAGTGTGAGCTTAGCTTTTCATTTTTACTTACTAAGGTTTCCGTAATTATACGCAACAATTATTTTATCACATAAAAAGCTATGTTTATACGAGCTTTTCGTCAACTGAACTTAAACAGTAAATTTGTTTGGGTCGTAATGAAATAAATACGCAAATGTTTTTTCTTAGATTTATAAATTTAAAAAAAGTTAATAAGGAAGCACAATTTTGTAAAAAAGCACCAAGTTTCAGACATTAACGTCCATCTATGTACTTCGTTTTTAAAACAGAAAATAAATCATTGTCTGGTATGTTAATGAAATCATCATCAATACCCGTCATAGAACGAGCGCGCCTTTCGAATAGATCAGTGTCGCCAACAATAGAGCAGGCGACTTATCCAATAAACCAAGATCGTCCACCAGATAAGTCTTGGGTCTGTCGGCTGTCGGCTGTCGGCAGCGCGGTACTAGCGGTTTGGTTGCAGTGACGGCGGAGCGTTATTACGGATGGCGGATGACAAGCTTCGGGTCCATTAATCACGGGCTCGGGACACAATGAGATGAGGATCTCTTTTTCACGGGTGATTTAGCCCAATATATCGCTCTCTAATGGATCCGCATTACAGTATCCCCTACCAAATCTTGCGTATGCAGTAATTCGGGCACCAAATCTCGTTGATAATTTATGAACCAAAAAATATCTGATTACATCAAATCTTTTCTTGTAACATAAGCAATAGCATGTGGAAAAATTCGCCAGTTTTCCCATTTTTAAACAAAAAAAATAAATTTTTAAACATTTTCAATATGTTAATAGTCCGTAGCTGACAACAGTCGCATTGACCTAAAATTCTAGATAAAAAAGTCGTGTAAATACCATGAGGTCAAAGCTTTTAGTATTACCTCAGTTTAGCTACTACCCTCATGTTTTGTGAAAAGTTTTTTATATGTGCCATGATTATTTTTTAAATTGTGTATGTTGTCACATTATTGAATATTACCTTTCAGTGGATATCCAATACTAATACGTTGGCTTTAAGGTTGCGTGAACAATTTACAACTAATCTTTCGCGAAACATATTTCATAAGTCGCACACTTGCGGTTGAGCTTTTTTAATATTTTCCTCCATTATCTGAAAATAAATAAATCAAATAGGTGTTCACGGAGGTTCGGTGGCGAATATAATTTCAGGCGCGGCAGGCGGAAGGCACCCATTTGTGACGCGAGATTACGGCCCCTGAACTTTCTTTCGGGGTCTTTCAGAAGTTCGGCGCGGAAGGTCGTAGCGCACTTCGGCTGCTTAATCCGCGCAAAGGGCGCCGGGTTATTTGCATTAACATGCATCGACGATCATGTGGACTAATACTTTGACATATGTTATCGGTATTATTAAGCGCGTTGACATATTTTCTCAGCGTGATATTAAGTGCGTTAACATATTCTCAGAATCACATTATGTGCAATGACATATTTTATAACACCGCTTATTAGATATCCCAGAGGGGTTGCCCTTTACCCTCTGAAACATCCCTCAATTTTATATGTCATTTTACGGTCACCATTTTTTTTTTTAATTGTGTTATTTATAATCATTATTGGCGATCCTGTTATTATATTTCGAATGTTAATATTTTTACTACAACCCTGTTGAAAAAGTTTCACAATATTCGTGACCTTTTATACCCTCGCGCTTGAATAACTCCGCCGGTAGAGTATGTTCACCGGAACAAAAAGAGTTTTGGAAATATTTTAAACAAAGAAGTTTTTTTCATTTCCTGTTCGGATCAGTGATGCGCGCTTCAGTTCGGTGGCAATTGACATGTAGGATGTAGGCCATATCGACACCGTAAAATTTACGAAAAATAGTACCTGACTCCGTTTTACCATACCTCCTCTACCTAGCTGTGCTCCTGTTAAATTCTTTTTGCCGGTAATAATGATTTTAAGTCGATACCTGTAATAACCAATTTTTCATGCGAATTACAGTTTCTATTGTAATATTAACCAATGTTGTGGATACAACTCATATATTGTGCTGGAGAAACGCCAATACACTGCTACTCAATTTTGATAAAATCATTGTTTTTCCTTAATTTTCTTCGTTGTTATATTACATATCATAAATACGAAGCTCATTGTTGGACTATAATAACGTAATAGTAGGATTATTCAATGAGCAAATCCTTCTCTATTGGGAAATTGTAACAAGAGAGGTTTAATCTATAAATGAGTGTTCGGTTCAATTATTGCTTGCCTGCTCAATTGACTGGAACTTCATTTCCGTACAATATGTTATATGTTTTCATGTTTCAACAAGAAAACATATTGGGTGTCTATCGTAAATACTTAACTTTCACTTGCCGTAGGATATATCTGTAATGTGCATTGATTAATTTATATTGCTTTAGATCTGTATAAGTAAGAAGTTTTTAACTTTATTGTTTTCAGCGTATTATCAAATCTCGTTTAGGATTCTAGGAATATTTATTAACTACTGTTTGCTAAACAAAACTCTCGCAACGCGTGTCAAGAGCAGTAGTTTTATTGGTTGGGTTCACATAAAGTATTCTATAGCAATACTTTGAATATCTCGCTTTGCTAAATGAAAGCTTTATTAGAAACGATAAAGCTTTATTCAAATTTAAATAATACTTGAATCTTCAGCTCCCATGAGCTGGATAAGTTTTCATTATCTTAAATTGGTATAAGTATGTTTTTCTGTATTATTATTATAATAGCATGTTGATATTTATATCTAGGTACCTATTTTGCAATCGGTATACTGATTTGTTATTTTTTTTCATCCACGTCGACATTGACGATTTTTAGGTAAAGCTAAATAATTATTTGAAGATGATATCGTTCTCGTTTTACATAACGTATATTATATGAAGTGGTCGGTAGAACAGTGCGTAGGGCACTCGGTTGAGAGTCGGGCGGATCGAGTTCGCATCTCACGTAGAGTACCGACTTGCTTACTTTATTTTTTAGTTAGAAAGTCTCTCTCTATTTTAAGTAATGATCTATAACTTGTGTAAAATATGTTAATTCGTCTGTTTAATAGTATCTCACCAGGAAAATATTCTTCAGAAGAAATAAAGTAGAGTCTGCGCAAGTCCTGTAAAATATCCATTGTTAAATTGAAACTTGATTATTTTTTTTAAATTCTGTAATTAGGCTTTAAGAATTTATTATTGTTATCAGTACAGTACTCCTGTAGTACATGCAGTAATATAAAATGTGAATACAGACATGAGAAATGGTATAAAAATAACAATAACAAAGAAAGAAAAATTAAAATCGAAGTATTTAATAGTAATCTTTAAAAAAATACATTGAAAGATTTTCATTAAATTAAATTAAATAAATATAACGTGAAATGAAATCGATTACAAATGTATGATAATTATATCAGAAACCACTTAAAGTCGTGCAATTTGCTAAATGGGTCAAATTGACATAGCAAATTACTTTATTATAACTGCAACATATTATTTATGAAAGTAATTTGAATAGAACTATGTTCAAGTCCCGATCACAGTTAAATGTAAAAAAACGCTAAATTTAAAAAAGTTGCAGTTTTCACCGTTCGATTACATCAAAGTTCAGAGTAGTATAGAAGGCGGGAAAAGGCCGGGTGGACGGGCGTCCGCTGTCAACTCCCCCTTTCTCCCACCCGCTCATCGCCCACGTCCTCCACTGCCAGGGCTAATGGCCGCCGCGCTCGCTGGGCGGGAAGAAATTTGAATGATGCGCGACTAAATTGGCCGGCATTACGGACATCATGGCGCGATCAGGCTGACGGGCGGCGTATCTCAGCCGGGCAGCCCTGACCAGCGGCAAAACAATTTATAATGGACCGCAGTCCTAATGGCCTGAGTGGGTCAGGCACGTTAATACTCGCACTTAGGCTCTCGGCGCCTTGGGTAAACGTCGGATACGAGAGAAGTGCGGGGATGTTTGAGGCCCTTGGGGACAGACCATTCACGTTCCTAGGGAAGGAAGTACAATCATTTTCCACCGTTCCATTTTCCTCTGTAACTTTAACTATAAGTTTTGTATGAAAGTTTTCCAGTTTTTACTAAACGTGCTATTTGATCACCTCTTCACAAGGCATTATTATTATTTTATAGTGTATTACATGAAAAAACAATGCATAATATAATACACGCCAAATGCATTAGAACTATGGAAGAGATGAAGCAGATATGATTATACTTTTGTAGAATGCAATTACTTTGTGGTTTGACATATTTAAAGAAATGAAAAAAAAACTTTGTATAAGACCACGTATATTTATATTTTATGACCGACCGGTTTCGCTTAGCCTAAACATCATCAAGGTACATAATTAAACTAATCAAAAAATACAAAGTGGGTGTTTATACACACATACAAAGGGAGAACAAACTATAAAATAATGAAAAAAAAAACAAAACAGTGAGAAAACAATAGAATAACATTTATTTATCTATAAATTGTAATTAACCTAATATCATGTACAAAAGCTTTCTTAAATTTATAGGATAACTAGTTACCAGTAAAAAAAATATGTTATATAACTTGACTAGCCAAGAAAAAATATTAGTTGCCTTGATCCACTCATTTCAAATATAGAATAATGTCTGCTATATGTAGGTACCTACTTTATAAGGTAGATAGGAATTAAAAAATATTTTTTTTATAATTTGGTAATTTTAATTAACATCAACTCCAAATTTTAAATAAAATAAGGAAATTATTTATGGTTGATTATAATATTTTGTCTTCCATTTTGATGAATTCTTCCAACATTATTATGATTTGCATGTGCGTTTATAAAGTCATCGCGTAGTTCCGGGTAACGGCATTATCACATGCTCAATATAGTGCCTCAGACAAAGGTTTCATATTCCCCTTGGCAAAGATCAAAAACTCCGCCCAACCGAGCGGCGAACTTTTAAAAGCATGACTCAGCGCGGAAGAGGAAGATCACGAAACACCGTAGAGAGGCTGAGAGGCCGGGAGGCTGGGAGGCTGGGAGGCTGGGAGGCTGGGAGGCTGGGAGGACTGAGGGAGAGTACTCGGAGCTCCTCCAGTCTTCGTCTAAAATTTCACTTACGGAGAACATAATTATTCCGCCATTACACGCGTATTACCGTACACCGTCTGTACTATACTCGTTGTGTCTATTGGTGCCATACTTCAGTGATCGTCAACCAACCATAAATTGTTATCATAAAAGCATGATTCTATCATCTTCTAGTTTTTATTATCATTTCTCAAGTATTGTTTGTAAACACCGTCTGAAGGATCAGTTTTCAGTTTCATTTTCTTAGTATAAGGCAGAAATTATAATTTTCTAGTCGAAATACTCTTGAAGTTTTCCAGCTATGGTAACATAAAATTTAACCATAGCTGAAGATACTCAACTTGAACTAATTTCATTGTTATTATTTTAATTAGTTTATTATTTAATCCTGACTTATTGGCTATAAGAGTATTACCATAAAATTTTCAGTGAATTTAATAAATACTAAACTAACATTAAATTTATCACTCAAATATCATCATTAAATAATAGCTTTTTCTTTACTTCCAATTATTGCATGTTTTTCCATGCCATTTCTTATATTTATTTAACAAGATCTCATAAAAACAGTTGCTTACCAAATACATTAATAGATGAATGATATAAAAATATTGTAGATACATGCTAAGTGTAAAAAAATAAATTAAACATTTATGTACATCTCACATATAGACAAGGTATTATATGTCCAAAGGAGTTATATAAGTACAAACTTTATAGTATGCAAGTACATACTTTTTAATTATCTTATTTTGTTATATTTTATTTGAATATATATTTACATATCTGCATTACCATACAACAGATACGTACTGTTTGAAAAAAAAGTTGAATTAGTATAAAGCCCAAATTAGGCATAAATAAATAAACGTTAACATGATTATTTTTTGTTTGGAAATTCTTCATCAACGTAACTATTTTTAGCTCTCAAATTCACTACAATATTTATCGATAGAGTTTTGAAACATTAATTTAACTTTGAAAAAATAGACTACATAGATTGTTTGATGCACATTTTTCAACTTTTCAAATTGAAAAAATATTTTGAATGTCAAAGCTCAATCGTTGCCAGTAACCCTCTGATTTTTCTTGATAAAATAGAAATCATGTTCTTCGTGGCACTACTGAATGTACCAGATTTTGTCTAAATAAATGTTAATGTCTGGGGGACGGGATGTTTAAAATGGTGTTAGTAACCAGCTGCAGCGCAAATTATCGATCTTCCTTTTTTCAACTTAATTTAATTGGATGTATGTCGCATTAGTAGTAGCACATTTACAAGCACTAAATTTCATTTTTTATTTTTTATATATGATTATTACAAATTATTGTGGAGATTTATTAAATGAACGTTGTTTTAGAACCTATTTCGACTGTCAATATAATATCATGTTTTATTGTTTGTCTGAAATAATAAGACTTAATTTAGTTGATGCAGGTATAAATAGAAGAAAAAAAAAGTGTACGGGAAAAAAAACAATTAAAAAGTATATTGAATCTATGAAGTTTTGATTAAATAGCTAAAACAAACAATATTTTAAGTAATAAAATAATTTTGGCTAAATATTTCTGAGGAAAATTAGTACTCACCGACCACAAAAGGCTTAGAACCGCTGCTGTAGACTACTGTTTTGCTGGAAATCTATTCTCTATTGTGAGAACGAACATTGTGAGGAGCATCGAATTTCATAATTGAAGATAAATAAGTGTGCAATATAATATCTATGTGTGAATTTTTTTATATATATTTTGATCATATTTCTAATAATATGGCTTTAAATTTGTTAGTTATGTTTTTCTGCGTAATACGAAATTGCTTTATATCACTATTTTTTTTTTCATTGTTCTATCTTTCAGTTTTCTCATCTCAACACATCTATTAAATGCCATTTTAATATTGGTGGTATGAGAACATCTGTCATTATTTTTCTTGTCATAAATCATCTTATTACTTACAAAAAAACGAATAATATTTTTTTTATTTGGAATATTAAAAAAAGTTTTTTTGATACGTATTATTTTACCTGTGTTGTTTTGATTTTACTGCCTCACCTCACCCGAGATAAAGAAAAAAAAATTACGAGTATTTCTAAGATTTAAATCTTATGATGGTAATATCATTACCAGCTAAAAATTATTGAGTATACTTCAACGTCGCCATTTTGTTGCTTTGTAGGCAAAAAAATCCAAGCAAATCAACTTGAACACTTCATTTAAAAAATATATAACTTGCGTCCCATTGGAAAGATTATATGAAGAACCATTTAATCAATTACAAAAATTTACGATGAAAGTTGATTTGAGAATTTAAAAAATTTCTACGCAATTTCCAGTTTAACACATTCTACTGTCCATAGCCTTCAATTTTTTTTTACTCTCTTTGGGATTTTTTTTTCTACTGACCGTCTTGTTTCAAAGTTCTATCTAATTCATTTTCCTCGATTTTTAAGAAACAAGATTTTTGGCTAAAATTAGCTTTTATTTATGAAAAATACATTAGGTTTTTTTTCAACGTATTCTTCTAATATCTTCTTATCAGCATCGATTCGTCTATTTTGAAGAATTCACATCTATTGTTATTCATCGCGTGGGAATAAAATGCGAAGAAGAAGCTGCCCGCCAACATCCCCTGTCAACAGGAACAGGCTTCTATTCATCCAAACGTAAACGGTGCGGTGGATTTTGGGCTCTCAGTTTAGCGCGAACTCCGAAGCGATGTGTAATCGGATTTCTTATCCATTGTACTTTTAGGGGTAGGTACGTAATCCAATAACAAAGAAGGCTGACGTAGGCACAACGCGCCAGGAACAAGTAACGTACTTAGTTGGTACGAGTAGTGCCCGCGTAGTTTATATTTCCCGTACGTTTCGTACGCGTCGGCACACTTGAGGCGCAGTTTTCTACATCGTGTTCTTTGAGGCTTTAAAACGTCTTGTTTCATTTTTGTTCACGTTTTTTTAATGTCTATAGGCTTTGAGGGTGAGGACATTCAAACATATTTTTCATCAGAATTTAGAAAATGTACGCTTTAGAAAGCAGGAAAATGAAGAATTAACGCTTTTTTGCATGCTTTGTTACTTTCTCAGCATTCATTCAAATCTACAATTTACTCAGTAAAGTATAGCTTATTATCTCTATTGAAAGTTGGCTACTCTATAGAAAATAAATATTGAAAGTGAAAAATTGTGTATGGTAAAAGATGTAGATTTACTTTAGTATGTTTTTTTCCGAATATTTGAACGTGTTCTATTTTGTTAGTAAAGCAAATTAAAAATGAAAGATGTAAAGAATACACATACAGAAACTATTATTTGATTTTTTAATATTGTGAATTTTCTGTATGATATACATGATTTACTAGGATTTATCAACTTGATTGAAGTCCGTAGTAAAGCGTGAAACGAAGTCACCGTAAATTTTAATTATTAAAGGCTTCTGATATTTGAAAATGCAAATGGTAACAATAAAAAAACGCGACTTTATCGCGTGGTTTCATTGTTCCATAGACAAACGTATAAATAAGATGATATGGGTATTAATAATATACGTGTAGTGTGAAATGATATGCTGAACTAGCTTTACCCGAAGTCGTAAATGCGTCCAAAATTAGGCAAACTCAGTCGAAATAACGGCGCCGATCGTGGTTTTGCATATCATGTCGTAAATATAATCCCCGCTGTGGCGGCTTATTTATTCTCGGTCCTACTTCGAATCCCGCTCGAATCCCGTTCCGACTCGAAACGTGTCGGCGACGCAAACGTGCCGGAAATCTCCTCTACGAATTCGGAATTGAAAAATTCTAAGAGCCGATGACGAGAATTCAAAGGATCCTTCAACCGACACAACGCGGGGACTGTCAAACAGTAAATCTGCGGGCTGGCTCAGCTGGCTGGGGCCGACAGAGGAACGGTTAAGGGCGGTGGTGGTTCATGGTCATTCTTAATGACAGTTCAAAAAGAGTTGAAAGAAAAGAAACAAAATAGTTAGTAAGGAATCGCTTACGGGAGGCTGTTGCTCAGTTCCCGTCTTTAGTTCAGCACGCAACGCAAATCGGATTAGGCCATTCCTTATTTGGAAAAAGCTTCCGAAGTAACTAACTGATTCAGAACACTGAATGTTTGATCAAGATACCTGCTTGCTACTGCCGCGGACGTTCCTATAAATCTGAAAATATATATTTTTTATTTTTTTTCTTAGATGTTATTTTGTGTGAAGAATATCATTGATCTATTTTACTTACGTCCGCAGTTAAAATTCGAAAATGATATGTGAGCTTTGTTTGCAGTATATCTTTCTGTTCATAAATTGACTTGATGGATTGCCAAAACAAATGATTAATTCTTTTTTTTAACTATAAATCAGAAAATATATGTGCTGAAGCAACAAAAACTATTCATCGGCATATTTTGACTTCGTGAAATTCGTACACTTTTCCTGTACGAAATCTTTATTTCAGCTCTCGGTATCATTGACAACGTAGTTTTAAAAATCGACAGTTTTTTTTTTTAATAAAGACCTATCGCAATCTGGATTGTTTCGTATCTTTCAGAGGTTTGAAAAACGATTATTAAAATATCATTAAAACTGTGACGAAGCCGGGTATAAGATATTTGTAGATATGTAATAAATCAATTTTATTACGTGAACGATAAATTCGTTGATATTTTGTTTAACTTTTATCAAAGCTTTTTCAATGCAGAATAGTATTACTTCCCAACGTAGAAACGTTCATATGAGCGGAACAAGTATCCAATAAAATATTTCTAACTCAGTTATTAAGGTTTAATCCAAAAAATACGTTTTTTTTTTGTATAATCCTTGTTTGGCTTTTTTCTTTTTTTTCCAATAACCCTTGATATTACATTTTTTCTCAAAACATTTTTCACAGATTTTCAGGCTTCAGACAAGTTGCACAAAAAGCGCGAATATTTTCACGCGCCATTATTTTCATCTGCGACATTAATGCCGTAGTAAATTAGACGGAGCGCGCCATCTAGCGCCGCCCGCACGCACCGCTCGGCCGGCGCTGGCCAACCGGCCGTCTACAACAGTCGACCGAAAATAAACTTCGCTTTGACCGAAGATTCCCGGCCACTCCGACCGGACGGCGGTGAAAAATTACCCCTCGGACTGTTCTGTAAACACCGCGTCAGTGCTTCGGCGGTCGACTTGACAGTTAAATAATTTTAGAGGACGTATCTTAAACGAATTGTAAATTTCGTCAAGAACGTAGCAACCTATAAAATCTCCATTAATTATTTAACTGCATAATATACTACCTGCAGCGTTCCAGGAGGCATCCTTAAAACTAAAATTATTTCACAGATAAGTCTCGATAACGTCATGCGATTTAAAAAAACGTTTTTCTGTGAAAGGTTATATGGAAGTATTAACCTACTGTCCCTGAATAAAGCCTTAGCATTGTATCAAACGAAGGGTACCTTACCGAGTAGCCTACTATCCGACCGACAACTAACGCTTTACAAACTTATCTCTGCATTCGGGAGCGATCTATAAAAAATACGTATTTTGTATTTGTTTAGACCTAATTGAGGGTTTTTTCTCCTTGTTATGTTAAGTTTTGAAATCAATCAATGCGAAGATTTGTTGTATTCTATCGCCACATCTTTTCTCTTCTGTAGTCTTCTCTTGGTTAATCAAACACACTTGAAATAACAGACTGGACAGTCCTAGCCATTATTAACGGTGATAAGTCCCGGTGATGGCGGCCGACGTTCAGCTTTCGACTTTTACGACTCTATTGCTGTTTTGTAGACACCGTTCATCTTTTATTGTATTTCAGTGAAATGTAAATTAAGACATAAAGTTAACGTCGTTTTCCTGCCATATATCATATATTCAAAGATGTGGACTAGTTGTGACAGTGAAAAAGGAAATCCTTCGAATGAATTTGATTAAGCATTGATTTGTTTTGTAAATTTCTGGTTTTTGTCAATAGCGAGGTGATCACTTATCATAGATTCAATTAAAAAGTAAAAAGTTTTCTGACATAATCAAAAGACTTTTTCGAATAACAAAAATAACGTTTATTTTAAGCCAGAGGAAATGGAGTCATAGTAGAACTAAGTAGAACCACGAGATCCAGCGAGATCAAAGCAGAAAATAAATAAAAACGAATGATTTGAATAAGTTGGTACTCTAGAGAAAGCGTTTAAGCATTGCGTAAAATATATTATGTAGGTGCTATGTACATATTTCACTGAAAAGAAAGGAATGAATGAATGAAACAGTATTTCATTTATATTGACGTGTGAGTGTTTTGGCTTTGCAAACATATAAATTTCTATTAGGTGTCAAAACGTAATTTTGATATTTATGGGAAGTGAATAAAATATGTAGTCACCATGGTAACAATATTTGGTAACTTTCGTCAAGTGTTTTTTAAAGATTACTTTACTACGTCATTCTGTGGACAAGATGGTGAGCGCTGATATGTTTTCACGTTAAAAAAACTCTGTAATAAGCCTTTTGAAGATTCCACGTAGGTCGTGAAGCTTAGGGAGAATTGATTTCCGTAACGATATAAATTGTACCGTCATGAAACAATCACAATCGCTTTGTACGTAGATATTTATGGATGTTTTTTTTTCAGTTCCTACTTTAAATTATTACTCGTTCACGTGTCTACGTGTGTTCGAAATTCGATGACCACCGTAGCAAAGCGGTGAGGGTCTTACTTTGGACCCAGTTATCGCTGTTTCGAAACCTGGCGTGGGCAAATATGTATTTTTTCAATGAACATCGGTCATTTCGAAAAAACAATGTACATCAGTAATATGTTTATTTCTGCGCCGCGTTCCAGAGTGGGATATACTTTGAGTATCACCCCTGTGAGAGATCACCATTCAGAATCAACAAATATCTTTGTAGGACTTTTGCTATGTTTAAAGACCTAAGGTACGTATTTATTTTATTTTATTTTATTAGGAACATAAACATGTTAAAAGTATTATCAAATAGAGAGATGACTGTAAATATTTCAAAATTAATATGTTCACAGCATACATTATAATATTGTAATTAACAGTATAATACACAAACGCTGCACTACGCCCAACATTGTGCCTAGGTAATTGACACCTGATGCATACAACAATAATGACATGGTGGCCAAACAAATAAAACATAATTTGTTACTTAGATGCCATAGTCTCACTGGTTTCAAGCAGATTAAACCTTCCTTTCCCCTCTCCCCTAGTTCTCTCAACCTCGTAACAATCTCTAGTGGGAATGCCATAGTTCTCCTGGTTCCAACTCGTAAAGATTTTTGTACGGTATCACAATAAAATAACATAAAACCTGTGAATTGTAAAGCTCTCTCGAAAAAAATTATATAAAGATAGAACGCAAACGAGCACGGGCTCTTCGCACAGCTTTCAAAGAAAGAAGCAAAACGTAAAGAATGGCAAGGAGAAGAGTTTTGTTAGTATTCCCCGTGTACCGTGTACCCGTGTAGAACCTTTTTTCCGCTCCGCCAAACAGATTAACTGAAAGCGCCCTCCGATTAGATCGACAAGTTTGAGTGGCCGCCGCTAGGAGCGCTCTCTGCAGCGCCGGTGATTTCCGGTGCGGTTCTTGGCTATTTATTAGATCTGGTTAGTAGAGACCGAGTACTTCTGCACTCTACATTGATGCAGTACAAAATAGGTATTTTTTTTAAGTATGAATCTTTTTATTTTACTTGCTCATTTTACAAATTTTATGTTGAATTTATACCAAGCTGGTCAGTACACATTGGAATAGAGTACGTACCTGAACACGTGTGCACAAAATTCTTTTTACTGTAGCTAAACTTGCTAAAAACATTCTTATTTTTTTAATTTAACGTTCCTCTTTATTCAACTATCTTGCTAGTAATAAGCTATTTTTCTGAAAATTTAACATTTCTCTTTCCTCAGGAATTTTTTCTTATACGCTTTTTAATATCTTATGAAAAAAAAAACACTTCTTGCTTCAGAAAATTTCACCAATACTTGTGAAATAAAATCGATTTTCTAAATTTCTATTCCTTTATCTATTTTAGCTAAAAGTAATTTTTCGAACATTCTTCTGAAAAAAATGCATTTCTTCGTTTAAAACTTCACTTCAAATGGAAAAATAACTACAATGGATTAGATTTATTTACTCGTGCTCTGCTGAAATATTTAACTCGTTAAGATTTTTATTTTAGCAGGGTTTAATTGGAGATATTATTTATACGATTATATATTAGTAATTTTTTTTATATTTACGCCCGTTATAGGCTTTTACATACGTGTTAACATTTTTTGTTTTGTTTAAACAATAACCTCATTATTGCAAAAAAATTGTGTAAAATAAAATAAAAAAGAGGATTGAATAGCAGATACAAAAATAACTAATAATATTCAATAAATAACAGGTTCAAAAATATTGTAAAAGAAAAGAAAAAAAATTATATTAAGTAACACGTCCAACTATTAGTTTAGCTCTACCAGATGACAACTGTACTAAATTAAACTTATAGTTTGATATTGGCGTGTTAAATATATCATGAATATGTAATGTAGGTATTGTACACGTCAGATAATGTTTGGTATGGGTGCCTACCTAACATATGTGTACACCTGAATTATCTTTATTCGGCTAATTTGCTAATAAAATAACTAGGAGCAATTTCTGAAAAGAAAACATTACCACTAAACCAACTCTTGAAACTTAACAAATTTGACATATACAAAAAGGGAATTTTCGCGGACTAATGAGTTTAGATGTAATCCCCGGGCTTAATAAGGTGAGAGTTTCAGAATCCCCTCTTCCCTCTCCTCCACTCCCTCCACCGCCCCACATGGACCACCCGACTGTCTTGCGGCTGTGAAAACTGCTAAAGATGTGTGAGCTAAAAACATGGTTTTAATGAGGGGCTTTTATTTAATTCTGTCCTACGGATATCCAGTCAGAGGGATGGCGGTTCGTTTTTTGTTCACTTCGTGTACCTCGTTATGTCTTTTGTTCACATTGCTAATAAGGGTAAATTTAATTGAAGTAGAATCTCTTTTTACCCTGGAAATGTTTTAATTTATTTTGTAATCTCGAAAAAACCCTCGCGCCCCTCTTCCGGCCGTGAACCGTTTTTCGGCGTGTTTTATTCGTGGTAAAAAAGAGCGTGAGGCTCTTCCCCATTTTATTCCTGAAGGAAATAAAGAATGCGTTTAAGTCTTTTAATGACGGAGATAAAATTGTATGACACAGTCGAGGCGGCAGGTGCGCGGCCCAATAGGACGGTGAGTGTACCGGGCTTCCTGCTTTAAGCACGCCAAATAATATTGCGCCTATCAAAAGGGTGCAAATGTATTAAATATTTCACACAAACCTCCAAAAAAATACCTGAACGACTTTCAACGTATTATTATTATTAACGTCTTGTCGTTCATTCAACCATCAAAGCTCAACAGTTTCAAATGCTTATTTTTATGAGCACACAGTAGAACTCTTCTGACGCTAGTTTGTTTCGTTTTTAAATTTTTGTTGTACCTAAAATATTTTTTGTTTACGAGTTTCTGTTAATATTAAATCTGAAATTTATAGAAATAATTATGTCCACACATCTTTAATAGTTAAAAAAAAAGCTAATTAACTTACCAACCATCACGCCACCGAGAGGACGAACCGCCATACAACTCTGTCTTGGCACACACTCCTTGCTTCATTCACATTCATAGATCGTATCAGACATACTCTTCTGTTATTTTGACTCTTCACATGGTCCGGTTCAACTATTTGATTCACTTTATCATACCATGTCCTCCTCGGGCGTCCCCGACTTATTTTTTCATTCAGTTTCGCATCATATATTCTTTTCACTCTCCCTTATTGTAATAAATTCATGGAATAAATATAGATCAATATTATTTTAGAAACGTCATTCTTGAGCACTATTATTTTTGTCATTGAATGCTATGCTGCAGTGTTGTCTATTGAACAGTTCATTACGCCATCTAAACCTGAAGTTTTTTTGTCACAAATAAGCCATATGATATTTAAGAGAAAGGGCGATCAGTTTTTTGTCTCATTTTTCGTATTTTATAAAAATTTTAAAAGATGAAAGATTAAAAAAAATTGCATTTTACGAAACCCACACTAGACATACGCCCGTATTACGGTGAATTCTTAATATAGTGAGAAGTTAGATATCTTGAAGTTATTTGAAATTCATTAGCTGAAGATTTATTTAGTGTGGCATTAACTGAAAATACTCTCACCAATGATTGGGTAGTCCTCTCTCTGCGTCGAAATCAAAAATTTTTGAAATAAAATATAACGGCCCCTGGGCCCGAGACGTCCAATACCTGCGTCACGCGATTGGGCAGTAAAGCGTCGGTTAGCCTCGGTGAGCGTCGGCGAGCGTCGTTGAGCATCGTTGAGCGTCGGTCTAAACGGTCGCCTATCAATTGTTTCCTGTAGCGCCGAAGGTCTGCACGAACTCTGATGTATGAAAGGAACAACCATTTTTTTATTATTATTTCGCAGCTGGAGTTTTCTTTAAATCTTTAAATATGGACGCCCCACTTGACGTGAAGGGTTACCGCTATTTTATTAACGAGTGTAATGCCCCTAAAAAGAGGCAAAGGAATGTATTATTATTAAAAAAAAACATCTGTAAAAAGTAGACAGCAGTCAAAAAAATATTACTTCAGCAATAAACTTCCATTCTGATGTATAAAAAAAGTCGTACACGAATAAATCTAGTATATTATTATTTTGTGCTAAATGAAGTACAAAAAGTACCTGTCTATTAAGATCTGATCACTTAACACGGTTAAAGCCATTTCAAACATCGTTTTGACGAATTGTGATTTTTCACTCAGAAACATGCCACAAATATACTACATATCAATAACACGTATAAATAAAATTAATTTTATTTTCCGAGGATCTTAACCACCCGGTCACGGAGATCTGATTACAAAACATAGATTAAGCCATTTAGACGTGGGTTACCATTCTGAATGAAACTGTTCAACATATTAAATCCCTTGTGTTAAAAAATTTTAATGCCTCGCTGTTAGGGTTTTGAACCCGCGACATCTGAACGCAGACCCAAGGAGTTCACCCCTCTGCTCCGAGATCACCGGAATTATCCATGTAGATATGTTATTTTGTGTAGTCATCCTTTTTTCTCTGAATTTATTCGAATTCCCTTTCTTTTTTATCCTTATGCGGATCTCATAATGAAACGGGAGCATTTTCCCGAAACGATCAAAACCCGTTTGCAGTAATACCCAGGTCCTATCATTGTACCCAGGAACTTTTACGGTCTGATAATAGATGTCTCTTGATGATCGGTACCAGTCTGAAACTCGTATTCATCCAAAATACCCAATCCTCTTATGAAGTGATGAGATTATCCCTTCAAAGGGTTGGTGTATTTCCATTAATTTGGGCTTATCCTAGACAATTTCATCAAATAAGTGCTTTGTTTGTCGTGTGGGATTCCTACCGATTATTAATATGGAGGGTAAGATAATAATCTTGCTGTAGTTTCACTCCGCATTCAAACAAACTAATTGGATATTATGTTACCGTTACGTGTGTGTAGGTACTGCAACTTGTGACTACATCGAGAACTAAGTACAAAGAAAATCGCTATAAATGTTTTTTTTCTGATGCGTGTTTTCTTATAAAAGTGTTTGAAGAAAAAAATATAGTTTAAAAAAGTATTTGTTACATTTCGTGTCACCTACGTTTTTTCTCTTATAATAACAATATTTTATATTTGAAATATGTTTCAAGCGAGTAAAACATGAACTTAATCTGAGATCTCATGAAAAAATTCTCACTCTACAACCCTTTAATTGACTTCTACTCAATTCAGACCTGTAAAGATCAATATTCTCAAAAAAAATGTTTGTCAAACAATCAGGCCATTTTACAGAGAGGGGTAAGCAGAAAGGATAGAATATCAAACAACCCTGAACAACATGCATTTCTTGCTTCATTTACATGCATGCATTGTCATTAATTTGTCATTCTCTCCTATTATTTCGACTCTTGACGTGACCCAACTCGAGTATTTGATTCACTTAGTATGTGCACCTTTCCTGAAACGTCCTTGACTTATTTTTCTATTCACTTGCACATCATACTATTTAGACACTCCTTTCTTTCTCCATCTGCTATGCGTGTCCAAACCATTAGCAAATAAGACACTTAAACAAAAAATGCATTAATTGCGACTTACGCAGTACTCAAATTTTCAAAATGAAATGCTTAAGATCACAGATTTTAGTTTAATTTTTATGACTGACTGGTTTCGCTTACTTTAAGCATCATCGGGGTACAAAATTAAACTAAACAAAAATACATAGTGTACGGTTATATATACTCGTTCGTACACAGGGAGAACACAATATAAAATAAAATAAGAGAACATGTGGAAACAAAATAATAATAGTTAAATTATAACAAAGGAACCCAGAGAATATTTGACATAATGTTATTTTTTATTTCATTAAATATGTCAAACCACAAAGTAATTGCTTTTTACGAAAATACTCAAATTTTCATTTATTTGTGACTTATACCTTACAGAATATGTATATTTTTTTTAAAGAAAATTAATGTACGTACAATTAAAAATAACGCTATTTAATGAATCTTCCCCCTGGCGGCGAGTGCCGCAACTGCACTCTAAGAACCAGTCTTAACTTCCCCTGCACTAACCGCGAGCTCATTTATGAATAATACACAAATAGGTGCTGGCCGCCGAGGGTTTATGGGGAGATAAAAGCCGGCCCGATAAGGCCAGCAATTATTCACTCGTGTTTGCTGAACACTCAAAAAATGGTTTAATAAAGGTTAGGAGCGCTATCTATTCAAATATAATACTTATAATCTATCGAAAACAATCGGCTTTCCAAACATTATTGCAAAAAAAAAGACGCTTTAATTCTATCACAAACACTTTTGCTGATATTAATTAATAATTTTAGTAGTGTGTTGAAAATTTACATGGACGGCGGCTTAAAAAATATTTCACTCATATTTTTTAATTTTCTATAAATTTAAAGCTGCAAATTTATTTGTGTTTCTATTCTGAAGCCGTTGAAATTCTTAAGCAGTTAGTTCTGCCAACTTGAAAGTCTTAAATTTACCATTATCAGGTCAATTAGTCATTTCCATTGTGTGATATGTAGCTTCTAAAAAAATACAAAAAGGCGCACCGTTTTAGTTTTACTTATTTTTTCAATGTAAAATAAGAAAGAATTTTTCATAAAGGGATGTTAAAAATCGTGCAAATCCAGGTAGTACCTACTAGTATTCCTAATCGAAAACAAAATTACATGCCTTAAAATATGTTATAAATGAGGTTCCACATTTTTAAAATAATCGAGTGTTGATATTTTTTCAGTATTAGTTTTTTTAAACTCTGATTCCAACCATTCAATAGTGAATACTGTGTTGTCATCATCCTCACAAATTTTCTCGTCATCTGATTTTATCTTAAAGATTTTGAATATAAAGACTGCGCTTAAGCTCCGAAGGTAGGCGGGCTTCCCTGTTTGGAGTATCCAAGGAGGGAGTAAATATTTCAGAGGTCCTATCTCACATCTCCGCTTTTCTTAAATCATCCCCCAGCTTAATTGGCGCCGCGGCGGGCCATGGGGTGTGATGATATTTTCCCCGCCATTAATTATTCTCAAAGTCCCACAAAATGGTTCCTGGCACCGAAAGGCAAGCCGATGAGTGGCCGCCTCAGTTTACTGAATTCAACTAAGGAAAGATAAAAACTTATTTTTAAAGCGTCAACAGCGATAATTGCCGCGATTACGTAAAATTAAATTAATGTTTGCATATCTTCAGAAGTTAATAGGTCTTTTAGTGTAATGAGATGCAAAGAGCGGTATTTCTATGGTGGAAGTTCTGAAGCTATTAGAGCGAAACAGTTATTGTATTGATGCTTGTAACAAATCTCGTCGCTACACAATAAAATGGGTAGTTTTAAATTATCTACTACCTTATTCACGTTCAAAAAATTAAAAATTCGTTTTTGGTGTAACTTTATTCCACGTGATGCATATCTACTAAAAGAGATAATCAATTTGTAGGTATAATGTTTTGAATTCCAATCTGCTTTCAGCGTCCAGACTAAAAATCATTAACAATGCGACAAATGTGATCAACAAAACCAAATATTTAAAACCTAACAACTAAGTACTTCTCCAGTAACAGTAGCTGCCTTATATCTAAGTTCTCAGGGCATAATTATTGATGGGCATTTATTTTGTACTTTCTAGAAACCTATCTAATATCTATTACCAATTTTGTTTGTACTCAAGTAATTATTAAATCATTTCAAACTTCTGCATAACTTTAGCAACTTACAACAATAAACTTATTTACAAAAGGAATGTAATTAACTTTAAACGAACTGATTGACAGCGTAATGTATTAATGAGTATGCTCACAAGTTTAAATAATCGTAACATTTCACACCACCCATATTCTAAAGTTTGACTGTTGTGTAACCATTAAAGGGGTAAGCACTTACCATTCAGTATCTGACTCTCATAATTAAACACGATAAAAGCTGATATGAACCCAAAACAAATATTAAAAAACTGGTGCTATATCTTCTAACTAATTACGTACTCGTATGTGGCTGTATGCCTGTGTTTACCTTGCAATCGTTTTTTGACAAAATTTGGCTTATGTAAGCGGGAATGGATGGATGTAGATATAACCCAAAAAGCAAAACGTGTTTACGGTTATTCTTCTAACTAGAAGCGATCCTTATCTTTGGTACCTTGTGTTATCCACTAAAGTGACTGATAAAGGACACGTTCCACCGACTAGGACTGGCAGGTTGTTGTCTCTTACTGTACCCGGGGGAATTTCTCGAGAAGTTTGCGTCATGGTTGTACCGTCACCATTGGGCGTGCGTTATCAGCGGCCAAATCCCACAGCAAAGTAATAATGTTTGTTTTCCAGGATAATAATACTATAAAAAATGAGAAGAAGGTTATAATTTAATGAATATTTAAAGAATAAGTACAAATATTGAGAGAAATGAAAACAAAGTGAGTGTTATCAAAAGGAAATGTGATGAAACAGCCTGCGATCGTATGGACGCAGGGCTAGCTAGTATCTTAGCTTGACGCTATCAGCCAGTGTACACGGGGAAGATACACGTATCGCTGATAAGATACCAGGGCGGCAGATGGTCGGTGGAGCCATGGGCGCGGGTGCGGGGGCGGGGGCGGGCGGCTGAGCCCCCCCTGTCCCCGCAGGCCCCGCAGGCCCCCTAAGGGACACACGGCTTAGGTGCTCTCCGAAAACATTCCTTACTCAGTTGGCCGCCACATAGCGACGATAAGTGCCGCGATATTCATTCGACTCATTGAGCGCGCTAGGCCCAAGGTGTTAGAGACTAGAGACTAGAGCCTAGAGCCTAGAGCCTTCAAAGCAGCCGAGGCTCGATTAGTGCGACAGCGCTTCTTCAAGCTGAGAGACATAAACGTAACGGTGGAGGATCCGCTGCGGAGGTACAGCGTCGGGGGCTCGGGCTCGGGCGTGTCGCTGAAGGCGAGGGCTCCCCTGGGAGCGGCGGCGGCGCTAGGCCTCCTGCTGCGCTCCGCCCTCGGGCCCTGCCGCCCCCGCGCGCCCCGCCCCGTGCGCCCCTCGCCCCCCGCCCCACCCGCCATGCTGCACTCGCTGGACGCCCTGGCCGGCAAGATCTCTCCGGGCGCGGGCTCCGGCCCCCTAGACACCAACGCCAACCGCCTCGTCCAGGCGCCCCCCAGCCCCACAGAGTGAGTACACAACATTCATCACCTGAGATGCTACCGCAACCATTACCTTCATTACCTTTTAAGTATACCATGCATTATGTGAGTAGGTTTCTTTATTACCCTTATCTGCCAGTATTATATTAGATTTTTAATTTACGATTACAGTTTACTCGAATGTTGTACATATTGCCAATGTTTTTTTTCATATGGTTATTAGGTGCATGTGAAGTGAAGCCAATAATTGTTAAAGATATAAACTTTTTTTTTACTTTATTCAAAAATACTGTATTTTTGCATGTTTAAATCTGATTCAATACGCACGATATTTTTTCTAGCCTTATGTATTATGAAAAAATGATTTGTGAATATACCACTCTCATGAAAATACTTATTTTATTTATTTATCCTAATTATCATGGAACTCGAAAAATATTTTTACTGTCCATATGTAGTTATGTTACCAATATTGGTAATGAGAACTTGTGTTGTCTGTACGTGGCTTTTATTGTTCCTTTAGTCGTCTTCGGAGACAAGGGAGGGTGGAATATCCGAAATGGATTTAACCATCGACGATAAAAGTATCGGCCATTGGCCTCCCAAACATTTACACGTCCCATTCAAGTTCTTTCTGGGGCCATTGCGGGCAAGGCGGGCAAGGCGGGCAAGGGCAGTTACCCCTCACACTAAACACACCTCTTGAAAGCATCAAAATTAAATGAAAAGATTTCATGGGTAATTAACAGAGCTAAATACCACCCGTACGTAACACACTGACGTAGTTATTGATGGCTTTACTTGAAAACATCAATAAAAATTTAAGCTTTCTTACAATGCCATGCAGCCGTAATTTTAACGGTATATTTTGTTGTCATTTTTATTCAAAACATAGGTAACTTGAAGCATTGCCTTTTTTTCCATCGAAAGCTTTTTACGTTTTTTTTTAATACATTCTTAAGAAAACTGTTATATGCAGGTTAAAAAATGATTACATAAAGTTTAAAAACAATGCTTGTTTCATGTACAAATTCTATAATCTACAAAGGTATCGTGTTAGACGGACCGGAAATAATAAAAATATATTACCTCAAATTACATAGAATAATAAATTCATTTGAAAACATTAATGCTTACCTTTCTCAGAATCAACTACCTAGCGCATCCGATAAACCCTTTTCAGTAGAGTTTTCTCCTCTCCCCCAGCACCCTATCCACCCCACCCCGCCCACCGCATCCGCCCACGTAACGGTAGCCCCCCTATCTCTCCTCACCAGGAGCACAGATCTCACTAAAGGCATGTAAATGTGTCCGAATATATTCATTTCGAAACGCAATACTACCCCGAGGAAGTCTTCGGGGAAGCTTCTTCCTGAAACTCTATCCGGTAATACCGAAAAAAGATCTCCATTCGGCAATTTCGATACGTTTACGGTTTCCCATTCCAATCTGAGCTCGTGTTATTGACTCTGTCCATATTTGAGTGGAATCATAATAAGGGAATCGTTGGTCTCGCCCGACTTAAATAATATATAATCCCGTCGCAAAAGACGCTGCCGCCGAGACTGGTTTAAAAAACTATTTCGCGTGTTTTTTTCCTCGATTTCCGTTTCAGGACTTGTATTCCGTGTGTCCGGAAAAATGTTATTTCGATGAAATTGCAAAACGTGTGCTTGGGACGATATAGGGGGATTTGCTGACGGGAATTTGTATAATAAACAGGAAGAGCGCGCATTGAATCCCATTGTGCAAAGGAAAATATTTTTATATCTCCGCAATTTTCCTTCTATCCTTTTTAAATGGTTTTCGCGAGATGCTAACCAACTTTCTTCGTCAGACCCATTCTAGAGTCACAGTTAACTTTTATGGTTTAATCAGTTGCGAATTTTGGTTTGAACTACTTATTTGTTGTGTTTAAATTGTTATGGGAAACACTTCAAATATTTATCACAAACCCTACCTCTGATAGTCGTCTTGAAGA
Source organism: Drusus annulatus (assembly GCA_022651775.1). Taxonomy (NCBI): domain Eukaryota; kingdom Metazoa; phylum Arthropoda; class Insecta; order Trichoptera; family Limnephilidae; genus Drusus; species Drusus annulatus. The sequence goes on from JAGWCC010000150.1 coordinate 253,027, forward strand.
TAAGTATCAGTCAATTCAAATTATAACTAGAAATATCCATCGTATTAATGAGATAGATAATATATAGATAGTGGTGTTACTAAACGTATTAGCTCAATATTATTCCTAATCAAAAACAAAAAACCCAAAAATTAACAATGTTTTCGATTTATTCAATTTAGTTATTTTTTTACGATTGAATTTCACTGTGGAAATTTTAATTCATTCAATGAATTGTGTAAAAAAAAAAGATTTTAAAATTAATACACAAACCAATACTAGCAATTCAAAGACGAATTCATACTGCGATATTATGTTTCTTTTGTGCGATCAAATAAGTTTATAAACATGAATACTTTATTACAACATTTTACACCTAAAACATTCCGCTGATAGCTCCGTTGTAACCTCTTGCTCTTTCTCATAAACGACGCATGTAAGTATCACAAATAATGGTTACAACGGAGCCTCAGCGGTAAGATCGTAGTATTAAAAAACACTATTTAAAACCTCAGATGAATTAAATAATGTTCAAAACTGAAGTTATTAATAATACGAATGCCCTTTTTATTTTTGTATGTACTGCAAAATTCTGTTTCATTTATGCCGACATATTTTTAAATTTCGTGGTGGGTACTAGATATTTGTACGAATATGATATTTTCGAATTCCGTCACTCGGCAGGTTACCTCGTGTCTTATCGATGGTTGTTAAACGTTAATCTCACCGTCATCCTTTAATACCAAGGCAGATAAGTGGAATCGAATCTTGTACCAATAATATTAGTATTATCGGTGGCGGTGGCGGTAGGTTATTCGTGTTCACCTTCGCCACCTGAAATGCCTCAGTCGCGCTGCACTTCTGTTCGTGCCATACCCCCTAACGAATCATTTCGTTAATCTTTTTATTAATGAAGATTTAGTATTTTTATTTGTTTTATTTATTAATCATATGTTTGCATGTTAAACGTACTCAGTGTTATATACGTTTTATCGAGTGTACTTTGTCTGCGTACATTGATTCCAATTTTTTAGCTTTCGGAGTGTGTTTGTATTCTATACATATTTGTCTAAGTGATAAGGTGTTTGTGATAGATAACGAGTATCTGGAGACCTGTTACAATGCACGCCGTAGGATATATGCCGTTTTTAAACAAAATACAAGAAGATGTGGATGATTACGACGAGCAATGCTTACAGTGCTAGTAAGTTCAACATTTGCACTTTGATATCAAACTTTTATACCTCTCTGTTGTTTAATAAAGGTTTATGTACAATACAACCATCCACCACACCCCATCAAATGTATTCAACTAGTAAAAACTTCCCATGACGTCATGCAAGAAGTATCTTGTATCAATGTCATTACAGAAAAAATGTGCCCGGAAATGACTTACACTATTAATAGTTGCAATAAACTAGTCCCTTTTAGTGTCAAAAGCATTATATTATCTGAGTAATCACATCTGAAGGAGAGATTACGCCTTTCTATGTATGCATATTATTAGACTTAGTAACATTTTAAGTGTACCTACATTCCCTCGCTTGATAACTCATGTTGCATGTTGGCGTGCTCGAAATCTAACCAACAAAATTTATCACCAATTTTTCCCGTCTTTCATATCAACACGTGTCGGTATTTTTTTCAATCATAAATCATTACATTATTTAGCTTTTATATTTTTTCACGGCTCTCCAAATTAACGACTAAATGTTTGTGAAAGTTTTACGAGATACGAGATTCAGTCGAAGATCTAAGCAGTAAATCGTAAAGTAATCCTACCTAGAAAATCCACCTTAGTATTTTTCTATAAAATTCCATGTTTTAACTTTATGGTGAATATCTTCTCATTTCCCGACTACTTCAGAGGGCCGACTGAACTTAGGTGTTAATTACAAGGAGCTCAGGGAATCTTATTTAAAACGTGGATATTGATACAAAAAATCATGTTACGAGCATTTTGATTTTTAAAGCTTAGATTTTAACTTGGGTATCAGATTTTGTAATACTTTTACAAGAATTTGATCGCCAGTTTGGATAGCCGTCAACTACTTGAAATGTGGAAATGTGTATGTGTCCGTAATCCTTGCCAAAATTAAATTGAAATTCGTCTTATCTTCTTCCCCTTGTCTTATTCGAATCAGGCGTCTCTTTCCTGAGCTACTTCGACTAAAATTAACAAACAAATGTTCATAGTGGATAATTGTCTGTATTTTTTAGATTAAAACTTATTTTCTGTGGTAGTATATTAATTCTCATTTAAATTATACCAAAAAAACCATCAACGCAACTGTATCTAATATAAAGTACTAAATCATTCACAGCATTTTAAATGTTAAAAAGGATTGAAATTCCTAATTAAGAACTCCTCTACAAACAACATAGAATATTGAAAGAAGGCTTTACAAAGTTCATTAAGACATTGAAAATAGTTTTACCTTCCTGCATTAAGCCTGGTTCATATTCGACCAAAAGAGTGGCTTAACAAAGTAATATTAGTTGACAGGCAAAAAATAAAAATTGACACAATTTTTCACTTCATCGATAGCTCTTGCATGTTAAAAGAACGATCTTTTGATAAGTCTCCCGTTACTCGGGGGAAAATCAGTTGGCTTCCCGACTGCAGTATTTAGAAGCCATCAAAGACCCGGGAGATTAAAGACGATTGGTCTGACGAAACTTTGTATGAAGATAGTATGACTTATACAAACTACCCCCACTGCGGTGGAGTACCCTTACAAGGCTTTTGTTTCCACGTTACTGCGGCGGTAAGCCAATAATCCGATATCATTATTATGTGGATGAAAAGCGATGTAATCTATACTAAGTCAATTACATTCTTTGCACACAACTATGTTGTGTAGTTTTCTCGGGTTCAAGTACCTATACATGAATACAAAGCAATATGTTGATGCTTTGTTTATTTGTTTCTACGTGTAAGCATGATTTTCACCTATGTTGGGAAATTAATGTAGTTTGTAACTTTATTTTTATTTTTCCGAATGTGCTGATTTGATGACGTTTCGTCTTATTACAAAATACATCACACTTCTTTTTTGCGATTACTGTAGTTAAAATATAACTCCTGAATTCACCAGTTCCGAGTAATTAATATCACAAATCTGATACATGGAAAACATTTTTTATCCTATTTAAGCATTAGCACTGGTAGTCATGAAATTATATTAACATTTTCGTAGAAAGCAATTGATTTTTATGAAATACGCATGTATCAATATACTTGTCCTACCAAAGGTTTGCCTCAAACTTGTATGTACACATCATAAATTATTGTTCCGCACTTTTTGTAATACACAGTAAGCGAGCTCAGTATGCGACAAATATATCAGTATATCAGTGGTTCGTGCAAAATGATGTTTATGCCAAATGTGTTTCATAGCATTCCTCCACTAAGTAAAGAATCGCAGGAAGCAGAGTGCACGTATTAACTCGGTTCATTTTTTTGTTTCAGTGGCATCAACATGAGCATAAACAACAATGTTGATTCGCCAAAGCCGGACCCGGACTACATAAAGGTAATAAAATATGTTGCTCAATCTGTACTAACCACTAACATGACCTATTTATGACACTAATACGACATTTTACCACCCAGTTTCGTGAGAGATTTCAACCCTATCTTTAGATTTTTGTTATATTCTGTAATTCATAATAACTTAATATATCGTCGCTGGAAAGGCAAACGACGATATGTATAAATTAGTTAAATATGCAGTTTTGGTCAGTTTTTTTTCTGCGTCAAATGCTCTGACTATCGTTTGATGCTGAAGACTTTTTCGCTCTTCAGTCATTTAAAATATATTTACCATTTGGAAAGAAGGCTTGACTCAAGCGACACAAGTTTGGGGCTTTTTAAATTCGTGTAACTCAGTGAGAGTATTGAATTACCTGAGGTAACTTTTTTTCATAATCCAACCAGGTACTTAAGACTTGTGATTTTATTGTAAAACAAACAAAAAATAAAAGTGCTCTCGTGTAAACTTACCAAAATGGCGCTTCAGCCCTTTTGCACTTCCAGCGACGATATTATCATTTTAATAAATAAAAATATTATGGAAATAATCTAGCACGCTGAAAAATGTTACGTTGACCTAAAAAATAAGAAAGAAATAGCCATTTCAAATTTCATGATGCCAGAACTCACTACTTGTGAGTTTTTACAGCCTCATACAAACATTTTTTTACTCATAACGGCATGTAGTTCATGAGCTATGGAGTTTGTAAATATTAATTTAACTGTCAAAAACATATTTTGTAACTGTTGTATAGAAATCTCAGGCAAAGCTGGGTGGTTAAGCTAACAATGCTAGTGGTTGAATTACATTCACATCGTTAAAATTATTTTGGTATTCTCTTTCAATTTAATTTATTTATAATAATATGAAAACATACTTAAAGCCTAGAAGAAACCCATTAATAACTTTTTTTGTTTTTTTGCAACGTTGGTGTGGAATCTATCGCTGAACGAACCAAATAGTTAAACCGATTTTTTGCGAAGGTTCGTTTCATATGAAAGTCAAATGGCTTTTTCGGATGAATAATATATAAAACCCTCATTTCCACGAGTTGGCGCCTTTAATAATCCTGTGTAAATTCTACTGATTAAATTTCTTCATGGGCAAATTTACACATTCACAATGAAACCTTCGTTACGCGTAACTCGTGACCGATGGTTGATAAGGCCTGTTATTACAGACTCGATTTAAATAATTATTTGTAGGTACTAGGAGATTAATCTCGAATGAAAAATATTCATTAATTTGTTAATTTTGTTCGAATATTTCCACAGACTTTTAATTGTTTTCCTGTCAACAACTTTTTAAAAATCTTTTTAAGTGTTCATCTGAAATACCATTTAAAACTAGCTCTGGCGTAGTGAAATTTACTCGAATTTTTTAACTGGATTTTTTTTTAGTCAATTCAAACTATTTTTTAGTTCGCAATGTTTTTTCTATCATGAGCTATGAAGCTTTGAAATATTCATTTAATTATTGAAAATACAGACAAAATATAATGTTACTAGTTACTTGAATTCACCTATTTTATATACAGAATAATGTCTGTTAAAATACATAATAGATAGGCACTTTATTAGGTAGGTAGGAACAAGGAAAGTTTTTTTTTTTTGAAATTTGATAATTTCAAGTAACATCAGTTCCTTATTTGAAAACTTCATGAACATACGTATTAACAAATTAAATTATTTAAAGTGAAAGCGGGCAGTAATTCTGGTAGTCTATAAAATACAAAACCAAAATTGTATGACACTCTAAACCAATAAATGTTTTCTGATCCCTATAAGTGGTTTCATAAATTGTGATAGAGTGATCACTGATCATGTATAAATTTATGTTAAAACTCAGGCGATGCCGGGTAATAACTCCTTCTCCTACCCCTTTTTTTACCAAATCGATGTCTCAGCAGATTAACCGGGGTTAACAATTTAAAATTTGTTAACTAAAATGCTGTACTTCCAAAGGCGAACTCACCCCACTAGTGCGCTTGTGCTTGTATGTTTCCGGCGATCTTTTAAAGTTAGTATTATCCAACGCGAACAGATAACTTTCCATGGCTCTATTATGAAGTAAGTAAAGCGTCTAACGGTTTCGTTTATCCTCGAAGAATTTTAAGATTTTTCTCGCTTCCTGTGTGTTCAGGATATTCAGGTTCGCGGGGCTACTTTCTTCGGTTAGCTCCTACTCGTCCTGGCTACCCCCTGCTTGTTCATTCTAACCCCGTCTGACTTCGAGAATTACTAGCAATTTTTCATAAACCTATTGAGATATTAACAATCGCCCGTTACAATCAAAACTGAGCTTAGTGAAAAAATTACCCTTAGCGGTAGAGTTAGCGCAAGATTCCTCTTAAATTCTCTTTTTGGCTAATTTACACAAATTCAATGCGTTTGTATTGTTTGTTCGTGAATATATCGTCGCTGGAAAGGCAAAGGGCCTTAAGCGACACTATGGTCGAAAATGAGTTAAATATTAAGTTTTTTTTTTTCGTCGAATGCTCTGATTCTTGTTTGATTCTGAAGACTTTTGGGGCACTTCAGCCATCGAAAATATGTTGACTATTTGAGAGAAGGCGTGACTCAAGCGACATAATTTGGGACTTTTTTAGCTTTTTGTCGCTTCAGGTAACTCAGTGAGAGTATTGAGTTACTGGGGTTAACTTTTTTTTTTCAAAATCCAACACTGATGATTCATGAATTTTATTGTAAAACAAACAAAAAACTTTGAAGTGCTTTGGTGTATCTAAGCTTCCCAAAATGAAGCTTCATCCCTTTTGTCTTTCCGGCGACGATATGTATTATTGTCGGTTTTATTTAAGAAATATCGTTTAAGTGTACTTTGCGTATTATTATGCTACTCTTTTTACTATTCACGTAATATGCCAATCTAATAGCTATGTTAAATATTAATCTGTTGACAAATTATTTTGGTAATTTATATGTTATTTTTATAATGAAGAATAAAAAAATTAACACGTAGCTCATGTAGAAGATCGCAGATTTTTTTTATTAAAATTCATTTTTTTATCACTAAATAATATTTTTATTAATTATTAAAAATATTATTTAGTGATAAAAAAATGTTTTTAAAAAAAAATCTGCGTTGTAAGTATTTTTACACTTCAAAATAATTATTTAACTAACTAAGTAGTTACATAACACAAGAGTGGGCAGAAGGATATACTGTCACACAACTTTGTCTTGGCACATACTCCTTGATTGATATTCATACCATATCAATAAGCTCTCATGCGGAACAATATCGTCACTGAGTGGATCCGGACGTTGGTGTGAATCCAGCTTAAAGCGTCCTGGTACACAATCGCACCGCGGTGCAACTAAAAGGGATTATTCTATTCAATTCTAATTAAATATTCACCCCATCCACACAACACGGAGAGAAGGTTACTCGCGGATTTTAGTTTTTTCCGAATTAGTCCCGGGTAAATTATTAGCATAATTAATTTAGCATAAAGCGCACTTGAGGTGAAATATCACAAAACTGCGCTATATAAGTTCACTGTTATTATTATTATATAGTAAATAATAGGTAAATTCAATTCTGTGCCTGGGTTATCTCTAAGGCGAAAATCACGAACACTCGTAATAACTCAGTGGTTAGAGCAGATGCCCTTTCTATGTTGTCTTGGTATTTACTTTTGTCACCATGTGTGTGCTTTGCCCATCACTTCCACGAACGGTGTATTTCGACTTCAACAAAAATTCAATTCAAACTTGTCTTCTAGTATTTGAATTTTTGCTTCAATCCCTATTTATTAAACAAGCTGTGAACAACTTTAATGTCCTGAAATAATTATAAATCATATTGATAGACAATTTCTTTAAAGCAAAAAAAAACGGATAAATTTGCCCGCCTTAAATAAATTATCCGAATGAACGACAGTTTCAGGGTCGAAGTTTTAAATCCCACCAATTTACTGAAAATTACTATCAGACATAAAAACTTAAGCCGGAGGAGAATGGTCGCCCTTGAAGATAGTTGGGGAACAAAGTGTGGGTGGGGGGCGGGGGGCACAGTTCAGATGTCTCCGCGATAGGGCCGGACCAATTGCTCGGGGTGTTGGAGATAAGGCGGGTGTTATGGCGCGGGCACGGGCGAGGGCGGGTCCGGCCGCGTGATCCGGCTGTGTTTTATCACCGGGCCGGGATTTGCCGCCCCGTCCCCCGCCCAGTGCCGCCCAGTGCCGCCCAGTGCCGCCCGGCCCAGGCCCCGGCCCGGCTCCGGCCATATCGGGCTGCGAAGAATCAGATACGGGGTCAAGGTCGAACCTATTATTCCCAGATGGATAGCCGGGCTTTCGCAGGCTCCTCCATTCACCAGATATATCGCCCACGTGCCCTAGTTAGTATTCTATAAGCGGACATTGTTCCCGCGATTTATTATGATAATATTATCTCGAAAGCGATATACCTCTGCACCGAAGGGCTTTCTAATGAAAATGAATAAATAACAGACCGGGTTAAATAGATTTACTGGCAAATAATCCGAAAACAAAAGGGGATGCCGCATAAATTATCTGTTTAACATCAGTCTCAATTGAGAGAGTACATACATACACTCGTGAAGGTACATAAACTAAAAAAAATCTAATTCTTGTTTTCCACTATTCACAGCTTTAAATTTCCTAACACATCAAAAAACTCTTTATAAATATGCTGTTGCCAGTATCCAATATGTTAGTATCAAATATTATTTAGTTAGTTAATCAGCAACTTAGATGACCAATTAATTTATTGAACCATTTCTTTTTGAAAAAAGCATTTTGTATAACTCGTTCAGCCTTAAACGAAATGTCCATAACTGGTGCCGTGATATTATGCATTCAATATCAGAGGTACACAACATTTGGCAGGGATCCAGAACTGCGTCCCGGTTCCCGATTCCCCCTTTGGGCGGATCAAGATTCCGCCTTCTGCTTTATCATTCCAGCTCAGCATTCTACTTTCTGCTCTCCAAACGACATAGACGTTTTCCTCATCTTCTATGTACATCCGTTACGATCGGGACACTTTATCCAAATTGTTTTTACTGTTGATTTTGTGACTTTGCCGGAAGATTATTCAATGAAATCTTGAAATAGTTTTATTCGAAATCGTGCAGTCGCATCAAGAAAAAAGATTAGTTTAGGCTTTGTACTTTTATAAACGTTATTAGGTAGGTACAAAACCACCCTGTTCAAAGTGACCCCACTCAAGGTCAACCAACTCATATATGACATCCCTATCTTTTCGAGGGAAGTACCTCGATATTTAGATCTTGTCACTACATATTAAACTGGTTGAAATTAATTGCTTTTTCACAGTATTTTTTCTATCTTCATTATTTGTCCCAAACTCACAACGCACAATAATAAAAGAGAGAATAAATTAACATGTATTCTGTTGTTGCCAAAAATATATTTTATTCTACTGCGCGAGTTTTTTTTAAGCACTTTGATATTTTAATTTCCTCTACTAAATGTTTATATTAAAAATTTGACGGAAACTTATTATTACGAGGCTTTGGAGCACTAAAAATAAAACCAAATTAGATTATCTCATGTTGGTAAAACTCTTTTTGAGCACGTAATATTTTCTCTAGATAAGAGTTATTAGACATAGTCGCTGTTAATTGTACATAGTTTTTTTTATCTTTTTCGGTACAAATTCATTTGTAGAAATTTCATGATATTGACTGCAAAATAATAAAAAAACACGTTTTCTGACATCAGATCTAGTCATATTTAAGGATAACGTTTCTGTGGCTGAAAGGCCTAGAACATTATGTCCATTCAGATAAGATTATTAGTAATTTATGCTTAGATATGTATACGAGTGGTAAGACGCTCGACTACGAATCCAAAGGTCGCGGGTTCAAACCCGGCGTGCGCCAATAACTTTTATTTAATTAATATGTGTCATAACACATTTAATTCATATAAAAATAATAAAAAGTATATTTGCGGCACGTTCCAGAGTGGTAGATACTTTAAGTATCGCCCTGGTGAAAAGACCACCATTCAGAATCGAAACGTTGCTTTACAAAAATGGTTATAGCCGTGTTTGGTGACCAGATCTGAATAGCCAGGTACTTCCCAACATTCCTCTTCCCAATCTCCTTCCCCTCCCCAGTACCTTCAGCCTCACAACATACCCTATTTGGGAATGCCATAGTTTCACTGGCTCTAGACGGTTGGGAGCAGTTGAGACTCTTGTGCGGTATTCATATAAAAAAAATATAAAAAAAAGCATACAACTTTATTATGTTTTCTTGATGTTTCATGTCCCAGAACGTAAATGTTATATTTTACAAACCAATAGTTATGTTATTAAATTGCAGATTATGTTGCATACCCCTAGATAGAGAGAAAAAAAATTGTAATAAAATATTGTTTTTAGTTTAAAAATGTACATGGTGACTTATGTTTCCGAGGTAAAAATATATCAATACATCAGTTCAAGGCAAGTTAAGTCAAGAAAAAAGTCCTAAAAAAGATTTTTTTTAAATTATAAGCATCGTTGAATTTTTCACGATGAAACCTATATACTCCCTTAAATAAAAAAAATCTATTCAATACTGTCGTCTAAATATCATTGAATTTTCTTTATTGATTCACAACTTTTTAGTGCAGATGATGGTTCCCTTCTTGAATTCGTTTGCCAGCCATGCTACATTATTTTTTTTTTATCAATGAAACTAAAAATATCTATAGCTTTTTAAACTATCGTTGTTTTTCGAATTTACTAAAAACTTGAATATCTCGTTCAGTATTTAAACTTGTTTCTATCTTGAAATCGTGTACCAATATGCACTACATTATATATCAATGTACTTTTGTAATGTAATAAAAACTGTTTAATATTTAGAAGGGTAATCTTTTTTTAAACTACATTGTTCTAAAATATTGTTGACCTTCTGTTCGATTGTTGCTAATTTTTAACCTCTTTTATCCAGATGTTCGTCGGGCAGGTGCCGCGCTCGATGGACGAGAATGACCTGCGGCAAATGTTCGAGGAGTTCGGCAGGGTGCACCAGATCAACGTGCTCAGAGACAAGGTCACGGGAGCCAGTAAAGGTCAGTACCAACCAATAACATTAAAGACTCGAAAAAACATTTTCTCAGAATGCTTGATTTTTATGGTCAGGCTTTCTGATAACATCACTTTGTGGGGTAGGTAGTAGATATTTAAACATTATTATTTTTATATGGTGTCAATTATAAACCCTTGACTTAATTATTGCCACACCCAATCTGTGATTGAATGTAGCATATGTAAAACAGTGTTATGTAGTGTTCTTTAAGGATCAGCACCCAAAAATACACACATTTTGGGTTGCTAATATAAGCAAAACTACAAATTATTTATCTGTTAGTTCTATACAGGTAGTTGGAAAAATGTCTTAGGTTTCCAGTGAATACAATTTTTATACTGTTATCTTTTAAATTATTATGAAAAGCATTTTCTAACTACTAATAGAAAATTTACAGATAAATCATTTGTAGTATTACTTGTATTAGAATGCTACAAAGTAGTGTTTAGCATCATTCTTGCGTGGTGACCCTTACCAAGGGCTAGATCAAAGCTATTGGTTCTCGGTGTCTGATTTGAAGTAAGTTTTATATTTTACATATTTTATGTAGATGTTGGAACCGGTATAAATTGTTGTGAAATGAATCATGGCGCTTTTTTTTAAAATTATAAAACCATTTTTCCTGAAATTTCCACAGCTATCAAGGGTTTATTCACATCACTGAGAGGTAGGCATTAGCCTTACCTAACCTAGTTTAAAACTTGATAGTTTCGTGATTGTTATTAAATAGTTAATATTCAATATATTGTTCTTGTTAGAAGTTTTGTTCACCTTGTAATCGTTTATTTTCTTGTATAAACTTTATTATTATCGGAATTTGGACAGGTTTGAGTTTCCAACTTGCTTTCAGTTCATAATCACCTGCGTATTTAAAAATACATATCTTGTTACGCATGTGATATCAGCGTTATCTTCTTCGCTAGTTTCTGCTATCTGTTAGAATTTGTTGTTTGTAGACAACCTTGTAGATTATATTTAGCTTTTCAGTGGCATTATTAAATAAGAAAATTATAAAATATTTGGGCCTCAATTTTTAAGAACGATTCACTATTTTATACCAATTTTATCAAGAAACTTGTTTTCTTGAAAACTGTATCCATAATTACAGTTTTTTTAACTACTGCTTAAATCATGTATTGTTTTGTATGATTCAAATTTACCACAAAATATTCAAAGTGGAATGTTCAAAAATATAATTAGCTGAAACTATGCATGATTGTAATTTTTGGTTATTACCACAGTTAAAACAAAAGTTTTCAAAATTAACCTATTGCCAACACAGACCATTTTTTATGATATGTTTTTACAGTATTTTTCTGGGTGAATTGTTTTTTTTTGTTGCGGTGTTTTGAATGTTTCTTATTTTGATAGGTGTAAATTGTCTATTTATATGATGACTGATGACTCTTTTGGTTATTAATTTAATGAAACACTAACCTTCTGAGCATCACTACATCAACCGGTTTCGACATAAACGCGAATAAGGCACGTGATAGACACAAAAAGTTTAGCTGTTTCATTAAAAAATATTCAATCACAATGTTACTAATTTTCTAACTAAAATTAAAGTGTTAACAACATTAATTAAATTTTATATAATTTTATTTTTTTTATTTTAAAGGCTTCCAGCAGGTAATGTGATGCATTTTGTTCTCACGTTCTGTAAATATTTTCAAAGCGAAGAAACTATTTTCATCCAGTGAACGTAGATTTCCGTTACAAAGCTGGAAAATATTTTCATGTTATCGATTTCCAGTCACCGTTGTTTGGTGTGTGACGTCACTAGTTGGCTGGAAGTTTTACGTCAGTTTCCAGCCTCGGTGTATCACTGTCTATGCTGTAACACTGTCTATGGTCCGCTGTCTGTGAACGTTTTTGTTAAAAGACATCGTTTTGTTTGTTACTTGTTGCAGGGTGCTGTTTTGTGACGTTTTTCACGCGCAAAGCGGCGCTGCGAGCGCAGGACGCTTTACACAATATCAAAACGCTCGGAGGGGTGAGTTGTGAACGTTTTTCCATACCCAAACAAACTACCTATACATGTCGGTCACTTTGGAGTCAAAATTTGATATCACTGTTCTTAACGCTTTTGTAATGTAAATAATGGCAAATTCTAAAATCAAACAGCTTGTGCAATATTAACGATGACAAATTCGAAAAGTTTATTTTATGTTAACAACGACTAATTCTAAAATCAAACAGCTTTTGTAATTTATACGACGACGACAAATTTTAAATTCATAAAGCTTACATACTTAATGTGAAACGATAATATATTTGCTTTAAAGGTCGTATAAATTAACGCGAACGTTTTTTTCTTGAAGGTCACAGAATTTCTCCTAAATATTTTCATTCCAAGGTGATCAACTAATTTTCATCTATCTAATACTGCATACGTGTTTATTGTGGGTAGTTACATACATTATGTGTAGTAATCCAAATTTGTTTTATTGTTGTTAAAGAATGCTATATTTTTATTTCGCATTCTAAAAATATTGGTATGTACGAGTATTAAGAGTACAATTACGAAAATCTGCGAAAATAGTGTATTGTAGCGATCGGTAAAACTGCAAAGTTTTGTGAACGCTTCACGAACTACTAGTATAACCCATCACGGCGAATACTTCAATCCACGAGATCTGAAACCGGTACCTCGCCAAAAATAAAATTTCAAGAAGAGGGGGGGGTTGCTAACGTAATTCTAAAACGAAAATAACTAGAACCGGTTTCTCGCTCACACTACAAAACACTCGCACAGTGAAGTGTGAACTGCCGCAAAATGAAGAACTTCTTTGCAGTCAGACTACAATTGAAGTGTGAACTGTCGCAAAGTGAAGTACTTCTTTGAAGTCGAACCACAATTGAAGTGTGAACTGCCGCAAAATGAAATATTCATTTGTAGTAGTTTTCACAGAGCGGTCACAACGCATTAACATGTCACAACGTATAATAAAACATTTCCTTACAGGTCAATGATTTTTTCTACCTACATATATTATATATTTCTCCATGTATTCAAATAGAAACCTTATACGCAGTTTCTTTTAATTAAATTAAGTCATACAAGTATATGTTATCTATTATAAGTCCACTTTCGGCAATAATTTTAACGATTACATCACCTTGGTGACAATCAGTACCCTTATACACAGTTGTAATCGAGGAAACCATTTTGTTTGTTTTATGTTTTTCTATTTTTCAACTACGCTTAATTACTGCATATTATGGTGTTTAAAAACACACTTTATATTAATGAGTCCAAAGCGTACCCATTCGGGATTTCGTTAATGTGCATCATGTTTACTGACAACTTTGGCGATAAACACATCTTTAGAGGTTGTCCTGAACATATTCTAGGCAAGATTCTTTGTCAATGGCTTTAGTAAAGATTAAAAAGTTTTAATGCCCGATGAAAATGGGTGATTAGATCTAGTCGTGAAGCCATGTACAACTTGTGTCCGCTGAATGGACAGATTTAACGAGACAGCTGACAAAGCAAGTACTTTTCTTCCCCCCTAATGTTATTTCATCTCATATGTTTGCGTCTAGATCTGAATATGTTGCTAGCTCGATAGGTACTTCTTCCATTGGTAGGTTTGTATTTCTTTTCCCCTACACGATTGTTCTACAGCTAAACTATTTTTAGCAATTAAGACCCTTGAATGGTTTAGTTGGAACAAAATGTACAATTCATCCAAAAGGTGGAAATCCTTTTTTCTGAAATAGAAAAAAATATAGACCTCATTAAATTGGCACATTTATTCTGTCTGGAATTTCTAGGGCTACGCAACAAATGAACGTCCCCATCATGAACTATAGAGCCTTTAAACAACTTTTTGACTATCATTTAATAAAGACGCCACATTTATTGTCTGTTCAATGTATTCCAAATTATCAAAAAAATTGAGATTTTCGATTATTTTTTAAACTTAGACAAAGCCGGGTAGAAACTAGTAGTTCAACAATATAATAATTCTGAAGTTCCATGTGCCGTCTGTATGCTGTGCCACATGGCCAGCCACCATTTAAGTTGTAGACTGTTATAATTATACTTAAATCTTGGTTTATCTCTGTATACTTTACTTCCACAATGGCAGCCTTTGTTGGGGTAAAAATACGGAGATTGCTTCCAGCTCAGTGTTAGTTAGTCGTAGACATGAAAACTTACTGAATTGAATCGTTGGTTAGAATCTCAAAAACCAGAAAAAAAAAGTTGGGTTAAGTTAAGTTAAGTCAGGCTATAATCAGTGGCGGCTCGTGAGTTTATAGTGTGTTAGAGTGCTAAGATTGAAAAATACGACATTTTTAGTATTATTGTAGCCAAAAATGATTCTTATTTTTTTACAAAAAAAAAATATTTTTGAAGATTTTCAGGATTTTTCAGTTTTGGTGGTCCACTGCACGGATTCCTGAAAAATCTTAATACAAAAAATTGAAATTTTGAAAAAAAAATTTTTTTTTTCGGCCACAACAACATCAATAATGACGTTTTTTTTCAATCTTACCACTATAGCACACCAAAAACTCACGAGTCGCCACTGGTTATAATTATGTTTAAATCTTGATCTTTCTCTTCTCTTCTTATTTTTGTCTAGGCTAGATATAAATAAGTAGCTCACATGTTTTTAGGCACAGACTGAAGATTTGCTGGTTACAAACTCAAAGATTTGTAAAAATAAAATAATACATGTTAAATTCGTAATTTATTTCCTTTTGTATGGATTTAAGATTGGGTAAATAATATTGCTTTATTTATCTGTAGATAGGGTTAGTTGTTTCAAGATAAAAGAAAGGTTCTTTTGAAACCAGGTCACCGGTTTTAATAAGGTTATTGGTTAAAACACGTATTTCCCATATATTCAGTCTAATTTTCACCACACTGAGAGACACAGTCAGATTGCATTGATGAACCAATTTAATTCTAGTTGTTATTTGGCGATGGTATTCTAAGTCTTTTTATATTTCGGCAGACCACAGAAATAGGCTTGATGTTGATAAAAACAGGCAACAAAAGGGGGAACTATTTTTTATGTTCATTTATTTTATGGATTTTTCTGTAGTCATGAAATTTAAAATACCTATCATGATACTCTGTAAAGTTATCCATAACAATTTCCGTACTATGGAACCTACATATGGCGGTCATTCAAGGTAAAATTTTGGAGATGGATAAATTAATATTTAAAATCGATATAATTTCCTTTCATCTTCGAAATGAAACATTGTTATGGGCATCGTAACAGATTAAACCACCCCCTTCAGATATTTTATTAAAACAATCTATTTAGAAGGTTTATAGATCAAAAATAAGCTATGAATCATGATTTAGTGGAAAAGGGGAAAGTTCATTTATTGAAAAAATACCCGTCAGACATGAAATATTGACCCTCAACAGGTTGTAAGTGAAGGTTTTATTAAAACTTGTATTAGCCCACAGCGGGTTCCTTGTGGAAGTGCGTGATAAAATATAAGGCTGATTATAGCATACTTTTAATGAATAATCTGAAAGTCTGTTGCCTATTGTATGTTGATGATGCGGTGCTGATTTCTGACAGTATAGAAGATCTACAGTTTTTTGTGTCTAGGATGAACCAAGTATGTATGCAGAGTGAGTTTATGATGAATGTAAGTAAGTTCAAAGTCATGGTGTTTGAAAGAGAGAGTACGAGAACAGCGTGAAATATAGTTGTGAATGATGAGTACTTGGAGCAAGTGGATGAGTTTGTGTATTTAGGAAGTATGTTTACGAGACACGGATAGGCTAATAAGGATATTGAAAGAAGGCGAATGCAGGAAACTCTATTAATGGAGGACTGAGTGCTGTTTGCGTAAAAATATGTCCAAAAAAGCGAAACTAGCAGTCCACAACGAAGTCCTAATACCAACCCTGATGTATGGCAGTGAGGCACAAAACTGACAGAGGAAGGACGAAAGTAGATTGAAAGCTGTGGAAATAAGATCCTTGAGGCGTATGTGCGGTAAAACCATGTATGACTGTGTTAAAAATGTGGTTATCCGGAAAGAATACAAGTCTGATGTAAGCGTGATGAATAGGATCAAGAAAGGGATGCTTAGGAGGTTTGGGCATGTAGAGCGAATGAACAAATAAAGGAATGTGAAAAGAATATAGGATGCGAAAGTGAATGGAAGTGGAAGCCGGGAACGCCCGAGGAAGATATGACATGATCCAGTGAATAAAATATTTGAACCGGGCCATGTGGAGAGTCAAAATAACAGAAAAGTATGTATGAGACGATGTATGAATGTGAATGAAGTAAGGAGTGTGGCGGTCCGTCCTCTCTGCCTAATCCTGCGGTAAAACGGCGTGATGGTTGGCTAGCTAGTTAGTATTTCTACTCGTGTAAATACGTATGCACCTCGCTCTTACAAAGAAGTATTTTGTTCTTAATATTGCGAAGATACTATTAAGTGTGGCCGAGAATCGTGGTCAAATTTCTCATTGATAGGAAAATATTTTGGAGGTTCGCCACACACCTTGCGTTTGAGCTGAGCGTTAGCGTTATACCTAGTAATATATTTCATTATTTGACGACATCCGTCGAAGAGCGGTACACTTTATACCCATAGATAAATAATACTTTAAAATAGAATAATAACATAAAATAAAATAATGTATTTTCAGATGAGATTTTTCAAATTGTGTTGACGTCATTTGATCTGAAAAATATAATTTGTCTTATTTCTCAGTTAATTAATATAAAATAATAACCTATTGTTTATTTATGGCATATTTCTGAGTGGTAGATACTCTCATTATCGCCCTGGTGGAAAGACCACCATTCAGAATTAAAACGTTTCTCAAAATGGCTTTATCCGTGTTTGATAACCAGATGCTAATAGCTAGAAACCTCCCAAATTTCTTCTTCCCAATTTATTTTCCATTTCCTTCAGTCTACCAACATGCTCCTATTAGAGATGTATATAAAATATATATATATATATATATATATACGAGTATATACATATAATATATAATCTTTGATTAATATATAAATATATATATTTATATATTAATCAAAGATTTAAACATATATTTATTAACTAACTAACCATTACGCCGTTTCCCCGCAGGGGTAGGCAGAGAGGACGAACCGCCATATAACTCTGTCTTGGCACACACTCCTTGCTTCATTTAAATTCATACATCGTCTCATACATACTCTTCTGTTATTCTGACTCTTCACATGACCCGATTCAAGTATTTGATTTATTTGATCGTGCCATGTCTTTCTCGGGCGTCCTAGACTTATTTTTCCATATATTTATTGATAACTTAAAATGCCGAAAATAGGTCATCAAGAATTCTACTCACTAATTTAATTTTAATTTACCTACCAAGGATATTTCTTGTATTTATTTCACGTGTTCAAAAAAAATGTTTATTTTTCGGCTTCATTCGCCGAAAGAGCCTTTAACATAAAGTAAAAGTGTGCACAACGTTCCTCTTTGACGATTATTTTCAGAGTACTTACCCCAGAATATCAATTACACAGCCAAGGTTACACGCCTGAAGATCCTGGAAAATTCAATGAGAAAACCTTTTTAGTAATTTCCCTAAGAAAGCTCCACGTGAAGCCTTCAACACGAGATCGCATTTGTTAAGCGGATATCCGGAACGTCGCTCCTACTCACTCAAAATGTCCACCCTTAAATTTTCCGCATAAAATTCAATATCCCGGTTAGGGTCGATTTATATGCATTCTCATTTGTAAATACCTCTCTTGGTATTAGGTTTTTATCAATATTGGCAGGTATCTACTACGTTTATATTTTAATAGAAACCAATCACTTTGTGGTTTGGGGTTATGTTTATGAAACGAAATTATTGTTTTTTGTAATAATTTTCGTAATTTAATATTTCGGCGGTGATATGTTTTTTTTTGTAATAAAAAATACATAATTAAAATATTTCAAGATACGTTTCATTTAAATAAAGTGCACGTTTTTACTTACCAGACATCAAACGAGCTTTCTGAGAAGTAAATTTGCGAAAAATACGTTTTGAGACATCTGAATTTACATTTCTCATTTTACCCTGACGCGGAAATAAGCCAAGGAATATGAATCGGACACCCGTCGTCTGCTTTCCTTTTGCAAAATATGCTCCTTTTCAATTCAACAATGGAGACATTTCATTTCTTTGTCTTATTGCAATCTCCCACCTTTCCAGATGTCAAAAAAGACAAATTATTTAGAGTCCAAACATTTTTCTTTCTTCGTTGATACATTTAATTATGGCAACCTCCAAGGTGGGGCGGTAAACCCTGTTAGCGGTTTCGAATTCCCAGATGGACTAATATAAAATAAAAGTGTTATTTTCATATTTAGAAATCAAAGTTAACAGAACATTATTAAAAATCAAAAATAGCTTTCGTTGTGTTTAATGATAAGATTTGAATATCCAGATTCTTCCCATAACTCTTCTTCTTTTTCCCTTTCCCAACTGTTTTCAGCCGCACAAAATTTCTCAAATAGGGATGACATAGTTCTACTGGCTCTGGACAATTGTAACTTTTGTACGGTATCAAATTGAAAAAAAATTAGGATCCCTCATTCTTCTTTTTATGTGTAAAAATTAAATAATTTATTATATTTTTATACCATCCCAATTAAACAACACAAATTTCTTGTGCGTACGTACGAATGTGAGGTTTTCAAAAATAAAACTAATGTAGGAACTTGTAAAGAAAGTTATTAAATTATAAAAATAATCTTTTAAAATCCAGACTAGCGATAGGGTACCTACTTTTAATATATTTTACTAGAAGATTATGTTTGTTCTATATTTGAATTGTGCTTCCATGTGAAATCTAATTTCGGGCTATTTTAAAATTAGAACTAATATAAAATAAGGTGGATTAAAACAACAAATATTCTGCAGAAATAAAACTTCTATGTTTTCATCTTGGCAAGTCAAATTACGTCCCACGAATTCTCACGGGTAACAACTAGTAAGATACTATTATTGTGGATATGTATTTTATTTAACCCTCCTCAAAGCGAGCTATTTATTAAAATATATCCTCCATTCAATATTGATAAAATAAACAACAAAAATGTCTTTTCCCGCTTTCAGATAAGCGTATTCACTGACTGTAAAATTATTTTTTCTTCGTACCAGAAAGTATAGTTGTATGGGCTGGTTATAAGTCCGTTCCAAGCGACTGACATCTTGCGGTGAAGATTTTAACTAAACAATATGGTTCTACAGAAACCAATGTTCGATTTACCGAAAAACCTAAAAATAATAATAAATGTAATACCTACAGATGAAAAAAAAAAGTTTTATTTTGTTGAAAATAAATCTATCTGTGCTGGTTTGGGAAGTACGTAATTAAATCACCATGTGTATTTTTTCTCTGTGATCTTTTCCCAGACAACTTGTAGCTTAGTATAGATATTACTCGTTGTATAATGGTTTAACCTTTTTTTAGAATCGAGTATCTTCTATGATAGAATTATGTAAACATATTTCACTTTGGCTTACATTTATATCACTCTATTGACTATCGTACCCGGCTTTGCCCGAGTTTCAACACCCATTTAAAAAAAACGTTTTCTTATAGTTCACGATGAAAATGAAATAGAGCCGTCGTTTATATATTTTTTTTATTTGGAAAAATAAAAGAACGAAGGCTGCAAAAGTTTTGTTTTTTCTTTTTTTATTTCACGTTTATCCTTGGGATCTTATTTTTATTCCAGGGGTAAGTTTTAACAGAAACAAAGGGTGCACTTCAACATAATTCATATTTCAAAGAAAAAAATATTCCACATCAATGTTACTTTCCAAGGAAGTTTCTTTAAAAATAGCCAACAAATAATTTAGTCAAACGTTTAAATGCTACAACATTTAGATTGTATTTCAATGAAATCGAGATTCCAAAATAATTTATCAGTCATTATTTAATTTTACCTACTAAAGCTGGGATGTTTTAACTTTAGTAACATTTAATCAAACGCTGAAGCGGGTCGAGAGTCAAAATTTAACAAAACAAAAAAATCCAAAATTGCGCTGATCGTCGGTTTGATCGTTAGAGGATTAAAATAGTAATATTTTTTTAAATTTCTAATATTATACGCTTTGCAAAATTCGTGATGCCAGAGCTCATAGAGCCATAGTTCGAGAGTTTTGCAACTTCACAAAAACCAGTTTCTGATTTGTAATTAAAAT
The DNA here is from genome assembly GCA_022651775.1 of Drusus annulatus. Lineage (NCBI taxonomy): Eukaryota > Metazoa > Arthropoda > Insecta > Trichoptera > Limnephilidae > Drusus > Drusus annulatus. The sequence goes on from JAGWCC010000150.1 coordinate 273,826, forward strand.
GGCTGATACGTGAAACACCTAGTCAAAATCAGCCATAATCAATTAGTTCCAGAATGTTGCCTTCCTAGGCGTGTGAGGGATGCCTATACTCGTATGTTATGAAGGTGTAGAAGGAAGGAGGCTTATTAACTTATTATATTTAACTTATGATTGGATGCGGCGTAAAATAATTTCCAACGTTCTGCGTAACTCAATCCCCTTCCACGCCCTAACTTTTGCCTTTGGCCCCTTTGAATGAGTTCTCCGCTGCTGGAAACGCAGAATCAGGACCGCCTGTCTGAAAAACTGTTCCCCTTAGTAGAATAGTTTACTAAGAAAACTTATTTCCACTGTGGCTGACAAGACAGAGTATGGCGGTCCATCTTCCCTGCCTAATCCTCTGAATTATTAGCACTATGGTTTTGTTATTTACTTAGTTAAAACGTTATATGGTCTTGTTATCATGCATCTATGATATAAACAGCTGTCACACACTTTCAAGATCCAGAAGTGATTGGTACTATCAGTTCTACCCTAGTGAAAGACTACTCTTTTGAATCGAACCATTGTTTAAAATGGCTTTAGCATTGTTAAGTGACCAGCTTTTATTCGCAAGGTATTTCTTAACCGTCTTCTCCATCATTCTTCATCATCTATCCTCATTACTAAATTGATTCAAACATAAACGAAAAATTCTTCAAACTTGTCAATTTGGTAGACACACTTACTGCTTACTTACGAATAAGAATTCATCTGGGATAATGATAACATCGATGAAGGATTATGTGGCCGCCCCTCGATTCAGCCGCCCGTGTGCGCCGTGCGCATTAGGCCCACGGATGCGGCGCTCCTGGGCAGATCGCACACACCTATGTCGTGAGGACCAGAATTAATGCTAAAAAGTATATCACGAGAGCGAGTAGATACTAATTTGTTTTCATATTCGCACCTGACTGCTGTCAAATGATGAAGCTGTATTGAGTTACATTATTACGTGCATGAGTATATAATTGAGAAACCGACCTGACAGAAACTGAATAATGTCGATAATAACTTAAAATTCCAATGACCCTAATGATAAATTTTTCGAATTATAAATTCCTCTATACAACAATAATTCAATTGAAAACGTCATGGATTTAAACTCGAGTTAGTAAATATCCTAAGGAATTAATATTTCCTTTGTAATAAAAATTACACTTTTTTTAGTTTTGCTTTGTTGGAATTATTAACAAGCTTATTGCCTCGCGTGACAGTTGGTTCCATTTTAGAGTTCCACAAACTAAACACAAAACAGTAAAGATTTATTTGTTTACTAAGATATTTGTTTTGTGTTTTTACTGCAGTGCTTACCTAACTAGGTCACCGGTGACCTGTTCTGAGGTGAACAAAAGCATAAAAAATAACACGCTTTGCGTATATATTTTTTATTTACCTAAATAAAGGTCGACTGGTGTTTTATTTATTTGTACAGATTCTTACGGGTGTAATAATGAAGTTATTAAATTCGTGCTTTTCGTAAATTTATTGCTTACTTAATTAATCAGGTCAGTTCATAACATAATAATATTAAACGTTTAACACTCTTTTTACTTCCCAGCTTTTAACTTTTTTTGAAGGATAAAAAATATGGTAGTATAAACAATTTGACATATTATGTGATTACTACCAATAATCTGTTAAGTTTCTTCTAATATCTATTTACATATACATATTATTTTTATAACTAAAGTGTACATATTGACAGAGAAATTGAAAAAATAAAATACTAAAGCAAATGATCAATTCGTTTAGTTTCTAAAAAACACTGAGTGAAACAAATTAAAAATATAATCATAAAATAATACAAACAAAGTGATAAATACAAACAAAATAAAATTTAAAGAAAAAACAAAAAACTTTAGAATAAAATAGAAAAAAAAAATTAACTTAAAGATCTATAACACATAGCAGGGTTAGGAAGTTCTTAATTGACATGTTGCACGATGCTCAAAATTTTTGTTCCAAAATTGGTGTTTTGTCTTATTTTTTATCGCCATAAATTGATCTTAAAAGATCTATAGATAATAGCAGCGCACCGTTCAAATTTTTTTACCACTTCAAAAAATTAAAATATCAGTATCGCCCTGGTGAAAGATCACCATTCAGAATCAAACGTTGCTTGACTTGACTTTTGCCGCGTTTGGTGACCAGATCTGAATATCCAGGTACTTTCCGACCTTCCTCTTCCTCATATCCTTCCCCTCTCTATTTTCTTCAGTTTTACAACATACCCCATTTGGGGATGCCATAGTCTCACTGGCTCCCGAAAAGTTGGGAGTACACTGTTCACATAAAATATATATATCTAAGATTATCGGGCCTAAAATGACATTATGCTCCTATTTATAATGTATCTATTAACTACCCATAATAATACTGCACTAGGAAACATTCATAAATGAAAACTGTTTTAGCCATATGCTTATTCATATTGATAAAATTACACCAATTTTAACATAATTCAACCGACTAAGATGTTCGTTAAAGGGTATTTGGCGAATAAAAATTATAAATTTGTCTCTATTCAAGAAAAAAAAATTGTTGTATATTAGGATGGCAAAGTTGCATTTTAGATTTTTCGGTGATTTAAAGCTTCAATTCAATCATATCGTCGCTGGAAAGGCAAAAGGTCTTAAGCGACACTTTGGTCTAAACATTTGGTTAAATATGCAGTTTTGATCAGATTGTTTTTTGCATCGAATGTTCTGAATCTCGTTTGATTTTAAACACTTTTGGGGCCCTTTAGCCATCTGAAATATATTGACCAATTGGAAGAAGGCTTGACTCAAACGACACAAGTTTAGGAGTTTTTTAGCTTCTTTTTGCTTCAGGTAACTCAGTGAAAGCATTGAGTTACCTGAGTCAACTTTTTATTTCAAAAGTCCATCCAGGTACTGAAGACTGAATCATGAATTTTATTGTAAAACAAAAATAGCTTTAAAGTGCTCTGATGTAAACTTCCCAAAATGGCGCTTCAGCCCTTTTGTCTTTCCGGCGACGATGTAATGTGCCATATTTTTTCATGAATTTTGCAAGGTAGACTATTAAGTGCACAAATCAAATAAATCCTTTTTTTCGTTTTTGTTTTTCATAAGCCATATTCATACGACAACGACCGCCGACAGTGAACGTTTCATTTATAAAACACACATGATTTTTTCCGTGCCTGTTTACTCTCCGTGCCATCGCAGGCATTTTATTATTTTTATTTTAAAGAGGAAAACAAATATCTCCGGGCGGTGGAAAAATATCCGCCGAGGAGACCGTCTTTTGGTAGAGATTGACAAAATCTTCACGTAATCAAATAAAATTTGAAAAAAGTCAAATAGGGCGAGAAATTTGCGCAGATTTTTAAACGAAATAGTGCCTACGTTATAAATTGGAAAGCTCGCTGTGCTGGGAAGTCGTCCAATTGTTACTAGTGTATACTCGTACACTAGTAATAATAGTGTATACTCATATACACTAGTAACGTATACGCATATACTCATTGTCATAAAATATTTTTTTTGTTACTTGTTATTGTATTGTTACTCTGTTTGCATTTTTAGAATCGTTTACTTATAATACTTGAATATTAATGTTTTAAGTATTAACATATTAACTGTCCTCAATCTAATTTCCTTTTCTTTGATTTGACAAATATGTTAATATGAATTCAAATGTTTCATCTGATTTTGTATACCCTTAGCTTCTGGTAAATTGTTTTTTTAATCTGTTGATGTACACATGCACTGCTATACCCATATCTGAACCTTTTTCTCTCATGATTTATGATAACGATCATGATTTTAGATAGTTTTAATTTGTACACATATTATGCATTATTTTCTCCTTGTTAGTTAATCTTATTAGCATAATTAATTTAGTATGAAGCGCACTTGAGGGGAAATATCACAAAACTGCGCTATATAAGTTCACTGTTATTATTATTATTAGTGCTGGATGTTATGAAATATACCACATTGTTTGAGCGTAAGCCAATGAAGTTTTTAATTCTACTTTATTACGGGCATATGCCTAGTTTGGTGACCTTACATTACCATCAGTAGATCTTTTTTTTAAGTGACACCGCACGTCCCATTGCTCGGAGCAAGTAGAACTAAGGTAGTCCCATTTGTGAAACCATATTTTGTTACCATAGTTTTAGCTTTTATTAAGTAATGTTTCGAATCGTAATGGTGGTCTTTCACCATTGTGAAATAACCCAGCGGTTCTTGAGCTTATTCGAAGTGAAAAAATGTAGACAGAATTTTGGTCTCTGGTGAAATGTTTTATTTGTTTTTTTTTTAAATTCCGCCTTCAGAACTACTGAGCTTATCGCTCTGTCTCACAGATTGTCATTTTCGAAAAAAAATATTTGATAAAATAGATATGTTTATTGATTACGATTATTTTAATGGTCCTTTATCGTCCTAGTGTTGTTTTTTTTAAGAAATACCAACATTTCCGGATTACGAATAACCTTACAATATTTTAAAAACTCCTCTTGCCATCATAATAAACAGGGGAATTGAACCCACGAAGCCCGGGTGGAAATACGCGTTTGTCCACTCAGCTACTAACCGGTACTAGTTAAAAGATGATTTATATTCCTCGCTTTTTACTACAACGTAGATACCAATCTGGAAATTTTATAAATAATTTTAAATTGTCTCACATAATTGCGATCACCTTTATTTACTAAGCAGTTTTTCATTATCTTATCAGCAACACGTATGATAAACGATAGCGGAATTTATAATATGATTATAAAACCAAATGATATCGTCTAATTTAATAAACGTAATACATGAAAAAAACTATCTTAATTGGGTGCGATAATTCTGGCGTGATTAATTACAACACGTAAAAACGTGAAAAAAATCACGCACTCATTTTGAAATTCACGATTCATTGTCTGGCTGCCACTCTAAAAGTGATTAGTTCACAGATTAAAGTCAAATCTTTTCTTATTTATAGAAGATGTTACCGTCAGCATCCCGGTGGCTGTCATTAGAACCACCAAGAAAGCTCACATTTCGTCACGCTGATCCATATTGTATTGTCATCCGGCCAACATTGTCTCCTTTCCACGGAATAATAGGTCACCCAAACAATGTGTCACGAATGAAGATCGTATGTTATGAAGACCTACAGCGGGAAGTGAGGTGATTTATTGCCGTCGAGGGATTGGATTGTTTTGTGACAAATAATTTATTTTTATTCTTTACTGTTATTTAATTATTTTTTCGTAGAAAGCAATCACTTTGTGGTATGACATAACAATGAAAATATTAATGAAAATGAAATATCAAGTTTGTATCATCAGGGTACAGCATTAAACTAAACAAAAAATACATCGTGTGTGGTTATATATACTCATACATACAGAAGGAGAACACAATATAAAAATTAAAAAAAAGAGAACAATAAAAAAAAAAGAAAAACATTTAAATTATAACAAAGGAACAGATAGATGATGCTAAGGCTAAGCGAAACTGTTTGGTCATAAAAATTAAAATTAAATATGTTTTCTTACCCAAGGTTATTATTTCAATTTCATTATTTTATAATTATTAATTTGAATATTTACGTGCCTGATTATATTAGGGACATTTTATTTAAATGACCGGCAAAGTATGTTTTTTCACAAATTTGTTTGCGATAGTAATATTTTATATTTATTTATTTGACCAGGTATGAATAGCCAGATGCTGAAGCGTAACCCATAGGGGCTGTAAAACTGTGCATCAAATAAAAAGTATTTTCGATAAAATTAAGAAATAGGATTGAAAACAAATATATGTAATAGACTATTCATGGACTACACGCCCTCATAGACACTTTACTTCTACTTCAACTTCTTACCCTCTTATCTGGTAGCCTCACAACATTCTCAAAAAATAGGAATGTATCAGCTCCACTGGCTCCGAGCAGTTAGAATTCTTGCCGAAATAAAATAAAAAAATAATTACTTTCTTGACCTTAAAATGTAAAAGTCACTGCTGCTTTATCCTTTTTTTCTTTATCCATTAATATATCTTCGCTGGAAAGGCAAAAGGGCTGAAGCGACACTGTGGTCAAATATGAGTTAAGCATGCAGTTTTGATCAGATTTTTTCTCCATCGAATTCGCTAACTCTCTCTTTTTTTTTTTTGTTTAACTTTTACAGTTTGATAATGCCCTCAGAAGGCGAAACAGCTGTCACGCGTAAAAATAATTACATCGCAGAGCTTTTAACTTAAAACTGTTTTTTAAAAAAATTTAAATAATAATAATTATTGTTTAAATAAAAGTAAAAAACCTAAAAATTAAAATGGAGTTGTACAAAATAAACTTTAAAACCATAAATATATCGCTAACTCTCGTTTGATTTCTCAAACTTTGTGGCCCTTCAGCCATCTAAAATATATTTACAATTTGTGGGAAGGCTTGACTCAAGCGCCATAAGTTTACGATTTTTTAGCTTTTTGTCGCTTTGAGTACCTCAGTGAGAGCATTGAGTTACCTGAGTTATCTTTTCTTTTAAATTCATCCAGGAACTTAAGAGTTATAAATTTTATTGTAATCCAAAAAAAAACTTGAAAGTGCTCTGGTGTAAACTTCTCCAAATGACGCTTTCAGCTCTTTTGCCTTTCCGGCGATGATATTTCACATTACAGTTGTTATTTTTTCCTTTTCTTCGCCCACCAGACTAGGCACATGCCCGTATAATTTGTTAATGATTATTTTTTCAACTTTAAAACGATTAAGTATTTGAAAGTAATCCGTCTTCCGGCATGTCACCATCGCCGGACTCGTCGTTCCGCTATTCGCTGTGTTTCGGCTTAAAGACGGCAAGTGTTTGCTATTGTTCTTTGCCGTGGAGCTATTTTGGCATCACTCACGGCGATTAACGACTCCGGACGACGCGTGTTTGTCCGATCCACGACTTAGCATTTGAGGGATGGCCGAACGTTCCCGACTTAATTACCCGAGATCAGTCTTCTTCCCGGCCCGGCCGAAATACAAATTAATCGCCGCCCGATATAAATTGGACGAATTATCGCATTTGCATTTTTAAAGCGATATAATCTGACAGAAAGGGAATAATTTATTATGACAGGTAGCTTCAGGTGTGCTCAATCATTCTCGTTTTTTTTTTTAATAAATACGTTTTGATATATGAAACTAGGTTTTCTGCAATTTCAGTACAATTACTCGATTAGCGAAAATTACAATTTTTACAGTGACCTAGTAGTTACTACCTTTAAGAGTTTTAAAACACGCGATTATTTTTTTTATTAAAAAATATGGCGTCTCGTCATATTCTTAGACAAATTAATTTATATTTCAAAGCTCCATAGCTCTTGATGAAAATTACGTTGCAAGCTGAAAAAATTGCGTTAACCTACAATTTCTAGACAAAAAAGGCTAGATCTGCTTCAGCACCTAAAAAGAGATGATTTTTTTTATTGAACTGGTTCATTTGAGAGACTATTCTAAATTTTTAAACTTGATGCTTTGAAAGCGTGATTTCGAAATTTGGACTGCGCTTTGATGCATTTAACTCTAAAATGGCTGATTAAGTTGACGCTAGAGGTTGGTTGCTTTTGATTTTATTTGAAATAAGCACGTTTTGTTGACTGACTTAGAATGCAATGACTTATGAGACATCCAAACTGATATCTTGCTTTATAATTGACATGACCTTAAATTCGGAACGCTACGTCGCTGCTGACTTCCATAATGCTTCATTTACCAAAATCGTGTTAAAAGCTTTTCCTTTGAAAGCGTCTTTTTCCCTTCTTTCATTTCGCCGTGGTATCAAGTTTCTCCGTTCCAATATTATTAGACGTGTGTTGGTTGGGCCGCCCCTCGCCGCCGGAATCCGCCGCGGCCGTTGAGTGATGCACGCCCGCTGCCGCTACACCGTGGACCAGATTGCGATTTTAGAAGCATCCATTAAAGAAAAAAAAGTATCCGTTTCTAGTAGTTTTTTCTCACTTAACATTTAACTAAGATGGATAACTTTGAGTAAGAACTCTAAAAATTCCTTCAGCGAGACGGAGATACGTCAATAATTAATGAAAAAAATACCACTTTGTACTACAGTTCCCGCTTTCACATAAAATTTAAATTTATTTATAGTGCACTATAATATAAAATTTCTAATATAATACGTTCATAAAGGAATCTAAACGGTACTTTTTAAGATTAAAGGTAATATACAACAAGATTACTATAACTTTAACTATAACAATATATTAATTAACGTGAAACATGCTTTCTTAGGCCCTCCGCACACGGGAACTAAAAAAAAAACAGTTTTCAACTCAAGTTGCTCTCCTGTGCATTTCAGTATATGCATACTAAAAAAGAAGAAAACTAGTACACAAAACTGCTTACTTTATAAAGGGATGAAATGTTACAATGCGCTGCCGGAAATTATCAAAATTATGCCAGATTAATAAATTTAAAATAACCTGTAAGAACCACTTGAAATACATATAAATCAAATTAATAAGTAGTATATACCGAAACTAAAATATTATTATTGAGTCAAAAAGAATATTAAGTAATTATATACTTTCTAAATGTTGATGAACAAGTAACTAATCACTATATATTTAAAACAAAAATAAATGTAAAAATAACAATTCGCATACGACGCAACCAGTTTTCAATGCCGACGCAACCAGTCTCTCGCAACTCGTCTTGCTATTGCCTGCGTGTGGCCGTTCCCAGTTGCACCGTAGTTGCGAGCTGTTTTCAAGAAATTCGCCACATTTCCGAATAAGAAAACATCAAATTTATTCATGATGTTGGTAAGAAAACCCTTTTTTTACTAAACACTTATAGACCTTTTTGAACGCAATATGACAACGACACCGTTCACTGCGAGATTTCAACATTAACTTTAAAAATGAAGACAAACATTTCCGGGTTACGAATAACCTGACAATATTTATTTTTTGAACTCTTACTTGCATCATAGTAGTAGGAGTTTTTAATGAGATAGAGATTTAAGATAAGATAATTACTGAAATAGATGCAACATAAGCAGCGTCGCGAGCAAAGCTCGGTCGATAACCAATTTCTAAAGCTGTCGCCAACCAGTTTTAGTTAGGTTTCGGTTGCCCCGTGTGTAAAAGGCATTGCGGTACTCATAATTCTTGTATTTATCTATAGCAAAACTTTCCACGAAAAAAAATATGTAATATCTTAAAAACAACGCATACTTGCACAACTCATACTGCAGTGAGGTGAATAGCAATGTTGGGACTGTTTCCGTCAACAAAATATGTTTAGTATTATTAAATTTATTTAAAACGTTTAGAGCTTTTTTATGTTTGGTAATTGACCGAAAATGTACTCAGAAAATAAATTCGTCCCTCGCCCACTGTGCGGCGCCGCCGTGCCGCAGTACGGAAATACCGCGCGGCCGACGGACAATGCCTACTTAATGTTACAATGGACGCGGACGGCGCGATGCGGCGGCGGTCAATCAATCGATCGACATGTGACAAAAAACGAAAGCCGTGTGATTTTTTTGCCTTACTTTTTTATGGCACGTTTCGCTTTCCGGAATAGACTTCCTGTAGATTAGACCGATGTTCCAACGTGTAGAGATAAATACTCGTATGTGACTGTCTTTTCGAAGGGTACTTTCGTTATTTACCTTTTTTTATTTACATAACTGTGCAATAATATAAAACAATAGAAATAACACGGAGTAAATGATTAGCACACTAAAACATAAATAAGTTATTAGAAAATGTGAATATCCGGAAAGAATGCAAGGCTGATGTGAGCGCAATAAATAGGATCAAGAAAGGGACGCTTAGATGTTTGGGCATGTAGAGCGAATGAACGAAGAAAGGAGTGTGAAAAGAATATATGATGTGAAAGTGAATGGAAGAAGAAGTCGGGGACGCCCGAGGAAGCAATGGCACGATCACGTGAATCAAATACTTGAATCGAGCCACGTGAAGAGTCAGAATTACAGAAGAGTATGTATTAAACGATATATGAATTTAAACGAAGCAAGAAGTGTATGCCAAGACAGAGTTGTATGGCGGTCCGTCCTCTCTGCCTACCCCTGCAGAGAAACAGCGTGATGGTTAGTTAGTTAGTTAGAAATATTACAATTCAATAAATTAACATTAGTATGTTTGGAAGAGGTATCCAATGATAGCCTTCTAGTAACTAGATTCAGTGTAGTTGAATATATCTACTATGTCTGCTAAGAAATTACCCACTGTATGCAATCTAGGTACAAGCGAGTATCTAAATGACTCAGTCCTGATATTATTGTTACATTTAAAAAGAATTTTGGGTCGAGTAATTATTTTAGGTACATGGAAGGTAATTAAGCTAAGTATATCAGGTCTGTCTATAATACCATTTATAATATAATATTTTAATATTAAGCAAATTCAGTTTGAAATCTGCGTGAACCCACAAAATATCTTAAATTTATGATTTTTTATTACACTTAATTTTTTTACATTAAAAACCTTTGGTTTTTGATTAGAATATTATGGCAACATTAATATAAGCAATTTACAATACAAATTCTTCATATTCTTACATGTGAATATTTTTTAAAGTATTTATTGCGTTTAAAGATGTTTGTTTTTTGCGTTTAATGTGTGAAGTAGGTACACAATAAAAAATTGTAATTATTCTTTTTTTTTGTTTCTCTTCAGAGGGGAGGAGTACTTCGGCGTAAATTTATAGTGTACACATTGATGTCATTCAGTGGGATTTATGAAAATTCGGGTTAACTTTTAATATATAAAAATATGTATCTTTAAACCGGTAATAAAATGTCTTCACGATCAAAATTTCGTTGGTCAGAAATGCGTTTTTATGTTAATTTGATCTGAAATCGGAGTTGATTTACCCTCCCCCAGCATTTCGCATTTTTCATTTTTCCCAATTAAAGGTCTCCCGAATCAGGAGCCAAAAAATCTTTTATAACTTTATTAAATGACATGGGAGTAAAATCTTGCCAATCTTATTTCTCATAATGAAAAAAAAACGGTTTTTAAAAAATTAACATATTTGTCCAGTAGTCCAATTTTAGGTATATTTCCTGTAAACTCATAAAATTTCTCATTATTCTTTAATCCCTCTTTCTCAGTTGACTTTTTGTCTCTCTCATTTCATATGATCTGTCTCTTTCTCTCTATTCCTTTGTTATAATTTTAATGTTATTCTATTGTTTTCTCATTGTTTTGTTATTTTATTTTATCATTTGTTCTCCCTCTATACGTATATATAACCGCACACTTTATACTTTTTTAGTTTAATTTTGTACCCTGATGATGCTTAGGCTAAGCGAAACCGTTTGGTCATAAAAAAAATAAAACTATACAAATTGATCTTATACAAAGTTATTTTTTTTATATATTTTAAACCACAAATTGATTGCTTTCTACGAATATACAATTTTATTTTACTTCCAACTACATATTTTTTGTAAGATTAATTTCCCCCGGGTGCTTTTTCACATATTATCGGTGGTTGGTAACATTTTTTAATCCGTAAATATCTACAGTCAAAGTTGAACAACGCAATTACGATGTGGATCAAGCAATCCAGCATCTCAATTACGAAGTTTATTAATTTAATTGTCTTTCGTCTGTTCGGAGCGCCTTACCGAGCTGTGCATTTGCTTTTACCTATTAGTGTAATAATATCTTAGGAACTTCATGAACATTTCTCCTACTCTGTGAATTGTGGTCATGGCCCGCGAAGAAAACCAAGTCTGCAAGATAATTTCAATTAAATTCCGTTGCACATCAACATTACTACCGCATTAGTTGAAGGCCTGGGGAAATTTAGGGATTTACTGGTTAGCAAAACTTAAACGCAAAAAAAATTGGCAAACATTTTTTGAATATTTAATTTAAGAGAAGGTTTTCGAATGCATCTCCCGATAATATTTGTATCACCACCGTACCATTCTACTACCGTTTTCTTGAATTGGGTACCCGATAAAATTTCACTTAAAATCCAATTAACGACCAATAAACTTTTTTTTACTTTTAGTCTATGATTTCAGTTTTATTAGATCGACACAATTTAAAGTAATGTGTCATAATTGAAATGATTAAGACTCTTGGTATTTTACGGGTAATTTTTTTTTATTTAAAATTTTATTGCATTTAGTTTTCTCCGACCATTTTCGAGTAACGGGTAACCATCGTTCTATCTCTCAAACAAAATAAAAATAGGTTATTCTCTAATTTTAGTAAATATTTTTTTATAGTGAATAAATACCGCACAAAAGTCTCAACTGCTCACAACCGTCTAGAGAAAGTGAGATTTTGGCATCCCCAATTGGGGTATGTTGTGAGTTCGAAGGTAGTGGGGAGGGGAAGGAGATGGAGAAGATAAAGGTTGGGAAGTACCTGGCTATTCAGATCTGGTCACCAAACACGTCTTAAGCCATTTCAAGCAAAGTTTTAATTCTGAATGGTGGTTTTTACCAGGGCGATACTTTGAGTATCTACCACTTTAATTTATAAAATATTTTATAACACATATTAATTAAATGAAATGTGTTTGCGCATTCCCGGTTTGAGCCCGCAACCTCTGGATTCGTAGTCGAGCGTCTTACCACTTGACCAGGTCGTCCATTAAACTTCATATAAAACATCGTCATTCTTACTCAGTAAAATTGTGTTTTAATTCTCATAAATTGTTTAAAAATAAACTGATTACATGACTTTCTGTAACACTTCATAAATACACACTACTCGTATATACAACATTGCTTCCTCAATTTCAATATATGCATTCCGTTTTGTGTTTACATAATATTACTGCAGTTCGTTTTATTATGATGCAAATTTTGTGTTTCTTGTGTGAATAATGACGTACTATGAGTCGTTTGATATTCGTTATGTTGCTACAATTTTTGTTTTAAATATATTTTACGCACACGTTGTGAAAATTCCATGTTTTGTTATAATAAAGAATAATTATCAGTTCATCTTATGTTAGATGACTTGTGTGTTCTAATGTACAAACTTAAATATATATGAAGGCACAGTTATTATAAAATGGACGTAGTTATGCAGAAAGCGTCCAACCCACAATTTGCCAAAGTCGAGTTTTACAAGTTTTCCTATAAATAAATACATGATTTATATCTGTTGAAAACATCTAAGCTCCAAATGCAATAGATTTTTTGGCTTTTAATTTTTTTGCCAGCGCAGATTGCAGATATTTTACTTAAATTTAAGTAAAAACATTATAAAATGTAGGATAACATAAGAATTACATTTTTTTAATGAACGCATTAATAGATTATAAATTACCTATTTTTAATAATGCTCTTAAAGAAAAAAAACACTGATATATACTTTACAAATGCCGATTGCACATATTAATGCTGTTTTTTTTATCGTCACCTTTTTCTCAGTTTCATCTTTTTGGGGTTGGATGCTTTCTGCATAACTAAGTCCAAATCATGTGCTACCTACATTTCGTTTAAATCTAAACTGTGAATATGATTTTTTAAATTATCTTTGTGTACACAACTTAAGCTCAGTTTAAAATCAACAAGTTTCGGGTACAATCATGTTTTCTTTCTACAAATCAATCAAGCATTGCAAAGCTACAGTTTAAACATATTCCCCCTTACTCATAAACGAGGTGTAAATTTTACGCGTGTTATAAGGTCGGAATAGCAATAAACTTGCTTTAAAACCACGGCTTATCGGTCTAATTTAATGGCCTACGTCCGGTGTAACTAAACCAACGCTAAGTCAGCGCGTAAAAATCTAATGAGTAAGACGGATTGTGTTTGTAGGATTCATAGATGTTTGATGGTTTATGTTACATATGAAAACGAGTGCACCAAGCACACATGTTTTAATAACTGAGTGATAACATTTCAACACGGTCATAATATTCCTTGCATATCTTGAAATAATAATATTGCTAATAAAAGTTCACCGTCCAGCAAATGAGATAAATCCCTTTTTACTGGAGATCTCTAGTAGTAATTTGTGATGAAGTTTCACCAGAGTAAAGCAAAAGTCATTACGCATATTTACGATTTCTCTAATCTTCTATCAACCAGGTCAAGTTAATAAAGGTTACGTTCCTTTAGAATATATCACGTCTCTCACAACTTTTTACTTATACTATCCCGTGAAAATAAAGAATGTACACGCACCTATTTAGTTTTCGACAAAAAATATGGTACCTGACTGATGTGCAGGTGCAAAATGAAAAAATGTAGCTGTACCGACATGCTCACTATCGCGTTGTACATGCCTAAGCTAGGTTGGGTTAGGTTGACTAAACAAATAAATCGTTAATGAAATGAAAAAATAGCTTTTTACAAGACCACAAATTTTATTTTAATTTCTATGATCGGCTGGTGTCGCTTAGCCTAAGCATCATCAGGGTACAAAATTAATCTAAACAAAATATACAAAGTGTGCGGTTATATATACATAAAGAGGGAGAACACCATACAAAATAAAATAAGAGAGCAATGAGAAAAAAAAACTTATGTGGAATCATCCAGGTGGAGTAATATAAAAGAATAGGAACGCGATTGGATGAGGTTAGGTTGGGTTAAGAGATAGAGCGTGTCAATGAAAACTTAGTCATCTTTTCGATTGTGTTTTGCGCCAGTATAACTGTCAGGTACCAAAAATATTTAATTTGCAGTGCCGTTCGAATGATTTTTTTTTTTTTTGTGTTTTACAGACTATATATCCTATATTTGTAAAAAGCATTAACTTTGTGGCTTGCCATATTTATAAATAGAACATATATACTTTGTTTTTAACCACTTTTTTATTTAATATTTTGTCTACCGGTTTCGGAAGTACCCTTCCATCATCAGGACAATATTAAATTAATCTGAAATACTGAGATAAATATACATATTTAGGAGTTGGAAGGAGAAGGAGTAATTGATGAAATTATGGGAATAACAGAGCGGTTTATTGGAAAATATTTAGGATAGGACTATAAGATAAATTAATTTGATTGTTTAAAATATTGCATTTACTGTTTAATGATTTTCTAATTTCTAGTGCTTCTAAGTTATCTAATTTTATCCCTTTATTGCAACGGTGAAGAATTTTAACCCCTGTATCTCTATTAAAATCATGATTAGTAGTAATGAGGTGATTGGCGAACTCTGAAAAATTATTGTTTTTTAAGCATCTTAGATGTTCACTTATTCTAATGTTTACATTGCGAGATGTCTTATAACTTAGAAGCACTAGAAATTAGAAAATCATTAAACAGTAAATGCAATATTTTAAACAATCAAATTAATTTATCTTATAGTCCTATCCTAAATATTTTTCCAATAAACCGCTCTGTTATTCCCATAATTTCATCAATTACTCCTTCTCCTTCCAACTCCTAAATATGTATATTTATCTCAGTATTTTGTATTTCAGATTAATTTAATATTGTCCTGATGATGGAAGGGTACTTCCGAAACCGGTAGACAAAATATTAAATAAAAAAGTGGTTAAAAACAAAGTATATATGTTCTATTTATATTTATGACTATATATCCATTTACAAAACACAAGAAAGTAACAAAATTAAATTAAATTATGAAATATTTTTAACATGTCTCTTGAAATCTTCAAGGTTTACGTTGAAGATATCAAGAGACATGTTATTTAGTAGTACCATACCCCGTGTCATGCTGTGCTGAGCCAACACGTCTGTTCTGCCATGTGGAATGCACAGCAGATCGTGATGTCGCCCCTGGCAGTAGTTATTTGGCACAAACAACTTATAACATTCCAGGAATGAATAACAATGGTTATTGGAGGAAACAATACAGTTGTATGTGTTACTGCCTAGGATATCATAGTCTCTCCTATTTCATCAAAATACTTCGATGCGTTGAAACCGAGAGTGCAAGTAATAGCGATATTATTTGATTATTTTAACACGTACCGAAATCTTGACATTAGACTATTTTTTGTTATTTACTTACAATCAAGACATGATACGATTGAGTGAATCAAATACTTGAATCGGGCCATGTGAAGAGTCAGAATAACAGAAGAGTATGTATGGGACGATGTATGAATGTGAACGAAGCAAGGAGTGTGTGTCAAGACAGAGTTGTATGGCAGTCCGTCCTCTTTGCCCACCCCTGTGGGGAAATGGCGTGAAGGGTAGTTAGTTTTTTTTTTCTCACAATCTTTGATCGGTGGTAAGGATGAAGTGTTTTGATAGATATCGATATACAGCAACGGTCTTGGAGTAAGAATTTATATATGAAGAGAGAGCTAAATATTTTTACCCAACCTATACAAATTTACAGTACACTTTCTACTGATTTTTACGTCGTAAACCGTGAGAGAGAAAGAGACAAGACAAGTTGTCACATAATATCACACCACTTTTAAGTATTTAAGCATTTTTCCGTCTCCCGCGTCTCCGGCGACTCCGCCTACTACGTTTTGTTATGCGACATAACTCAACGGTTTTTGAGGTTATATCCTATATTTTTGTTGATAACACTGTGAAAAAGTGGTTATACAAATAAACAAAACATTATGTCGACATGCGCTATGAATGGATGTAAAAAGGTGTGTCCGTGAAAACCTTAGCCACGCCCGAGTCAGGAAAAAAATCAACAATCCTGACTACACTGTTTCGAAAAGTTATCCCTCCTGTATATCATTGATTTGAGGTAGCGGTTAAGTTGTCGCTTATAGGGGGGGTATCTACCACGAATTCTTTTAGAAAAATGGTAAAATGATATACGATCTTTTGTAAAATTCCTCGTCATTTTGACTAGTGGGCAGTAAACTAATATTAATGTATTCATTTTCAGATGCACCATCCGATCCAAATGAAACCTGCCGACAGTGAAAACAGAAACGGTAAGTAAATTTACAATTTATCAACTTTTTCTTCGATTTCCGTGCTTTATTTTAGGAAATCCAGTAACACAACGGTGAACTTCCGACCTTCCGGCCAAGATGGTTGAATTATTCCCCGCCCATTCGCATCGATTGAGAACACAGATAATTTTATAACACATTTTTATCATCGAACAAATGTCATGCATAAATTCTGATATAATGCATTAGTTATACGAATTAACCCTGATTTAATTATGATAACGCGCCGCAGGAGAACATTTTTCGTCTGCATTCGATTAATACATGAACGTATTATATACACTCCGCACATTCAAGAAACGGATTGAGTTAGCACCGCTTTCGTGACTTTGCTGTGTATTATTTAAGTGTTTTTGCCCTTTCGAGTCCTGGCCCGAGCAGGCCTGTAGTGCAGCTCCCCCAAAGTATTTTCTGAGTTTAATTGCTTTCCATTGAAATATAATTAACAACGTTGAAAAGGTGTAATTACTTAATGACTTTTCTGTTCCGTGAACATTATAATAATTACGAGATTGTAATTTTTCTGTCACCCGAGAGATAAAAATCAAACGTTTATTCCTCACCTTAAAGTGAGACGAGCTTAGAAGATTGCATGCCGATAATGTAAGCATGGTGTTTAGATTTACAGGGTTATCCGCGCAGGCGGCTAAAAGGATTATCGAACTATTTTTAAATCCATCCTGTAGCGATACCCTTATGACTACAGAGATCTTTATTAGCGTGTCTTATAATAATCATAATAATAGTTTGAGTATTTCCATAGCGCCTTTTTCGTGAAAAAATCCCCTTGAATACGCTTTGCAACTTCATTTATCACGCTTATAATCAATTACTAACACTTTTAACTAGTAACTTATGACTAAGAATTATAACTAGCGACGAACAGCTGAGATTTATAACTAGTGACTTGCAACTAAGACTTATAGCTTGTGTCTTACGACTATTAACTTAACAGCTATTGACACAGTTATTATTTATTACCAAGCGGGACTTTTAACCTCCGGAATGTCGGATTCACGCAAGATACAATTTCCGTCGTACCTTTCTGACTATTTTTCGTAACAACTCAGTTGTGATTTACAAAATGATGTTTTTGGCAATTATGCTATTGTTTCAGATAATGTGTCTATGTATCTTTTTATTTGTATGTTAATGGTATAAGCGATTTTTAGTTTTGTTATATTTTTGTAGGGCTGAATAAATTTCCTTTCAAATAAAAATAATTCAATGAGGTTTTTGTGTAAATACAAACAGTAATGTCACTTTAAAAATCGGTTTTCTTCTGCCGTATTGACGTAAGCAAACTTCAAATACTTATTACTCGACTTGTACCGAACTTAAGGCAATGTAAAATATATCTATGGATTGATTATTTTGTTGACTAGTGATTACGGTTAATTTAAATATGCAAACAACAAGTTTACATCTATAATAACTCCTTAAAAGATAATGATGAATACCCGGTGACTATAGGCACCTCCGGCACACAAGAGGTTAATAAACAATGCTATAAGAACATAACATAATATTAAACAACTGTAGGGCATGTGTATATGTGATACAACTCTGTATATAGGTGACATAAATAATACAGATAATGCTATGCTTCGAATCAGTTTGAGGAATATTTACTCTTTAAGCCAATTATTATGTTAATGGAAGACAGAAACATTTATAAGGAAATTGTTATATCATCAGAAGAAGACGGAAGTATTTATATTAATAAGTTTTGTGAATTTGTTTTATGAATGCACGTACGATTTTTTTATAGATATAAATTAACGTAATCATGTATATTTTAGGTGCGTAGGTTTTAGGTTGAACCTTAAATAATATAAATATGTACTTTGTTCGTAGCTCATAAAAATGGTTAGTTCTGATGTTCATTTACTTACCAAAAAAAAACTCCATTGCTCCAGTCATCAAAGGTGGTAAGGAATTAGAAAGTTATGGGTTCATGGTTTTGTTATTTAGAAGCTAGTGATTTTATTGTGGAAATACTTGCGTACAATAATCCTCGGTAACGAATTTTCAGAGAATGAAAAGAAAAAGAAAATTTACGAATGAAATGGGTGTAGGAAGTGACGATATTGAAAATTAAATAACCAAGGAAAATAAATTTTAATATTTGGTGCTTTCTGTCTCTGCCACCTCTAAATTTCCATTAGTATTCTCTATTTCTATAGCCTTTTCATCATATTCCAAGATCCCCAAACTCATATCTTTCATGTTGATTAGTACAATACTTTTTCGGATTCTGATTTCTGCACAAGATGCAGTTTATACGTCCAGTCTCTATGCCATCCCATATTCCCTTTATCCTTGTATTTTATAAGTCTAGAAGAGGTAGGGAGAGAAAGGAAATGAAGAAACGAAAGGTTAGAAAGTACCTGGATATTCAAATCTAGTCAATTAACACGCCATTTCAAGCAACATCTTGTTTCCGAATTTTCGTAGTCCATCATGTTTCAATATTTTTCAAAACATGCTACTTCTGAAAACTATAACCTTATGCCGTGCCCTTTGCATACCCTTATCATCTGGCGTTTTATAACACCTTTCCGAAAGAGAAAATAACACTAAGTACAGAGATAAAACAGTTTGATGAAATCTATGTTAATGTTATGAAAAATATTTGTGATTTTAAAAATCCGTTTAACTTGGCGGAAACGTTCACGTTCATTGGCTTTCGCCGCGAATCAAATTCGGACTTCTATTGACGGATATTATTGGGCGGAAATGTATGTACATTCGTTGAATTAATTTGGTACCTGTTCAGGTGGTTCAACTTACAATGTTTTTTATTGATTATTTTACGGCGAATACAAAAACTGATGTACATTACGAATTATAGTAATTAATGGTGGGTATGTAGGTACTTATACATGTTTGTCATTAAATTAAATTACCTCAAAAAACCGAGTGGTTAATTTCTAGCATGTAGGTAATAGAGATTTCTAATGGAAATATTTGTATTTACTCTCTAGTTCTCGTCACTTGGCAGCAATATATTTTTAATTTACATATTACAAGAGAATAAAAAGAATTGCAAATGCAACAAATTTCCGGTATTCGGCAATATTTTTTTAAGCATGTTGAATAATTTAAACATGATTCATGTTAATGCATCGAAATAATTAAAAAAACAATGATTTTCAGTGGTATCTCAGTAAAGTCGTTCGATTAGCACCGAAAATCTTTATTTTACACTAGGAATTTAAAAAATACCTTTTTACTACAAATTATTAAGTAAAATATTTAAGTATCCTAAAATTTCCTCTTCTAAAAAAAATTTTTCTGAAATTTTCTCTCGTAAAGACTTTGATTTTCAACGCTCACCATATTCGCTAGGCGCTCTCGAGAGAATTAGAACATGTCAATTTCGTCCAAAATAGATCGCCAAATATTCGCCCAATATTCGGTTAATTCGCTATTCGTTGCATATCTAATATACCTGTATATACATACTCTATAACATATTATGCAGCATGTATGTATATGCGTAGGGATACCTCTACAACTATATCATATACAACTATTCACATCCTTGAGGTGATTTTACACAAAAATGGCGCTACGCAAATTATCCAAATATTAATATTACTATATAAGGTGTTCGACATAATCATCACAATCTCCAACCTCAAATAGAACTATTCTGGGCGTGGCATGACTAACATAGATGACTGTTGAAACCACAATATCATGGTCGGGAAATAGGAGCAGAGGTCGCCTACAAATGAGATGGGCTAACGATCTGAAGCGGCCTGCAGGCTTCAGATGGATGAGATCCAGCCAGGATCCACAAACCAGGAACATTTTTAGAGAGGCCAAAGAGCTCTTTATAAAGAAGAGAAGAAGAATATAATAATGATTAATGGATTACTTCTATAGCGCCGCTTTTGTGGAAAAATCACCTCAAGGGCGCATGACCTGTATAGTCATTTTGCTGAAATCTCCGTTTTAACCTTATTTCCATTAGATGCGTCGTTTATGAGAAAGCAGAAGAAGTTTCAATAGAACTATCAGCGGTGTGCCTGTAGATATGTTTCCATGGATATTTCCCCACGTTCAAACGTACAATTTACCTGTTTGCATTGACGTAAATATACAAAACTTTGTCATTCTATAAATAACGCCATTAAGTTAATGGATATTTTATTGAAGAGCCCCAGCTACGAGTGTGTATTATTATCCCCTTTGTGTTATTTGAATATCTCCCTTTTGTAGGGACTGCCTTTTGCGATCATAAAAACAGGATCAGAAAATGGATTAACCCTTTTCAATATTATAGCTGAATATTTTTCCTTTCCTTTGACCCTTCGGAAGTCCCTAGTTCCGCGTGGTATCGGCCGGGCGGTGAATAGGGTAAAAATCACTGTAGTCTCTCGTCTCCCTCGAAAAAACACATTCCGAATTACATGGCTTCCTTCCTATTACATAATGCTGAGTGGATTAAAAGCACGGGTCTTAAATTTATTATTTCCTTCCTTTCGTATGGTCCTGGGAGACTTTAATTTCTATCCTCGAGTCTGCCCTATATACCATAATACATCATTGAAGATGTGAAATTTGTCGTATGCCCAAAGATTTGTCAGTTCCAGAACAGCTTGCAGAACACAGTACAATAATTTGACGTTGCCATTGAGAGAACAGAAAAACTTGCTCATCGTTAGCCAGCTTACTAGTATTTTTTATACATCTTGGTTCAAGGTCCTGAAAAAGATGACTGCTAGAAATTGTTTTATTTTAATGAAAATGAAGTGATAACTTTGTCCACAGATTTTATTTTGATTTTCAGTCATAATATTATTTCATTTTCATTAAATATGTCAAACCACAAAGAGATTGCTGTCTACAAAAATATTATTTAATTTTGTTTGTAATACAAAATAATACAGTTTTTTTATGATAAAAGCACTACTTTTCGATCGTACAATTTAAAATTATTTATTTTCTCTATTCAGAGATGTTCTGTATTCATAAAGTTTCTTCGCAGAGTGTTGTTTACATATTATACAGGGTGTTGCAGGACGTAATACAAATGGAACTTGTTCACAATGCTGTGTGTACCACCTGGTACACTCAGCATTGGATAGTACGTATGGGGGTGGGGGTGGGCGGTTTCTCGGCTGAGTGACTAGTGACGAGATGTGACAAAAATTTATATTTATTTTTATTTTTTATTTTTTTTAATGTCACCAGAAACCAAAACGTAATCTACATGTTCAACTCCATATAAACTCAAGAATCGCTGTTTAAAGTATGTCGGGTACGTCCTGATACACCCTGTATAATTATGTTAATACTAAAAAAATATTTATTATGATTGTAGTAATTGACTACCTCCGTGGTCGAAAGATTAAAATCTTCCACTAACAATTCAGAGGTCACCAGTATAAATCCCGACGTTTGCAAATAAATTATATTTATATAATTTGTGTAATTTCACATTTAAATAACAAAAAATATGTATAGCGAGTTTGCGAAACGTTCCAAAGTGGTAGATACTCTCAGTATCACCCTTGTGAAAGACCACCATTCAGAATTGAAACGTTGCTTGAAATAGTTTAATCCACATTTGGTGACCAGATCTGAATAGTCAGGTACTTCCATCTTCTATATTTCCTTACCCTACCCATACCCTTCAGCTTACATACCCCAGGTTGGGATGCCGTAGTCACACTGGCTCCGGATAGTTGGGACACTCTTGTACGGTATGCAGATATTTATATTTATTTTTTTTAAATCAAAATGCCTGAAAAATGTGACAGAAATATTCGTTTTGGGTGATTTGCAAATAAATTATGTAAGGCCAGGTGCGCACGGGTGACTTTTGTCACGGCAACAGTTTTGTCACTGTCACTGTCTTCCAATCGAGCACGCACACGGTAAGTGACTGTCACCCGTCACCCTTTCATTCCGGCAGTGGATTTCGAACAGGCGGATGAGTCACCGAATGACATTTTGTCACCTGGGCACGAGCCCATACGAAAGTACTCTCTACAGACACGGTGACAGTTTCGTCATTCAAAAGTCGCCGGCCAGTGGAACTAAAAAGTCCCCCTAATGTCATGTCGCTGCGTGCGCAGAGCTCCATACACTCCAATAGATTTGGACATGGTGACGAAACTGTTGCCGTGACAGAAGTCACCCGTGCGCGCCTGGCCTTACCTCTCACTCTTTCTCAAAAGCGACGCATCTAACAGAAAGAGAGGTTACAACGGAGCTCTCAGTGGCAGGGCCATATCTAGAATATCGTGGTATTATCAAACCTGCAGTACTTATCCTTTGACAATGGAAGATAAATTAGCTTAATATTCGTACGACGTTAATTCTAGAATTACATTAAAATCTATGTTATTAGTTTTTTTACTATTTGTAAACTTTTCCTTTGCAATACCTTATCTTCTAAAGATGTTGGTACTGCTATCTTCAGATTTGTGCCAACGTGGATATAGCGACAACTACGCGTAGAAAAGGGAACTTCATATAAATCACTTCAAAAAGCAGTGGTATCGATGATCTGGATTTTGCGTCGGTAGTTATATTTAGCTCGCTATCGTTACAGAGGAAATGTAGTCCGTGGGAACCAATCAATGGTGATATTTTACAGGGTTTGCAAAATATATATAAATTTCAAAAGCCTTTTTTTATAACTTTTCCACTTATCACTAGAACAAGTAAAGTGGCTTTCTTAGTGATATATACGTAAAAAGAAAATAGAAATTGATGAATTGGACGTAGTTATGCAGAAAGCGTTACAATTTGCCAAAATCGAGTTTTTATGTTTTCTTATGAACTGAATACGAGATTTATATCTGCTGAAAACATCCAAGCTCCAAATGCAATAGATTTTTGGTAATTATTTATTTTACCAACACACATTGTAGATGTTTGACTTAAATTAAAGTTCTAAAGACATAATAAAATGTAGGATAACATAAAAAATACTTTTTGTTTTAATAAACACATTGATGTATAAATTACCTATTTATAATAATGCTCATAAAGAATGAAACACCGACATTCACTTTACAAATGCCGATTACGCATATTAATGCTTTTGTATCTTCATATTTTCAAACGCCCTTTTCTCAGTTTCATCTTTTCAGGGTTGGACGCTTTCTGCATAATTACATCCAATTTAGTCATTTTCCTATTGGCTTATTATTTTATGTTTTAGTCAGAACATTTTTGGATATTAATAAACAAACAAAAAATCCTCATAATAAAGCAAAATAATTTTCCTCCTCGTTGAACACCACAATATCTTTTTACGTCACACCTGTGAATTGTGCCCAGAACTCTGTACCTACGTCACCGGTGTAAATTACTGGCATTCTACGTCATTCATCACATCTGTGTAGTCATCAGACCAAACAGACTGACTTTATTGGCTTGTCTCCCACTAAACGTAGATGTAAACCAAGCGTTTTGAATTTTTTCAAAATACTTCAAATATCTTGTTTCTACTTAATGTCATGTTAACGTCTAAGACCTAAAAGTTTTAAACAGTCCATGGTAACCATCGAATTTATCCCGTCAGCGTTTGATTTAATATCGATGATCGTTCTGCGTGGCGGCTGATTAAACAGCCAAACTTAAAAATAAATCAAATGCTGACGGACCGAGAATCGGTGATGGGAGAAAAAAAATACAATTTCACATCAAATTTTCCCTTGCTTAAATAGAGAAACTAGCATCTTGCAGTGCACGACTAGTTCACAGCTAATTCTTAACAATTGTGGTTAGCTAATACCTAGTTCATGGCTAAGGAGTTTAAAATCTGGAAATATATATATATCTGGATTTATAATAAGGAGTTTATAATCTGGACGTTATTACGCGGTAGTTTGTAGCTAATAGCTTATTCATAGCTGGTTCATTGATACTCCATATTTATATGGCTTGGAACACAAAATATTGTATCTCTACATGCAATATATTTTTTTTAGAGATCTGTTGTTCAAAGCTTGCATCACTTGAAAAAATAAAATTATTTTGAATTCACGAAAATCTTTAAAAAGTGTTTTTTTCCTTGGTATAGGTAGTCTAGCAACTCATTTTCATCAAAACGTGAAAATAAAATGAATGTGCTCTACGTAGTACATACCCAGCTCATTCCTCATTCCATATTCAAAATTGTGTCATTTCCTCATATTTTTTGTAACAACTATTTTGGTAACATTTAGTCCAGGTGGCAACCTTACCTCCAAGTGACGTTCAGCAAACCTTGCGACACGATTGTGTTACCAACATTACCACACACGCTGGGTTCATACAGTGACCTTACATCGCACAACGTCCTATGTGCTCGGTTCTCCTTATCGAATAATAACCTCTGCAAACACTGACAATAAGTGTGTTTTCCCTATTTCAATCTAGCCGGAGATAAGGCGTCACTTTTATACTAGAGTGTTTGTTTAGCGTGTGGATTCTATGCCCCCATACTTCTACAGTGGAAGTGTTTGGTGATGTTCGTAAACTCAGGTACAGAGTGCATATATGACTTATTATGCATACTCGTGTATTATTTGTCATCAATGCCACTAGCTTGCCTCGCGAACCGACAACCTTTTTTTATAATTAATAAAGCAACCTGATGTGTAATGTATCAATACAATATTTAATAAAAGGGTAGCATTTATTTTGATATCGCTGATAAATTTTATGAATGAATATTAAGCGATTTCGTTGAGGTGGTTATTTTATGATTCCAAGGCTCGTTGACGGCATCTTTTTTAGTGATTTAATAAATTCTTTATTAATCATTAGACTCTCAAATTAATTGTTGAATCGGTTAGTTAACGCGTTGATTTCACGGTAGCCAAATCGTTTAAGCTGTATCTTAATCTTTAATCTTTGGAAAGTTAAATCAATAATTATTTAAATTTTAATATTTTTATTTGTTCCACCGGGATAAAAAGGCAGTTTTTGAAATATTTGTAACAAGTGCTTGGCATCTGTGTCATCATATCCATCCTAAATAAATATATGCTCTCTCTACCTTAGGGAACCTGTGTACGTAACAGGGAGATGAATCCCATTCATGGTACGCCGGATATACATAAATTTGTTTTAAACTGACGTTTTTACCTTCTTTATCGTGGCAGGCATCTTGTTTTTATTAGATGCATTTTATTAACAATTGTAAGTTTCTTTTCTTTAGCTTAAAGACGACAAAACCTATTATTTCGCAGCTCTTTCATACTCATCAACCATCTAATAAGGACCGAAAACATGTTTCGCTTTCGAAGAATTTGATATTTTGTATGCGTCTATAGATCACTAGCTTTATAACCCGGCTTCGCACAATATTTTGATAAAATAAAGCTAAAAATATGACTTATGATCTTATTTTTTTACAGTTATAAATATTTCAAAGTTTCATAGCTCATGGTTAAAATGATGTTGCAAATTCTAAATAATCGCTTTAATCTGTGAATTCTGAATGAGAAAATCTGTGAAAATTTCAAGACGTCAGAGCTCACCGTTCGATAGTTTTTCTGGTACTGGTAATATATTTAAGAGGTTCAAAGTAGTACATTGTTAGTAAGTTGCATAAAAGAACATTACAATGATTAGTATCTATGTTTGTTGTAAGAACATTACAATGGTTAGTACCTAAGTTTGATGTAAGAATGTTCCAATGGTCAGTACTTAAGTTTGATGTAAGAACTTTACAATGGTTAGTAAGTGTGATGTAAGAACATTACAATGGTTTGTATGACCTGAGAATTTGCTCCGCACTTTGCATGTTATCGCTTTTGTCACTACGCTCGACTTCACCGATAAGAAATATTCACAAATATTTTTTGTTGCCTCAATACCAAATATTTTTAGAAATGCGCTAGAAGCTCAACACAAAGGAAGTGTTGTGATGCAAATAAATGCAGCTCTATTTTTCCACATTCAACAAACACCAACGCGAAGTATTTGATACCATAACTTATTGCCTTTATGGTTGCTCAACTGAAATAAAGTACTTTAGACTTGGTGATTCAACAGGAACATCGTTTCTTTGGTCGACCTTGGTGCCCATCGCGATACTGAACTTTAAAATAGTCCAATCCCAAACACACAATGAAGTGGAATAGCAAAATTCCTCTAAATATCTACCGCTTTAAAAATTATATAATATTCCAAACAAGCATCTGCCAAAACTTGTGTAAAATGAACGCGAACATTGAACCTTTCGAATTTCCTTACTTGCGAAATTGTTGGAGTATTATTTGCAAGCGGAGTGTGCACTACATTTCGCAATCATCTCATTCAAGTATGAAGTGCAATATTCATAATAATATCGTGTTTCAAAATGCCTTGATCTTGACAGAGCGGTGCCGGTTTGATAGAAGCCAGATTAGTGGGAATAACTCAAATGGAAAACGTGTATTCAGAACTAAACTAAATTCAACCAATAAGATTATGACGTTATTTAGTGGAATTATTCCAATAATACAATATTCTCTAATTCTAAAACACTCAGTACGAATCTAGCGAGATCCCAAGCAACGTGTTTTAACAAAATCTTTTTCTTTCTTATTTGATTAATTTATAAGACTGTATTAGTCATAAGAATATCAAACAAATCATGGATTTGGTTAGGTTAAGACATATCCAACTATTACCTAACTGTTTTTTTTTGTTTTACGTATTTTTTTAAATTGTGTAAAACAATTATTTTCCAAATAGAACACATACACTTTGTTTATAACCACTTTATTATTCAATATTATGTCTACCGGTTTCGGAAGTAATAATAACATAATATTGAATAATGAAGTGGTTACAAACAAAGTGTATTTGTTCTATTAAAAAATATGGCAAGCCACAAAATAAATGCTTTTTACGAATATGCAATTATTTTCCCATTATATTTTCCTCTATTTCCTTTCTTCGCGCCGAACACTACCTATTCTAGCTTACTACCAGCATGAAGTATGCCAGTTGATCTCTAATTGCATCTGCGATAGCCGTCCAAACCGTTCAGCCGTCCACAATTCCATATTACTCCACAGGTTCAGACGACGGTCGCCAGGTCGCCAGGTCGCCTGTGCCCTGTGGAGGGTATGTACCACCGCGCTAGGCACCAGGTACGACGTCTCCTTAATATCTAATACCTACGGAGACAGCCGTAGAAGGTAGAACACCATAAACATCCGAAATTAAACAATGGGCAAAGGTAATGGCCGGTGTTTAGTAAAGTGTCGAGCGAGTTTGGCGTCAGGTTTAGTGTGTCTCGCGTCGTGCCCAGAGTTGCGCGCGTCCGCGAGTGTCCTACGCCTCTTCCTCCGCGAGTTCGCGCTCTGTTCAAAACTCCGTTTTCGTCATTGCATTTCGACGCCGAATGATAATCACCGGGATCGATTGTTCCAACAACAATTAGACGTAAGAGAGTCATGTCCGACGTGCACGTAGAACGTATTTCGACACGGAACGGCGGCCGGGGATTTGGCAATCGTGTGCAGTATCGATCGGTGTTTACGTGATTTGTTCGAAATTCTGCGAATCACGACAAATTAAAATGTTTTCAAAACCGATCGAAAAAAGCATTCCGTTTTAATTCGCTATTTGATTACCGCGTTAAATTAACGAATGTCAAATTTATTATGTGATAAAAACAGCTTTAATTAAACACAATTTACAACCCTTGAAATTAATCACTCGTTAATAACTGAAATTACAAACAAGTACTTAACCTACGTAAATGTTATTATTTTATGTCATTTAATACGAATTTGAATGTACGTTAAGTACGCATAAACATTATAAATCTAATTGAAGGTGTGTTTTAAACCCGCATGTAAAACAAACAATATACGAATGCATTGCAAACAATTTTATATTATTATCATTGCATTGTATCTAATATTTAACGATTGGGCTGCGTTTCAAAATGACATTACCTTTTACCACATAGTACTTGATGCATGTATTGTATGTGTGTAGTAACATGCGGGTATTCGAATAGGATTTTAGGGACTCATCGTGACCGGAATGGAATATTATACGTTTGTTGGCTGGGATTATAATCCTCGCAGAGCCGCGGCCAGGTAACCGAAGACACGAATAAATTATACCTGCGACGATGGATGGATTAAGTCGGTTCCATAAAAAACGGCCGCTGCTTATGCGTGCCGTATGGCCGTGTGGCCGTATGGCCGTAGTATGGTATGGGACGCGGACGTGGTGAGATTGTCAATAGAGTGTCGCCCGCCGTGACGCGGCCGGGACCGAGTCGCCTCGACTCAGACGGCCGCGGCGGTGTCACGTGTACCGGGTGGCCAGTTGAGAGGTAGGTACTACCGGCAAATTCACAAAATGTTTTTTTTTATTATCTGCGCCATGTATAAGGATAAGTTTTGACTTTAAAACAATTTTTTCACGGATACCCTAAGTCTTATATTTTTTTAAGATTCACTAGTTTTACTACTTGGCTTGGCACTAGTTTCAATGCCCTTCTGTCAAACAGAAAATACTGCGTCTTGTTTTGGTATTTTTAAGGATTTATTTCAAAGCTTCATCGCTCATGATAGAAGTGACGTTGCGAGCTGAATACAGTCATACCATCTTTAAAAAATTGCAAATTTCTTAATACCAGAGTTCACTGCTTGAGAATCTTTGCTTTGGCAAATAGTTTTTTTGCTTCTTTATATTCAATTTTTTTTTTTATTTATTACAATATCGGCGTTACATGGTCTCAGTGTCGCGATGTTGTCTCTCACAGTTGACGAACCTAACAGAAAATGTATGAAAATTGTAATTATCTGAAACGTATTTTTCATCGTCGGTTTTGTATGTCGCATAGGTTATAAAAATAAATTTCCCCCCACCCAGTACAATATGTATGGAAATGTCGTATGAAGCCATGAAGCACCAACACTCCGGCGGAATGCGACGCTTGACGAAAACACAGCTCGCACCAAACAGAGGTATTCCTTTTATTTGAGGAACTGCAATTCCTTGAATTTGATTAATCCGCAAAAAAAAACATTTCAAATTCAAACGAAACCTTTTCATAACTTATTTCTTTAGGATTGTACGTTTTTCTGATCTCATTGTGCATAGCTAGTTATTACGATTTAGACTTGAATGTTTTTTTAAATTATAATGGCGCTTAAACACTGTGAAGAATAAATATTGTATCACTAGTTGATCAATGAAAAATCACGGGATGTAACTTGGCAAGAAAATGTCCACTCATTTCAAATATAGAATAATGTCTGCTGAAATACATTGCAGGTAAGTACTTTGTTAATTTTAAGATAGGTAGGAATTGGAAAAGATTATTTTTAAACTTGATAATTTCAATCAACATCTAGTCCAAATTCACACTCGTAAGGTCGTTCGTATTCATGATAAAAAGGACGCCCGAGGAAGACATGGCACGATCAAGTGAATCAAATATTTGAGTCGGGCAATGTGAAGAGTCAGAATAACAGAGGAGTATGTATGAGACGATGTATGAATGTGAATAAAGCAAGGAGTGTGTGCCAAGACAGAGCTGTATGGCGGTCCGTCCTCTATTCCTACGCCTGCGGGAAAACGGCCTGATGGTTAGTTAGTTAGTGAGCTGATAATAACTATATTCATTGAAAAGGCTTTCCTAAAAGAATCGATCGATTTTCATATAAACCTGCAAAATGTGGCGTGCCTACATTTTTTTTCATTTTCAAATATTATCTAGTGCTCAAATGAGTCATTTTGCTGTCCATCATGGTCGTTTGCATTTCGTACATAAATTACATTCATCTCGTAATGTTGTTCATTTCAAACATATGTATAATATAGTTTTCAAGAAACTACCCACTAAATTTAAAAACTCTTTTTGATGGGAATTCGTATATTTTGAATACAATTTTTGCCGAGTATCTAGTTATATGAATATTTTAAAAATGTGCAATTTTCTCCAGGAAACGTGATTTCGAAAAAAAATGACGTAAATGGCGTTTCCAAAATTGAATTCGAATAAATAAAAACATTTTTTTAGTTCTCAAACGGTGACGTTTTTTGTTGCCTTTTTTCTCAACTTTACCCATATTTTAAATGAGCCCCAGTCATCCCTCCATTAATATTTATGACCAGACACAAAAAAAAAAACAAATTGTAAATCACTGCATTGGTTTTGTCCCCTTTCCTGTGACGCGTATTTGACCCTTTCGACCTTTTGGATAATATTTACGCCAGGGGCTGCCTATACCAAATTATTCAAAAAGATACCATTTCAGGTCAGCCGAGCTTATCATAATATCCTATCAATACCTCATAGACCTAGCATACCCGTATTTTTTTAAATAAATTGTGGGTAGTTGAAAAAAAATCCTTTTAGTTTTGAGATATTCTGAAAACGTAAATCGGTACTCGCTGTGAAAACTTAGCTTGATCGTCCTACCTGCCAAGCCATTGATAACCGCAATCTTAATATGTCGACATATCGACATACTCTACGTCGCGACTAAAATTTTGTATATATTTTTTTTTTTTTCGTTTTGTTATTCTATATTCCTTATTTTGTAATTATTTGCAAATATTATGTATAGTTTTTTTTATATGTATTAATTTTTTAATAGATAAGTTTTTAATAGATAATTTTAATAATAATGAATAAGAAATTATTTAAATAAATTATTATTCTTTACTTTAACGCAGAAAATCAGTTTTGTATGTCCTAAACAAAATCTCTCGTACAGTGAACCTTTAGGTCAACTTATTGGTAAAGCTCTTTTGTCTAGCTTATAGGTTAACAACACAGTTTTCAGCTAACAATGTACTTTCCATCATAAGCTATAAAGCTTTTAAATAATCCAGCAACTGTATTTTTTATTATACGCCATTGTATTAATTTATTTTTTTATCATTTTCTTAAAAAAGGTGTTGAAATTTTGACGACGCCGATAAGCAAATAGCACTGAATTAAGACAATTTTAAGCTTTTAAAATGTTCTTCATAAAAAATGTTATTTCGTTCATCTTTAGTAGGTGGGATTACTGGTTTAATATTGTCGTTAAAGATTATGGCGATTGAAAAGATCTTTGAGTTTAGTCTCGACCTTGGTACAGAATTTAAAACAGCATGCACAACTCCTTACGCTGCTTCAATTAGCATAAATAACGAAAATACACGCTAACACATACCAAAAGTTTTACCATTGAAAGCAAAAATGGCAGACTAAATGAAACGGAATTATGTCCCAATCTATTTTTTTGTTAATGCATCGTCAGAGATTTTCGTTATTCATCTTGACATTATTTGTCGCACATTATTATTATTTGTGTGCTCGTTCAAGTGAACTTCGGAAAAATAATTGCCTGTATCCGAAATGAAACTCCATAGAATCATTTTAATGACTCCATAGGTTTCTCGCAATTAGGCATGCAATTATTGTGAATCACAACTACTGACAACCTGTACAAACAAAAATTTTAATCACTCTCCGCGGAAAAAGTTGATACTAATTAGATACTTATCAATTTTCAACCTTCGGCAGGTACCTACCGTTTCTAAATCCTCTATATATAAAAATAAATATTTGTCTGTTCGTCGTTTTATCTGTTTGTTTTCGATTTTCTCAAAAATTACTCCACCCGTTTCGCTGAAAAAAACACAGTTTGTTTTCATTAGTGACGTGAAGGTTTTGAGAGTAGTTTGAATGAAATCAAAAAATTAAAACTTTTGCTATAACGTTTTAAAATTAATATGAAAAACATTGAACCCGCAATTTTCTATTTAGGTTAACTCATAGATGTACCGCTCTGGTTAGCCACAGATGGAAAACACAATTAGATACCCACTCAAGAATTTAAAAATTTAAAAATAATAATAATAATCTTTCTTTGAGTGGCATTGCAAAGCATGCCTGCTACTCGCTAGTTAATTATAAATAACAAAAATTTCAGCTCTTTTGGTTGAGATGTTTCAACCTTTGTCACATTTATCTAACGATCGCCGCAATTTTATTTATTGACTTTTGAACGTTGCCCTTTAAACTTCAACTCTTGGCCCGTTTCAGCTTTTAATCAAATGTGACGGAGATTGAACCCCCCAATCTTAATAATTAATAATTCTTAGTTGAAACGTACTAATTATAAGTCTTCGTTGTAAATGATTAGTTACAAGTCCCAGTTTTTAAGTCACCAGTTATAAATAACTAGTTATTTATAAGTCTTAGTGATAAGATGTAGGCTATATAAATTAATTTGAAAAGCGTTTTTTTTTCGCGAAGGAGCGCTATAAAAATCAGTAAATTATTTCTTATAATTAACAAATTGAATTGTTACTATAGCTGGGAGACATACCTACCCTTACACTTGACTTACTCATTTTATTTTTCATTATTACTCAATAGTATTTGTTTGTATATGTACTTAATAAATCGAAAATTCAATAAATAATATTTTTTAATTTTCTACAAATTAAACGACAAATTAACATAAGCTTATCTATTTTCACATTTTCAACTATTCCCATTTTCTGGAGTCTATGACATCACCAAGGAAGGGTTTGGTTGTGTGCTTGACTATCAAAATGCAGTCAAACTATTAAATAACTCAATTTCAAACAACGTTTCGAATCCGTTGGTTTCTTACCAGGGCGCTTCTGAGAGTATGTATTCATTAGCAGCAAACCTAAATACATAATAACACTGTGCTTAATTATTCCGATACACTATTCAGCCACTGAAATGGATAATTTGCGTAATCGAAAATGCCCCAGATCTTTCTATGCAAAGCGACAATACGCGACGGTTGCGAAGATGAACGCGCTGCGGACGGCTCGGGACGTGACGGTTAGTTTTCTCAACAACTCTAAATAATTAGCACGTTGTGCTTTGAACGTGACGATTCAATTAGCCAAATTGACCTGTCAATAATGCCCCGCTGGTGATAATGGCACACCGTTCGC
Source organism: Drusus annulatus (assembly GCA_022651775.1). Lineage (NCBI taxonomy): Eukaryota > Metazoa > Arthropoda > Insecta > Trichoptera > Limnephilidae > Drusus > Drusus annulatus. The sequence goes on from JAGWCC010000150.1 coordinate 307,632, forward strand.
CATTTGTTGAATCACAGCTCAAATGTCTACATTATACGATCGAATAATTCCGTTCAAACATGGTTTATAGTTTATACCAATCATTATTTAGTAGTACAGTACTAATATTGCTACAACGGCTGGATGTGCGTACGGTTCGATAGATCCAATCATTGGGAGGTATCGATTTGATAATTTGCAATTACCTCATCGGGTACGGGAAACCTACAGTTATATGAAACTGATATGATACTTAATGAATTGTTGCTAATATTCATCAAAATACCTTCGTATATAGTTTTTGTTATTACTTAAAATTTATTTATTATCTACGTATAAACAATTTAATACAAGAATCTGTAGTTAAGGCTTATCGACATTTCATTACATAATTAAATTTATTAATTTTCAAAAAATGTTTGCACAGTCTTTCGTTTCATACTAAGCTATTTTTTTACACTTTTTTTAAATCTCTTCTAGGGCTCTTAAACACTAATCTAACCTCAAAATAAGCTCAAGAAGAAATTAATTGACTCAACCTTTGTCTTTGCCATGTTTTCAAAATTTTGAATCGTGTTATAAATATTATTTCCTGCTATAAAAGTCTTTATAAGCTTATGTTTTTACCCATCTAACTTTCCCTTGCAAGGTAATTTGTAACCAAGGACGACTTATCATATACTTAACTCATAACTTGACGTTTTTACTCGTCTCCTATTTTATTTCACACACAGAAAGGTTTCAAAGTATTCATCAACTTAATACGAGTAAAGGTATGTTTTTAATCAAAGTATATCCTAACATACGAACATTTTTTTCTTGGTCTGGGACAGCTTTTTTATGTTTTTCATTTAGTTTTTTTTATATAGGCTTAACATGGGTACTAAGGCAATCCTAAAAATATTGCCACGGCAGTATATTTACCTACGTGCACAATGTTGTTTGCTGTTTGAAGAGTTTGTTTTACCTGACCTCAATTTTATCTCCTAATACGGATATTTTCACTTTTCATTACACTACCAGTAAATCTCTATTAATATTGACTCATTTGGTAAGAAGGCTATGAAACTTTAAAAAATTGCATTGAACCTATTTTAAACCATCATCAAAACACTAATCTTAGCACAGTATGTATTTTTCTTTCGAATCATATAATTAAAATATGTACAAGATTTGAGACAAAATTTCAAGTATTTTTTTATATTATGTCAAAAAGAAATAAAAAAAAGTCTAATTTACTCTATGACACTCCCATCTGGAATATAGTATACTATGACAGGAATCGCTCACTTCAAATAATATGAAACAATTATGTCTCACCCAAAACGGTATTATAAAGACCAACCTAAAAGCTTCCATAAGAATGTCAACTAAACAAATTGTTTTATAGTCCCAAACATACAAATATCTGTGCTAAGAATAGTTTAATCAAATATTTTCACAATTCTAGAGCTAACGAGAGTGGGAAAATTCTGGCTTAAATAAATCATAGAATAGAGTTTAAACAGCATTTTTTTAACTCCATAGGAATGTAAAACTTTAAATCAATCAGTAGTAAATCCAATACCTTGTCCGCCTCAGCACAAAGTCTCTTGTTGAGAAGAACTTAAACAAAACCTTTTTTTACTTTAAATAGTAGATAATTATGTAAAAAGTTTTTAAATGGAAACTTAATAAAGAATCTAAAGAAGTACGATGTTTAAGCGTCACAACATGTTAGTTGTGACAATCAAATTACTTCTAACGTAAGCAACTTACTTTTTGTAAATTTGTTAAAATTTACAATTTCCCAGTGACTGGCGTATTGCGCATTGGTCGCAAAAGTAGAAAACTCAATTTACTTGAGAACCTAACACTAAATTGTTATTTTTGTATTCTTCTTCACCCTATTTTATGCTTCAACACAATACTAGCTTATGTGTGAATATTTTTTAGCTTTTTTGTTAAATGATCTGTTTAAAAATATTTAAAGGTTATTTATTGGCTCATTTATACTTGAGTATTAATATCGCAATTGCATATTCAATTGCTAATTGGTGGTGGAACTCCAGTAACATTATTTAAAAACATTGTTTGTTTTCTTATAAAAATGGTTAAATTTTGTGTTATTAAATCAGATGTACAATTTTTTCCATATTTGATATTTTCCTTGTATGTAATTTAATGCATTCTGCGTTTCTCTTCTTGTGCTCAGGTATCATACAAAAAATGTTTTCTTCCTATAAATTCCTTTAACATCATGTCATTGTATATTTGTGTATCATAGGTATACGAGTACATTGTAAAACATAGTTGCTAAGCTGCCACTATGTTGATATTCCTTCACAACCTTAAGTTCGTGTATATTGCGTTTAAGTGTCATTCACACTGCGTTCTTTTCTAATACGAGTACATGCAGTATTTTTTTTTTCATTAAATTGCATTGGCAAATAAAAGTCTACGATTGTAAGAACCTAGATAATGATTGCACGAACAATGTATAAGTATTTAACATGCAATTATAATGTATCGAGTTGGATGTCGATGTTATGTACTTATCGTGTGTTTGCAGCCAACCAACCTCGCGTGCGGTTGACCTTTGAACTGGCTTATTTGCATTAGTATCAGTATTTACCTGTAGACCCTGTAGGTGCTAGTTCCACTGGCACTGAAGGGCAGAAAAAACGTCATTTTTTTAATAAAAAACATAATTCTTCATAAGTTAGAGTATTTTCATATATCACAATCGGTTCTACGACTGAATAGATCATCTGATGCAAGAGTTTTTTGGGCATGTCCGTGTGCCCGAAGTAAGTTAATTTTTTCCTTGCTTTTGGTGATTTCATCGACCTGTCGTATGGCCTAGAAGTCAAAGGTCTTACGTAAATTGGTATCAAATTTAGTTTTCTTTCAAATCGGTATACATCACACTTCTGGGGATTGTCTGTTTAGGGGTTGTAACCTAAGGAAATGTTTCCATTTAGCAATTTTTTATTTGTACGTACGAACTGCCTTTCCTACATGTCCTCCTTGAGGATCCACACATGAAATCCGAAAAGTTTCAGCTTGCCCTGATCGAGAAGCTATGCACACCACTGCCCCCTGATGTCTTTAAGTCTCGGAATGATGGGCGACGGCCATTCAAAAAAATATATTAATCGAAAATGCGAAACAAAATATTTTCTAAATTCCGTTCTTTATCATTTTGTCCACTTTTCTGGGGTATTAGTTCGATTGACGCGATGCATGAAGCCTGGTTGATACGGGTTGATAGAAGTATATATTAAGATTACCACAAAAAAATTATGTTTTTAGAAATAGAATATATTTTTGTCGGGATTTAGAAGATATTGCACAAGACGAAGTAGCTTTACAAATGATGTATCGAATTTCAAATGATAAATTTTTAAGAAATTTGATTTGAATTTCTAAAAATATATTTGTATTTACGTTGCTAAGCTTGGAAGAATCAATTATTTTTTGCTGTCGCAACTAGTACTATAATATTGAAAATTATATATATTCATTAGAACTACAAATTTAATATAATGCTTTAATATAATATGTGCCGAGGGCTGGATTTAACTTTTCAGAGGCCCTAACCCTTGAGGGTCAAACAATGGAACAATATTAGCCTTAGACCAAATTATTCATGTTTTAAATCTCTTCTCGAAATTCGAGATCCACAGGCCAAGGATCAACCCGAGCATAATCCGGTGGGGTCAAAGGTCCGTCGATAAAATACTAAACATTAAACCAAATTCAATTCAAAAATTCTCAAAATCCACAACTACATTTTTGTGTTTTTATCGGGCAAATCATTTTCTTTAAGGCTTAACTTAAATCGAGTTGGGCATATTTTCAAATAAACTCCTCAAATTTAAAACACGTACTCGTAAGCATGATATTTTTATATATGCATTATCATTCATTTTAATCAGAGATATTTATTTAAAAACCAGAGCCTTGCAGCTCGTTCACGTATCTACAGACAATCTATTTGGTGAGCGGTAATATCACGTAGACCTTTTTAAGTACTTCATTTATTTAATATCGATGATCTATTCGATAGCTGTAAAGCTATTTCAGTACGGTTCGTCAAACTCAACAATGAACATAACACCTAGGCTGACAACGCCCATTCTTAAGCACGAGAACTTTCTCAATTAGGGAGGTAATTATCACTAACTAGAAACTAGACAATGTATTTTTATTCAACTTATATTATACCTACTGTTAGTATTTAAGTTTAAAAAAAAACATTTTGTACAAAAAACATATATATATAAATATAAATATATATATATATATATATATATATATATATATATATATATATATATATATATATATATATATATATATATATATATATATATATATATATATATATATATATATATATATATATATTTATATATATAATATATGATATAAATTATATTATTTAATGATATTTTGTTCGAATATTATATAAGTAACTCAATTCTACCCTCATTTTAAAGATATAATTTTACTATTTCACAGAAGATATACAGTGATTTTTTTTATTTTTTATTCTTGTTTTGAAGAAATTGTGCTATTCATTTAATCCTATTCTTATTTCGAAGGTATTCCATAACTTTGATGCCACCCTTAGATATATAATTCATTTGAATATTCTTTTTTTCGCAAGATAATCAATATGACCGGTCGGTGGCTGAGTGGACAAACGCGTCGGATTCCCAACCGGTCGTGGGTTCAATTCCTCTGCCTGCTAAGTCCTCCATCGTTGCACAAGCAATATTTTCCACTTGTTACCATAACAGTAGGAGTTTTTCAAATATTGTCAGGTATTCGTAACCCGGGAATGTTTGTCTTTCTTTAAAGAGGGATTCCGATAAAATTATTGAAATTGTATATTTCGAACAGCTTAAGAACCTTTCGAAGCTTCCGATGTTAAAAATCATCCCGTGATTGGATTTTGTAAAACTTGAACGTCTCAACGACTTCCGGTTAAAGCGGAAAGGATGTATTTTGTAGATCCGGTGCCCTGCAGATAGCAGCTAGCAGGTAGCAGGTAGGGACACGTTCGATGTTTGATTGAGATACATTCAAACACTTTTGGACTTGTCGAAATAACAATGACCCCACCTGCCCATAACTTTTAAAAATTATTCTGCAATTTGACAGTTTGAGGAAATTTTCGTAAATTTACTTATATCCGGTTAGCTGTAAAAAAAACACATTAATTATTTTTGCATGCCGAAATTCATTTGTTGTCTTCTTTCTCTGTTTTTTTAATTAACACAAATGTTTTGTATTGGCTTAATAAGTAAAATGATTTCGCCGTAAGAAGATAGGATTCTAATATAGGATATTGAAAATAGCGAATCGCCTCTCAGTCTCGAAACTCAAATATAATATGCTCTTTTAATATCCGTGTTATTAAAGGCCAAATCCGGAGGTCTTAATAGATCTTTAACCACAATTTACTTCGGTAATACATTGTGACTTACATATCTTCAGGAAATTATATCCATCAATATTTAAAAAAAAGTTTACTCTTATTTCAGAACTAGCCCGTAGAGTTTATTCGAACCATACATACTTAGGATTGTTTTCATATGTGTATATACCTCCGACAGTGATGTTCTTGAGAAAAGACACTGAGAAAGAGACTTTTATCTTGCTTACGCCTACTTAAGGGACAATAAGTGAATACATTTGTATTTCGAATAATAATGTGTTATTTTTATTCAATAGCTCAAAAAAAACTGAAAAAACCGATTTTTTTCTTTCATAATTAATTTCATTTTTATTTCGCTGGAATATTCTTTTCTGAAGTCGAAGAACATGTTTGATATATTCAAATAATGCATATATTCGAGTACTTTGTTCGATTAAACATTCGCTGCAATAAATATAACCACAGTTTTTTCAACCATTTTTTTAATTTATTTTTTCGCTTGTTCTGCTAAATAAGATCTTTTTTAGTTTTTAATTTTCCTAGTTTATTCCACAAGTATAACGCCTCTTTCACAGCCTAAAATATATGTAAATACTGGTTTCGTTTGTGTAATATTTGTTTATTCAGCTTTATGCAATTGTCAAGTATTCAAAAGGTTATTTGACAATGTTTTTTGTAAACATTTTCTAGCTCCCTTGGAGTGATATTTTTCACCACTAGCGCTATATGAATTAGTTTGATTAGTATTTACAAATTTATTTTTAGCATAATATTATTACATACCTGCGTTGTTTATTTCATATATTAAACAATGTCTTCAGTTCAGCCTTCACAAAGTTTTCTGAAAAAAAAACAAACATCGGCCCACCTCATATGCCCACTGTTTGTCTACAGCATTGACCAGTGTCTCTGTCCACGACCACTTGGCACTTTGATTGATGGCAAAATAGTTCGCTGGCCGCGGCTGGTGCCAACAGTGCCAAGTCGTAAAGCACCGACCAGCATCATGACTTGTCTAAAGTTTATCTTTTCATTACTCTTCTTGCCACGGGTGATTCCCTCTCAGCTCATCTCTCACGGCACTCCCAACAGACACCTCCGCAAGTCTTTCAGCGCGTGACACCGGACTTTGACTTTCACTGGAAAGACAAAAGATTCACGGCACTTTTAATATGTCGTTTTTTTATGTGATAAAATTCCCAACTGCCCGTGAGAATATGGCATCACCAGTTGGGATACGTTATGAAGCTGGAGGGAGTGAGGAGAGCAGGGTCTTTCAACGGGGGTGATACTGAGAATATCTTCCACCCTTTATTTTTATTTTGGTGTTTATCCGAAACATTTTTAAAAGTTAAGTTTAAGTTTTATTGTCGCTCATGGGCATACCATGGATAGATCCTTTGTCACTTTATCTCTTTCTCATAAATAAACAACGCATGTACATAATAGAACTAATATTTTCGACGATGCTCTCAGCGGCACAACCTTACGAATTCGTGCAAAATCATTTTCTTACCTCATCTTACAAGTACATTCTTAAAGTTCAATTTTTGTTCATGGTACAGATGTACAGCGCAGAATGTGAAAAAGTGAAACTACCAAATGTTACTAAGTAATATGATATTTTTATTTATTATAATGTACCTGTGGGTATCAAGATTTCTTTCGAGTTTTTAAAATTATTTTTCTAAAGCATGACAAAAAACAACTGCCCTCGGTGTTCTTTCCAAGCGTTGCTAAGCAAACAACCGTTGTATGAGTAGAAAACGCATAAGAAGCTCACACACGTACAGTGACGTGTATCGTGTAAAAATTACCTTCAATCACATCTGACCTAACCTCACCCAACCTAACCTAACTTTACCTAAGCTTAACCTCACCTTACTTAACCTTACCTTACTTATAATACAGAAGAACTTACCTGTATTTCTCGCTTGTAATACACCTAACGATTCACTTTGAAATAATTTATGTGTCATTTCTTCAGCGTGTACCATATATATATATATGTGTGTCGTTTATGTATTGCTGCTGGCAATGAACCTAGCAACCACATTTCACATGTAGAAGGGTTACTCACTGGTTCTAAAGTAGAAATATCTAGCAACCAAACCCTGTGACTCGATATTGATTCTTGGCCGGCTAAATAACTACGAATGATTATGACTTCTCCAACAACCCTCTGGCTTGGCCTGCTCTGTGAATTTATTTTGTATCGATCATAAATTCTTGTCGATTATTGAGCATATAAAAACTCGAGGAAACAATTTACATATTCGCTTTCCTTTTTACTTCTGATCTTTTTAATTCATATCGGCACAGGCTAGTAATTTGTTTTTCTTTCCCAATTCCCAGAGTGGTAGATACTCTACGTATCGCCCTGGTGAAAGACCACCATTCAGAATTGAAACGTTGCTTGAAATGGCTTTAGCCGTGTTTGGTGACCAGATCTGAATAGCCAGGTACTTCCCAACCTTCCTCTTCCGAATCTCCTTCCCCTCCCAGTACCTTCAGCCTCACAACATACCCTATTTGGGGATGCCATAGTCTCACTGGCTCTAGACGGTTGGGAGCAGTTGAGACTCTTGTGCGGTATTCATATAAAAAAAAAAATTACCAAAAATTCTCGAACAGGAAACTACGATATCATGGAAATTGCACAGCGTAGTGTTCAATACGAAGAAAGAACTTTAAAACTCCGACACAGACGGGTAGTAAAACTATTTAATCGTAAACGCTGGTCGATTATTCTGTAAAAATAACCAAAAACAAGGCATAATTAACATCTTTACTGTTTATTTTTAATATAACTCACATAACCTATATTTCAAGTTGATGGGGGTACACGTTATGTTTACGCAAAAAATAAACACGTATTTTATATCATGTATACGCTAACTTTGTTTTTCTTAAAACTTTAGTGCTGCGTGATTTACACATCTTCTCTAAACAGCCACTCGGGCATAAATACCAAATACCTACATTTTAATGAAACAAAAAGTTTGTGGACACGAGGTAATCCATCCATCACCGACTGTTCTTAGATGTCTTTAGGAATGCTCCGTTCGTGTACCATTTGACGTAACTTGAGGAACACCTCTGTACTGTGTGTAATGTGTAATTCTATTTCTGCGAATTGAAGCCACACCCCACCGTACGCGTACCTGTGTATCTGTCAGTAGAAACTTATAGGTCCGCGGCGCGCTCTTCCCGCCACAGCGTTCGCATATCGCACGGCGATTATTAGCATGAGGTATTGCCCGCTAGATTATATCAACTCCACAATACTACAATTAGTATGTACCGACGTAGTTCTGTCCGAGATGCATCGTGAATCGTGACTCGTGACCGGTGTTCTGCGAGGGAACAAGCTGTTAGCTAATGCTTCGTTAGAAGTTATTGTTCGTTCGAAGATTATCAGAAATGCTCTAACTAACCAACTGCCGCTGTTTAATTAATATTGTCTCAACACCTAATCAGCTGACTCGCATAGTTAGACTGTAACGAGAGCTACTGTTGCAGTGTCGTGGCTCAGAGTTCCGAAGTAGGTACTGAGTATTATAATGTACACATGTGTGTACGAGTATAGGTTTAGAGTATGGACTCTGCTCGCTTGACAGATCGTGTCACCTGATCCTGGGTGAGTGATCATTTTTATTCAAATGAACGAACGGACTTATCGATATTAAATAACGACCTGTATGAGTGGGGCGAGGTGTTGGGGAAGGGGGGGTCGGGGGGTATCACGCCTCTCCGGGTACCATTCCTGACGCGACTGAGTGATCTATTTCCAATGGGCGGCGTAACGCGCGGCCATTTGTCGATACACCGGCATGTAAAAAGCCGCGAAATCCGCGCCATACTTCCAACCTAGCGGCCATCCATCAGTCGGCCGGCCGACCCGCTGACGACGGATGCCATTCGTCATAGGATTGTTATTCCGGCCGCAATCCGCTGGGCCGCCGGCCGCTGGCCGCTGGCCGCTGGCCGCTGGCTGTGGCGCGATACCGGCCACCGGCCTTGCATCTCTTGCACCATGCGAAATCTCCGCTCTGCTCAGCACAATGCATTCTACGATAACAAACTAGCCGCGTTCGGAAATCTCCGCCGCGCTCACCTCGTACAATTTCCGAGATTTTTCCGTTAACGAGCGAGCAGTTTTCGTTACGTCACCGACGATGACTGATGTGACGGGTATAGGTACACAGCACGCGTAGTAAAGGTGGTTGAACAATAGATCTATCGTGTAGGCCCGAGCAGCTCACCAGTCGCTACAGCCGCGGTGGCATACTCGCACCCGGCACCCGGCACCCGCCACCCAACGCCCAACAGTAGTGGCGAGTAGCGCGGTAGCGCAGTACGGAGTGCAGAGTGCAGGTACCTGGGCAGATAGTGCAGGCAGCGGGCAGCAGGCAGCGCTCTACGGCAAACGCTGACGGAAAGAGCCGCGCCGCGGACTTCTGCCGAGGCATCGTAAAGCCAAGTCGACCGTCGACCGTCGACCGGTGTTCAAACAAAAGTGATAGCTCCACGCAGCGCACTTACGTTAGTTGTAAGTAGTGGCGCTGACAACGCGTTAGCTTCTCCGCGGGTGTTCGTCTTTACCCCAAACCGGTGTCACTTTCAGAGCCATCACTCCGGCACAGCAGTGAACCTAGGAACGGGTATTATCTGTGCTACGATGACTCGTGCGGTGTAGTGCCATAGACAGTGTATAATGTATAATGTGATATGACAATGAAAAGCCGAGTAAAGCAAGAGCACAATGGAGGCAGCAGCCCTCCGGTGCAGCGCCGAGGGGGAGGCCAGTACCCCGCCATCACCTCCTCCTACTGGCTGCCGGCGCCCAGCCCAACCCCCTATCTTCTCCCAGGTATAATCTGCATCTTACCTCGTCTATCCCTGTTTTATGCTACAGACAAAAAACAATTAAGCACTAGCATTTTATTCCACCCATACTTGTATGACTTACATAATCGATAAAACTAAAGCTATTATTGAATAATCAATTGTCTTCATAAAGAAATTAGCACTCCCCCTCGATCAAATATACATATTGTATAAAACGAGGTATACGCTGAATCAATTTAATAATTTTAATGGCTCATTTAATTAATAAACAGTTTATATTTACGTAAATAATCTTTACATTGCTTTCTGATAAAATTGTTTATTGAATTAATAAACAGGCGACGTTAAAATAATCATTGAAGTACCTTCTGATTACCTAGATTGCTGAGTTATTAATTGAGAGACATCTTTATAAAACAGGTATTTTATGGATTCATGCACGTACATGTTGTACTTAGCAGGTAGGCACTTTAAAGCCAAGTAGAAAGTTCTAGGTCAAAATGACTTTTAAAGAAACCACTTGGTTACAATAATATTTAGGTACACACATTCGCCCATTAAGCCTGCATATTTCGCCGAGACATCCAGAACAGACGAGTGATGAATATAATATATTGCCTTCGTGACAAACCTATTGTATGGCGGGTCCAGTCATAGTGCCACCACAATATTAATTAATTTATCGGTGAATTAGCGGAGACCTTCGCACCAATCTTCCGAGAAGCTGAAGGTAGCAAGCACCTGGCTACTAATACCCGACTACTTTATGCAAGTATTTGATGTACAGGTAATATAATACAATAAACTGCAAGTTTACTGTCTACAGATGTCGTCAATAACTGGCAGCAGCCGATAATTTATCAACCGATAATTCTATAATATAAATCAATAAATTTATACGTGTAACATGTCAATTGATTTTATTCTAGCAATGTCAGCGATCTATGTTTTCGCGTAATATTTGACAACGCTAATTGAATGGTTTTGTAAACTTGTTTTGCAATGTGTATTTCAGTAGGTCAATTATTTATATTGAGAATAAACTAGTAAATAGCAGTAAACCTGCATAGCAATCCTGTAATTTGTTAAAACGTTTGAAATAATACTAAATATTACCTAAAATCTGATAGTTTCTTAACGAGATTCGTGGTAGAACAATGAGGGCTTTGATTCTGCAACCAGAGGTCATTGTTTCAAAAGCGGCTATTAAAATGTCTTCATTCATATGGTTTTTTCGCATAAGTATACAATGTATTGCTTTATTTGATACGTCATATGAATCTCAACTGCCGGAGTCGCTAGGATTATGGTATATTTAATTATTTGGAATAAAAATCTTGATCCTGAAAATGGAAAGGAGATAAACATAACTAAAGTCATACCATGAAAATATCCCAGGCGATACTGAAAGTGTTATCCACTCTTAATTATGAACTAGTCAAAGAAACGGTTGGTATCAATCTAGTGAGAGTCGTTCATAATCAAAATGTTGGAATGACTTTATTTATGTATTGTGGCTTTTCTTACATTATTTGAAAAAAAGAAATCCTTCGATATATTTCAGTATCCCTGTAGGGACTATGTCAATGGCGGATCACAAAAGCCTATGAATATAACAATTTCCCACGCGCAAGCGTGAATACTAACCTAAACCTACGTATTCAATCATTATTCATACCTTGAATCAAAGTATTGCATGCATTTCTCACAAAGGCTCGAGAAATGAATTTGTCAATATTGCAAAATAACATTGTGCAAAGCTAAGAAATTGCGAATCTGTTTTGAGAACTAACATATTTGTGAAATGAAACAACTTTATTATTTTTAATGTTATTTTCCATCGGTTTCGCTTTACTCAAGTTGCATCAGGGTTATAATAAAATTAACAAAAATACATAGAATGAACATATAGTAGATATATATTAAAGAGTGAGACAACATATAAAATGAAAGAGACAGCACGCCTAAGGAGCAACGGATTTAGGTGTAGTTAGAAATTTAGTTTATTTAACAGGGAATATACATAATATAAGACTACTGGACAAATTTAATTTACTATAAAAAATATTACAATTATTTTTTCTGCCTCCATCTTTGCCTTTCTATATTTTATATGGGTATGCTTATTCTATGTATTTTTTGTCTTAGTTTTAATATAACCCTGATAAAACTTGAATAAAAGAAAACCGGTGGTAATTTGGTGTGGTTCCCCATATGCTTCTCCTCCCCACTACCTTCATACCCCAGTTGGGGGTGTCATAGTCTCACTTGCTCTAGACGGTCGGGAGCAGTTGAGACTCATGTGTGGTATTCACTATAAAAAAATATATAAAAATTTTAAAAATTAAATTAAATTGTTGATTTATTGTTAAAACAAATATATTGTTTAATTTCACGTGTTATGTCAAACCGCAGAGTGATGTTTTGTACAAAAATACAAATATTTTTACAAATTATATTAACAACATCGGCACAATTTATTATTTGTTTGAAAATTCTAAGTATATAATGCGTTGTCTTGCAAAGTAAATTATTGCAGATGACGTAGATAACACGAGGCTTTATTTATATAATATACGTTTCATTTGAAAACGAGCAAACGCTTACCTTGAAGAATGGATAATTTCTAGAAATATGCACTTTGCAGGTTTGTACTATGTACCTATGTACCTCTACCTATTGGTTCATATCTTATACCCGACGTGATTCCAAGAATAGAAATAGCTACAGAATTAACTAAACGATCAGATTATAATTATTTAAGATGCTAAGAAAAGCGCTTTTCTAATAAGAATTTATTGTATTTTCTTGTTAGCTAAGAATGTGTATAGAATGCAAGAAAATAGGGCAATAACTCAAATCTATTTGTTTTGAAATACAGAAATCCTATTAATTTTTATGGAGTTATCTTGAAAGAATTTAAAAATCCATTCCAGTGTCACTTAATTTAATGAAAGAAAACTTTTATAAACCTTTGGCTCGAGTCCCTGTGACTCTTTAGTCTTTACCGAGACCATTGACCGCATATTTTGACAGTTCCTATAATATATGTGAGAACTGTCAAAATAAGCGGTCAATCGTCACGGTGATGCACAAAAATTTTTGGTTTATTGTCTAAATATGTTTAGACCCTCTATCGAACATTTTGAATTGTAAAAAATATATATTCAGCCAAATGAATTATCTAAAAATTGTAAGATACACATTTTCCACTTATTGTACGCTAGCAATAGGTGTAGAGTTATATTGCCTAATCGGGTGAAAATTTAACAGGAAATAATCATAAAAAACCGTGCAATGTACATAACAAATAAACCACCTATTAATGTTTTATAGTAGGTATATTTTATTGTTTAAGCACGCAGTGAAAATGCATTTAAGTTGGTGTTATTTTTTATAATTCATTTCTTCTTAAATCCTTCTCTTATCCAGCTCAATTTCTTATTTCTGTTTTGCGAAGGGAATAATATCTTGACATGACATGTATTTTAATGTCGATGATAGCTATAATTCAACTATTCAAAGCTTTCGTAGGTGAACCTACAATATGTTCGGGACACAAAATTTGTTTCCAAAAATAAAAGTAGATATGTAGTAACCTTTATAATTTGATAATGACGCCCTCGCGTGTAAAGTGAATGATGAAGATGTTGTAATTGGGGAGATTAAGATATATTTTTCTCCGTTCCACACAGTTAAACGAGGAACAAAATACTATAATGCGTTTCGGATAACGTCTGTTATTAGTAGAAAGAGAGATTTTTACCTATCTCTCTGTCCTACTGCAGATTAAAGTCTACAAATTATTTTTATCCATGACCGATATATTTTTACTTTCGAATTTTATTATCTGAGAAAAGTAGCAATTTTGTAGCAATATTCTATGACAGATTAGTTGTAATATGATGATTTTTTTAAAGATGAATGTTTGAATCATTTAATTTGTGTGACGCCTACTAGCTGATGTGTCGATTTTATGTCAGCAATTACTCAATCAAATTTCCCATAATCTGCCTCCGTTTCAACAGGAAAAATAAACGTAAAACTAGACGCAAAATGTACCTAAAAGTTTCCGGGAAAAGTTAAAGATAGACACGTGTTATAACAAAAGTTTTACCGTGTTAGGGTTGTGTTGAATAAAACATTAGGTAAGGAGCAAAACAGAAGAACAAAACATTTAAGATAAGAAAAAAATATTACATTTCGTCCTTTTGTGAAGTTCCATCTAACAAGTCCCTCGAACATCATACATCACCCTTCAACTATAATTGTATTGCTGTCATTCGGAGAATGGACAGATTTCTTTAACTATCTTCTTTGTTATTTTTCTATAACTCCTAACAACCTACTGTAAAAAACCTTTCTTTGACATTTTTTATAGAGCTCAACAGACTTATGATTTTAAGGTTTCGAGAAAATCTCGTTTTCGATTCCCGTGAAAAAAATGACAGACGATCTGTTATTTCTCTGTACAATATCGATAAAATGTTTAAAGTTCACTTTAATTTGCGTTCATTGTCAATAAACCCAATCGATTAGATGAAAATATTAATTATTTCTCGTTACTCTCTATGCACTTAATTTTCAATAATTACATTTTAGAGGCAGATAACACTGCTGTCAATTTTTACTGGTTTTATTATATTAATTACAAAATTATATTTTTAAATGACTTTTTTTAAAACATTTATTTTATTGAAATCTTAGACCCTAAATACAGGTATTTTTCGTTAAACCTCCATTACACTAATGCGACTATAACTACGAATAGCTCGTCAGGAATTCGGTAATACCTGTAACCTATAAGTTTAACTATCGATTGAATATATATCTTCTTGTCAATCATTTCATAACTCTCGTGAATAATTGATGATATGGTTTATTACGTATGCCTAGTTAACTGTGGTTTTGGCGGCTTAAGATAATACAAACAATTATAACAGGAAATAACATTACAACCTCAAATATTCATGAATGATAGCTTCTTGACAATATTTGATCATTTTAGGTAATATGCCATTTAATGATGTAAGTGTAACGTATTTAGTATACTGTATCCTCAACAGTGGCGGCTCGTGAGTTTTTAGTGTGCTAGAGTACTAAGATTGAAAAATACGGCATAGTTAGTGTTGTTGTAGCCGAAAATGATTTTTATTTTTTTTCAAGATTTTATTTTTTGTACGAAGATTTTCAGGATGTTTCAGTTTTGGTGGTGCACCGCACGGATTTCTGAAAAATCTTCATACAAAAAGTTGAAATTTCTAAAAAAAATAAAAAAATGTTTTCGGTTACAACAACATCAATAATGACGTTTTTTTCAATCTTACCACTCTAGCACACCAAAAAGTCACGAGCCGCCACTGATCCTCAATGGTATAGTGTTGTTGGGTATTCATTAAAAAATACATAATAATATTATACTGTTGATATCTTTACAACACTTTCCATGAATTTTAGCTTTTCGCAATCATTAAATATAAATAATGTATTTTGTGAGAACGTACGAACATAGTACGAATGTAAACTTTTGTGAATTAGAATTGACGGATGTTTTTAGAAAATTATCAAATAAAAAAGTAATCTTTTAAAATCCCCACCTATCCAATAAAGTACCTTCCTCTAATGCAGACATTATTCCATACTTGAAATGGGTGGCTAATAAAGCAGCTAGTATTTTTTCTTGCAAGTCAAATTACATCCTGCGATTTTATTATATAATTAATGACTAGTAATATATAATAGTTAATAGACCATCGGGTGAATAGTTTATACAGTTTAGTGTTGATTGATTGTTTTAGATAAATACAATAGATAAAGTTAAATGTATATGTTCAATGTTCAAATATTGATGAATTTTAGCTTCTTGTCAAAAATTGTATAGCTTTTTTTTAATAGACTATCTGACGAAAATATGGTTTAATATAACTATCATTTCTAGAACTTCTAGTGAAATGGGTTATTTTGTATCCCTAGTTGAGTGTTGTTTGGCAGTTCTAGATGTGGACAATAGATACAGGAAAGGCTTGTAATTAGCACCACCGCTCAGAACTCACGTGGGATGGGAGTGTTGAGTGAAGACGAGAAGCGTCCATATCCACATTACCCACAACCGTCCTCTGTTGCTATTCCTGTGGCTTGGCGACCCAGCACATGATTGAAACAACAAATAACTATAGCCCACTGTAAAACGGAAAGCTCTCTGAATATTATTGCTAGGAAGATAAATTATTACTTACCACGAGTAATTTATTTCTCTTCGTGATGTCAATGTAAGCATTAAATAGATGGTGTTGATGAATTAATCTTGACTGTAGAGCAGAATATGTGTGTATGAAGCACTAATAACTCTGAGCGGTAAACTCTGGCATCGTGCAATTTTCACAGATTTTTTTCTCTGGTAATTCTAGGTCAACGCAACTACGTGTGTAAGTGTTTATTTTATATTTCTTAAGTGTATAATTAGACCGGTTAGTAGTCAAGTTGATAAACGCGTCGGGTTCCCAACCAGGCGTCGTGGGTTCAACTCTGCTAGGTAAGTCCTTCATCATTACACAAGCAACACTCTTAGTTTATTATTATTTCAAATATTTTCTGTTTATTATTTCATATTTAAATAACTGTACGTCATTTTAATTAGTGTCATTGCTTGAGCATTAAATATTGACATACTACAATTGCATCGCAAGTTCTATATTTATTGAAATACTTTCCATTTTGGGTTGGCATTCAACGATGTCTTGCAGGAGAAAGCTGGCAATATTGCAAATATTTCGGCTTTCATCACACCACCTGACCAAGTGATTTTAATATTGAAAATATTAAGTCTGTCTTCTCACATCTGCATATATGTGCAATAATATTGGCTGAACTGAAATACAGTGTTCTCGATGTTAACTATTCCTCCTTAACAAAATACGAGGCTGCACAACTTGTTGAAATAAAAAAAAGGAGCTAAAAATATTGCCATTACGTTTCAGGCATCCGATATGTTTTAGCTTCTGCGGAACAGAGTTTCTAATGTTACGTGAGTTATTGTACCGTCACTGGAAAGGCAAAAGGGCTGAAGCGCCATTTTGAGAAGTTTACACCAGACCACTTTCAAATTTTCAGTACCTAGTTGAATTCTGAAAAAAAAACGTTAACTCAGGTAACTCAATGCTCTCACTGAGTTATCTGAAGCGACAAAAAGCTTTAAAAAGTACCCAACTTGTATCGCTTGAGTCCAGCCATCTCCCAAATGAGAAATATATTTTAGATGGCTAAGGGCCACAAAAGTCTTCAGAATCAAACGAGAGTCAGAGCTTTCGATGCAGAAAAACAAACCGAACAAAACTGCACATTTAACTCAGTTTTGACCAAAGTGTCGCTTAAGCACTTTTCCCTTTCAAGCGACGATATAAGTTTTTTTTTCAATATTTAAATTTTTTTTTTGTGTTTACCATTTCAAACTACAATGTTATTTTTTTGCTGTCATTTTGAGAATAGGCCAGTCTTGCCATAAATATTTAGTTTCCCTAGAAGGAAAACATTTTTTTTATGAATTTCCTAAAAACGAATTCCACCAAAAAAAATTCTGCCACTGTTTTAATTCTTCTGACATTCTCAAAGAAAATGGGGTTTTTAATAAAATAAACAAAACCGAATTCTTTACCTATATCGCTTTGCTTCCTCGTGTTGTGATTCTTACAAGCTATACTGCGCACTTCGTATCCTATAACATTCAAGCAGGTAAATTTTGAAACGTGGCTAGTCTGCTCACCGCTCTGGCCATCATTTGCTATTTTCATGTTCACTAGTTCCGCGAGCTGTGTTATCGTTATTCATTCGTTTCGCTGTATAACAGTTTTGCATTAAAGCTTGCTTTGGATGCAAATATATTCTTAGATGCACCACAAATAATACATTATTTAACAAGCGTATTATGACGTCGCAAATGCAATCAATTTCATTTGCATAAAACGAAACGTGTATGTTTTGTTGCGGAATTTACTGATACTCGTCTTGATGATTGTCAATATTGAGATTCTTCGTTTATGTATATCATCCTCAGCCCCTTCTCTAAACATTGCTTAAAAATACATTCTTTCCATTTATAAAAAATGCTCGATTTGATAAAAGGTCTGTACTATAAATCTACAGGTAAATAGTTTTTTTTTTAATTAATAATAATACTTAGTAATTATTCATTAAAAACAACAATCATTGAGCTGTTAATATTAAATCAACAATCATTATTGGTAATTACTAAACGGCAACGTTTCAAGAATCTCACGACACTTAGATGAAGTACAAACAAGCTTGCTACTGAGAGCTCTAACCTCTCTTTCTATTACATAAATCGTTTATGGAAAAAAGGGAGACGCTCCACCATACAACAGAGTTATCAGCGGCCTGCCTTTGTATCGGCCTTGAATGAAATCAATTACTCATTAGGTACTTGCATAACGTTGCATAACAACGTGTTTCTTATCTGAGATCTGCGGACCTTAGTTTCCGGCCATTCTTCTGCTGACCCAAATATCTCAATAAGACGAATTACCATATGAAAGCCCGTATAATATAGTGTACATTTCACAGCCTCTGGCTCCACCCGTTGTTATCTAGCAGTGGATCCAACACTCCACACTCAACTCATTTAGTGGACGAGGGTTTTCAAGAATGACATTTATTTGCTGGACCGGACTGGAAAAAAACATAACTGACTAACCATCACGTCGTTTCACAGCAGGGGGGGGGCAGAGAGGATGGTAATTCTCTCTCGACACACACTCCTTGCTTCATTCGCATTCATGCATCGTCTCATATATACTCTTCTATTATTCTAACTCTCGACATAACCCGACGCTGTATTTTATTCACTCGATCGTGCCATGTCTTCCTCTACCATTCACTCTCGTCATATATTCTCCTCGCACTCCTTTATTTTTTCATCCGCTCTACGTGTCCAAACCATCTAAGCGTCTATTTCTTAATCTTATCATTTAATCTTACGATCGACTCGCTCGATCTACTGCTAAACAAAAAGTTCGAAACTTTTTCTCAGCCCGCGACATATGTAAATAATTAATACGTGAATATCAATTTCAGCTTTAACTTTAGGTATTTCGATAGTTTTATGGTAAATTTAGCCATGGTTTTTTAATTTTATAAAGCGCCTTTGAGGTGATATTTTATAAAAGTGGCCCTATACATATCAGCCAAGTATTATTATTGCAACAGTCTTGCATTTTTTCTGGATATCCATATTTTTAACACGGTCATACGTTGTTTTATCACACATGACGTGCCACAGGGATCTTATTTCTACAGCATCTAATCTACTTTCATCCTTCTTCTGCCGCCTCCATGCCTCAATGCCATAAATCATGGTTGGTAACAACACTCCATCGTAGACTGCTGGCTAGAAAAAAAAATACGTAAAAAAAAAACTTCCTTTTAAAAAAATGTGTATGTAATATATGTTAGTGAAAAGTATTTAAAAAAAAACGCTGTCAAACTATTGACGGTCATTCCTACTATCCTCTTTTCAATTTATAATGAACGTATTTATAGAAGTCGGAAGAGTTTGTGGTTGAAAACATTTGTACTTCAATATATATTATGATGTGGTTAATGAATAAGTATTTGATAATATATTGGTATTGACCAAACAGTGAAATATCTGAAACGCAAATCATTATCAGAAATTCCATTCAACATAGTTTCTGATAAGGAGTTCGCGTACCTACATAAATCTTCAAAACTATATTTTTTTTTTAATTAGAGTTATGCTTCGGCCCTCTACACTTGCGATCAAAGTAAGCTGTACCTCGCAAAGAAATGAATTTGCAGAGTCTACCCTAGCATAAATACCATTTTTTTTTATAAACATTTTAACATTGAATCAACAGCATTAATGCCTTTTCTTTAAACAGTTTTTTTAATCGAAAAGAATTTATGAGAAGTAATAGTTATTACCTAATAATATCAATGTTTGAACATAGTGATCCGTAGATAGAATAGCAACATTCTAAACTCGCACTCATTATCTCCATTAGTCATTAAACTCACTAGGCTTGGTGCGGCCCTGCACATTATGCAGGTACTAAAATGGTACCTATTTATAACGGTATTGAAATTCAAGATATTTTACCGCAACGCGGGTATTACCACCTTTGTTATTTACCTTTGTACCTGTCTAGGAGTACGGAGTGTTGCGTAAGGCATTGAGGAAGCTAGCAAACATGAAAAGCAAATAAACTATGCACATACAAAAGAATCATTTATTCGATGTACACATAATGTATGAATATATTATTATAATGCAGTTTCTAGTACTAATAAGTCAAGCCGTTTTGAAGGCCTTCAATGAGCGGTGTCCGAAATACTTCGTCAACCTGCACAGGTTTAGGCAGTGCCGGACTTGGAAGGGAACGCCGAAACTCGATGCACTCGAACGCCGCAAACCAGGGGGTGCCACGAGCAATAGACGAAAAAATCTATTCTTGATTAAAAAATTAAATAAAAGACAGAAAATTATGGTATGACTGCAATATGGTGTTAATTGAATTATTAGTACTAATTATCAACTGCTGATTTTTGGTTCACTGCTTGAATAGCATCGTCCAGACAGTCCGAGGAAACACACACGAGCCATTCCCAACTGGAAAATAAATATTTTAGCAATCAAAGGGGCAAATGAAATGTATCAAATCAATTTTGAGAATAATAACATACATAGTCGGACATATTTATTGATGTTCACCCATTGCTTGATACTTGTTTGCACTGGTGTGGTTCATACAAAGCACGCGGTGTCTGGACGACGCTAATGAGTAGCTGTCTTGACAGGCACTCTAGCCGCGTGAGCAGGCCTGCATGTTGAAAGAGCTAAGTGGTTTCATCAGTTCAAACATGGCTCAGAAAAGACTATCTAACCTAGCCTTTTTGCAATATAAATTGGAAGTAAAAAAAAAAATGACGTAAACAGTGTTATTATTATTTTCAACTCTATAATAGCACATTTGAGCCATTTGGAATATTCACTACACATATTATATATTCTCATACCTATCTCCGTTAAACACATTCTCCAATTTTTTGGACAAAAAATATTTTGGGATATGTCGAAAAATTATGCGTTCCGTGTACAAGTAGGTACCTATTGTTAGTCCGACAATGGTAACGGCTAAACTGCATTACTTTTTTGTTCGTCTCATAGAACATATACTGAATACATTATTTGTAGTCGATACATTAATAACATGGCTGGCGCATTACTCAACAAAGTTACAACTTAGGTATAGATACTTACTGCAAACAGATCAGAGATGCTGTGCCTGTTCTGGTAGCAAACCGCGTGCATACAAAGATATGTTATTGCGTAATAATTTATCTCCATTCATATAGTTTCCAACCTGCGTTTTTAACAGTGTGATGTATACTCCTACCGCCGAGAGCTCCATTTTCACTATTTTTTATAACATGGATAACTTAATTGCGACCATTGCTAGCTTACAGCCTACATGCATGTTGTAAGTTGTACAGTTGTATGTTGTGAAGCTGAAGGGAGTGAGGAAGGGAATGAGATAATGAAGAGAAAGGTTGAAAAGTACCTGGCTATTCAGATCTGGTCACTATACACGGCTAAAGCCATTTCAAACAACGTCTCAATTGAGAATGGTGATATTTTACCAGGGCGATACTGAGAGTATTAACGACTCTAGAACGTGTCACAAATCTACAACTTATAAAATAAATGTACATTATTTGTGCACGGCGAATTTCGAACTCGCGACCTCTGGATTAATTTCCAACCGCTAGGCCACGGAGGTCGTCATATTATGACATTCGTCGTTTGTGGGAAAGAGAGAGAGGCTACAACGGAGGCATCAGCGGTACCCCTTGAATGTGAGTATAATAATAATGGCAATATTATGTAGTTTGGCCACATTACTGGCAATAGTCTCGGTGTCGCCCTTGGTCGGGACTTTAGCCGCGGCAATATGGAAAATGGTCGTAAAATATGTTGTAACAATGGAGTTATCGCTCGAACTGTACTGTAACATCTGTGCAAATGGATTTTCTTTGATATTTTAAATGCGTTTAAAATATGAAAAGTTTTCAATAGTTGCAAATAAAATAAATGCGATTTACGTACGTATAGATCGCAAACGATAGTTCACAGTTCGATTTAATTATTACAACAATATTAAGGAGTTAGTCTTTATAATAAAACCTTCACAATCTTATTCCTTACCACCAATAGTAAAAATAATAACATGTTTATGGCTATAATCCAGAAAGTATAACAAAAGAAAGACATCCCACTAATAGATTGGTCGAAAGGTCTCCATCGTTTCCTAAATGCACGATGTAACAGAAATAGAGAAGCTTTCACGCATTAAAAACTACGGTAGTGTTTTTAGTCACTCAAAGCATGAATTTAATTTTATAGGTATTACAATTGAGGGGCTTAGAAGCAAAGGCAGCAATCTCCAAAAACGGTTCTGTAGCATTGTCAACTTTTGAATGATTATTATAAAGAAATTGAGAATGAAGTGTACAAAAATGTTAGTGTACATTAAACTAGGAACAATTTGAAACAATTATCTCTAAATTTATCAACATATTTATAAAAGAATAGTGCATTAAACGTTAAATCAACTTTCCAAGAAACAATTTAAAATGAAGGAGATTGCTGCCTTTGCTTCTAAGCCCTCCAATTAGAGTTGATCTAAACAATACGAACTTTGGATTGTGTATATTGGTGCATATATATATTTAAAAAAAAAAATTTTTGAACAAAATGAACATTTTTTTACTTAATACTAACAGTAGGTATAATATAAATTGAATAAATATTCATTGTCTAGTTTCTAGTTAGTGATAATTACCTCCCTAATTGAGAAAGTTCTCGTGCTAGGGATATATATAGTGTTTATGTATATTATATACGAGTATAAACACTTCCGACAGTCTTCCCTAAATGTCACTGAGAAATAGCATGTTATATTGTTTTTATGCCTGCTCGTTGTTTTTGCGAGAAAGGGATAACAATCATTGTTGTTATAAGTTCATAAATATAATATCAACACAATTGAACACAACTAAAAATTGTTTTTAAAAAAAAAAATGTTTGAATAAAATTTTAAAAAACCTAAAAATCAACACAATATTTGTATTTTTTAAACTTTTGTACGATAAGTTTCCAGTGTATGTTAAAAGTGAACTTTTTTTCCAATTCCAATTCCACTCTATTTTTCTTTTACAAGATTGAAACATGCTGTATGCACGCAATGCATCTGTATGAGAACTGTATTTGGGTCAACTCTGATTGCGATATTTACAATATTACACGCACTTCCATATTTGCGTCAGTCGTGGACAAACACGTCGGATTTCCACTCGGACGTCGTGGGTTCAATTCCTCTGCTAGCTAAGTCCTCCATCATTGCACACGCTATTTTTCTGTTTATTACGATTGTAGTTGGGAGTTTTTCAAATTTTGTCTGGTCTTCCTTTTTTTAAATATTATTTTGAAAAAATAATTTAAAAAATGTTATGTATTATAGAATACTTCAAATTAAATAATTAATCAAACGCTGATATCTTTGTTATATTTGGTACGTCTTTCATTAAAATAGTTGCATATAATAATGTACCTACGTATTCATTTTATAATCTTAAGATTTCCTGTAAATACTTTTCCACGCGAACATAAAACTATTGAAACTTTTTACTAAGTTTGCTTATATTAATATCACCTGACCAAACACTAAAATCTAAACGAGTGTCTCAACGAAAGCATGATGAATCAATTAATTCACTTTCTGAAAACTATATTTCCGTATTGTTTCAGCTTGATATTCACACTGAAATTTAAAAAAATTATATATTGGAAAGAATTACTAAACAAATCAAATATTGTTTTAGTCTATATTCCTGAGTCTGAGTGTAAAATACCGTTACCATTAATAGCCAGACATTTAAGAGCTTCTCTGTCTAAGTAAAGAAATGTTTTTTTTTTTTCAATTTAAATCTTCATCACAAACAGTTTCTGCAAATAGGCGATCCTGACAACGGTTCTTTGTATTGACATAAGCAAATATCAATGTCTAAGTATTTGTCATTCTGCAATTGGATACGCAAAACACACCTCAACGTGTTTATAGTTCAGGTATTATAATAATATAATTTTTCGAAGGAAGCAAAAACTTGGGGGTGTGACATTGTATATTAAATAAAACAATTAACGTAAACACCAGTGTCACCAACCAGGTTTCGCTTTTCAAGCTTCTTCAGGGCTTTACCTGAAGAAACTTGAGAAAAGCGAAACCTGGTTGGTGATTAACAAGTGGTGTTTTACAAAGTTTATTATTTATTTGATATGCTTCGTAAGTCAAATGTACTCGGCACGTTTCTGAGATCCTGATATTTAATTATCTACCTTTTAATTAGGTTAAGTAAATAGAAAATAAAAACTTCTTTTTTTAAACGGATAAATTCCTGGTTTTTAATCTAACGACTATTCGCCCTGATTTCCTAGAACGTATTGTATCTATATTTTTAGGCTTGAACATTATTACCTACTTATTCATGCCATTATATCTTAAGGTAGAACAAATATACAACAATAAAAAGACTTCTTTACCGACGAACATTATAAATTACATGCCTAACCTACCTGCGGATATAACGCGCACACTACATGAACTTATCTACTACTGTTTCAGATTTACTGGTAGAATTATATCACCTTCATTATTCGTAGCTATATGGCTTTAACAAATAGTGACTTGAATAACTAACAAACTTGAATAAAAACACCATCAAATTATGTAATTTTTATTACTTACTTTAATAGTTTGCTTTACTTTAGAGAGATGTAAGATCAAGGTGTAATAAACGTTTGTTGCTGTAATATCTCAGCCGCCCGTGTTGATATGTTGATAAAGCCAGCCCGGATAAGACAGGGGATAATTATCACATTGTGTTTCACGCAACTTAATGTGTACTAAAGAAAGTTAAACATTACTGTGTTTGGGTACAAAGGACCAGACATACTTACATATATAATCACAACGTCCGACAGTACAAATATTGAAACTTATCCATGTGGTTGAACCCGAGTATCGTGTAATACATTACTATCAATGAATACGTTATTTAACGCTTCAATGAAGTTGAATGATATCGGAAAAAAATACTAATAATAAACTGTATTTGTGGGTGTTTTTTCTTTGTTTCACTTACTTTGTGTGTACGCCATTGTAATGCTTATTTTACATGAGCTTGGCGCCAACAATATGAGGTAAAAGATAAAGCTTGCATTTAAAATCACATATAAACACGTTCAGTTTACTCTAAAAACACCAACAAACATTTTCTATTAAAAATTTTAATAGTTATCAAAACTAAATCGCGGTTTAACTGAATGAGTTTAAAAGGTAATGCTAAAAAAAAGTCCAATGCGAGATAATTAATTAATATCATTCGCGGGAAGGCAAAGGGGCTGAAACGCCATTTTGGGATGTTTACACCAGAGCACTTTAAAGTTATTTTTGTTTTACAATAAAAAGCATCAGTCTTCAGTGGTTAGATTTTGAAATAAAAGTTACTCAGGTAACTCGATGGTCACACTTAGTTTCCTGAAGTGACAAAAAGCTAAAAAAAGTCCCAAACTAGTGTCGCTGAGTCAAGCCTTCTCCCAATTGGTAAAAATATTTTAGATGGCTGAAGGGCCACAAAAGTCTTTAGAATCAAACGAGAGTCGAAGCATTCGGTGCAGAAAAAATAACTAATCAAAACTGCATATTTAACTCATTTTTGACCAAAGTATCGCTTAAGCCCTTTTGCTTTTCCAGCAACGATATAATGCTTGCGAAATTTTAATCTAAGGATACGGCTAACTGCTCGGGCCCTGTCGCCGCCCGCGCGCCGCACGCATCCGTCGATATTTTCCATTTTCCGTTTCCCATTGTATTCTTCTGAGAAAATACACGGACACCGCCTAACCTGGGGGCCATAAAACGACATTACCTACCTTCGTTTTGAATAACGACATTGACTTTCCGGATTGTGCTTGGAAACACAACATGCGAAGCCGATAGCACAATGATTGAACATTGGACACTAATCCTGGCTCGCGAAACTTAAATGGGTTCATCAACTCTTTAAAACGAGAAACATTTTACCGACGGATCGTTTTCGCGATTGTCGCGTTTGTCGTAATTGTTATCGAGGAAAAGAGAAAAACATTGTGATACCCTTTGTTTTTTTGTTATATTCACATTATAACATTTTTGTTTTATTTTATCTCCTGAGTAGGTTTCTACAACGTGTTTTAAAATAAATAAAAATTAATTCCTATTCCAAATACCCTATGTTTCTATTAAAAAAAAAATTATTGATGAAAAACCGAACAAGATTTTTTTTGTTTTGTTGAAAACCTTACTTTTTAAACTTATATTAATTTATATATCTATTTTTTTATGTTCTACCATGTATATTTATTTAGTCAGGTGTTAGCTATTTCGCTCTCCGAAGGCATGTGACCTTCAAAAAATCGGTGTGAGTTTGAATAATTATTAAATAAACCAATGCCGCTTTAAGTTTCTTAGTTATATATTCATTATACTTTAGAATTAAGTTTATGTTTAAACATTTCTATGAAGAATACTCTATTTAATTATTTATTTTTTTTTTAAACGTTTTTAAGATATTTTCGTTTTTCTAGAAATCATTTTTGTCAAAAGAAAATCTAATTATGTTAATTCCGTTGGAAATCAAGGCCTTGGCCCATATGGGTTCATACTTACAACCTTTTCCGTTTTCTTCGTTTTTACAGATATGACGAAATAGTAAACAAAAAAAAACAAAAACAAAAAGTTTCTTTGGTACCTAAATATTATTATTGTGTACATATCTCATTTATTGAAGGCTTCTAAGTAAAAAGTTGTTTTTGTTTTTTTTTACCTTTCTGCTGCGAGTCAGCACATTTATTTGGGCACAAAAGAAGACCAAGCGTGCTTACTATTATTACAATACGTGCTACTTACAAATCACAATCAACATTTTCGTCATTTGTGATTAAATATTTATGGTTCTTCCAAGAAAATTGCATTTTTTTAATATTATGCCAAACGTATTGCATGCATTTTCCACGTGAGTCACCGATAAATGTTTTATAATGAAACTGGAATGAGTATTTCTAGAGTCAACTCTTTTAAGTTTTACCTACTCGTAATAATAAATCTGTCCTTAAAAGAGTTCCACGTGGCAATCATACGTTTGCTTCTTTGCCTTTTGGGGAAAGGTTCTTTCCATCTTCAATGACAACTCGCAAACTTCTGCCTTAAATTTCTACCTGTTACTGTCGAGAAATTTATGGATTAAGTAGAAGAATTGAGCAAATAAAAGAATGTTAAAAAGCACTTTGAAAGAGTGTTAGGTATCAAACAACAAAAAAACTACTTTTGATTTTGAGATAATGGCGTTATATTTAATTACTGACTTAAAATTAAAAAAAAGTATTTATATGTGCAATTTAAGAAAAATTAAACATCTTCAGAAGGTGTTTCATTTCGTATATAATTGATCGCTTGTCGAATGTAAATCACCATTAATTAATATAAATTAAAACATACTTTATCCAGAAGACCATAAAAATCACTGAACAAATATTCCCTAGAAGTGTGATCTAAGCCGATTTGAAATAAAACTGATGTCAATTCACATACGACCTTTCGACTCCTAGGCCCCAGATAGCCAATAAAATAGATTATCTGTTTAAGAAAGAATTTTAAAATTTTAAAAGTTTTTTTTTGTTTAATGGTGAATACCGCACAACTGCTCCCAACCGTCTAGAACCATTGAGACTATGGCATCTCCAATTGGGGTTTCTTGTAAGGCTGAAGGTAGTGGAGAGGGGAAGGATATGGAAAAAAAAGATTGGGAAGTACCTGGTTATTCAGATCTGGACACACGGCTAAAGCCATTTCAAACAACGTTTCGATTCCTAATGGTGGTCTTTCATCAGGGCTATACTTAGGGTATCTACCACTTTGGAACGTGCCGCAATCACACTATATATTATTTTCATTTCAATTAAATGTGTTATGACACATATTCATTGAATAAAAATTTAATTAATATTATAATTTTAGAAGTATGAGAAATAATTGACCTCCTTTGGGCACACCCATCACATTTCTATCAGAAAACAATCGCTAACGTTTTTTATTTTCTTATTTGCAGAAAGGAAACTCTTCGTCGGCATGCTGAACAAGAAGCTCGGCGAGAACGAGGTGCGCTCCTTGTTCTCCGGGCACGGGTCTATCGAGGAGTGCACCGTGCTGAGGGACACCGCCGGTCAGAGCAAGGGCTGCGCCTTCGTCACCTTCACGTCCAAGCAGGCCGCTTTCGCCGCCATCAAGGTAAGCACCTAGGCACAGCCCTGACAACACCGTACTCATCTCAGTCAAACACAGGGCCGTATTTAGGCCTCGGCAACTAGGCAGCTGCATAGGGCGGCAGGCTATAAGGGACGGTATTTGAGTGTAGTTCTAAAGCAGACACAGGAACCTATTACCTGTCAACGGCCATTTGTATATGTTATGTTTATAACATCAATCTCAGAGTCAGACATACATTTTTTAATGTAATTACCGCTCGGATCTTCATTTTGAGCATTATATGAAGCTGCAAGAATTAGGGAGGGAAAGTAAATAGGAAATAAGATAGGCTAGCAAATATCTATCTGCCTATTCAAATATAGTCACCAAACACAGTTAAAGCCATTTTAAGCAACGTTTTGATTCTGATTTGTGGTTTTTCACCGAGGCGATACTGAGAGCATCTAGTACTCTTGATATGCATGTTATTAAACAGTGAGAAAAGACAATGTGGTTAGTTACATATTATTTACTATTTATGATAGGTACCCCATAAGGAAACTACTTCGGTGAGAAACCAACATTAATAATCTAAACCTTGCTTAAAATGGCTCCCACTATCTTATTTAGTGACCAGATTTGAAGACCTAAAGAGCTAGGTACTTCTTAATATTTCTATTCCCTTTCTCTTTCCCCTTCCCTCCTACAACCTCAGAAAATTATCTGAAATTGGGAATTCCATAGTACCACTGGCAGTCAGGATTCTTATCATTCTTGGGTATTAGAAAATGATTTTTTTTTGTAAAACGTTTAGTTATTAATTATGAACGAATTCGGCTATGTTAGTAAATCCAAAATTTTTAAATTGCCTCTTTTCTGTCTTCGTATTTTCTTAGCAGCATTCAGCTGCCGCCATGTTGAAGTCTAGAACGTCCCTAAGAATATAAGACGTCGACAATTCCTTTGAATCCCGCTTTTAAGTAGGACATTCGGTTCTCAACTTCTAAAATCTTGACAAGATGACGTCTTTCTTATTTGTTTGTTAAGTACACTTCCAAGCAGATGCTTTTAATTGCAGCTTTATTATGATTTCATTCAAGATTTGAAAACTTGTGTTCATTATTTTGTAAGCATATTACTTAGTGAATTATGTTTTTAATAAATTACAGACTTTTGTTACACATACCTACCGGTAAAATCTTTAATATGAAGCCGAAAATCTGTGTGCTGAAATATTATGGTAAAAACTATCGACCGGTGAGCTCTGGCATCGTTAAAATACAATGTTCTAAGTGATTTCCATCATGATTTGTGGAGCTTTCAAACCTCAATTAAGCTGTCCATAAAATCAGTCGAAACACCATACTGTTTCTTCCATATTTTTCAATTGTTCATTAAGTAAAAATATCTTATATTAAAAGGGTTCGCACTTGAGCAAAACCGGATAGTATCTATAACTAGTATAGTTATAAATCCAAGTTTATGAAACCTTGAAGAAGCTGAACATATTATACAAAACTTTAAAGATGCGGGAAAGCAATCTAAATACCACACCTTTCGCATGTACGCATACGAAAGGTGTGGTATTTGTATTGACACACGTATGGTTAGTTTTCAGTTTAAAATATAATATATAATATACCTACACCGGGTTACAGGGTGGTATCACGAAACTCCAAGGAGAGGTTGTTGGTTATTTATGAAAATCTATGGAAAAAAAACTCTTTTTTTCGTTAAGGCCCAAATAAAAGAGCTATAGTATATTTTGTACTTCCGTGCGTAACGTGTAACCGATCCTTTATAGGAAACATTATACTGCTTACTACAGGCGGTAATCTACCGCTACTGGTTTGCTAACAGCGAAATCTGTTAGGACCATAACCTATGACTGATTGGCTTTGCACATACCTACCTATGCAAACGAGTGGGTACCTACTTCCACCAGAATGTAGCGATACCGTGATAAATGTTTGATTTATTATAAATCTGCGACCACAACACAAGTTTCCAACAACTTTGAACTTATTTATTTTTTTGGAAAGTAGGAATTGCTGTTTGCTAAACTTTGTTGGGGTTTTCCTCTTAAGTTTAGTGAAGTTTAGCGGTACCTCCCTGAAACACGATATATGCGTATCTTTCCCATACCTTATAACACCAAAAGGATCTCAATCGTAGCACCCTTGACTGACAAAAGACAACAGTAGTACACCATATCGTTTGTTCAATATTTTTCAATTAGAAAAAAACGAAGGAAGGCTGTTGAAACTCGGCGAAACTGGAGAGTAAATACTAACTACTAGTATCTATAGTGTTACAATCTTATCATAAAAATAGATACATTTATTTTACTTACTTGCCAGCAGAAAAATATAACGCGGGGGCGAAAAAATACCCACCTGATTTCTACGAATTGTAAAATGAAAATAAATCAATCGCTGAAGGGCAAGGGGGGTTGATGCGAGTTCCGTTTCCAGAATAAGTATCTGACTTGTCGGTCTCGGGGCTGTGCTGTCGGAATAAATACATACGTAAATAATGTCTTATTATACATACGCAGATTAAACCTGGAGACCGTATTAACAAACCTCCGAAACTTTTTTAGGCTACCCAAATTGAAAATACCGCATCGGTGATTTTTTCGACGATTGAATAATTCATGTTCGTAAATTCCTGAGGTTTATTTTGCATCGACGATAATGTGAATTACAGATTTTTACTATTTTATTTTTATGTTTATAGACTGTTTCGATAGAACGTAACGAAGTGAAACACTGTAAGTTTGTTCAGATCCTTTTATTTAATAGTAATACGCCAACCAGTTTCGGCACAACCGTGCCTTCTTCATTATATTCATATTTATTCATCTTAAGTTAGATTACACCATTTGTGTGTTCTAATGTACAAACTTAAATATTATACAGACACAGTTATCGCAAACACATTTTTTATAATTACTTTTTATAAATTTAAGAATATTCTATGTAGATAGATTTTAACATACCGTCACTGGAAAGGCGAAAGAGCTTAAGCGACACTTTAGTAAAAAATGAGTTAAAAATGCAGTTTTGATCAGTTTTTTTTCTGCATCAAATGCTTGGACTTTCGTTTAATTCTGAAGACTTTTGTGACCCTTCCTTCAGCCATCTAAAATATATTTACCATTTGGGAGAAGGCTCAACTCAAGTGATACAAGTTTGGGACTTTTTTAGCTTTTTGTCGCTTCAGATTCACTTCTTCTTTAAACTTCCCAAAATGGCGCTTCAGCCCTTTCGCCTTTCCGGCGACGATATAAAATACAAACTAAAATTAATAAGGGTGCACACACAGTAAAAGTACATCACTTTTTGTATTAGGGTTACATAAGTATTTTTTATTGATAATTGAAAGAATATTAACCATCTTTAAAGAATATGAAAATAAAAAAAAAACACAGAAAATAAAAAGAGATTAGCTTGTGACCGAGACTCGAACTCAGGACCTCCACTAAATCCAGGAGCGGCGCATCTACCAATTATACCATCCCAACTAATTTATTAAATGACACTTTTAACAATTACATACTTCTTAAAAACTATCAATATTATTTTGTCGTTTTATTTTCTGTGTCTCTTAATAATTTCATATTCTTTGAAGATTGTTAATATTAGTTCCTAACGATTTTATGTATATTAATTTTACTGTGCAAATTTTAGGAGATAGCGAACCTTGGAAAACTGTCAAACTTCAAATAATCTGTCATTATAATAAACTGGTTTAGGATAGCATAATTACTTTGATTGTATGCCTATTGACATCTAAACTGCTATCAGCTGTTGTACAACGTGGGAGCGTTAGGTACAAACGTATCTGTGCAGGCGGTAAAATTATTCAAAGTCAATAATCACCCTTCCTAATAAAGACTCCATTGAAATGATTCGATTAAGTTAGTATAGATATTAGAACGGCTCAAGTATCGCGGCTCCATAGAAGCCCGATTAAATCTCGCTTCCAACAAACTGGGCGTCTTGTATGAACCCTATTCAAAACTCAAGGACGTCCGACAGTTGAATTTGGGAGCCATCTCTGGGCTGGAGCTTCCAAATACGTTGATTAACCTGCTTGATTCTGTGCAAAGGAGGGTGGTTCATCTGATTAACAAATCCGTTATTAACAGACTGAATGCACAGACGCAACGTGGGTATGCTGAGTTTGTTATACAGGTATTTTAATGGAACCTGCTCAAAGGAACTCGACCGATACGAGCGGAATACCCGTTTAGAGTTGATATCGGCTTCACAGAACGGGTCGTTTTTCCGACTCGTTTTGTGGAAGTCGATTTGTATGTAGAACGAGCTACAGGCAACTGTCTTTCATTTAATCTGAGCCTCTTCAAGGATCACATTAACAAATTCCTCCCTACAGCCCACAACTTCCTCAACCCGCCTCACAATGTTGCTCAACTGGATGGGGATATAGTTCCCCTGCATGTACACCGTATCTACAAACAGGGAAACTAACTATTGTGAGGTGTCACATCATTTTATTTTTCCATTAATAAAAATAAAACTTACCAACGAACCAAGTATGCTTGCAGCGAAAAGGAGAAATTTCAAATAAATGCTATAAAATTAATGAATTAAGTAATAACGCTATAAGGTACATGTATTACAATTACTTTATAATCTTTTAAAATTAGAATTAACTTTGAAGCTTTATGCTTTTATTTTGATATTAATTATTGTAATATTATCAACAATTTACAACGAAATATAAAACAGAAGAAGATACGGAAAATAAAAAGAATTAGGTCGCGACCGAGACTCGAACTCGGAACCTGTACTCTATCCGGAAGTAACGTCTCTGCCAGTTGAACTTACCGAAACCTTTTTAAAAGTCGTCATTTTTATCAATCTCATATTTCCTTAAAAATTATTCTTTTTTTCTCAATTTCTCGGTCACGACCTAATTTTATTTTTTTAAATTCCTATTATTTCAAATAATAATATATTTTAATCCTTTAGTTTCGATAACAAACTACAAAACTAACTTTGTGGGAGCAAGAATATATATGGAGAGAGGTAAATATTTTTACCCAACCTATACAAATTTACGATAAATCACTTACTTCGGGTTTTTACGTCGTAATCCGTGAGAGAGAAAGAGATAATTCAAGTTTTCACACAATATAGCACCGCTTTTAGGTATGTAAGCATGTTTTCCGTCTCCCGCGTCTCCGGCGACTCCGTCAACTACGTTTTGTTTTGCGACATAACAAGACATAACTCAACGGGTTTTTGGGTTATATCCCATATTTTTGTTTTTAACAATACTGTGAAAAGGTGGTTATACAAATAAACAAAAACATTATATCGACATGTGCTTTGAATGAATGTATAAATTCCCTAGCCACGTGCGAGTCAAAAAATCATCAATCCTGACTACACTAGCGCTCCCTCCTGGTATATTATTGCTTTGAGGTAGGTACACGATAAACACAACAAATATGTAGGTACTAAACGTTCATAACTTCACATATAAGTTATTGCCACTTACCTGTCGGCCCTATTTTACGAAACGTCTGAAAAATACATTCGCACTTTGCCCCCAGACCCAGACGTAGGAAGGGAAGTAGGTGGTGGTAGGAAGAAACGTGGGTTCCAACAACTCTCTGTTTATTTAGCATTTTAGCATTTACCACATCTCATATTTCGCCAGGCGAACAAATCAATGTAAGCTGATTCCGACACATTCCATTTCACGGTTCACTGAATGCAAACTAATGTGATGTCTCCGAAATTCCTTTGAACTCATCCAAACTTGCCCGGTTGCTTATTTATTGCGAGTTTTGAAAATTGTTTGTCATTATTGGTTTTTTAACGAAACGTTATTTTTTATTTGACCGCTTGGATGAAATTTAAAGTTATTTTTGTCCATCAAACAATTTCTAAGAAGAAACTTTATGAAATAGCAATATGGTGACAATAAAAAATCAGCTTGCTGTCTATCAAGATTCTGATTTCTGATTAGAAAACGATTAATTTATTGACAGGTTTTGACAGCCCAATTTAGACGGATTTGTACCTACTAAGTACTTAAACTTATTGTTCAGAACCTCAGAACAATATTCGAAGCAGGAATTATTGTTATTTCTATGTTCGATAGGAATAATCAGATTAGTTAAAAATTTGCCTTTCAGTTAAGCACGCAAAGTGGCCCCTTATGCATATTTTGCATGGAAAAATCTGTTGATTTAAAATATGGTGTTTAAGTGTCTATGTTAAAATGATGCATGTTATTTTATTTTAGTTATATTTGAGTCAGGTATTTTAGGAAAGAAAATAGAAGGTTATAACTGATTGTTTTTTTTAAATGTCAAGTGTTAATTTTACAACAATATCCGGAAATGCAATATTTTTAAAGGGTGGTATTCCGGAAAGTTTGTTTTCCTTGGATTGAAAAAAAAATGGTTTTGGGAAGTACGTTATTGTACCTACCTACTAATCAACATTTAATAAATTTCTACAAATTGATTAAAAAACCTCAGGAAGATAAATAGGTGATGAAGAGATGGTAAAAATGAATTTGTAATTTCCAGGCGCTCCATCACAGCCAGACGATGGAAGGCTGCTCCGCCCCGCTGGTGGTGAAGTTCGCCGACACGCAGAAGGAGAAGGACCAGAAGCGCCTGCAGCAGATGCACGCCAACCTGTGGAACCTGGCCGGCGTGGGCGGGGGCGGGCTGCTGGTGCCGGCCGCCTCGCCCACGCCGCCGCACCACGCGGCCGCGGCCAACCCCTTCCTGCCGGCGCCGCCCCCGCACGCCGAGGCGCCCATCTCGCCGGCCACCGCCTCCCTGCAGCTCCTGCAGCAGCTCCAGGCCGTGGGGCTGCACCAGCAGCTCTTGCAAGGTATTGCGCTTTACAACTCGCACCCTCAGCAATGTAAGTGTGACACGAAGCTTTGTGCTTTTTTCATAAAACGTTTCAAACAGGATTTCACATATTTTATATTACGTCAATGACTAACTCAGCAAACTTCTCATTATTCCAACTAGTCTCAATTCTTGTTTTTTTTATAGATGCTTCTTATATAAATCATCTTTTAAAAACTCAATGAATTTAATATCTAACTTAACTCATTCAAGCATGTGTTAACGTTAAGGGGTTTAATTACATTGTATTTGTCTTCAAGATATTCAACAGTTACCAGACTCTCATAAATGCAAACATTTTCTTCAATCTCAAGAGAAGAGGCACCTTTCCTAGAGTTGTAATTTTGGATAGTAATTAAATAGTCAGAAAGCAATCCCATGAAAATTATTGAGACAGATAAGTCAATTAAATAATCATGGACTCTCCAAATTAGTTTCAGTACTAGCAAGTATGTCTGATCAGCATCGGTATCACCCAATTTCCGTATCAAAAGGTTGCCAACAACAAAAATCTTCCAAAACATGCAGTGGTTACAACAAAGCAATGGAATCATACAGTTTCCGTAACAGGTTTCTGGAAACAAAGCTTCCAATCCATACTGTAGTGTAGTGTTTATTATTGATACGGTGATGTTCTGCGTAGCCCCCGTATTCACTCAGGCAATAGGGCCATTGTATTCTCTATCATTTCACTTTATTACTTTAAAAGTAACCCAGTCCCTTTAACGAAGCTAAAATCGGGTAGTTACTAGGTGCTTAGCAATGTCTCCTGGTTCTGGTTCCACAAAGTGGCTACCCAGGTATCTTGTCTTCTTCCAATCAAGGCAGGACATTGTCACCATAGAAGAATCGTTTCTTCACATTTCCTACAGATATTGGTGCTTCCACTCCCAACTGTAGTTTGTGGTCCCGAGGTGGCAGTGTCTAGCTGTCAGTCCTACTGAGGGAGCTACTCTGCGAGTTTTCTTCCATATTGCATATTTTCCTGACTCATTTGGCATTTAGACCGTCTATAAGCACCTTGAGTTGTCTCATTACGGGTGCTCTCCCCCATGGTGCTGAAATTTTGCTACCCACTTTTCATAGTGTAGTTACAAAAATAATATTATCAACCATGCGGCGAATGCTTTATACCTATACTACATTATATGTATATTAAATAAAAAATAATATAAAATTTGATCAGCTATGTCTATCTCATATTCCTTTGTTACAAAGCTGCATAAGCCCTTTTCTTCATAATGTCACCTATTTCACTTAAGATTTGTCTTCCAGATCAAGTAGACCTATTTCTGTCACAATGATAAGACCTAATTATTAATTAGATAAGTTGACCTAATTCATGAGTTCAAAAGTAGAAAACTAGAATCAGCAACATTTTACTTCATGGTGATGCCCAACATTTTCTTCAAAGTTTCATAATTACATATTTGCCCTTCAATTGCATGTTCATTGCATGGAACATAAATAAGGTGCTTACAGTCATTGTTTACAGACCATTGTATTGGATTTAATTGCTTTGTTTTCCACGCGATCGCAATATTATTTATGGTTGTCGCAATAAATTTTTATTATTGATTTCATGGCGTGGCAGTTTGAAAACTCTTCAATAGTTTTCCAAATAGCAATGCATTATTCCCCACATTAACAGAAATACAGCTTGACACACTTAAGTTTGAAGTCTGTGACGTCCCAGGTGTAGATATTGTGATTACAAAAAATCTAGGGGTTAATAGTTAATTTCTTCATTAGTACCACCTTTTTCCACCTGCAAAAATAGCTGCATTAAGCTGTAAATAAATCTTAATACTCATTCATAGACTGGAACTGGACTAAGCAAATTACAGCCACCGCATATTTTTATGTGGCTAGCAAACTATCAGAATGAAAGAATTACCTAGGTATTATTTAGGTGCCTTTATGGAAATATAGATATTCAATATCAATTGTATACAAAAATGCACAACTCATTTCATCTGTTTGTGTTGGATGAGAGCATTGTTGGCAAATTTGCACATTTTGAATACTGTCAATGTGTCAATATGACTCTTCAGTCAAAAAATTGTTAACCTGAATTATTTGAGTTGAGGTTTATTAGCCATTTGTACAGTAGATATGATAAAAATCCCTGTCTCAGGACGAAATAATCCAGCATATTGTGAGATAATTCAATTTATGTATGCTTTTATTGGTATTTTTACAGGTTTGAGTGGGCAAACAGCTGATGCGGCCAGCTTACTGGCTCCCATGTCGATGCAGAATCTGGTGACATTAGCGGCGATAGCTCAACCACAGATCAGCGCAGCTTCCCAAGCTCCCTCCCAGCTCACACCGCCTGCTACTTCATTATGTAAGTATCACAATTCCCCTGAAGCTCATTCAATGTCAATTGACGATCAAACCTGTCACATTTGATTGATGATCAAATCAACCATCGGCCTCATTTTGTTGTTTTTAAATTTAAACAGTTTCTGTAAATGCCAAATCTCCATCCTCTTCTGATTTCTATAAAATTATGATAAGCCGCTTAATCACAACTGGATCAAAAGCTGAAAAAGGGTGGGAATTGGTGTTCAACGGAGATAGTTCAAATGCAAAAAAAAAAATGGCGCTGATTGTCCATGTAATTGTCAATGTGACAGAGTTTTAAACACCCCAACTTATTGAAACACTGTAACTTTGTGTTCATCACTTTATTTATAGGGACACCCATGTACAACCATACCTTTATCAGGGGGTAGTTAAATCATCAACGGCCTCTGTGGTAGGGTGATTAAGATCCATGACTATGAATCCAGAGGTTGCGGGTTCAAATCCCAATTGGTGTAAGACCACCATCAGAATCGAAACGTTGCTTGAAATGACCTTAGCCATGTTTGGTGACCAGATATGAATATATTTAGGCACTTCCCCGCCTCCCTCTTCATCATTATTACCTTCATCCTCACATTGAATCCCAATTAGGTATGCCATAGTCCCACTGGTTCCAGACGGTTGAAAGCAGTTGGGACTCTTATCCGGTATTCAGATAAAAAATAACACATATTACTATTATTTTTGTGCTCTGAGAAAGGCACTGTTTTACTGAAACTGGCGCATTTTCGTACAATAAAGTGAGCTACAA
The DNA here is from genome assembly GCA_022651775.1 of Drusus annulatus. NCBI lineage: Eukaryota > Metazoa > Arthropoda > Insecta > Trichoptera > Limnephilidae > Drusus > Drusus annulatus. The sequence continues at coordinate 346,298 of JAGWCC010000150.1, forward strand.
AAGTTACAGTGTTTTATTTAATTATTCTTATGTATAAACAGAAAAGTGTTTTAACATTGAAACTTTGAAATATTATATTTCCCTTCTGAGTCATCGGGCTTTTGTTATAGGTCTCTGTCATCAACAACGTTGGTTCTCTTTCCTTTTATAAAATCAATCACTTTGTAGATCTTGCCATGAAGCTTCAATGCAATGATCATTAACAGATCAAAATAATAATTATAGAAGAATGCCATTTTAATGGTCCTGTCAATGATTCATTTATGGATGCACAAGATATTAAATTACAAAAATATCAGAGAATGAGTAGGTATTATTGTTGATGACATGAATTTATAAAAGATGGTGCCATGTTTCTTTTTGGTTTCCTTTTTATTCAACCATTGTGTTATATTATATTCTTGGAAGTTATTTGTGCCAGAAAGGTAAAATTGATATTTTATTTCAATGTGTTATTTAATAAATTCATTCAAACAAATGTTTTTCTAAATTAAATCCATCTCTCTTATCTAGGTCTTCTCGGGAAGACAAATCTCACAGGTAACTGAACCATTTTGTAGAAATGATTGCTATAAATATGCTTTATTTGATTATTTGACACACCTAGTGTAAGGTTTATGTGAATTGTAGTAAGTTTAATCTTGTACCAAAACTATTTTAATAATAATGCACTATTTTGTCTCATAACCGACAAAGTTACTTTAAAACGCTTTCAGTATTCCATTTGCAATTTGATCGAGTGTGGCCAGTGTGGTTAATTATTTATATTATTTAACTCAAATGTGATCACATATTTGTAGGTTTAACATTATCAATATGATTGATGTAATTAACATTTTTACTATCAAATTTATTATTATTTGTAACTGATCAACTTCCCGCTAATTACTTAAATAATTGTAAAACATTTCATTTTTTATAATATTTCGAAGTATAAATACTATGTTTTAACTTCTTTGGGTTGCATGTGAATAGTAGGTAGTCCGTTAATTTAATTTTTTGTATTTTTGACAAAATACATTGTTTACCCGAGTAATTTAAATACATCGACTTTTTTCATAACTACTTTCTTATTCTTAGCATATTGCAAAATCTATGTTAAATAAAAAAATCGCGTAGACTTTTTTACTTTTAAAAAAAATATATGGAATTTTTGTGGACAAATGAGAAAAAAGACATCTTTTTAATTTTTTTCCTTAATACAAAAAATTTTGCTCTGCGATACGAATTAACTAATTTTTTAAATGTATGTAACTTGACCCTTATGGCTTTCATAATTGGTAATATTATTGAAACAATAAATATTATTTAACAATAAGTAATAAACATTGTCATGGTACCGTAGGTACTAACTTAAGCACTCTAGAGATAATATTTCACACAAATGGTGCTTTATAAATTATAAAAATATTCTTATTAATACTTATGGCTCGTAAAATGGGTTTTTCAAAATTTGTAGTCAAGACCAAAATCTAATTTAACTATTCTACTTCTTTGGAGAATTTATTTCAACCTTTTTTCCCATTAAGGGTTTTGTTTTTAGTTTAGCTATTTACCCGTAAAATATAGTTTTTAAAAATGATAAATTAACACGTCCATTTCTATTGTTTTCACAAATAATGTATTTAACAACCAAACTAATAACTTTGTTTGATGTTCTAGGGTCCACTGCGGACACTCTGAACTCGGCATACGCAGCCCAGTTTGGGGCCAGCACCTTTGCATCTTCTCCGCTCGGCACAGCTCTAGGCTCCGCTGCAGCCGCGGGGAAGCAGATTGAAGGTGATCTTTGAAACTAATTAAAATAATTCTTTTGCGCATTCCATCGATAAATCCGTTATGACTTTTCCCTCTTTCTCATAAAGGATGGATATAATGCATATGACTCTATGCCACACAGCCTCCAACTGCGAATCCATCTAGTGACAGATTTACCAATAAGTTAAGCATGCTAAGCTTGAACCCAGGTTAAAATAAATCCCTTCTTGTGGAGGCTCAATGTTGCAAATTGGTTAAAAATCCAGCACCGGGTGGATTTCTGGCCGTATTTTGTAAAACTCTTGCGTAGTGATACAAATAAGTATGTAATAGGGTCTGATTCCCTTTACTAGAACATTGTTTTTGGATAAATCAATCATCACAATACATAATTACAATATTCTTGTTAGTAAACAGAAGAGTTTGATTCGCAAAGTCCAATGCAATAAAAAATCCAAAATTCCACTGTACTATTCTCATAATAATATTGTGTCAATGCACCACTACGCTGTTAGTTAACCTTGTCTCAAGAGCATGTATGTTGTTTGTGGTTGTAGCTAACGGTTTCTCAGGACCGGAGGGAGGCAACCTGTTCATCTACCACCTCCCGCAGGAGTTCAACGATACGGACCTTGCCTCAACGTTTGTGCCATTCGGTAATGTGATTTCTGCCAAGGTGTTTATAGACAAACAGACCAATCTCTCCAAGTGCTTTGGCTTTGTATCATATGACAATGCAGCGTCGGCTCAAGCTGCGATCCAAGCCATGAACGGCTTCCAAATAGGAACAAAGAGACTGAAAGTGCAACTGAAGCGATCCAAAGAAGCATCAAGGCCTTATTAGCATTGACTCATACCTAGTGATACAATTGTTGATGTGTTTTGTCTCTTCGGTGTTCGGCAACTGAGCATTGCTGGCATTGAACTTTTACCTGAACCATTTTTACCAAGTTTGTACACTTTTAATGACCACTGAATATCGAAATGTATTTATTTGGAAAGTGAATTCTATATTTTTCCAAAGACATTTAAATTTTGTTGCAACATTTTACTTTCCAAATTAACATATGTTTATGTATTTTGTGCATAACTACCACTTTTCTTATTTCACCCTCTGTTACTTTCCCTTTATGTACCAGTGTTCTTTTTCAAACAGTAGAGATGATTTGTAGCTTTTTTACTTTATCCGCAAGATTTAATCCCTTATTATTTAGTAATTTATGGAAAGACACGAGGACTGTGAACGGGCCAGTTTAAGTGATATGTCACGATCATATGGATGTGGGTCCTCAGGAGTGTGGGAGTAAGGAGAGGTGGTTAGAGTACTAGCGCCTAGTGTGGGTTGACCTATTATAGTTGTTACGGCACTCCGAGGCCCAGCTATTTCATCTTTTAGCCGTAGGTTAAGCCCTTCATACCAAAGCTTATAAAATGTGTGTTCTGAATGTATTACACTATTGGAGATTTTTATTAAAACATCAGTGGCACATTTGGTATTGGTCTGTGTTTCATGTAGATAATTACCCTATCCACATCCTATCAGAACAATTTTATACACACCCACTTTGTTATTGTAAATGTAAATACATGTCGAAAGTTAACTACTGTTTTATTTAACCAAACTCCCTTACCTAATCATATTTATTTCCATAGAAATCAATAAAAAGCAATAAGCATATTTTCAATGAAAGAATTCAATGATAAACTGGCTACGAAATATTGCAACAAAAGATTAGTAAAAAAATGTTGAATTGGAGGTTAGGAGGATCATAACATTAATAAAGCATCTTCATCTGGCAGCCTTTAGGAAACAACACCGTATGCCCAAAAATGCAATGTTCACCTCCAAACTGTCCAGTGCACCACGCCAACACTCATTCATCCTGCGGGTTGATTGTTAAACACCTTATATTAATACTCTACTGTCAAATTTTACATGGTAAATAATGAGCACAAATATATTTATTTTTTTATTATTCAATCGGTTTCTAAAAGAACAATCTGTTGCCTACTTAGTCTATGCAGCATAGTACTCGTGTTACAATCTAAAATAAAATTCAATACTTTAGAATAAACTAAATAAATAAAAAACAACAACAACTTTACATAATTTCACAAAATATTAATTTTATGACTATGTACATAATTCGGAATATTTTAGGTGCCATTCCCATTGATGTGAGACCTTCAAAGTTGTGCAGAATCATTGTGTAAGTGATGCACAATATTTTAAATCAAGATGTAAAGTACTTTTGAAATTGAAGTTACTTAACAAAACACTATCACACTGCCCCAACCACTTTGTCAGTCTAAACATTGATCGGAGGGACGTCCAACTCGTTTTCTGTGGAATCGTAAGAACTATGGGATTCCGCACTCGACGTTCCCTCATCATCATCAGCCATGGACTCTTCGATATGTCCTCTGCCCTCCAAAATCAGAGAGGGAATGTTAATAAGTCCATCTTCATCAGCTAAATGTAAAATATCACATATGATGGGCGACTCAACTCCCAGGATGTATTCGCAGGTCTTTGGCTCCAGTAGATACAAGGACACTTGAGCGGGACTAGAAGAATTCTCTAGACATTTGAGTTTGACTTCTGTTTGTCTTCGATTGCCGGTTTTATCACAGATGCTGCCGTGGGAATAGAAGTGAGAGATCTGGGTGCGATGCTGATCTAAAGGGGCAATGAAAAACAAAGACAATTTATAAAGTGTGGAATTCATTTCAAAATCAACTGCTTCAATTTGTTGAAGGTACAAACAATGTTATGTACATACGTAATATGTATTCTATATTGCATAATGAAACAATAACTTATCTCATTTACCAAACAACAACTGAAATCATAAGTTAGTGAACTTTAAGCATCAACTAACTGCCATTTGATATCGGGTGTTGAGAATTTATTTCTAGTACCCGCATATTGATTATTTATGAATTATGGCTACATTATGTTCACCTTCCACAATACTTATTCATTCTATAATATCAAATGGCTAAAATTACCCAGTGGTTTAGGCCTCTTGTGTGGGTTTTCATATATCCAGGACAAATGTTCCTTTTCATCGAAGACACCGAGCAACAGAGATTGTCGACTGCCCGAGCGATCGACATGATATTGTACAACTGACTTCCCGTAACAAAACTCATACTTCCACCATCCGGTTCCCTGCAATTAAATGACAATAAGCACAATAAAAATCACAAAAATAACAAAACGTTGTCCAATAGATAGGCGCTATGTGGGATAAATACTAAAGTACAAATAAAAGTTTGCAAAATCTTCTTCTGGTGCCCTCACCTATCGGAAGTTAGCTGTCATCAGGGTAATCTTCATCCTGCGAACTAAAGGCAAGGTATTATAGTTTTCTTTTTTTTATATCTGGTACAATTTTTGGCCATTCAGAATTTGAGGATTCGCCTGCATATCCACATTTTAAAGGCTTAAATTGTCCTTGTTAATGCTTGATTTAGTGTCCAGGTTTCCATGCCGTACATATTAGATAAAATATATAGCACACAAACCATTCTGATTCATAAATTACAGAAAAGTTTTTTCATAAATTTACAAAAATAATAATCATTGAACTTACTCCATTAAGACAGTGTTCCCCGTTTAAGAAGGCTCGGACCGGGGTGGTATCTTTGATGGGAGGTGCGGGGTCGGAAGTCAAGACATATTTCGGTTCACCGACGTTAGTTTTGGTTGGAATAGTAGGCGTCTCAATGTCCAGGGGGTGGAGTTCAAACTTCATGCGGGACTCGCCATCCTAAAACATTAACTATATCACAAATTGGTCTTTTGGACCTTATTGGCCACAAGCTCCAATGGAAGAGAGTTGTATATACTCTTTTAAAAAGTTGTACAGTTCTACCACGTTATTTGTACAAGCAGCTAAAGGAGCAACAAACTTTTTTAAATGCATAGATTTTTTTGAATCCACAATATCTGGCGACCGCCCTTAACTGCATAAAAGTATGTCGATTTGTACAGACCTTCTTACAAATAAATGGTCTGATGATTCTAAATATGAATCTAGTATAGATCGACATACTTATCTCTGCCGTCAAAAGGGTCACTAATGTAGATTTAGAGAATACAAAAAAAATCCATAGATTTAAAGAATAGTTCAATTATTTGTTAGTTCCTCTTTTAGCCACCGGCATAGGTAGGTATTTGAAGCTATATTATTCTTTCTGGACAATTAAAAACATAAAGCATAGATAAAATACAATTTCAATAGTATTTTACACAATGAGACAAAAAGTATTGACAAACACTTGAGACCAACGATTAAATACCTTTTTTTCTAATTAGCAGTTTAGTAGTTATACAATGTTTATTTGAATTAACATTAAGTCTCAAATAGTTAAATGGCAGCATGATCATCAACAAAGTACATAAAAATAACTAAAGAACTAATTGATTGATTGATTTACCCACCTCGGTTACTTCTTGAACGCTAAATACAGCCACCACATCTTTTCCAAGCTTTTCACCCTAAGGAAACAACAGTGCTAATCAATGCAGTGAGATCAAACATCTAAAATACAATAAACACATAACACTGTACATCGACTATGATCAAAAGGCATGGGCACAGCATTAAAAACAAAATCGCAATAAAAACAATACTTTAAAAAACAACAAGACGAATTTCTAATTGTTTCAGACATAGATAATTTATATAAGAAGGCAAATGATAAAAAGATTTCAGTTTTTGTACAAATTATAAAGTCCCGCATGGGAAATATTATTTTTACGAGCGACAGCTGTTTTGGGCTCCGCAGGCATTATCAAACTGTCTTAAATGGCTGTTATGCGTAAAAATAAAATAAATAAGCTAAGCAGAACTTTAAAATCATTCAAAAAAATATAAGATTTAATGTTTAATATACTTTAAAAAATATATTAAGTTCTACAAATGAAACACAAAAACCACAAATTAAATAACAAAAAAATATTAATGCAATATAATAAAAATACGTGAACAAAATAAAAAGCTACAAAACAAAATAACAGAAGAAAATAAAATATACATAAAATTTATTGTGAAATGAAATACTAATCGTAATATCAATCAGCAGATTTTATTAAAAAGAGTTGCTCTACTTTATGTATACTGATGATTATGTTTACTTATAACATGATTCACACAAAGTAATAGTTTACACACAATCAAAATCCAACCAAAGGCAAAAATCTTTTAGACAAAGTCGTTTAGGTATGAATCTAAGGGGGTCTATAAGAAAAAAAACTATGCTTACGCAAGCAGATGCATTTATTATTCACTCACAGGTATCTTTTGGTGACGCAGTTTTAGGCTTTCCACCTCCATGACGAGCATACTCCTCGGTTTCTTTGGAGCCTGTTCCTCAGGCATGCAGTTGATGACATGTTCCCCAGAATCTACGGGCTTGTATTTGGGATGGCTACACAAGAACGGGGACAAGATGGTAACTTCATACTCGCAGGTGGATATCTCTTTGAAGGAGTATACTTCATTCTTGCCGTGGGTGAAACAGACATAGTGCACTTTAGTAACACGGGGCTTTTCATTCAGATCACACATTGTACCTGAGAGAAAATAATAGATTAAATATCATCAACAACCAAAAAAGTTAAAATATGTAGTTAAAAATTAAATTCATTGTAACCATGATCACTTCACTAAGAGCTCTGTGGTAACCTCTTCCTCCTTCACACAAACTAACAAACAATGGAAGAAGAAATTCCTTTAACTTACCATCTCCCATTTCAACTTCAACATAAGGCATGCTCATCCCTTCGATCTTCTTGTACTTTAACTTCTCTCCCTTTTCTTCAGCTATTTTCATGGCTTCGAACAAAGCATTCTGTTTCTGGCGATCCCACTTTCCCAAGAAATATTCTTGCATCTTAACTTTTTTTCCTGAAATAATTATTTTTTATCAAACTACAATCATATTTAGCACTTGTATGATTGACTACCTGCCATATTAAAAAGAACGTAAGTTGTGTTATCTGGTTAAAGCAGGGGTGAGGAACCTTCGGCCCGTGGGCCATATGCGGACCGTGAAACCATTTGGCCCAGCTCTCGAGTACATCGGTTTTCAACCTTCCCCCTCACGATTTTTTTTTCGTCGATGCAGATGAAATCTGGGTGGTTTAAACTAATACCCTGATTCAGTTGCATTTCGCACCTTCACCAGTCTAAGACAAATATATAAATCTGGGGAGTAACGCCCATTTCACCATCTTTTATCCAGTCCATCTAGTCTATTCATATGGATCTTGGTAGTAAAAGGTTCCCCACCCCTGAGGTAAAGAGTGATAAACACTCTCAATGGTGATTGTATATTTTTAGAGGCTACTGTCAAATTAGAGTCAGACATATCAACCACATAAATGTGTACGTTATATCACAGAATATTGATTATGACGGTAAAAACTTGTTTAATTAAAATCGGTAATTTTAACCTACCTTTTACCGACCCAATGTAGCAAGATGTTCAACCGAAAACTAAAGTAGTCTGACTATTGTTTTCCAAATAAATATAAAATATATGCCATACCTTCTCTTTCCTCGTGATACTGTCTAACAAACCGACCGTGGCACAGCTCGTAAGTCCAGTAGCTCTCCAGGCGATAAGAACAAACCTTCTGTGAGAAGAGCGGTAGGATCAGCTCTAAGGGACTTAGGCCATCGTAACTATCAGAGTCTGATGAAGACTTAAGATTTAGGCTGGGCAGAAGGCATTTGTAGTTCTCATTGTGAGATGTTGTCACTTTTAACTCTTCAATGTTTTTATCCTAAAAAATAAGTATCAAATTTATATACTAAAATTAGCAAGAGTAGATAAGGTGGGAAAACCGGTAATAATAATGTAAATAGGTGTGCAATGAAGAATTTATATAATTTTGCATAATATGATTATATTTCGAGTAAAATTTTACCAAAAGTTCTTCGCTTAATAGTCCAGGCCAATTGATTTTGAATAAAACTGTATCATCGAATCCTTTGAAGTCATGACAATATATAACTTTTAATACAAAGACTAATACTAAAGTAATTTCACTAATTCGCATCATTTTTATTTTTTTAAAACTTCACCATTTAAATGTGTAAAGTTTTTTTATTAATTTATGTCAAACAAGAAGACTTCGCTATTATTGTCATTCGAAACAAATCACGAATCTTGGATACACACGTCAAACGAAACGTCAGACAAAAATCAGAGACAATAAAATAAATACATATTTTTCATTCTCTTTCTAGTGGTGGGCATAATTGGAATTCCTGGTTCGAAAATTCTCATTGTGTTTCGATTAACTACTCAATCTTCGTATGTGTTATAGCTTCTGTAAAGGGGTTGCCTGAATGTTTTTTTAATCTAAAATGGGAATATTCTTCTGTACCAGAACCGGAGTCGGTTTTACTTCGTCACTTTTGATAATAAAAATATTCTGGTTCGAAATATAGTTATGAGCAAATGTCCAAACTATTGTTCTAAACCTTAGATCAAACGTGTGGTTCGGAATGTTTCTATTGTAAAAATTAATGATTATTCCGGATTTTTTTTCTCAATCGTTTAATCTTTCTGAAGTTTTTCAAAAGAGTACCGATTTAATTATTCACAGTTTAGTATCGGTAAGTTAATTTGATTCTTATTACACTCAAAACCTATGGATTCACCATATATATATCCACTAAGAAAGATTTATAAAAAATGCAAATTTATTCCTCAACTAAAAATTATAATTATTAGATATTAGACAAATTCTTGTGTTAGTTTTTTTATGTTAGTTAATTCTTGTGTTAGTTTTTCCATTTGAGAGACAAGGTATAATAGTGCTTTGCCAGATTCAATAACTTTCTTCCTATTTATTAAATAAACAGCTTTTGTTGTTTTTTCAGCACCCAGGTGAGCACAAAGTCTTTGTTTACTTTGTTATGTGACGACCAATGAATAGTGATATGAATATTATCTTCAGGCTTTACTGGCCTAGTACTTAATATTACTTAATTGAAAACCTTGGGTATTATAGCAAAAATCGTTTTCTTCTTAAATTTACTCTATGAAACATTTATGTGTTTTGTCTATGACAATTACTGTCAGAAATAACTAGAGATGGTCGATATCAGAATCGGGTGTACCTGCGGTTCCAGTTATCGGTAACCGGCGAGGAACCGGCTATTTATCCAGTTCTTTTTGGAACCGGTTCCCGGTGCCAGAAAAGTTTCACTAAGGAGATTTTTATATTCAAATCGAAAAGTACTAGCCAATCGACAAAAGGTCCTCCCGAAAAAAAAAGTACTAGTCGGTAGAGATTTGAAATCGAAAAGTACTAGCAAATCGACAAAAATTCTTCCCCAAATAAGTACTAGCAAATCAACAAAAAAATTCGGTTCCTGGGCCAAATAACATCGATTTTTATTTGCCAAAAAAAGGAACCGACTCCTGAGAGAAATAATGTCTATGGTTCCAGTGACCGGCTTGGAGCCGGTTCCTTTTAACCGGGACAGGAATATCGACCATCTCTAGAAATAGCATTTGTTTCTGGCTTATTCATATTCCGATCACTGTTCATAATCATAAGCGATTGACTGAATCGTAATTTTCGCCACAGGTTTATAGAAAGCAATATTAGGATATAAGACAATTCGTTAGTGTAAAACTGAATTAAACTTAAAAAAATGGCTTTCAGTTTCCCCGCATTTTCATATATAATTGCGTTAATTGTTGACGCGTTTCTTATATTCTTCTCTATTTTTCATGTTATAGCGTTTGATGAATTGAAAACAGATTATAAAAACCCTATAGACCAATGCAACAGTCTAAACCCGGTAAGTGTTTTAATTATTTATGTTAACCTTGTGCTTTCTGTTTTAAAGACGACTCATTTTATATTTTAACTTATCTTTTATTATCATACGTTGGCCTGCTTGTTGGGATCGCAATGTTATGTATTCATAAGTAAAAACCAGTGCATTAATTGATGATTAACATTTTCCAAATCTTTTTTCTTATGCCATGTATTTAAGTAACGATATATCATGTTTTAATAGAAAATCGTTATTATTTTTCGATTTTTGAACCTATAAATGATCAGTTAAGTTCCATAGTCCAATTGAATATTTTCGTGGTTCACCACATACTGTTTTATTGTTTTGATTTTTCTTTTAATCTAATATCCCTGCCTACCAATATACTTTTCTGATATTGTCTATATATTGTATAGTATTTATACCATTTAGATTTTTCCATAAATATGTGTTAGAAAACAGCACTCGTTTTCGTTAATAACAATTGATTGAATACAACCGAATACACTAGTCTTCATCTCTGATTATATTGTTTTCAACTGATGTTTCTGTTTTTAAAACCAATTCTGTCGTATAATACACATTTACTAAGTCAAAATGAAGATATTAAGAGTATATCTTTAGTAAAATTATGTTAATTGGACTTTGAGGTATTGCGGTAAATCTTGCTTCTTTATAATTTCCACTGATAGGCTTTCCGAAAAGTTCCCTCAGCAATAAGAGGAAGCGCAACGCCCCTCAAACAAACATCTTACCATTAATCGTGAGAATCTTAAATCATAACCATATTCTTAAGATTAAAAAAAATTAAGCATTGAACATTGTCCCGAAAATGTGGAAATAAATATTCTTTCACACTTAATGGGTATACGTTTCTGAACACTTATTTAAACAATGAAGATTAGATAGCAATTTTATGTTTATTTAATGTTTAAGCTGCCATCACTAAACTTACAAGAATTTCTTTTGGCTTACATTAAACATGAGATTTTGTTTGACATTATTTTTAGGTGAATATTAATATTGTATGCCGACCCTTCTCCCATGCCTTTCAGTAACCACATGGTTGAATATTATACTATATTTGGCATTCAAACTTCATTATTTCTTATCTGTTTTATATCTTGCTGTGATAAAATATGTGATAAAAATATGTACTGTGTATTAAATGTAACAATTTTTTTTGAGATAAAATTCTATTAACGACATAGGTAATGAATATTTTTTATAGAAAACTTTATTGTTATTTATTTACCATTGCTCCTTACCACATCTGCAAAGCCATTTTTGTGGGATTAATCAAATTTAACAATCAACCACACTTAATCCTTGTAGCGCCTATACATATAGTTTATGTAATGCAATAGAACCACACATGTAATAATCGTGATTTTGAGAAAACGGTGTTAGAAGTTTTGACGAATTTTAAAATATTTGTCAAAAATCAAACAACTGCAATATACTGATTTTTTTAATGTAATCAGAATAAAAGAGTGTGTTGTTTTGATGATTTCAAATGACCATACTTCTAGATACATTGGTTTTACATTAAAAATATATTAGATTTGTTATAATTGCAAAGAAACATATCTAAAAATAACAGTGAAATTAGATCAATAGAAGATGTGGTCTTTTTACACAACAAAGAAGATGAATTCACAAATATTTCTAAATTTTTAACTTAAAACCACGATTCTTGCACATGTGAGTTTTTTGCTTTACATGAGCAATATATCATTTTTTTACAAGTTTAAAATCAAACCATTGACCTCCCAACACAAAGTCAAATACTTAGAGAACAACGAAGCTACGAAGGTTATAGTGATATTTTAAATAGAATTGTATTCAGTAATTATCCCATAAGAATAGGCATACAATATTTTTTTGATGTTGACATGTTTAATTGTTTCAGCTTGTGTTATGGGAGTACCTTCTTCATCTCCTAATTAACATATTGTTCTTCGCATCTGGGGAATGGTTCTCGCTGCTTCTCAATTTGCCGCTCATTGCCTACCATATCCACAGGTTAATATAGTTTTTAATAGTTACCCGTGAAAAATCACAGGGTATAACTTGGCTTGCCAAGAACCTATACCCTTTGTACAACCTGCATAGTATTAATTTAATTCCAAATAGCCAATAAGGATGCTCCATTTTACTAGCCACATCTCTGAACCAATCACAACAAGAAAGTAGTTCCTAATTTCAACAAATCAGTGAAATCCCCGCACACGTTTATAAGACTTGAATTTGAGTCACACACTTACTACGGAGACTTTTATTGGAAATAGAATTCGAATTGTGTGCATGCCAAGGGTTAACAACATGGACGGTAGATTGTGAATTGCATTAAAATTATTATAAAAGTGTTACATATTAATTTGTTCACTAATTTATTAGATATCGTGCGAGGCCAGTGATGAGCGGACCGGGGCTGTATGACCCCACCAGCATCATGAATGCAGACACTCTCACCAAGTGCCAGAGAGAGGGGTGGGTCAAGCTAGCCTTCTACCTTCTGTCATTCTTCTATTTCTTATATGGGTAAGAAAAAAAATTTTTTGGATATATTATAAGAAAACAAGACTCGCCAAGCCATCACAATATTTTTTGAAGTTGGCGGTTGGATGGAAGACCGCTTCTATAATTCTATACCGTTTATATTCATCATATTAAATCTGTACAACATCGCTTCTTACACGAAATTGCATGGAGATTAGGGCGAGAATGAGGCGATTATTCATATGATGAAATTGAACAATCATTGAAAATTTCTTCATTAGAAAAGCGCAGGAAAGACTTTGATTCAATTTGCATTTTCAAAATTATTAATTGTTTTATAGGCTCACCTTTTCTGTTGCAACTTATCCAGTTCAACATTCCTTGCCATAGACTCAGAAACAATGAATTGCTGTTCCTCAATCATCACTATACTAATTATGGTTATAATTCTCCAATGTCCAGAATGTTGAGACTTGTTAACTCAAGCCATGGTCTTGAAATTTTTGGTAGCTGTCTAAATGATTTTTGTCATTCTTTACGACTCTACCAAAACTTTGACTAGACCTTGGCTTGAATGTTCTTTCTTATGTTTATTTTGTCCTATATTTGTCATCGCTTCATTCAATATTATGTATGTGCTGTTCTTTCTCTGTTGCTCTTTTTTCCCATTTCGTGTTTCGTATGTTTTTTTGTAATTGGACTTTCGTCCGTTGATTTATAAATAAATAATATAATTTGATGATTACAACCAATAATAACACCTTCAAAACGACCTCGGGGTGATATTTTACAAAAATGGCACTATATAAATTATTCTCGTTAGCTTAAGATGCTTTCAGTATTGACGAGGTAGCGGGCTCATATCCAGCGTGTGCAAACAAATCTTATTCACATGTGTTAATACACATAAAATTCAAATATATTATATTTGCTGCGTGTGTCAGAGTGGTAGATACTCTAAGTATCGTCCTAGTGAAAGACCACCATTCAGAATTGAAACATTGCTTGAAATGGTGTTTAGTGACCAAATCTGAATAGCCAGGTACTTCCTAACCTTCCTCTGCCCTATATCCTTCCCTTTTCCGCTCCCTTCAGCCTCACAAAATCCCCGATTGGGGATAACATAGTCCCACGGACAATAAAAAAGTATTCCCATTGGGAAACACACTACATATTCATAAATGGAGCGCTGTCGAAATCGCAAGCATTTTTTGTGTTGTGCATCCCTTTTGACCATTTTTTTTTTTAAACCACCTAATCCTAAATATTCGAGAGTTGATTTTCACAAATCAATTAATTTTTATGACCAAGGGTTACTCGTGGATTTATTTGTTTTGTAATACAATTTCCTATTTCATTGCTTTTTGTATTATGATAATAATATATCAATGTTTTCACTGACAGAGATTGGTGCTTTGAAGCTTTTAGCATAATCTAGGGCTAAAAGGGTAAAAAATTGTTGCTGGACATTGTTATTGTGTTGTTTGTTACTTAATATTTGTTTTGTTTGACCTGACAAAAATTACTTCTCAGATTAATGAAAACTTAATTTAATAATAATCAATTAATGCAGAGATACATATTTAAATGTGTTACATGTTTTTCCATAAATTTTGTGTGCTAAATTTTGTTTTTCTTTATTTCCAGAATGATCTATGTGTTGATCTCAGCATAATTCTGCGTGCCTGAGTAATTTCTGTGACTAGTGTTATAAAATAAGTGTAACAAAATAAATGTTTAATAAAATTTATTTATTATTTATTTAAATAACCTTTATTATGTTTAAAGGAAACCATAAATTGGCAGAGGTTCATTTAATTAAAATATCAGCTGGTGAACTGTGTATTCCACCTACACTCCATGAATTTAATCAAATGCTTTTCTCATCTATTTTACCCAACTTAATTATTTTTATGTTATAATTATACAAATTAAATATCCATTAACTGCTCACTGTAATATTTATGTACAACCCTTATCTACTTAAATATAATTTTTTATTCCAATTATTTCGTTTTTTTTATATTTTTCGGATTTGATTTGCATTTCTACTATTCCTTTTAGTTTATTCTCGCTGAGGTTGTAAGCAAAATAAATTATTTTCAATTAACTCATAGGAAACATAAAAGTACTATTTCCCAAAAGGGCGCAACAGAGGTCATTATTATAACAATAATTATTATTATTTTACCATTAATGTAAGCCTTTCTGGCAGCATAGAACTATAACAAATATTTTTTATTTAGCAATGAATACATCTGAAAAGGTTTTACAACATCAAAATGTGCTTAAATGAAGCATTAAAAATGTGCTTCCTGGATAAAATTCATACCAACCATCTGTGTAGTTCATATGGCAGGGATGGGAAACCTTTTTACTGCCAAGGGCTATTTCGATATTTGTAGTATCATGAGGGTCGGACATTGGAGATGGTTTATATCTGAAAAATGGCATCACACTCCCCAGATATATATGAATGTGGATTGAAAAAGATTTATATATGCTTATAGGGTAAGAAGTGCAAAAACGATTTCAATTTTGTTTGCATACATTTAATTTAAATATAAAATAACACAAATTAATTAGATAAAATTTATTTGCGACTTCTGGATTCGTTGTTGAGAATCTTAACGGCTCGATCACGAAAGTCGTCATTATGGTCTCACTTAAAAATTATCAAGAAAGTATTCCAAACAGTGAAAAAAAAATAGCAGTTCTGATGCAAAACAAAAAAAAACTTTTGTGGTAACGAATGGCTAACAATAGTAATATTATTTTGTTTTCGACAGGCATGTTATTAAATAATCCATATTTACTTGAGAGATTATTTTGATGAGTATTTAAAAAAAAAACATTCACCTCATTTCGGTATCTTACCCGCTTTTCCTCCGTCATGTATTATTCCATGGGGCATGGACAATTACACTTAATTTACTATACATATCTATAAAAATCAATTTCTATGGTTGTCAGTTTTGTCATCAACGATTTGACAGCCGAGTGTTAATTTTGTCAAACATTTAAGTAAAATATACTGAAAATCCATATTTATACTTCACCCTCACCCAGAAAATATTAGCTTTTCAACCACATCTGTCTTAGTTGCCGATGTGGGAAAAGACACAATAATAATTTAATTAATATTTGTGAAGACTCAAATTCACAATGACTATTACCGAGTTCTTTGGGTGCACTTTGCTGGCATTTGGACCACCGTTTATTATGTTTAGCTTCACAATAGCTAGTGATCCTATCAGAATAATAATAATGATTGCTGCAGCATTTGGTTGGCTCCTGTCTTTATTATTATCATCACTAGTTTGGTTCGCAGTTGTTCCTCTGAGGGAATATTTGGCCTTTGGAATGGTCTTCTCAGTTTTTTTCCAGGTAATTTATTTACGCACGTTATTAATATATTAAAACATCAATATAATATATGCACCACTTGGTAATGTCAATGTCTTTTAAAGACGCCCTCTAGCCTCTCGAACCATACATTGAGTTATTTGCTTCTTCTTGAATTGCACTTATAATGTACTCACTAAAGTGAATCTTTGTAAGATTGTAATGTGTTTTTGTTAGTGGAGTTTTCTGTAAATTTGTATATAATATTAAAATAAATTTACTGTTTCAAATATTATTTTCAGGAGCTCTTCCGATACGGAATGTGTCGATTGCTACGGCGAACAGAATCTGATCTCCGTGAAATTGCAGATGTACCACTAATGAATGACAACAAACATATCTTTGCCTATGTATCAGGCTTAGGATTTGGAATTATAAGTGGGGCATTTGCTCTTCTAAATGTGCTTGCAGATGCGGTAAGATCTATGTTATTTTCCTTTTTGGGTAATGTGCCTATACATTATTTTCTATTTTAAAAGACGGCCAAATATAATTCATAAAAACTCACTAAAGCTGGATTCACACCAACCTCCAGATCCGCTCAGTGACGATATTATTCCGCAAGAGAGCTTATTGATATGGTATGAATATCAATCAAGGAGTATGTGTCAATACAAAATTGTGTGGCAGTATATCCTTCTGCCCACCCTTGTGATATTTAACTACTTAGTCAAATAATTATTTTGAAGTTTAAAAATACTTACATCGCAGATTTTTTTTTATTGAAAACCATTTTTTATCACTAAATAATATTTTTAATAATTAATTCTACCATTAATCTCTCATTTTCTTTCACTGTTTCAAAAATATTTTATTATTTTATTTGAACACCGCACACGAGTGCCTGAACTCAGTGAGACTATAGCATTCCCAACTGGGATATATTGTGAGTCTGAAGGGAGTGGGAAAGGGATGAAGATGAAGGTTGAAAAATACCTAACTGTTCAGATCTGGTCACTAAACATGGCTACTTTAAGTATCGCCCTGGTGAAAGACCACCATTCAGAATCGAAACGTTGCTTGAAATGGCTATAGCCGTGTTTGGTGACCAGATCTGAATAGCCAGGTACTTCCCAACCTTCCTCTTCCCAATCTCCTTCCCCTTCCCAGTACCTTCAGTCTCACAACATACCTTACTTGGGGATGCCATAGTCTCACTGGCTCTAAACGGTTGGGAGCAGTTGAGACTCTTGTGCGGTATTCATATAAATTTTTTTTAAAAAAGATTCTGAACGACGGTCTTTCACCATAGCAATACTGAGAGTATCTACAACTCTGGAACGGTGGTGGTTCGTGGTCTATATGAATAGGGTTCAATATTAAAGCAAATTTTAAAAAAGTAATTTGGTTTCTGTGTATAGTTTTTCTTCTCCATTGAATTAATAAGTATTTCTTCATTGAGTCATTTGAAAAAATTGATACTGATTTAAGACAACCACAATTATTAGGTGTAATGATAAAAAGCATTAGTTCATATTTATTACAGGCTTTCAATCCATGCGCAAATCTGTTTACTAATTACCTACATACGCCATTGTTTAAATGTTGCAAAAATTGTTTAGTAAAAAATATCATAATGTAGAGTGAAGCTTTATAAAATAACAAAAAATTGAAGCAAATAACATTGTTCACATATATTATATAATCCATACGCACCTTTGAATTTGATAACACTTTAATTATGCACTTTTAAAAGTCGGTTTCAAAAAGAATCCCCCAGTTTTTGTATGAATTTTAACAAATAACCGTAAAAAAGATATTAAAAAGTGCTTACTACCTATCACTCTAGGGACTAGAAAGATTCCGTAAATTGACCAATACATTTGTGGCTTCAAAATATAACTATGTCACTTTTGAAAGTAAATTTAAGTACAAAAATCACATTTTACTGAAAAATCAGTTCATTTTAGGTTTCTAAATGCTGTCAAACACCAAACAGTTTGTGAAATTCAGAAACAAGTACATAAAACCTGTAATCATTTTCTTTATAACAAGAAAGCGAAAACTGTTATGCACAGATTAAGGTGAATAAATCTATGTGTGTACATCGCTTTCATCCAAAGCCCACACCAATATGTCATCCAAATGTATTCGGTTGGAGTATATCCAGTTAAGTTGTGTAGGAGCAGCACACTAGATCTAGTGGATTTTAGCTCTGGAAATAGAGTGGCACGTACCTTTCACCTTACGAAACAGAATATGTTTCATAGGAAATATCCCGTTGGTTTTTTTTTAGCTTTATAGGAACTATCCAAATTCAGCCCTCTAGGGTCGCATTATGTGTACAAGTCAATTTTTTTGCTATGGAGTTGTGACACTGTTTATTCATACGGGTGGATTTTTATTGTGGATTTTTACTGTGGATTTTTGGCGCGATGTTCAAACTAGTGATACTATATTATTTGAGAGTTCACTTGCACAGCCGCTCATTGGAAAAACCTCCACTGCTCTGGAACGTGCTGCAAATGTGCTATAGTATGTTATGTTATTTTAATTAAGTGAAATAACACATAAATTCAATAAAAGTTATTTGCACATGCCAGGTTTTGAACCCCAAACCTCTGGATGTGGAGCGGAGGACGTTGTCATATTTTATATCACCTATTTTTGTGTGTGGCATTTATCCTTCCTAGAATAAGCTATGATACATTACAAGAATGAATAAACCTATTTCTCAGCAGGAGAGTTGATTTTCCGTTACCGATATCCAAATGATTGTTTGAGAGTAAAATACATGAATTGGGAACGCCATAGTCCCACTGGCTCCAAGGAGTTGGGACTATGGTGTTGTGTAGTATTCACATAAAAAAAATATATGCATAATATTCAAATCTTAATTCTTCATTTCAGGTTGGTCCAGGAACTGTAGGACTAAAATCAGGATCCGATGTATTCTTCCTTACTAGCGCTGCCCTTACTCTATGCATCATCTTGCTCCACACCTTCTGGGGTGTTATATTCTTCAACGCTTGCGATGAATCAGACATTTTCAGAATCGTGTGGGTCGTGGTATCCCATTTTGTGTTCTCCGCTGTAACTCTGCTCAACAAGAATGAGTATTACTATGCTTCCATAATCTCGGCTTATGTTATATTAATAGCCACAGTTGTAATAGCCTACAGATCCATTGGTGGTACATGGGCAAGCTTTAAAAAGGGTATTAGGAAGGTTTGAAGGCCTTCAGTAAAAAGACTTTAGTTGATATAAATCACGTAAATAATATTTTATACTTTTCATCACATTAACTAAACAACTATAAAACAAAATATAATGATCAGTGGCGGCTCGTGAGTTTTTAGTGTGCTAGAGTGCTAAGATTGAAAAATACGACATTGTTAGTGTTGTTGTAGCCGAAAATGTTATAAAAATTTTAATAAATATTTTTTGTATGAAGATTTTCAGGATTTTTCAGTTTTGGTGGTGCACTGCACGAATTTCTGAAAAATCTTCATACAAAAAATTGAAATTTCTAAAAAAAATAAAAAATGTTTTCGGCTACAACAACATCAATGATGAGGTTTTTTTCAATCTTACCACTCTAGCACACTAAAAAGTCACGAGCCGCCACTGATAATGATAATATTTATATAACTTGTATAGTGCCGTTCTTGTGAAAGATCACCTCAGGGGCGCTGTTCACAACTTGTTAGATTTCTCTGACGAGTTAAAGTTCTCTAATGAGTTATAATTACAATTAAAACACTAACTTCTCAGATAACTCTTAACTCTAGAGAATGTAGTAAATATATTTTGCCATTATTATTTATATTAAAATTGTCATTTCATGTACGTAATTCCGATTAAAACGAAGACCACTCATGTGATATAATTAAATACTGTACAAATTGTGTACATAGCTATGCGTGTAATAAATTTAAATTGCATTAGAGCTGACATCAACATTAATTATTTTTTAAGTATTGTAAACACCGCTCCTACCTAAATTTTAAGTTTAATAAATAATATGATAAATTACTTTTTTCAATTACAATAAACTAAGATTGAATTGTTTCCAAAACTATTTTAATTTCAGTTATTATCGCTGGCCACAGAAAACTATTCCTTGATTTTCAGATGTTTAAAAGTATTCAGAACACTTCCCCTTTTAGCCTGATAATTTTACTGACCCTGGAGTTTAGTTTTATTTATTTTATTTTAGTTACTTGTACATCAAAGTTTACAAAGTACCTAATTATAATTCATATTCTTTTTGACTTAATAATATTATAACTTATATACTACTTTATATTACTAATGTATTTTAAAGAGTTCCCACCCAACATCACCCATTTAGGTGTCCATTTATCGGTGTGCCGAAGGAAGAAGGGGGTGAGCAAAAAATTGCTTCACTAAAAGGATCCCATATTAAGTAAATCTGGTACGGAGATAACTACCACACTAAATATTGCATAAATAGGTTTTTGACAACTGTAATGAAGACATAAAGCTGCTGTCATATATCTGATATAAGTCATTGTAATTAGAAGTGAATAGAAACTGCTGCATGTATCCAACAAATAGATAGGTGGGAAGCTATTTTCTGTTTCGCTCTTTTATACATTTTATGTTAAATGGTGGCCTTTTCTTTTATGTAATATTCCGCTAAATCTGCAAAAAGCGAGTCCACTGTCCAAACAGTGTCTGGTTCTTTCACGTGAACATCAGGATGGACAAACTTCAAAAGTGGAGACATATTGACCCCATCCAGGGAAGAATATGAATATTGTTTCAGTAATTCTGAATCCAGTTCTTCATACATCAAAGCCGTGTTTAGCATTCTGAAACGATAATTATTGAGTTATAATTCTACACCTTAATAAACTTTAATATTTCGCATAGTATATTGCTCAAATACAATTCGTCATACTTTGGGGTCAATATGCTTTTCGAGGTAGAATCAGTCAAATCGTCAATATCGGGTATCGTTGGAATGTCATCCGTTAAATTATTCTTTTGCGGAACAACTTGCATTCTGAAAGAAATTTTTCAATAAATATGCATTTCAAATTACCAGAAATGTAGGTTTAGATTTAAGATAGTAGTTATTTTCTTAGTGAAGGAATTGCTTAATTGGTGCACTACAATGACCTCACACACGTATTTTGTAACATTGGTGCACTATCTTTTTTTTTAAATTAGGAAGCTAAGAATGTGTTTCTAATATTGATTGATGTGTACAAGATGAAGTAGTTTCTTCCCATACTTTGGTTGAACTTGATTTTCTCTTGCCCAAGCTCCAACAGTTTTCGTTTTAAAGTCATCATTCTCTACAGAAGCCATGTTCAAAATATTTTAAACACGATGAGTATTTTAAGTGATCACAGTCTATCAATGCGTGCTAGAAGAGTACGAAAATGACCAATGGTCTTGTTTATTATTTTGGAAAAAAACTGTTGTCATTTTGCTTAGATAAAGGAGGAACGTAGTAGAGATGGTTGATATTCCTGTCACGGTTAAAAGAAACCGGTTCCAAGCCTAGTTCCCTGAAAACCAGTAATTGGTGAAAAACGAGGAACCGGTTTTACAGCTCCAGTGCTTCCAGCCCCCCTATAATTATTTTCATAAAATATGTTTTTACTAAAGATGATGATAAAGGTTTCTAGGAAGTTTGGAATTAGGGTATTCGTGGAATTAAAGAACGGGAAAAAAATATTTCAGTTTTTCAGGAGGACAAGATTTTGCCGGAGTTAATTATGAATTTTGTAACTGCAGTAAAATTATTAAATTTGGCAACTTCACATTTAATTATGAAGCTATACAGGATTCCGTCTACGCCAGGGGCTGAGTCTATGATATCGTTTAAGACATCCCATAGCTTTATTAAATTGAAGTGGGTGTTTTTAAAAAGAGTATGTGTGATTAGACTTTTGACACAACTACCATAGAGGCATGTAATTTCTACAGAGAAAATTGGAATAATTCTGATATCGATCTTTCTCTATGGCTTTATAAAAACCATAAAATAGAAAAAGAAGAGACGCCAGTGACTTCGAAGTTTCTAGAAAGATCTCGTGTGTTGAACAAATTGTCATATTCTGTTATTCGCATTTCTCTGTTCGCAAGTGTCGTCTGCACTCTTCGGGTTTTACAGTCGTAAATCGCCTGAAATTTTTACGTTTTATTTTATAAACGTGAAAACAAATTCTAAATGGATCAGGTAAATATCACTCCACATGCGATACTTGTTTGATTGTAATTTTTTGTAACCGGTGTTTTAATTTAATAATTCCTAATTTTTAGGTTACTGTTTTGAAGGACAAGGGAAATGCAGCATTGTCTTCCGGAAATTTTGAGGAAGCTGTCAAATTCTATACTGAAGCTATTGGTTTAGATGAAAAGAATCACGTCCTTTTCAGCAATAGGTCCGCGGCACACGCCAAAGCTGGTAATTACGAAGCCTCTCTTGAAGATGCCGAGAAAACTGTCGCTTTAAATCCGACATGGAGCAAAGGTTTCTCGAGAAAAGGATCTGCTCTTTCCTTCTTGGGAAGATACGACGAAGCTATCTCTGTTTTCGAGCACGGGTTAGAGTTAGATCCCACAAATGAGCAGCTTCAAACAGGTTTGAGGGAGGTGAGAAGTCAAGCTCGTCCTAAATCCTCTATGCCTAATCCATTTGCCGGCCCGGACATGTTTGTCAAGTTGAGAAATAACCCCAGGACGAAAGAATGGTTAGATGATCCAGAGTACATGAAACTCCTGCAGGTTAGTCCATTATTTATAAGTATGTGATTCTGTCAAACTTGCACAACTTTATTTTTAAGACTCTTTATTGAACTTTTACATTATTTGGCTTACTTTGATCGAACATTCTGCATGCTTTTCTATTTTATATTCAAAATCGCACTGACCTTTAACCCGCCGAATAAAATTAATATATGGGCTCATTGAGTACTTCCTGTTAACTATATCTGCGCCTTTTCCGTTATATTTCACTAAAATGGCACTAGACGAATTATCAAAGTATTTTTATGCCAACTTATAAACAGTTTAACTCTCTGTAAAAATAGGTGTAACAAACAAGCAAAAAAAATTAGACCTTTACCAAAATATTATCTCATTCAAACCTTAGAATGCAAATAGCTTTTTTTAATCCTCTTTAAGTTTACGATTTGTCATAATACCTTATGGGCGGCTTAAACTTTAGCTTTACTACATTCCTTGTATAGTAATTCTCCATTTTCAAATTTTAGGACTTGCAAACAAACCCACAAAATACCTTTGGTTTAGGCATACAAGACAAGCGTCTGATGACCACAATTAGTGTGTTACTTGGCCTAGATGCTGAAGAGGCCATGGAGACTGATTCCCCTCCCTCGTACAGAAAACCATCCCCGCCTCCTCCAACCCAAAAACCTGCCCCTCCCAAATCAGAATCAAACCTTCCGGAAAACAAGAGACTCGCCAACGAGGAGAAACTCAAAGGAAATGAGTTCTACAAGAAGAAAGAGTTTGACCAAGCTTTAGAGCATTACAATGCTGCCGTAGCTCACGATCCGACTGACATAACCTACTATAACAACATTGCCGCTGTTTACTTTGAGCAAAAAGAATTTAAACAATGTGTCGAACAGTGTGAGAAAGCAATTGAAATTGGAAGAGAAAATAGGGCAGACTATAAATTGATTGCGAAAGCCTTCATGCGTATCGGTGAGTACCTCATCTCTGATTTAGTCAATAACCAATTGGCTTAACAAAAAAATGAAAATATTCTTTAGTACCATGTGGTCACCAAAAATGTCCTTGGCCGACACAAACAGGATGTTACCCAAATTCAAAACAACAACTGAGCATATACAAATATTTGACTTAACATAACGTCTTCTCCAATATAACAGATATTACATTATCATCATTACATTTTTAATCTATTGCAATAGTCTACTTTTATTTCTACGGTTTATTGTCCGCCATAACACAAGGATACCCTAGCTAGCCTGGTGGGCGAAAAAATATTCCGACAACCTCATTTTTCATGCAATAAATATAAATATATTATGGCATACAAATACATAATTCACATTAGATTATAAACCAGTTATCGTCAATATGTTTAAATTTACTTATTTTTTTTACCAATTGTGTCAATTTTCTAGGTAATGCATACAAGAAAACAGAAGAATGGAAATTAGCGAAAACTTATTATGAAAAGTCCATGTCGGAACACAGAACGCCTGAAATTAAAACCTTACTAAGCGATATTGAAAAGAAAATAAAGGAAGTAGAAAAAAAATCTTACATAAACCCTGAGAAGGCTGAAGAGGAGAAGGAATTAGGAAATGAATTCTTCAAAAAAGGTTTGAATTTATTGATCATTTTTTGTTATGTTCTGCTTAGCCCATCACATTTTTATCTGGCAATAGTATTTAAGATTGTGATTCTTTGCGATCAGCACCAGAACCTACATAGTTTTCTGCCAGGATTTATTTTCAATAGTTGAGTAGTGGTCTAATAAGTTACGGTTTTTTGAGGAATGTTAAAGCTACAGAAAATGCGGGTGTTTTTTCAATCAATCATTAAGATCTAGTTGTACTGATATTGAATGACTTTTCATTTAGCCTTTTAGTGGTTTCTCGATGCATAAAATATGTAGAATAATGCCCATGGATACCTCTTTTTTGTTGACTGATATAAACTATTCAAGTTTTGATATGGTGGGCACCAAATGGCAAATAGGTCAAATATCAACTGTAAACAGGAGACCTTGGTTTAGTATTATGTATTATGCTTAGATTCTCAAAAAATGGTGAAACCATGAAATCTTCAAAGTTTGTTTTTCAAGTAGAAAATTGTTGCAAGAGTAAATTAACAGATGTTTTTTTTTCAATTCTCCAGGTGACTATGTCAATGCTGAGAAGCATTACTCTGAAGCCATAAAGAGGAACCCTGACGACCCAAAGCTGTACAGCAACCGGGCCGCGTGCTACACCAAGCTCGCCGCCTTCGACCTCGGCCTCAAAGATTGTGACATGTGCTGCAAGCTGGACAGCAAGTTCATTAAGGGTTGGATCAGGAAAGGAAAGATTCTGCAGGTAAATAACTAGAATAAAATAAAATTTATATGTTTTATCAGGTACCTAACAATTGGACACTCGGGCTCGAAATTATAATGTCTGAATATGATTGGCGATAGATAAAAACCCCCAGATACCCCAATCTGGTTATCTGCTTGTTAACACGGTTGTATCAAGAAGAATTATTAGTGTAAGTTGTATCTGTCACATTGAGCAGCCGATAGCACTGTTAGATTTTTTAAATGTGAATATCACAAGAGTACCAACTTCCCCGAGGCAGTGGGATCAGTGGCATCTGCAATTGGGGTATGTTAGGCTGAATAGAGTGGGGAGGGTAAAGGAAGTACCTGGCTATTCAGATCTGGTCGCCAAACATGGTTATTGCCATTTCAAGCAATATTTCGATTTAGAGCAGTGGTCTTTCACCTGGGCGATACTTATGTATCTACCACAAATTTACCATGTACTTCTTTATTTAAATAATATAAAATAAATAAAAAATGTTAGTTAAATAAAATTCGTAGTCGTTTATCCTAACCGCTTGGCCATGGAGGTCGTACAATATATTAACACAATGACGGATGTTTGGTTTCATAAATCTGACTTGTAAGACATTTTTAATGTATGTTGCTGCCAGTTCGAGAAATCCAAAGATTTTTCTTCCGGGTCTGGATCATTTTAACGAAGCTTTTTTAAACAATTTTCTTTGAAAAAAAATCACCATATTGCATCATCTATTTGAACAAATAGAGATTCTTACTTGATAGTAATTACTTGTCTTATCTTACACTTGTAGCTATCTATTAGAGATGGTCGATATTCCTGTCTTGGTAAAAAGGAACCGGTTCCAAGCCGGTCACTGGAACCGTCGATATTATTTCTTCGAGAAACTGGTTCCTATTTTCGGTGAATATTCATTCAATGTTGCGAAAGGTGTGGTTCTTTTTGGCAATAAAACCAGCGAGGTGAAGAATGAGGAACTGGTTCCACTGATGCGGTGGCGTCAGCTAGCTAGCTAGCATCCCCTCCTCCCTTCCCCCTCGAAATTTAAAAAAAATCACAGGTATCCCTTCTTAACCTGTTGACCGGGGACTTCCGTTTTGAATTATGCAACATACAACGGGCGCGAACTCTTTCACTAGGATGTGTCAATACGTCACGCCCGGAGGACGTAATTTCATATTGTATATTTTTTCTATTTATGCTTGAAATAAATGAAAAGACTATGAAATATTTTTTTTTTCGTTTATTTATATATAAAGCACAAAAGAAGAATACCAATAAAAAAATGGTAACATCAAATTAAAAAATTAGAAATTTACAACCAATTACAAAGATTACAAAAGAAATTGTTTGTTCTGTAATTATTTTGATAAGTTCCTCATCTAAAAACTTCTCAAGATAAAACAAAGGAACTTTTTTTGTAGGAGTATCGAAAGTTTTTCCAGGATGTGCAGTGAAGGGAAATGGTGGTCTTTCTTCATTTTGAGGTAGCCATTCTTCAGAAACAATGCTGTTGCTAGGATCAACTTCCTCAATTTTCATTCTTTCATCTTCATTCTCAGTATCGCTCAATTGCATGTCGTAGTCCTCAGTATCGCTCGAATTACTGTCAGATGACTCCGATGACGTACTCATAATACGTCTCCTTTTTCTACCTGCCGTGGCCGGTACATTGATTTCGTCATCGCTGATATCGGTTTCATTCATTTTGATGGATACCTAGAAAAATGTATTCTAAAATAAAAAGGTTGGAAATATAAAAAATATAAGTAAAAAATATAAAATACGAAAATAGATAGGTATGTGTAAGTACTTACCCGTCACTGCTCCAGTGTCACGTCCACCACTCTTAATAGCAAAATGATACTGATTCCCTCTGTGTCTTAAATTCACGTTGAGACATGTATGGATGACTAATACTTTTGTTGCTTGGAAATATACGTCCCGCCTATTCCAGGGCACAACATATATTTCAAGGACGTATTCATATGTCCTTCCCGTATCCGATGCTGTTTACGTTTGACGTATTTATACGTTCCGCCCGGTTAACAGGTTAATATAATATAAACATGAATTCTTAATATAAAAATCTTCTTCGTGGAATTTTTCGGCCACCAGGAACCGGTTCCAAACATAACTCGCTAGTCACTGGTAACTGGAACCGCAGTGACCCTCAATTTCCAATATCAACCATCCCTACTATCTATTAGCTTTTTTAGCAATATAAATGCATAAATCTGCAGTACTTTTAATTTTTATGAAATAAAAAGTAACCCTAATCATTTCCATTTTCCAGGGCATGCAGCAATATTCAAAGGCTTCCACAGCTTACCAGCAGGCCCTGGAGCTGGACGCCAACAATGCGGAGGCCCTGGAGGGCTACCGCTCTTGTGCCATGCAGCTCAACTCCAACCCGGAGGAGGTGCGCAAGAAGGCCATGGGAGACCCCGAGGTGCAGGCCATCCTGAGGGACCCAGCCATGAGACTCATCCTCGACCAGATGCAGCAGGACCCTCAAGCCCTTCACGATCATCTCAAGAACCCTGACATTGCAGCCAAGATCCAGAAACTACTTGAATCCGGCTTGATAGCCATCCATTGATTTGTGACCACATCAATCTGGTTGCGCATTTTTAGACTCATTTACATGACCCAGTATGCTGCTCAGAATCTTATACAACCTCTCAAATGCTAAAATATTAATGTTGAGACTCTATTTAGTTGGAATTTTTTCTCTGTTATAAAGTTTTTCAGGGAATTAGAAAAAATCTGCTTATAAGGGAAAATCTTGTAATATATTTGGGTTCCGAATTAGGTCATTCAGTTGTCAAGGAAACGAAAAAACAAGACTTCTAAGGGTTTTACTGTACTTCGACATAAGATTCTGGATAATCTACTGGCCCATATAAATTGGGCTTCAGAAATGTCTAGATTTATCAGTAAAGTCTATTCAACTTAGGGAAGTTGCAGTATCTTCTGAAAGTTTCTTTAAGTTGCAAGTTCGTTACTTGGTTTAATGTTATTATTTTAGTTTAGTGTAGTTTTTTTTTTTACACAAGGTTCTGTTGACTATTATTTCATATATACATGGTGTATTATGCGTTTGAGTAAATAGTAAATACTTTCGGAATGATTGTACAATGTGCGGAGTGTCTTCATTTTCGATATTGGGCTCACATTCATATTAATCTCGTTTCATAAAACATTTTTTGACGATTAATCTCAATTTCACCAAGTCTATGCTCTGTGCAATAAAATTATGTAGAAAATTAAATAACATTACAGACGATGAGCTATCTACCAATAAAATTGTGTTCAAAATATATTTTACTATTGCTTTAAAAATGATAAATTGATTAACTTTCCAAGCGTGGTTATAGCTTTTACTTGTAAGTCATTTGTTTGTAATAATGTTATACTGATTTTCTCTTTGTCTATTTTGACAAAATAATATCATTCATTTGACAGCCAAGCATAACATTGGTAGAGTACTTGTTTCCTTAATCTATCTGCCGCCGACCGCTAAATATTCACAAGTATACGTGCCTCTTGCGCTATGCAAATATAGGTTTGATTTCCAAGAAAATATTTACCATCAAAAAAATTACCCCATACCTCTTATTTTATAAATTATATATCGGAATATATACGTATGTATATTGGAAAAGCAGTGAAAATGTTATATTGTATTTTATTTAGTCGGTGTAAAGCTCGTCAGATACAAGGCGTGGCATTTAATTTCATTCCTGAATCAGTTAATCAACTACACACTCAAGTTGAGAAGTTGAAATACATTGGAAATGTTCTCGGCTCGAAAACTGCATTTTCTATTTGATAGTGTGCAGTATGTGCGTTATGGTACATTTTAGTTTTTATGTGAATCCTCTTCTGCATACTACAAAATAATGAAATACTTTCTCGAACAGTAAGCTATTATACCTATTATATATATTTGATTTTACGAGTATCTAAGACGCTTCTATTGCGTCTTAGAAATAATATGAATAATTTCAATCAGATTTCTAGTATTTAATCTTGCAGTCAATTCTCATCTGTCGAGAAGAAAACTGTTTGTATTGTTTTATTACCTGTTTAAGAATACATATTCCACATTTTCATGTTTCGGGATCAAATTATGCTTAATTTTCAAAATTTATATATGTACATTATTTAATATGTTTGTACGGCGCTAACTCGATTAGATGGGAAATTACAATAGTGTCTGAACTTTTCATTTAGACGGTGATGTGATCAACTGCCTTGTTTTGTAAACTAGTGAATGGCCTGCTTTTATTGTAATAAATAATATTTTTTAATGCAGTTGATATGTTAGTACAAAAGATTGATGTTTACTACTACATTTATTTGGAGAGCTCACCCTCTGCACACTACCCTGCAGTCATGTTAGCCAAAATGTTGATAATTTCAGGGAAAAAAATCAAAAGCATAGCTCGAGTTCTTTTAATGTCTAGTTTAGAAAAGTATGTTTCTTATTTAATGAGACACTTGTGTGTGTAATATGTAGTGTCCTAATACATATTTTCACTAAACAGCTAGATATTACTTTCTTCTATTCTCCAAATACAAAAACGCATTAATCCAAAACATTCATTTTCATAAAAATAAATGCTTCAAGACCAGCTTGTAATTATTATTTGTGCTGTTTATCTTATGAAATCTAGCACACACTGATTGAATATTTTGTCTTAGTATTTTAATATGAGAACAATAATATGAATATATAATGTGTATTCTATATTATATTCCGCCAATAAACTAAGTAATAAAAATAAATTCTGTTTTAATGTTAGCCCTATTTCTTTCTGCCCTTCAAAGAGAAATGAAAAAATTTAAAAATTAGAAGCAGATTGGATACTACAATAAAATAAAGCACCTAGGGTCTTAACTCATGTCGACTAAACATGCTCAATTTAGTCGATGTGAATTGTCGATTGTTCGTTGGCGATCTGCAGTCGGGCTCGGGAATGATTCCAAATTACCAACATTGTCGATAAAATCTATATCGAATCTGGATCAAGTGATATCATGTAAGTACGTAGCTGTAGGTACTATATGTATTGGTCCAAAATGAAAGTCTTTCTCGAAACCAGTCCAGTATATGGATTTGTTATAAGCTTTTTCAAAAAGTTCGAAGAAAACAAAGTGCAGAGAAAATTAAACAATCCAAAGTTCCTCTTTTACGTTACATTCACAAAACACATGGGAAGCACTACAGCCAAAGGAAGTAGAGATAGTCGATATTCCTGTCCCGGTTCCAAGCCGGTCACTGGAACCGTCGATATTATTTGTCTGAGGAACCGGTTCTGGCTATTAAATGCTTTTTGGCTTAAAAGGTCCTTTTCAACATCGCCAGCAACTCCCCCCTATGAAATAAAATCTAGCGGTGAGGAATCCTTTCTTTATAATATAAAAATCTTCTTCGTGGAACTTTTCTGGCACTAGGAACTGGATAAATAACCGGTTCCTCGCCAGTCACCGGTAACTGGAACTGCAGGTACACTCAATTTCCGATATCAACATCCCTAATTCTTATTAGTAAAAAACACCAAAAAATGTGGAACGCTTCACGATTTTTGCGTGTCATCCTTGTGCAGGGGGCCATGCTAATCTTCTTTGTATCGTTCCAATTTTAGTATATTATAATAATAATAATTTTAGTATAGCGCCGTTTTGTGAAAAAATCACCTCAAGGGCGCTGTACAAATCTTAATTTCTACTTAATATTAATTCTTAGTTTATATAAATATACAGCAACATTAATATATAAATATATATATACTTAGTTTATATAAATATACAGCAACAAATTATGTACTGCCGAAATAAGTACACTGTTTGTAAAATAAATTAAAATTAAAATAGGGATCAGGAGCACATACATTAAAGAAGATTAATTAATTAGTTTTGTCTACTCAACAATAGATGTCGTTTCATGTAAATATACGGCCGCAGTAAGTACACTGTTTGTAAAATAAATTAAAATAGGGATCAGGAGCACATAAATTAAAGAAGTTTAATTAATTAGTTTTGTCTACTCAACAATAGATGTCGTTTCATGTAAATGTACTGCCGCAGTAAGTACACTGTTTTTTAAATAAATTAAAATAGAGATCAGGAGCACATACATTAAAGAAGATTAATTAATTAGTTTTGTCTACTCGACAATAGATGTCGTTACATGTATATAAAGACTATATAAAATAATTTTCTTACGTTTGAATTTCAGGGACCAGGAGCACATAAATCAAAGAAGCCTAATGAATTAGTTTGGTCTACTCAATAATAGATGTCGTTACATGTTAATATAAAGATTATAAAATAAATTTCTCGCATTTGAATCTCAGGGAACAGGAGCACATACATTTTAAGATTATTTAAATTCTAATAAAGTGACCTTGCCGCCGTGTTACCGGTTTCAAGTTTCAAGTAACGTTTCAAGTAGGTTGGACGATCGTTTAGTGCTAGCATATGTGAATGACTATCGTTAGATATAAAGGCGAGGAAGCTATTTTTGTAATTTTTATATTTGAAATAATATTTGAATTCTTTGATAATCATTTTTTGAGAAATGAATAGTGAAATTTCAAGTATTCAAAACGTGAACAAATTCGCATGAACTGCAACATTTAATGAAAAAGAGACTTTACAGTTCAATTGTAGTTCTGGTAAGTGACGAAAATATACACAACAGTAAAATGTTTTAAGCAGTTTATAGATCGTGTTCTAATTTATGCAGGGAAATTGACAGTTTTGAAATAGTCAAGCTGTCAACAAACCGAAAACCCAAGCTATAATGTAAAACGAACCCCCGAATCGAAGAATTCTCCAAATTTTGTTCCATTTCATAAATGTATACGAGAATGAACTGTAAAGTAGCTATTTATTATAGAGTTTATTTTCGTATAATTTAAAACGATAATTAGTAATGTTAATATCTAACATGGACTGTCACTACCAGGAACTACTTTTGGAACCAATTATCCATAACTACAGAAAAAAGCCGATAGCGGAGATATGGGATTAAATTTATAATATTTTTTTATTTTGCCGAAGTATTGCATGGTTAAAAAATAAACCCCAAATTTTTTTTTTAAAAATAAGTTCTAAGAACAAATAAAAAAGTCACCCGGACAAGAATATAATATATCATCTGGCTGCCGGAAAGAAAAAAAAACGGGCATGATTAGCCATATACTTTGGATTGTAAGTATCTGTTCTTTAAAATAATAAAAAAAAAAATTATTATATTCTGTTGAATCAATATGTCAGTAACCGTACGTAAGATATTGTATTTTAAAACCATTTATTCGGTTTTAAACTTATCCCAAGCTCCCCTGTCGAATTTGAATCATCTCGTTCGTTAAGTTGGTACCAAAGTATTTAACAAATGGCAGCATTGTGACGTGACAGAGATGGACAGATTTAGTAAAAAAGCCATCGACTCACATCAACTGATAAACAGTTTCTGACAAATATTTATATCTAAGACTGATATTGGTATGTACTTGTTGGTTATCATTTGGAAATAAACATTTAAATCTAATCTCGTTCAAATTTTAACAATTTATGGCCATGTGCCGGCTAAAATCGAGTGTATTGTTTTTTTAGACATTCTGTCGCCAAATGTCTTCTCTTTCCGTTTAGACGCTAATGTAACTAACAGTTTTCAAACACATTTTCCCCCAACCGCTCTGATGTTTGCTTGCTTCTTGTAGATTGTGAATTACTTCAATTATATTCGTTTCGATCGATAGTTCATTTCGCGGAAGTGTATAGGCCTCCGAGCATCGTATGAGCTATACAAATGAGTCACCAGTTCCTGTGCTTTGATTATACCCCTAATAATAAATCATTTCGTGTTTTCAGTTAGCAATTACCGCCATAACTATCCGCAATGGAGACAGACGATGTTGAATCTTCGAGCAGTGGACCTATGTCAAGCCTGAATAGTTTATTTTCATTTACAAGTCCTGCTGTGAAAAAATTACTGGGATGGAAACAGGTTAATTTTATTTTATCATTCAACTGTTTGCTTTGTGGATTACTTATCAATATACCAAAACCCACACGTTATTGCAAATGTTTTGAAAATGTAAAATGCATGTTTTCTGTTTTTAACACCTGTGAATCTTTAATGTATGATTAATAGTAAATGTCAAATGCTAAACACCCTGTGGCTTGATATACTGCATTATCTTGCAGCTTTGCATAATTAAGGTCATTAAATGTTCATGAACTTTTCCATATACCCACATCCCTGCTTACTTTGATCTTTTTCCACTATTTCACCTATTATTTTTTAATATTTTAGGGTGACGAAGAAGAAAAATGGGCAGAGAAGGCAGTTGATAGCCTTGTGAAGAAGTTAAAAAAGAGGAAAGGAGCCATAGAGGAGCTTGAGAGGGCTCTTTCTTGCCCAGGAACTCCTTCCAAATGTGTCACCATTCCTAGGTCTCTCGACGGACGACTGCAGGTTTGTATTATTTTAATATTTTCAACATCAGGATATTCTCATTAATTTCTGGATGATGTTGTTTATTATATAGTACATAAGCCAATGTTAAGATATGTCAAACTGAACCAAAGCATTGGAAAATATATATCGTTGATTGTGATATAGAGGTTTTTCACACTCTAGTAAATAGTGATGAAATATACCCATATTCTTTGCCATATATATATAATATTAAAAAGGATTGCATAGAAGATACATGAATCATTGAAGAAATTAGATTATTTTTTCCCTTTTAGACCCAATTATTGCATACTTAACACATGATATTTGCAATTACAGGTTTCTCACCGCAAAGGCCTTCCCCATGTGATATATTGCCGCGTCTGGCGTTGGCCAGACCTTCAAAGCCATCACGAGCTCAAACCCCTAGAGCTCTGCCAGTACCCCTTCAGTGCCAAGCAGAAGGAGGTCTGCATCAACCCCTATCACTACAAGAGGGTGGAGAGCCCTGTGCTGCCTCCTGTGTTGGTTCCACGGCACTCGGAGTTTGCTCCCGGGCACTCGCTGCTGCCATTCCAGCAGGTGCCCGAGCCTCCTATGCCCCACAATGTTAGTTACTCGGGTTCTGGTTTTAACCTGCCGTCCCCTTCTGCCTCCCTGTCCAGTGTGCCTTCCCCCGGTAGCTCAGCAAGCCCTGTCAGTCCCTTTGGCACGTTGGCGGAGACCCCTCCGCCTGCCTATAGCCCTTCCACCCCCCCTGACGACTCAGATGGGCCGGGAGAAGTGGCGCCAGTGAGCTACCAAGAGCCCCCCTATTGGGCCTCCATCGCCTACCACGAACTGAATTGTCGCGTGGGAGAGGTGTTCCACTGTAACTCCCATTCAGTGATAGTGGATGGCTTCACGAACCCGTCCAACAATAGTGACCGCTTCTGCCTCGGTCAACTGAGCAACGTGAACCGCAACAGTACCATCGAGAACACCCGGCGCCATATAGGCAAAGGAGTGCACCTCTACTACGTGGGGGGGGAGGTATACGCCGAGTGCCTGTCGGACTCGGCCATCTTTGTACAGAGCCGCAACTGTAACCACCACCACAGCTTCCACCCCTCCACTGTGTGCAAGATCCCCCCCCGGTGTTCTCTGAAAATATTCAACAACCAGGAGTTTGCTCAGCTGCTCAGCCAGAGTGTGAACCACGGCTTTGAAGCGGTGTACGAGCTCACCAAGATGTGTACTATCCGCATGTCCTTTGTAAAGGGTTGGGGCGCGGAGTATCACCGTCAGGATGTGACGTCCACGCCATGCTGGATAGAGATCCACCTGCACGGGCCTCTGCAGTGGCTGGACAAGGTGCTGACGCAGATGGGTTCCCCGCACAACGCCATCAGCTCGGTGTCGTGAAGTGGAACCGCGAGGGTCTGCTGATGGATGTTTGTGATGTTCCGTGGAAGTGACTTTTCATGTTTGCGGGTGTGCGCTTGCCTTGTCTCGTGTATGTATCCAATGGTTGCTGCCTTATGTTTGGTAAAATTGCCCAGTCTTGTTATTGTTGGATGTGACTTTGCCTAAGATAGCATTTGACTAGATTTCTATGCACGTGATAATTGCATCGAAGGAAAGATATACTATATATATTATGCCGTGGGATTGTGTGTTCTATGCGCACTGGCCTTATAGTAAATAGTTGAATAAATAAATAATTTTACTGCGCAAATCTTGATGTTGACTATATTGTATACATTCGGCTCATATTTTAAGTGTAAAATATTCGATGGAGCCATTAAACCATGCCATGATATTTCATTTATTTTTATTTACTGATATCTCTTTATATTGTAAAGTTTTTTTTATAATAGCTTAAAAATGTTTTAAAATAAGACTATTTTAAAATTTAATTCTGTTTATTTCAAACCTTTATACCTCTTGACCAACCTTAGAGTAACATAATTTATTTGAAACTAGGAAATGTTATTTACATTGTTAAAGTTTCTAGAAATCTTATCTTGGAAGGTGATTATCCATTTACCTATCTACAAAGCTGCTTCTATTAAATACTTAATTAAAATTTTGTCTTGAATTTAATGATATTTTATTGTCGGTAAATCAGCTTTTCTTTTGAAATAAGTTCCTGAAAATTTAAATTAAATTTGCATAACTGAATTCAAATGTTGATTTGCCTTTTGAAAGCACTGTTTCATTAATCTATCTATTGAAATTGAATGTACTCATTCAGATGGTGCAGACTTGAAAATACAGCTGTGTGGCAAGCAGTGTGATGCGATACATAATATTAACAGGTACCCAAATATGGTGGAGAATTTTCGCAAGCAAGCTGTAGACATGGCAAAACCCTCCCTGTCCAAAACTTTACCCAATGTGATCTAAGTCATAAAATTATAATTTACTAATCTATGTATTAGGATTGATGTTACTAAACATTATTTGTGCGGAATGTTAGTTTTTCCATGAACGGCTTATGTTAATGCGTCCAGCAATATAACTTATGTTTTCCTGCTCAATCTAACACTCCAATGTTTATATCCATATGAATACATATTTCTGGAACTTCACATTTTACTTCTGTTATGCCTCTCTTCAACCCAGTAAAACGCACTTAGTTGAAGAATACAAGAAATCAGTATTGCAAGACTTGACAATGCCTTGAAACACCAAAAATCAATATCCATCTGTGGCATTACCTTTTCAGCTCAAGAAAAGGTTGGTGCTGTGTGAAGCTGACATTAAAGGCATACCGCCGATAGATCCATTGTAGCCAACATCTCCTTTTTTCTCAAAAACCGCACGCATAACAGAAAGAGAGATTGCAATGGGGCTCTCAGAAGCAGGACTTTATTCCAACAATTAAATGAATTTTTATTTTTATGAGTGTCGAACCAATAAGTTTTGGATTGAATATCAGTAAATCATGATTTAATTTTTTAACAATTTTTACAAAAAAAATATTCTCCAAGTCACTGCTGTGGTATAAGTACTAGATAAGATATCTTGCGATTTTGCTAGATATTTGTCTTCTTATCAATATGCAGTTTGTCTTTATCACAACAAAATACGGCATTCCTGGTATAAGCGCCAAGCCCTAAATGATAACATCATGCCTTAAAATGTTT
The DNA here is from genome assembly GCA_022651775.1 of Drusus annulatus. Taxonomy (NCBI): domain Eukaryota; kingdom Metazoa; phylum Arthropoda; class Insecta; order Trichoptera; family Limnephilidae; genus Drusus; species Drusus annulatus. The sequence continues at coordinate 383,400 of JAGWCC010000150.1, forward strand.
TACTTTTATCATTACTTTGACTAATAACAAGATTTATTATTTTATTAAAAAAAGGAAAAAAAAAATGGTCATGGCAATAAGAAAAATTGTGTAAAAAATCTGTAATTTTTCTAGCCAAGAAACCAGCCGCAAAAATTAAAAACGCGTTTTTCTTTCAAAAAACGTTACAATGTACTTTCTCTTTTATTTATACGATTTTTTTAAACAGTAAAACAATAGATAAGAAATACCGATTGAATTCAAAGAAATGCCATGGAATAAAAAATACACGTGTCGCGAAAAAAATCTCGGTTGACGCGAGACCTAGCGGAAAATATTTGAAATAGAGATAATCTGACATTTTATAACTGTCACAATATTAAAAAATAAATGAATTAAAGATATCAGTAGTGGGTACCGCGTCGAACGTTTGAAAAAATTAAATAAATAGGTAAATAATGAGTATAATGACATCACACTGTCATATTTTTAATGTCATTGCTTTTGAAAGAGGGGGGTGGAATGAATTAGTGATGCAATATTTAAAAATCTAACGACTACCGGACTAGATAAAAATCGCGTATAAATGCTGTTTTGGTTTACAGTTAAAATTATAAACAAGCATTTTTAAAACTTATCCGTGCTTGAATTAAAGTTATGCCCTTGAATTTAAATGTTTAATTGCGTGATCGTTGAGTAAAACACATTTTTTTCAACTTGTACCCAACCTTCCATATTCGTAACGCTACGTACTAGGTATCAGGTACTTACTTAAGCCCTGCATAATATAACGCCAGTATGGTATTAAAACTATAATGAATACCTCAGGTATCTGCGCAGGTAACCACAAGCAGGTATCAAATTTCCCACACCCTGCCCAAAGGATTAATTTTTACTTTGCAAGGTGCCCGTTTCTGGTGAAATGGTTTGATATTTGAGTTGGCATTGTTTGTAAAAAAACGAGAAAAAAATTGAGTACCTACGTTTATTTTAGTGCTCGCCGGTGTACGATTTTTTTCGCAACAGTATTTTCTGTGATGCGTGCATACGTAAAGTATGTATTTCTATTTTTTACACACAGCGATTTCACACTGATCGTATCTTGCGTTGCTTATAATATACATATATTATATGGTATTTTCGGAAAAGGTCTTTTGTTAAATCGAATGAATTTCTTGTCATTTTTAAATGAGAATACCGTACAAAAGTTCCAAGTTAATACGATCACAGAAAGCCGTTTAGCGGTATTTAAAAAAATGTTTATTATTCCTCAAAGAATAGTTAAAAATACCAGAGTTTTAATTAAAGATATAAACCGCTTATCCTTTTATTAATTAAATATTTACTTTTGGTTCCTACTTCTAGTATTTATATTTAAAAGTACGGGAATACACATTATACCAACTTACAAAAATAATAATATTTTCAAAATGTAGATAATAGGTAGGTACTCATTTTTTTTTCATTAAACTAACTAGCACGCCTTATTAACCTGCGTTATAACACATTTTATTAGATGTTCAATCACTCCCGGAATCGGGTAATTTTACGACGTTTCACATTATTGTACATTACTTGGTTTCATTGGTGACTTTAGTTTAATGTGAACATAACAATGTTGCCCGCATGAGCGCCAAGTCGAGGATAGTCAACCCCTGACCTAGATTATCACTATTTAACATTTAAAGTGACGTTAAAATTAAAAATTACAATATAAAAACGCTCTCGTCATTAATAGGCAACTATAATATTTAAAAAATAAACAATGGGCCCATTAAAATATATACTAAAATATATCTTCGATTTAAAAAGCCTAAGAGAATACGTTGTATTCGTTGTTTTTTAAAATCGACTTGTGTACAGACTTACAAACTTAACTCTGCAGGCAGCCAAAAGATAAACGTACCTACGGTTCAGGGGGGGGGGTCACCTTTCGTCTAATAATGAATTTTTTTTTCGGATATCCAACCACTATACAGATAGTAGCGAGGGCCTCAACTGCACGGATAAGTTTGTACACCTGTACAGGTTGTACATAGTATATCTAAGTTCCCTTAACTGATAATTTTGAAACATAAAAAAACATGCATTTGTTCGGCTAATATCTATTTACCTGTGTATTTTATTATGTTAAGTGGATCAGTTATAGATAAACTCGTGAGAAAAATGAAATATAGCATCGCTCGGCTTAATTTTGTTCCTCTATTTATAAAGCCATTCAAAAGGGAAACATTGAGATCCTGAGCGGTCTTCAAGCGCGCGGAAAAAAAACAATTGTGTCCGATGCTTTGGCCATTGTTCGCGATGCCATGCAGTTGACAGTTTGTGAGTGATCATTGTGCAGTCGGGATATTATCATGTTCGGTTTTACATTTTGCGCGCTTTTCGGTGGTTTCGTTCGTCGCTGCAGGTTGTTTTTGGTAGTGAATTAGTGGTAAAACAGAAATTGCATAGAAACCCAGAGTTCTATCACCAAGCATACGCAATTTAACACAGTTCCTGTTAATCTGTTTCTCTTAAGAACTGAGGGAACCTAAATCAAAGCGTATTACTCTATTTATGTTGATGTGCGTACAATATTATGATCTTTCTCAGATTGTCTCGCAGATGTAAAATTTAGATTACAACAGATTTATCAGTAAATTGTGTTACTTACCGTGTCAGTATATATCTAGGCTAAATACATTTCCGATAAAAAAACAACATAATAACTTTTATTTTACATTTCAGATCGTATTTTCTTAAAATTTATCTGTGCAGGTAGTTTGCAATATTGACTTGTCGGTTGACTTCAGACTCAAATGAATAAACATGGTATTATTTACCTTACAAATATGATATCGTAGTATTTGTTATTACTTTACGTATTCCTTCTGTTTATTATTAGCTTTTATGTGACGTTCTTTATCATTATATTCACATAATTGCGTTTTTGTACCCTATATTCTGAGAATATTGTAGCAATTTTTATTGTTAAACAAAATCGAAAATAAGTATTCACAAAGTACACAGTCTCATTATTTTATCGGCATCAAACTCTGACATTCAATTACCATCGGCGGAATAGAATAAATTAATCCGAAATGTTGTGTTATTAATATTACGTAAAGATGTTTGCTGATAGAAATCTCGGTATATTTAATGAGAACTGGTTTGGCGCTATAATTATTTCGTTATTTTTGTGCAGTTAGGTAATTGACTAATAAAAGTGAATACATTAACTGTTGATGCATGATTTAACAGAGGATTATTCGTTGAGGTTCCAGTGAGCTGTGAAGAATCTTCGAAATGGCTAAGGTAAGTCAGGGTCTTAGTATTCTATTCATTAAACTATCATTATAAATTTTACTATCTTTGAAGCATGTTGAAATACTCCGTGGTTAGGTCATAGTATAAATACTCGCACACTTAATATACAGGTGGACTGGCTTCATCTATGATAGATGATATTTGTTCAGACGCCCGATGTTTTCAACCACAGGCAAGGTTGCCAGATTCTCATGCAATTCTAATGGCAGGTTTCCTGTGGTCGCGAACAGCGTCTTTCTTTTATTTCTGCCAAGAAGTGTCGGCTGGTAAAGCAAACACAGCTATTTTGAACAATTGCTGATTCTACTTGGAATAATAATTCTAATTGTTATCTTATCTCACTCGATTTGACTGACATTGGTTTTGTCAGTCGAAGATGGTGCAGTGGTTTTGCTGGTTCATAACTCATAACAGTCACAACTTAACTTAGGCGATTATCTCAAAACTATAATCAGTTCTAGATTGACTAATATTTGGGAAAGACAAATTAGGCCATTGCCACATTTATAACAAATTAAGATTAACTTCATATTTTTTTATTATCTCCCACCTGAATAATAAAGATAATATGATCATGAATGACACTAACTTCTCGGTAAGTACATACATAACATTTCATATCAGAAATTCGTCAACATGACTTAAAGCATCATAATATATTCCAAAAAATAGTATAAAAAAACCGACAACCCTGATTTCGATGTGTAATTTCGTTCGCTGGCGGCACTATAATTTGGAGCAGAGCAACGTAATAATTAAATCACATAAGAATAATAATTAAATATTTAAAACCAAGCCCAAAAACATAATAAATAACCCAAGAGAATTCCGATATAATTTTTAAAGCAGAGCTGATTTGATAAATATATTATATGAAATATGTTAGCCACAGTAGACTACGTTTTATAATACCTACATGGTTGGATTTGTGTGAAAATATTACAACGATTTTCTTCATTTAAGCGTTTTTTTTTCAAATCTTTACAGATGATTAATTATAAGTTTGAAGAACTTGAAAGATTTCTACACAATGCTTGATTTAAGAACGTTAGGTCGCGTTTACACTTAGAGTAACAATATAAAGAGACCGTACTAATTTGTGACAAATCGTTGACAAACTCGCAAAATATAGCTCTCTCTTTATGCTCGGTTCTATACGCATATGAGAAAAAGAGACAAACAATTGTTGAAACCAATACACGATTTGGGGCGTGCTGAATACCATGTCCGCAAGATTTGATCTGTACGAGCTTCATTCTGGTTTGGAGTGTCAGGCGAACGGACTGTCAAAAGTGCGTAAATAGTTAAAAACTTGAGTTATTTTTTGTACGATATCTAGCAAAACATCATGGCCATATGTGCTATACTTGGTTGCTTCAATCGAAGTACAAAAGGACCAAAAAACAAACAGTTTTCACACGTATGTACCATAAAATCGTCTTTTTAGTTAGATCTCAAATATTTAACATTCTAACCTACAAAACAACTAGTAACTTACACCAATATGTAATTAATCTTTGGACTATTCGTTCCAATATAATAAACTTCCGTTTGAAATGAGTTTTAGTGGATTCGTAATATTTTTAACTTAGAGATATTTACTAGCTGTCACATAAGAAACCATTACAAGGGGGAATACCCATATTGTACGGCTTCTTAAAGTATCCCGGTCTCTTTCTTTCTCATGATACTAACGCAAAATTGTTCGCGAACAGATAAAGACGGAATAATGTTTATCTTTACGGTTTTCTTCGCATCCGATTGGCTGGAAGCATATACGTCATACCTCCCTTGGTCAATCCTTGGTCAAAAAGTGCGGACAAAATTTCGCAATGTTAGGTCTCTACGTTACTCTAAGCGTTTACACGTTCAATTACTTGCACATTTTATGATGGAAGACCGTTCAAACAGTAAAAACTAAGTTAAACAAATTAATAAACCCGTGGGAAATTAGCCCAAGATACACAACTGTTTTTATAACAACTACAGAATACATGCTGTTAATTAAATAACACTCCAGATTAGGAGCAAGTTTCGGTAGGTATCTATCTATTTTAAAACGGCCATAATATATTCGTATGCAATACCATAATTTCCTTTGTTAGTACGTATGTACGAGTGTGAACTTTTCCAATTTGGTACTGATAATTAGATACTGTAATTGAAATAACCAAATTAAAAAAGAGAGATTTTTTTAAATCACCGCCTACCTGGAATGTATTTTAGCAGACATTTGTTTGTATTCTATATTTGAAATGGGTGGATTAAAGGAACAATTTATTTTTCTTGGCAAATCAAGTTCTATACACTTTATTCATAAGACCCCCTATCATGAATTTGCAATGTCTCAAGTTGGTATATGAAATTATCTTCGAAAGTTTTTTGACAAATTTATTCAAAATGCCCCAGGAAAGCAAAACAAGTGTTGCAATGCGTAAAATAAAAATAATATTTCGAAATCTTGAAATGTAGGTAGGTAGGTAACTAGTTTGATTTATTCAATTTATAAAAAAAAACAGTTCAGTAGGCACGTCCGTATTAATTACCAATGAAATAATTATCTATGAATCTAGTTTGGTATTATGATAACAACCATGTCTGTGTAGCCATTAGCCATTAGCCAGACGCCGAAATATCCAAGTAACCATATCAGAAGAGCAACAATACCAGTCGTTAATAAATTCTATGGACTTAAGTATCTCTCTTTAATAAAGTGTGGGCATTTTGATGGTCCATCCTATACGTTTTTTCTAAAACTCTGTTTAACTTGAGTAGTATAATAAACCGAGGTGTGTTTACGAAATGTGTTTACTGAAAAGAAAGTTGTTTAGATTTGGGAGAATATCGCCGGCCGCCAAATGTCAGGTTTTTTTTAAGGGGCTTGGCTTATATTTATTTGAAGTTATTAAGTTATTGCAATAACCGCCAGACATTAATATGTTGCAACACTCTCGTTGCGAAGGGGGGTTCTAGTATCACCCCGGACGAGAATTTTGTGTGATATCTTAGATAAAGATTATCAAAATATTATAAATATACTTCTTTCTAAGTATTACTAAAAACAAATTACCTACGATTATGTCATAAAAACGCTTTAATAAGCAACATCAAATAAGTTAACAACGCCACCCCCCTTCGAATCGTAGGTTTTTTTAATTTTATTTTTAGGTAGGTACCTACGGAAAGGTGAAATGAAAATCATAATATTGATTGATACCAAATTAAATTTAAATTGAAATCGAACGAAGACGAAAGTGACAGGCATACAAATATAAAAGTGAAAATACGAAACTTCCTTACTAAAAACGTGTTGTATCTAATAAGTTGTTATATTTGAATATGCAAGTATTATTTCGAATGTTTGTGTTTCCATGTAGCAAATGAGTATTATGATAAAATAAATCAAAATTCAAAGGTTTTTTAAAAATAAAGAATTGTTAAGAGCCCTTTACTTTCTGAATCTATTTAACGGCACTTAACACTTTAAAATACGAGATTGCGTGTCTACGCTTTTACGAATTTCTAAATCAAATCATCACATTTAATCGATCTATATATAATGACAGTAGATATTTTTGACAAACAAACAAACGAACGAGTGTCTTGAAATTTTGAAATTAAAAGTCATAAGCTCGTTCCATTTCATGAATTCATACGAGAATGAGCTGTAAAGAAGGTTTCTCCAAAACTTATTTTTGTATAACATAAAACGATATAATTGGCAAAGTAATAGTGATATACATGTAATTAATATCTGAAATGGGCTGTCACTACTTTTGAAACCAATTACCGATAGCTATAGAAAAAGCCGATAGCGGAGACATGGGATATTATTTTTGATATATTTTTATTTTATTTAAAAAAATTAAATATTAAAATTTAAAAAATTAATAAATTTACTTATTTATTTATGCCATAAATAAGTGGGAATAAATTTATATTGTATTGATCATTTACAGAAGAGACATCTCCGACTGCACAGATAAGTTGGTACATCTGCATCTACCTAGGCATTTTCAAATAATTAATTTTTAATTTCCTTGATACACAGTTTTACAAAATTTGAATACTGATTTGATAATTTTATAATGAGAAAGAAAGGGATGCCAGCTCTTGGTAACACATATGGAAATTACATATGGAGAGGGAGCTAAATATTTTTACTCAACCTACACAAATTTACGATAAATCACTTTCTCCGGGTTTTTACGTCGTAAACCGTGAGAGAGAAAGAGACAAGATAAGTTGTCACATAATATCGCACCACTTTTATACGCTCCCGTGTCTCCGGTGACTTCACCCAGTACGTTTTGTAATGCGACATGACTTAACGAATTTTGAGGTTATATCCTATATTTTTGTTGATAATAATACTGTGAAAAAGTGGTTATACAAATAAACAAAACATTATATCGACATGGGCTATGAATGGATATAAAAAGGTGTGTCCATTAAAACCCTAGCCACGCCCGAGTTTAAGAAAAAATCAACAATCCTGACTATACTGTTTCGTAAAACTATCCCTCCCGTATATTATTGCTCTGAGGGTATTACAAAATCTACTTTGCAGCTGTGGCAAGGGATTTTCTAGGGAGATAAATTAAAAGATCTAATTGAAAACCTGACAACAATATATGCTTACTGCGGCAATCCAAGACGAGAAACAGTTTTTGCGTGCGCAGAAATGTAAATACATGGTATTGTATTTTCTTCCGGTTTAACATAATGTTCAGAATAATGTTTCTAAATGTATTTAGTTCAGTCTGCAGCAAGTAAGAGTAGTACAAAGACGATATCACAACTCAGTAAAAACCTACTTGAACAAGTGGCACAGACATATAGGGTAACACTGAAACGTATGATTTTTTTTTTAAAAACCTGAATGCTTATGCTATAGTCCTACTGGCCGCGGGCTCAAAAGTAAATTAATACAAAAACAGTTTTTTTTTTTTTTTTTACAAAGTTGCGTTTGGTTGACACCAAACAGGGTTTTTAAAGTGAAACGTTTGTTCGCAAGATATGCTATGTCAAGAGAAACATCGTGATGTCATCTGAAACCTACTGTAGACGAGTTTCTCCGACACAAAGTTCCAACCTTAGAGTATATAGAGTGGTATCAATCCAAGGCAGTGTAGTCAGTTTTTGATGATTTTTACCTGCCTCGGTGGACCTGGGCGTGGCTAAGACCAAGGCTAGGGTATTTATACATCCATTCATCACATATCGACATAATGTTTTTGTTTATTCGTATAACCACTTTTTCACAGTATTGATATCAACAAAAATATAGCATCTAACCTAAAAAACCGTTTAGTTGTGTCAAGTTTAGTGGCATAATAAAAAATGTGGGCGGAGTCCCGCGGTGACCCAGGAGCCCAAGATCATTGTGACAGTACGTAGAAGCGGAGTATTATATTTGTTGTCTCTCTCTCTCTCATGGTGTATGACGTAAAAACCTGGAGAAAGTGATTTATCGCAAGTTTGTATCGGTTGGGTAAAAATAATTGGCTCTCTCTCCATACATTGTTTCTCCAAGGTTCCAACCTTAGAGTAACAATATAAAGAGACCGTACTAATTTGTGACAAATCGTTGACAAACTCGCAAAATATAGCTCTCTCTTTATGCTCGGTTCTATACGCATATGAGAAAAAGAGACAAACAATTGTTGAAAACAATACACGATTTGGGGCGTGCTGAATACCATGTCCGCAATATTTGATCTGTACGAGCTTCATTCTGGTTTGGAGTGTCAGGCGAACGGACTGTCAAAAGTGCGTAAATAGTTAAAAACTTGAGTTATTTTTTGTCCGATATCTAGCAAAACATCATGGCCATATGTGCTATACTTGGTTGCTTCAATCGAAGTACAAAAGGACCAAAAACAAACAGTTTTCACACGTATGTACCATAAAAATCGTCTTTTTTAGTTAGATCTCAAATATTTAACATTCTAACCTACAAAACAACTAGTAACTTACACCAATATGTAATTAATCTTTGGACTATTCGTTCCAATATAATAAACTTCCGTTTGAAATGAGTTTTAGTGGATTCGTAATATTTTTAACTTAGAGATATTTACTAGCTGTCACATAAGAAACCATTACAAGGGGGAATACCCATATTGTACGGCTTCTTAAAGTATCCCGGTCTCTTTCTTTCTCATGATACTAACGCTAAATTGTTGGCAAACAGATAAAGACAGAATAGTGTTTATCTCTTAGTTATATTTATAATTTCGGTTACGTCCCCAGATTCAGGGCTATGCCAAAATTGGAATATTATTATTTAATTAATTATTTTTAGATTTCCAAAGGATGAAAAAAGACGAGAAAAATCTAATTTCTTTTTTCTTTGATTTAACAAATATGTTAATATGAATTCATACGTTTCATCTGGATTTTTATACCCTTAGCTTCTAGTTAATTGTTTTTTTTAAATCTATTGATGTGCACATGCACTATTGTACCCATTTCTGAACCTGTTCTCTGATGATTTATGATAACGATATGCATCTAGATAGTTTTAATTTTGTATACATATTATATATTATTTTCTCCTTGTTAGTTAGAATTATTAGCTTAATTAATTAAGTATGAAGCGCACTTGACGTGAAATATCACAAAACTGTGCTATATAAGTTCACTGTTATTATTATCTGCATTCGAAATTTCCTTACAAAATAACGCGGGACGGAAAACATCCCTACAATACTTAAAAGCGGTGTCATGTTTTGTGAATTTTTTTGTGTCTCTTTCTCTCTCATGGTGTACGACGTAAAAACGCAGAGAAAGTGATTTATCGCAAATTTATATAGGTAAAAAAAAATTGATCTCTCTCCATATATTCTTACTCCAAGGTTAAGAAAATGATTTAACATCTGTTATCACCGTACATTTTTTATTTTACTTTTTGTTTGTAAACTATTTTGTTGATGGAACTGAAGTTCATTTTATAATATGTATTATAAAATGTTCTGTACTAATAATTTAATTCGTTTATATTTTTATCTATAAATAAGATTTTAATAATCTTATTGATTAATGTATATTTGAATAAACAAAAAAATATACAACATTCATTCTTTTTAATGATTTACAACTACCTACTCACAACAAAATACCTAATTTACTTAATTTGTGACAACCCTGTTAGTGATTTTACTCCGAGTTTAGGCCACACCCTTTGGTCATTGCTTGGTCAAAAAGTGCGGACAAAATTTCGCAAAGTTAGGTCTCTAGGTTACTCTAAGGTTCCAACTGTCCTGAGCCAATGGGAGGTGTTGTGAGGTTGAACGGAGTGAGGAGGAGAGGGATATGGGTTGAGGAAGGTGGGAAATTACCTGGCTACTCAGATCTGGTCACCAAACACGGCTTGAACTATTTCAAGCAACGTTTCGATTTTGAATGGTGGTCTTTCACCAAGGCGATCTGATGTTTAAACTAAGTCTGTAAGTTAAAATGTTCAAACCGTGTCTAGTAATAATTTTTAAATATGACTCAAAAACGTCTTTTTTTAAATGATTCACAGAAGAATCCAAATATCAACTTACAAAAATGCAATTAGCTCACAACAATAAAACAAAACGAAATATTTGATCAAAATGCGGTTATTTAATTCAATTTTATTTTAAAGTGATTTAAAAAAAAATTACAATGACGATTATTTGATTGAATAACGTCGCTAAAGTCTCTCATATAAAACGAAAACTTGAAAGAATGCTAATAATTAAAAAAAGCATCATTAATTTACAGAAAAAAGTCAAATCTAAACATGTGTGTGATAGCTCAGTGGTTGGAGTAGACGCCTGAATAGCCGAAGTTTTCATATAACCTTTGTTTTTCTATTACATAATATGTTTTGATTTGATGTTCATTAATATATTTTCAACATTTAGTATAAAATTGGATTACTTTGGTATTTCTTTATATCTAGAAAGCCTTGGAAAAGCAATCTATTATGAATCTTCCACGAGCGTACTCTGTACAAAGCTCCGAAAAAAATCCATTGTATTTTTCTAAGGAGTCAGTTGTACCCCCTCCCCGGTGACGTAAGCGGTGACGTCATCGCTAGACAGTGAGTCATCCCCTTGTGGAGCGGAATCTCTGTGGAACGCTGTGGCACGCGACGAGGAGGGGGTTATTGATGATGTGTACCGAGTACCTACCAACCAACCCCATCCGCTCTCCCTTATCTGTCGAATCCGCCCAGCGCTCGGTTGCTATGGACAATAGGAGTGTTTGTTTTGTGGAAATTTGAATACTAATCAGCCTGTGAAAAGTGAATCGATAATTCTAGTGGTGTATGATGATCATGGGTATCTTTCCTAATATATGTTTTTTTGTAAAAAATATCATCGTAAGGCAGGATGCAATCTTTTGGTCCTCCTTACTTTCTCTTTGTCACCTTTCTTAGATTCACCCTCTTAAATTACGTCACTCTAGATCGAAACCCACTCCTATTTTTGGTATAATGTAAACAAACAAAAAAAAACAGATTAGAATCATTTATATACTAAAAAGGAAAAACGCGTGCAATATAGTTGTGAATGACGAATACTTGGAGAAAGTGGATGAGTTTGTGTATTTAGGAAGTATGTTTACGAGACACGGAAAGGCTGATAAGAATAAGGATATTGAAAGGAGGGTGAATGCAGGAAACTCCATTGATGGAGGACTGAACGCTGTTGACGTAAGTAAAATATCCAAAGAAGCGAAGCTAGCAGTTCCAATGGAGTGCTAATACACACCCTGATGTATGGCGGTGACGCATGGAACCTGCATAGGACGGATTAAAGTAGACTGAATGCTGTAGAAATGAGATCCGTAAGGCGTATGTGGTAAAACCATGTATGACCGTGTTAAAAATGTGGATATCCAGAAATAATGCAAGGCATGTAAGCGTAACGGATAGGATCAGATGGTTTCGGCATGTAGAGCGAATGAACGAAGAAAGAGTGTGAACAAAATATATGATGCGAAAGGGATTGGAAGAAGTCAGAGAAGCCCGAGAAAGACATGGTACGATCAAGGGAATCAAATACTTGTGTCGGGCCATGTGAGGAGAATAACAGAAGAGTACCCAAGTGGAAACCCATAAATGGTCATATTCATACTACCCATGTAATATTCTACCTAATTTATATGCAAACTGTTGGTCTCCCAAATAAAATAAAAGTATGTATGAGACAATGTTTGAATGTGAATGAAGCAAGGAGTGTGTGCCAAGACAGTTGCATGGCGGTCCCTCCTCTCTGCCTACTCCTGCGGGGAAACGGCATGATGGTTAGTTAGTTAAAAAGAAAAACTAAAGATATATATTTGAAATACGCTTTCAGTATAGTCCTCACAAAATCGAAACGTTTGAAACGACTGTGACACTTTTATTAGTCTCGCCATTCTTCTACTGGTTCCGGACAGTTGACAAATTTGTGCGGTATCAAGTCAAAATAGTTATACAATTGCGAGATGAAATCACTAAAAGGTAAACGTAAATAAAATTTATTCCTAAGATTATATAGAGTGGTATCTATCCAAGGCAGTGTAGTCAGTTTTTGATGATTTTTAACTGACTCGGCGGACCTGGGCGTGGCTAAGACTAAGCCAAGGGTATTTATACATCCATTCATATCACATATCGACATAATGTTTTTGTTTATTCGTATAACCACTTTTTCACAGTATTGTTGTCAACAAAAATAAAGCATATAATCTAAAAAACCGTTTAGTTGTGTCAAGTTTGGTGGCATAATAAAAAATGTGGGCCGAGTCCCGCGGTGACCCAGGAGCCCAAGATCATCGCGACAGTACATAGAAGCGGTGTATTATATTTGTTGTCTCTTTCTCTCTCACTGTGTACGACGTAAAAACCAGGAGAAAGTGATTTATCGCAAGTTTGTATCGGTTGGGTAAAAAGAATTAGCTCTCTCTCCATTCATTGTTACTTGAAGATTTATTCACTCGTGGACAACGGGTATTTCATGAACATGAGTATAATCGTTTACTTCTCCACCCAAATTACTGTTATATGTACTTAATGGATGGCCCTTAAAAAAAATACTTCCGTTTTATTCTGTCAATTTGTAAACAGAGATTATTACGGGGGACTAAAACCTTTTTTTGGGTTTATTAATGGTTTGCGCCCTTGAGGTGGTTTTCCCACAAAAACGGCGCTATAAAAGTTATCCATTTATTATTATTAACGTTTTTACGTAGGCACGAGAGACCGTCAAACAATCCTTTTACAAAATTTAAGAACTGGTGTTTTTTCGTCAAAACGGATTTGTTATTTTTGACACAGCGCCGTTTGATAATGAACATATTATGTAAAATTTAAACTATTTCCGTAAAAGTTGAAAATTTAAACATCAATTTTAAATTCGGAATACGAATAGCGTACTACGAATTTGTTTTCTGATTAGAATCAAAGGCGTCTTTGTTAGGAAAGTTTATAGCTTTATTATAAAGAGATTAAATAAATATACCATTTTAAGTTGTGTCCGTAGGTTGGTATGAATTAATTTAAACTCCACAAATTAGTATTTTGTGGCTGATATAGAAACATTACTTAAAAATAAGTTTTTTTTTTAATATATTCCACCTACATTTACTTCCCATGTCAGCTAAACGAGGTATACTAAGATCATTTATTTATTTTTATGGCTACTGATTTAAAATTGTCGCATCCATTGAATCTGTATCTACCTACATTCCTACGAATTTTGAGAGTTAAATTTATTTCACCTGAAATGAGGTTTTTTGTATCAAAACTGTAAAGTAAAAATTGTGCTTGTTTGAAGTAGCAAAAACTCTCAAATAGCGAGCTCTGGTATCATGAAATTGGCAAAGTATCTTCTGTCTGGAATTTATAGGTCAACGCAACTGTCATTATCTCACAATTCTATTTCTATCATGAGCGTTTCCATTGAGTGTTGAAATGTATAAATAAATCTCAAGTTCAATTGGAAAAACATATACAAAACGATTGTTGGAACCTCGGGTGAAGCCGGCTAATAAAACTAGTACCACCATAAAATCGACCATTAAGGTTACATTTATTGCTAACATGATAACGGATTGCGTGTATTCGTGCACATGTATACACTTTCGACAGTGATGATCCGAAACGTCTCTAAGAAACAGCATTCTGTCTCTTTTATTTATTTATTCGTTATTTTTAGCGAAATAGAGACAAGTGCATAGGTAATTTCTTCGAATTTGAATATTCAAAAATCATGAGAGTGTTATTTAAAAATGTTTTTTTTTTCAATCTCATTTGAATTTTCTTCTCTGAAGTCGTATAACAAGTTTGAATGATGGCGTATGCAAGCAATGCATATATGTGAGTATGTAATGTGTTCGTGTACACTCTGGCGACTAGACTCACAATTACAATGAATATTATCTGAAAAGTTATTGTCTCTTTGTTTCGCTCTTATACCTATGTATAATACATATGAATGCAGAACTTATACCGCAATATTTATAATAATAATATGAGGCTTGTAGAAACAAACACGGCAAAGTCCACCGATAATGGAAAATGAGTTAAATATGAGGTTCGAAAGAGTAAAAAAAATGCTTCATGATGCAATGTTGCTTTCTTAACAAACACGGCTCTAAACCATTTATTTTTACGGATTAAAATTGAGTTCCATAACAAACTCGGCAAAGTCCACTTCTTTCCAAATCAAAGACGGCAGTTTTCAAACGGACCAATAGGAGCGTTGTAAATAGCTGTTTTCAAGATGGCGGTTTGTTGTTGTAAAAAATTGTTTTTGTAAAAGTTGAGATATTGACAATTTCGCAAATTACCGAAAATGTCCGCGGACGTGCATGTTGAACTTTTGTTTCTTGTTATTTTTATGGACATAATTTTTTTTAGTTACTAAACAGCATAGTGGTAAAATAAATGAGTTTTTACTTACGATTTAGAGTTTTATTGAATAATATGATTACTTTATTAGTAGTTATTGTAATGTCATTAATATTGTAGAAATCATTGCTGTATGAAAAACAAAAATGAATCAATGATAATTCCAAGCAACATAGAACCCGGAAAAGTTGTTTTGAAATCGTTAAAAAGTAAGAGATGTCAACTATCTTTTGACCAAGCATTTCGGTGATAACTGGAGAAATCTTCCTGCTCTTGAATATTATTCCGCATTCATATCTTATTAAATCTTTAAAACAAATTTATATAAAAAAAATATCAGAATAATAGTTATTATTCTTTTCTAATTTTTTCTTTCGATTTTTTAGTTTTTTTTTTAATTATTAATTAGGTCACCATAACTTACAAACTTTTTCAAAATATTTTGTGAGATATTATTGTTTTGTATTTCTATCAAAATAAATAATTTTTTAAATGTAAAACTATTTTGTTACTGACTTTGACTGCAACCTCGTGAAAAAACGTGTCCATTTCAAAACTGGCAAAGTCCAGTTGTGTTGATAACAAAAGCGGCAGTTGTCAAATGTGAACAACAAACACGGCAAAGTCCACTAATAATTTGAATATATTTTTTGTTTCGCACCAGTTAAACTAATGTATCAAGAAGAAAATTAATGTTTTTAGTAGGTACTATTTGTCGAATTTATTTTAGTGACAGTATCACAAGTAATTTTTAAATTAAACGTTTTTTGTTCTTCCTCGAAAACTGTAGTCAATGGACTTAGCCGTGTTTGTTTCTACAGGCCTCATATAATAGTTTGAATGCCTTGTTCAAGTCTTCGCCAATGGGATTTCCGCCTGATTTCCCCTTTGTGCCGTTCGTTATGAGTTTGAAATGACTAATACCAAATGTGACGAACTTCTTAAAATAATCTATGCCATCCTCCTGGCCTCAAGTCTCACAAGCGATGAACTGGCTCAATGAAAATAAATGATTTCATGTTGCACAGGCAAAATAAGGTAAACGGATAATCATTGCAGATCGACACACTTAACTCTGCAGTCGCTGGCATCGCTACTGTAGATATAAGTGTAAAAGAAATCTCGAATAAAATATTATGAACGCACGACAAATCAAGTTATTTCCCGTGAAAAATCACGGGATATAACTTGACTTGTCAAGGAAAAATATTAGTTGCCTTAATGCACCCATTTAAAATATAGTATAATGTCTGCTAAAGGTAGGTACTTTATTAGGTAGGCAGGGATTCTTTTTTAAATTTGATAATTTTATTTTATTTTTTATATAATTCAATTCAATTCAATTGAATTAAATTTAATATTATTACTATTTGGTTCTGCTAGTCAATCAAACTGTTTGATAATGGTCTTAAACGCCGAAACAGCTGTCACTAAAAACAAAAACTAGCAGAACCAAATAGTAATAATATTAAATTTTATTCAATTGAATTAACTGTATGTTTAAAAAAAAATGATAATTTCCTCACACATCCGTTACCAATTTTGAAAAGTTCACACTCGTACATATTATGTACTCACAAAGAAAATGATGAAGTTTAATTTATTCACTGTGCACACTTAGTTTAAACATACAAATGTGTTGTGTTTCAGTAATATAAAAATGAATTTAAATTCAGTTACCAATTAACAATAACTAATTTTTGTCATGGATAGTCGGCTGCAAATTTTCCTAATACTGCAAATATTAGGGCATTTCAAAGGTTATTAAATTCCGTGAATGCCAACATCTTGAGAGTAATGGTTCGTACACCACTTTTCATAAGTTTTTCTAATTGAGTCTTTTTAGATCTTTTTGCCATATGTAAAGTTTGACGTTGGGACCGTTTTTTTATATTTTTTATATATATTGTTGTATCTTTTCTCGATGCACATTATTTCTTCATACATATTCTTTATAGGTACTATTGTACCGTTGAAATAAATAAATTAATGAAATACCATAAAACAAACATGAAACTCGTCATGAAATGTATCGCTGTCAAGCTCTAAAAATGTTCTTACCCTCTTCAAGTAAGGTGGCTTAGGTAACTACTGACTCTTTTAAAAAATAACACTTAAGTCCCACCCCGGCCATTCCCTGAAAGTTTCCAACTTGATTCACTTATTACTGTCAACTAGTTAAATGGAAACAGTCACGAATCTTGCAAGATTGAGTAATCTTTCTGTGCTCTAAATATTCTAAAAGTCTAAAGGAAGCCACTAATTTAACTAACGAGATACTGGGGCTTCTGGTTGACACGGACCACGACCTTTACCGCTAGTTATTACGAGTTAAAACGACCTACCCAAAGTACCTACCTAATTCACACCTACGCCACGCACTTGGTCAAACAAAAACCAACGGGTAGGTACGTAGGCCGCGTTGGTACGGCATAAGTTCTGACGCCATATTATTTACTGAGCTCTAAACGCTTGTTACGAAAGTTTTTAGGAATTATGTCCCTAAACTTACATCACAAGTGTCATGTTGTCACATCACTGTCATAAACTATGGATTCTGACCACAGGTATGGTATTGTTCGAATTTTCAAACGCTGACATTAAATTTCTCGTCTGCTTCATTCGCATTTTTGTGAAAATACGTAGATTGTAATGAAATTGCGGTATGGCTTATATAAATCATACTTTATTTAATTTTGAAAAAGAAAGAAATAAAATCGAAAGAGTTTTTATAAATAACACGTGGGTTATATTGATAACAAAACACGAGGAAGGTTAGACATCGGTGGACGTAAGATTAATGAACTGTGTAAATAGAGAATAAACAGGAAAGATAAGGAATACACGGCATTATTTAGGTATTATAATAGATTTGATCGAAAGAACCTTGTAATGAAAATACGATAAAATATATTTGACACAATGAAAACAAAATTGAATCAATAATTTGCATTGAAAATTATTTTGTCATTTTTTTTCGCTCTAACACCTTTTGTACATTGACATTTAAAAAAATACGTTTATTTACTAAATAATACTGACAGGTTTTAGAAATCACAATACTTAACGGTATTCGATACATTTATAAAAATTAAAAAAAACGGTAGGTAGTTCGGTTAATTTATAATAAAGCAGATCTGATCGGCTAAAAGAATATTTTTTTTGTTTAAATCGTTATTCATCAATACAAATGGTTTTAAATAGTGTTTTCCATTTATTTAGTAATTACAATTTTATCGTAGTGGTTTTTTTCTTTGTTTCTTTGTTTTTTTTGTTTTTTTTGTTTTTTTTTTTTTGTTGTTCTCAATTTATTAGAAATCATGATGATTTTTTTTAACCCCATAAATTCGCCTTGTTATTAATGAAAAAAACAAGTTGACCTAACTGAAAATCCAGGAAAAGATTGAAAGTAGACTTAGGTCAGACGCGCACGGGTGACTTTTGTCACGGCAACAGTTTCGTCACTGTCACTGTCTTCCAATCAAGCACGCATACGGTGAGTAACTGTCACCCTTTCATTCCGGCAATTGATTTCGAACAGGCGGATGAGTCACCAAATGACATTTTGTCACCCGTGCGAGAGGGCCCATTCAAAAGTACACCCTACAGACATAGTGACAGTTTCGTCACTCAAAAGTCGCTGGCCAGTGGAACTAAAAAATCACCCTAATGTCACGTCGTTGCGTGCGCGGACCTCCATACACTCCAATAGATTTGGGGATGGTAACGAAACTGTTGCCGTGACAAAAGTCACCCGTGCGCGCCTGGCCTTAGTAGACGAAGACGCCGCACCTTATAGTTTCGAAACGTATGTAACTTGTACGGGGTACAAGAGGAGTTTTTAGGTCCGAATATATTATTATAGTCAAATGATTTATACACTTTATTTGTTTAATATTTATCTGTTAGTTGGGATCTGCCTCGAATGCTCGCCGCGCGGAGTCTGGACGAAGGTAATAAAACCCACAAACACATTTGGTTAGTTCCGTTCTTTGAAGCATTTCTAAAACCAATTACAGAATCTCATTACATTACACCTTTCATCAGTTTAAATGCATTAACACAACATTACTGATTTACTGCCAAATCAATTGAAGATTTGAATTGTAAATGAACTTAGTGCTACGGACACGCGAACTAGTTACATAATCTACACTGATTTTATCTGAAAAACACCTTGCAAAGTTCTTCGAATGTCTATCGAAGGTCGGCAGTCGGTATACGAAGTTATTTTTATTATTATCAATAAAGTTCTGGCTGCTATTGGACCTTAACTTGAACTTTGCATTCAAATCTCTTCATAAAATCCACGTGTTTTGGATCGTTGCCATGAATATTTAATATTTTTTTAACAATGAACTAGGTATCGCTGCGAAGTAAGAAAACGTACCGTTGTAAGCATGGAACAAACGATTAGGCGTTTTGGTTACTTTTGTTGACAGGGTGTTAAGACTGGTTAGTAGTCGAGTGGCCCAAAGCGTCTGGTTCCTGCCCAGACGTCGCGGGCTTAAACTTCTGCTAACTAAATCTTTCATCATAGAACAAGCTACATTTTCCGTTTATAATGATGGAAATAGGAGGAATTTAAAAAATGTCCAGTTATTTGTAAATACGGAATGTTTGTCTTTCTTTGAAAAAAAAGTATAATTGTTGTTCCTAAGATGTGCAGTTCATGATTGAAATGACGTTATTTTATTAAAATAGCTGCGTCGACCTAGATTTTAAGAAAGAAAAAGCTGCTATTTTTCACGAGGACAGAGCTCACCGTTCGAGGGTTTGCAATGGTCGCTAATTCAACAGAATGCTTCTGGGTATAGAAGGGTATAGGGAAGCATTTACTTCGTAGATGATGAATAAATTACTGTTTTCGCTTTGATACTTTTAGTGGGAAATAATATTAAAAAATACTTAACCAATAATTAACCACTAACAACAGGGGGATGAAATGAATGGGAGTGATCTACTTTACCGATAAGCGCTGGTTTTATACCCACATAATTAATGTCATAGGTATGGCTTAATTTGTAACTGAATACTATAGTCCTAAACAACAGTCTATGGGATAACACAATTAAGATAAAATATTAAAGTAAGAAATTTGGAAATGAGTTTTTTGATTTAAACATATTAAGAATACGCATTTAAAACGGAAGATTAGTTAATTTATTTCGTGACATCAGCTGAAAGACATGTGGTAGGGTCATTACTAGTCATTACAAATTCTAGCTAATAAAAAATAAACAGATTTTCTTCCTTTTGGGAATTAGGTATTTATGATTATGAAGCTATATTCATAAAGAAAAATTGATTTTAGTTAGTCTCACATATTTTTTGTCTCCTCTTATGTATTACTTAGAGTACCAAGATTTAGCTTTATATTTTGTTAAACTCAATTTCTCTAGTCTACATACTCATCTTGATAGTTTCAGATAAAAGATTTATGCTTTGTAATTCAAATTAATATAATTCTACCTGTTATAAATCTCTTCACGAAATTCACAACATGTTTTGGTTCTGCTACTAACGTTTTATCTTTTTTTTATACAAATTTATTGTTTCTCTCGTTCGACCTTGGGTTCTCAAGCATCGAGTTAATTTTATGGGTTTTTTTTATGTAGGCATGTTGTGGAGCCATCGATACGTATTTTATTTCTTATCTAAGAAACACGTTTCCTTTATAAATACATAAATACATTATTTCAAATATGTGTTGGTTGGTAACTACGTAATATCGACAGCCAGTCTATACATATCTACCTCTGATAAAATATGGCTGGCAGGTAATTGTATATTAGTTACGAGGTTAATTTAAGTTTACCGGCAATTTTTATAATAAGTTTCGATGTCCTTGAAGATTGTAAGCAATTTTTTTTATGTTTCAAAGACGTTCACTTGAAATGTCGCGATTTTAACAAATTGTGTTCAGGTATTGTGGAGTGGAAGATAGTTGCATTAGGGTCCAGAAAAACCTAAGGCTGTATTTCGATGTTAAAATTAATAACCAGATACAAAACTATGTCAATCCATAATATACATTATTTTATTGATACAAAAACTGATAGCTTCATATCATAACCCCAAATCTCAAAGCAGAAACTACGTGTCCCTTAGCAAAAACTCTCAAAAGGTGAGCTCTGGCGTCACGAAATTTACACAATTTTTTTGCGGAGAAGACCAAAGTAACTCGCAACGTAATTTTGTAGAGCCACAAACATTTTAAACATCCATTTATCTTTAAAAAAATAAGATACACGGCATATTTTCTGTAATATTTTTTTTCAATTAAATTAAAAAAAATAGTATTGGAATTCGAACGAAGCCGGGTAGTAACTACTACTAATTTACAAACTTATCTGTGTAATCAGGGAGGCTCGCTACTGTAGATATTTTGGTTACTGTTGTAAATAACTTTGGTTATTTGTTAATATACCTCTTTTAAGTGCATGCACAAATACGTTTTTAAATCAGTAGTTTTTGTAAAAAAAAAATAGTATTTCTGAGATGTTAGTAGAAAAGACAGATGAAGTCTTTAGTACTCGTACTCTAAAAGACAGCTAAATTATTTTATATGATATTGTAGTCCCTCACACGTGTTTGCACTGTCAAACCAACTTCCTCCCGATTCATCTCCTTTTCCGAAGTTGGCTTTTAAAGAACAACAGAAAACCAAAACAATTTATGAAGATTCATTAGTTTGGAAGATGACCAAATATGGTTAACGGTTCGCTGGCTTGCATACTAATTACCTACACACAATGCTAACTCAATGTAAAAAAACACACAGATAAGTATGAAGTATAACATCCAAACCGAGATCTGTATTAAATATATGTGGTATTACTTACGCGGTCACAGCTTGACATAGTTAACCTTGCAGCCGGTTTTTTGTTATTATTTGTATGTCTAAATATTTTTTATTGGGTTTCTTTAATGTTTTTTGTTCTTGTTTTTATGATATAAAGCGATATAAATGGGAAAACCTATTGAAAGTTACGAAAAAAATATATTTCTCTGGATTTTAACATTCATGGACTTGGAAAACGTATAAATATCCCCAATATAATATTAGAACGAGTTACTGTCAGTTTAAGCTATGTAGTCAGCTTTGGAAAATAGTCATCCACGAGAAGAGTTCATATTTTCGCAGAAAGCAATCACTTTGTGGTTTGACATATTTAATGAAAATGAAATAATAACTATGTATAAGACCACATATTTTATTTTATTTTTTATGACTGGTTATAATTTTAGTTTTTTACCCTGATGATGCTTAGGGTAAGCGAAACCGGTCGGCCATACAAATTAAAATTATATCTGGTCTTATACAAAGTTATTATTTAATTTTTATTTCGTTATATTATTTTTTGTATACGCTTGAGTGGGTTTTTACAAAGTTTACATTAAACAGTGAAAAAATGAAAATTATTTGCACAAACAAATTAAAGAATAGTGTTTGAACACATTAAATTAATATTGATTGAAGATTTATAATATTAGAGCCTTCATATCTACATTTGATCTATATTTGATTCACCTTCTTTATCTGGAACCCTTTCTTATGGTTGGCTGCAGTCCGGAATAACTAAGTGGAACTGTACTCGTACCAGTCGAAGTCATCAATTGCAGTGTCTTCCTATACACCGCTTTCCATAAATCTCTCCTAGATTATCAATGAATTAATCTCGTTTCGGTCGCTCCTCCATGATATGACCAAGATATTTAATTTTTATTTTTCATGATAATACGAGTACCTATCTAGTACAATAATTTTAGGCCAATCGATGAATCTTTCATTGCTTGCATCATTTTAATTATTTTTTCAATCCTATTGATGGTGTGCAACTAACAAAATTATGCATTTTAACGTTTTCACTATAATCTTTTAAAACTTAAAATAAAATTTGAATTTTTGGATAATAATTAACCAATAAACTAAAACACAAATATGAAACGGAAAAAGCTATAAAATAAAAAGAAATGGTCACAACCGAGACTCGAACTCGGATCCTCTACTCTATCCTGGAGTAATAATTAATATAATTTACTCCCGGATAGAGTAGAGGATCCGAGATCGACTCTCGGTTGTGACATTGTCTTTTTATTTTCTGACTTTTTATGTTTCATATTTGTGTTTTAGATTATCGATACAATTTAAATATTTAAAAAACACAACCATTAATGGTTTAAAGTTGTTTCTAATTTCAATAATAATGAATTGGTCAAAATAACCCGTGATTCAGTGATTTATTTTGCATCGGAATCCCCAATCTCTACAGTGGCGACGACACCGACTGCAAAGTTGAGCGTGTCAGGCTGAATTAATACGCGTAAGTACCTAGTTTTGTCAAGACATACAAATAATACACGTGAGGCCCGTCATGGGTTCAGCTTCAGCGGTTTACGAACCAGTGAAAAACGATTTTTAAACAATGGAAAGTGGTTCTTGGCAGAGCGGCGGTTTCAAAACTATTGCAAACGCTTCACAAGCGGCGGAAAAATCGCAGGAAACATTATATTTAGCAGGTACCTTATCTGCACACTTTATTCATTTTCATTTCTTAAGGTGCGGGACCTATTTTTACTGTTCGAAAATTTTATCTAGGAAGCAGAACATAAATTCTATCCGACTGTCAGACGGATTTTTACGTCCGAAAATTATAATATAGATCAACACAACTGCTTTCAGGTCGCCGTGTTATTTCCATCATGGGCTACGGAGCTTTCAAATATTCATTTAATTGTCAAATTAAGAAAATTCACCACTGTTTGATCCATATCTATAACGGTAAGCCCTTGTATCTTGAAATTTGATTTCTTCTTTTCGGATTTACCACATTTTTTTAGTTCAAAAATTTTTACTAACATGATTTTTTTACAGAATAGTATACATTGTCCTCCACCCTAGGATTTCACCTGTGTTGTGGAGGACATTTTTCAATGGAAAAAAGTACAGTGGAGGATGTAAAAAAAAATGATATAAAAACAATTTAAAATTAAATTTAGCCACTTAGAAAAAAAAAATTATACACATAAATAAGAATACATAAAATTTATATTTATATAGTTGAAAAAATAAAACATTAAGGTTAAAACATTAACTATTTTTAACTCACCACGCTATTTTCACCAAATATTTATGGGGCTTTGAAATATCAAATTCACCGCTAAAGCGATTGAGTCCTTGAAACTCGAACGAGATCACGAACTACTTACTTACGCTAGTGGCGATAAGGTTGAAATTGCCACTTGACGTCGGCCGCTTGTTTCGATATATGCAAAAAAAAAAAAATCACCAAAGAGCATGTCTTATTTTGTCGAGTCCAAAAAACTTTGCCACATTACACAATAAAATTAAATTCTGAAAAGGGTTCGTATGTAGAAGGTTTTAATAAAAAAATCTAAGTTTATAAAAATACTCGCTCAAAATATCCTGTAAAAACAAAGCAAGATGTGTTCTACTCACAGTGTTTCATTGAAGCATCTTTAATATATTTTCAGCCGATCAAATTTTCAAATCAAAAACACGCGATTTTGTATTATTTTGCAATTGGATGAATAATACTAAATCTGTGTAATAAAATTAGCTAATTGTGCAGAAAATTATCTCCACGATTAAAAAGGAGAATCAAATGTGCCCCTATTAAACGTTTAAAATTGCACTCGTGTAATAATATCATATATCCAACGTTTTCTCCCGGCGACCACAAAATTCGTTAATTAATTACATTTTAAAGATTATTCCCATTGAATGGCTGATTACACTGAACGCGCCTGTAATTGTGAGTTCGAGTAATCGCGTAACCATTCGCATTAATTACTTTGGACGACTCTTTGTTACAATGACACCATTATCAAGAAAGAGTTGAACGCAAAACAATAGTAAAACAAAAACACCTAGATGCTTTTATTTTTTATGGGAAGTCCGGGACTCTGGGACATTAGCATCTCTAATTGGGCGTGTTGCGAGGTTGAAGAGAGAGGGAAGGGAAGGGTATGGGCAAGAGGAAGGTTCGGAAATACCTGGATATTCAGATCTGGTCACCAAACGCGCATAAAGCTATTTCAAGCAACGTTTCACCAGGACGATAAGTAGAACAACTACCATTCTGGAACGTGCCGCAAATATACTATGTATTATTTAAATGTGGAAAAACAAATTATACTTGATTAAAAATTATTTGTGCATCCCGAGATTCGAACTTGCGACCTCAAGATTCGTAGCCGAGTATCTTAACCGCCAAGTCTCGGAGGTCATCAAATTAAAGTTTAGTTTAAATACAGAGAAGGGGGGATAAACATACAGATTATGATGGGCTAACTGTTTGTAGTTTTATTTGTAATAATAATAAGTAATAGTAATAAGCTTAGAGTACATAGAGTGGTACCTATCCAAGGCAGTGTAGTCAGTTTTTGATGATTTTTGCCGGACTCGGCAGACCTGAGCGTGGCTAGGACTAGGGCTAGGATATATACATCCATTCATAACACATGTCGACATAATGTTTTTGTTTATTCGTATAACTACTTTTCCACAGTATTGTTATCAACAAAAATATAGCATATAACCTAAAAAACCGTTTAGTTATGTCGAGTTTAGTCGCATATGAAAACATGTGGGCGGAGTCCCCGGAGACGCGGGAGACCAAGATCATCCTTACAGTACATAAAAGCGGTGTATTATTTTTGTTGTCTCTTTATCTTTCATGGTGTACGAAGTAAAAACCCGGAGAAAGTGATTTATCGCAAGTTTGTATAGGGTGGGTAAAAAGAATTAGCTCTCTCTCCATATATTGTTACTTCAATGTAATAAGCATAATTAATCATTTTAATTGTTAATCCTCGTGCGTGGATTTCAAATCGCTTAGAAAATAACTATTGAATAAGTTTCTCTAATAACATTATTTTTTCACGGTTGACGACGAATTTCACAAGGTTAGCGTGCGCACGTTATTTTAACGAATGTTTAATTATTTGATTTATTTCTGTGATCATTAACCCTACGATAGCTGGTTAAATATATAATTTAAAATGGAACTCATTCTCGATTACGTAATTTTACAGTTAATTAAGCTGTGATCACGTGGATTCTATTTCAAAATGTTTATGGATTTTCAAATTACAGTGATTAACATTTTTCTTAGTTCTAAAAAATGCTTGAATTTCGAATGTATTAAAAAAGTAAATTTTTAAAAAATTTGCCGCGGCTTCTATAGGAACCCTCCTCGAACCGAAAAAAACCTACAAAAGATGCATTCGACATAATAAACTAAAATTAATCAAAAATACCCACTTTCTGGAGAAGTTCGGACTAAAATTCTTGCACCCCACTCGAACCCGTATAAATTTGTATTAAATACATGAGGAACTTCACCATATTCGTTGCCTAGTGTATGCAGCCCTTTCAAAATATGATCGGGATATACGAGGATGAAAAAAGTGTTTGTTTCATGTTCCTGTTTGGTTGTAGGTTCCAAATTTAATAATGTTGAAGATTTTAGGTCTTCTGGTCTACACTTTACATTATTTTTTCCACATATAGAAGATATTTAATGTTTGATAACACCTTAGAAAATTATTAGAATTCTTTGGAACCTATAAATATTTAATTTCAATAGTCTATAAACTGGCGTTGTGACCGCTCCGAAATAACTACTTCTTTTAGCAGCAGTTCTTACTTCCTTCATTGTTCATTGAACGAATGCTTCAATTGAAGTTGGTAGTTCATTTTAGCGTTGTGACTGCTCTGTGTGAACTATTTAATTTAATTGAACAACTACTTCAACGGAAGTTAGATTACAAAGAATTACTTCAATTTGCAGCAGTTCAGTTGTGAAGTTGAACTTCAAAGCCAATAAAGAAGTACTGCGACTTCAATTGAAACAGTTCCAGTTCTTTTCATTTTCAAATCTCTACCGACTAGTACTTTTGTTTCGGCGAGAAACCAGTTCCAGTTCCAGTTCTTTTCGTTTTCAAATCTCTACCGACTAGTAGTTTTAATTTGGCGAGGAACTTTTTTGCCGATATGCTAGTACTTTTCAAAAACATATCAAGGAACAAAAAGAACTGAACAAATAATCGGATAAATTCAAATATCGTTTTTGCGAGTTCGACTTCAATTGAAGTGTTCACTGCGAAGGGTTCATTTTAAAGAACTAGGAATTTGTGAAGCATTCACAAAACATTGAAGTTTTTCCCAACGCTACTAGAAACTATTCTAGGTTAATTTGAATTAACGTTGGGCTTTAAAGGTTTTTAAAAAATAGTAAGGTAACATAAACATAACACAAATACACACGAATAACAGTTTTACTTTAAAAAATAATACATTGGCAATTCAGCATGATACGTGAAAAAAATTCAAAACAAAGTTCGTGTTAATTTAAATTAACACTGGGTTTCAAAGGCTAAACCAAAATATTAGGTGGGAGAGACTTCCCAAGACTAAAAGCATGTTACATTATGTATAATAGATCTCATTTAATTGTTTTTAGTTTAGAATTATATACTTATTATAATGACTAATTCATAAAGTATATCTGATTGCCTAGGAACCTTCAATTAGTTACATGAAACACGCGGAAATGGCATTATAATATATTATTAATAAAAGTTCTGTAGTAATAATTATAATCATCGGAATGATACTCATCTCTGGTTATGCGCGGCAGTTGTCGTTCCAGATGCCGCGTGAACATTATAATATGATGCAATCATTAGAATTATAAATAAATATCACCTTAGTAAAGTCAAAAAGGTCACCTGTGCAGCGAAGCAACAATTCACATAGGCTTGCCTTAGCTTTAATACCTCTTTCTGAAGGTATCTATCTACCTTAGTTGATGGTTATAGTGGTCAATCTTAAACCCTTCTCAAACCTGTACCATTATCCAGGTATCGATGAGTCAAGCCTATTGTAGTTTAATGGATGCAAAGTAAAAATGCTCTCGTATGTATTTTTTTTGACGGCCTGCATTGTCGAGTGGTAAGACGCTCGACTACGAATCCAGAGGTCGCGGGTTCAAACCCGGCATGATCAAATAAATTAAATTTAATTAACTCGTGTCGAAACAAATTTAATTCATTTAAAATAAAATATAACATATTTGCGGCACGTTCCAGAGTGGTAGATACTCTCAGTATCGCCCTGGTGAAAGACCGCCATTCAGAATTGAAATGTTGCTTGAAATGGCTTTAGGCCTATTTGGTGACCAGATCTGAATAGTCAGGTACTTCCCAACCTTACTCTTCCCCATATCCTTCTCCCTACTACTCACTGGCTCTAGACGGAGCAATTGTGTGGTATTCACTATAAAAAAGTGTATTTAACATTCATACCCGCCTTTACCCGTGATTAAGATTGAAAAGAATATGGAAAAAAATGAATACTTCAAAGTTCAATAAAAAAATAACATATTTGCATTGACTCGAAATCTCAGGAAAAAAAACTCAAAAAAAAAAGAGTCCCAACTGTCCGGAGCCAGTGGGACTATGGCATCCCCAATCGGAGCATGTTAAAAGGCAGAGTGGAGTGGGGAGGAGAAGGAGATAAAAAAAGTGGAAGGCTTGTATGTACCTGGATATCCAGATCTGGTCACTAAACACCATTATTGCCATTTCAAGAAACGTTTCGATTCTGAACGAATATAGACGTTCCCAAAAAGTAAACATATTTTTAGTTGTGTGTTTTACAACGCTTATACTATTATTTTCAATTATCAAAAATAATTCATGAAATCGGTCTATATTTGGTTGAGTTATAAATTATTTTCTTGGGTCTATTGTAATATTTTTTCTAGAACAATTCTCGTTAGTATTTTTAATATTGTTTTGAAAATAATGTCCAGCACTGAAATGAGATTTAGCAAAAAGCTTTTTGGAAAGGTTTACTTGTATTTTTTATTTTATTAAAATAGGCTAGTCAGGCTCGTTTTAGACATGAGTAATTTGTAATGTTTTCAATGTTAGTATAACCTTTATGAATATAGCTGAAATAAAGTTTCTATCCAGGATATAACTTATAAACGTGATTTTAATACGAACAATTTGACTTTACACAGATTCCTACTTAATTCTTTATGAGTATATAGTTAAATGTCAAGGATAAGATTTTGGTAATCCGTGCATAAAAAAAAACTCCAATGTATTAACTCGTTTGTTCGGGAAGTTAATACATCAAACTGTTCTTGTCATTTGAACTTTTCAACAACAGATCATACATTTGTATATACCTATATAAATAGAATAATATAATATATATAATAACAGATTTGAAAGGAAACTGATGTCACCAATTTACATAACACCTTTTGACTCCTAGGCCCCAAACAGTCCAATGAAATGTTTTATAAAAAAAAACGATATTTTAAAAAGTTTGATCGATTTCGGCAGAAGTGAACGAAATGTGACCTTACTTCGGGCACACCAGACGTGAACAAAACACACTTCTATATGTTTATTTCGTCAGTACAAATAATCAACACTTCACTAAAGAGATCGAATAGCCCATAGAAGCGTGTTATGGGCGTGTCCGCGTACCCGGAGTAATGACAATATATATATTTTTAAATATTTTAATTATAATTAACAAAAAAAATAATTGGAAAATAAGGTTGTTACAATATTTTTAGTATTTTTCGACCTCTATTCCAGGGATGTCCCTGTATTATGGCGGAGGAAAATGACAGTTTGATTAGATGGGATTACAAAGTAATATATATTATTTATTTATTTACGGTCAGTGACTATTTACAAACATAATTACTATATTTTAAATACATATACACAAATCATTATTTAAGAAACACGTT
Source organism: Drusus annulatus (assembly GCA_022651775.1). Lineage (NCBI taxonomy): Eukaryota > Metazoa > Arthropoda > Insecta > Trichoptera > Limnephilidae > Drusus > Drusus annulatus. The sequence goes on from JAGWCC010000150.1 coordinate 413,370, forward strand.
ATACCTTGACTATCCAGAAAAACAAAACAAAGAACTTGCAGATATCAGGTTGAGTACGTAGGTTGAGTAGACTTAATAGTGGCGTTTCTGATTTAATATACGTACTGGTGAGGGAAAAAAAACAAAGTTGTATAAGTAAGCAACACAAAATAATGTATGAAAAATTAGATAATTTATTGGTAATACGATTGAAATGTATTGCGGATTTAAGGATCCACAAGGTTATTTGTGATTTCAAAGTGTGGAGTTGACTGTCGGTTTTCAAGTTATTGGGCAGAAGGTTTAACTCATAATTAATTTAACTAGCCTGTCTGAGGCCTAGGAGTCGAAAGGTCTTATGTAATTTGACGACATCAGTTTCCGTTCAAATCGGTAAAGATCACTTTTCTACGGATTATCTGTTCAGTGGCAATACTTTAACTATTTCCTGTTTGTGCTTTTGAGAGCATCTACCGCTCCCAGGATGTACGTCCATTCAGCATCCTTGCAGTGGCAATATGCAATCATTTCAATGCAGAAACCAGATGCCTCCAGCCATGACGGACAATGCAATTCGACTGCATTTAATGACGCATATCTGATGATTGAATGACAGCTTGATTTATCCACGGATTGTGGGCATTATTATTTAACGCAGTCATTATGTTTAAGTGTAGGAACTTATAGATATCTTGGAAGCTGCAGTATTATCTTATTACTGTGTTAGTGACCTCTTGAGGTACAGCTTTGGTGAATTCGCGCAATATGTTTATACGAGAGATATCGAGGCGCTCGTCAATACCACTCCCTGTTCAGGCTTCGTCGCTATCGCGTAGTTATCGAGGTTTGATCTTGAGTCGTGATGCTGCGAGTTCGATTGCTGTACAACACAAAAGATATATTAACCTTACTTTTTTATTAAATATATGGGTGCTGGGAATATGCATGGGCACTAAGGCAAGCGAGCATTGCATTTAGTAGATAGAAGGCTTAACAAATACGACGCCTCAGCACGCGCCGCCTGGGCCACCTCTTTCAATTGCACCCATACTTATATACTCGCCCTCTATTTACAAAGTGACCGGGCTGTGTTCTTGAAATGCTTTACTAATGACATTGTGTTCGTTTTGTTTTCCGTTAGTTCAACAAGAGTTTTGATGTGTTTGGCTTACGTTGGACAAATTAATAGTATTACTTTTGTTGTTGCAGGCCCCAGGGGAGAGTCGCATCCCCACAGCCGCCCGCGCCCTACTGGCTGCAGCGCGCCCCCAGCCCGGGGCTGTGCGCCGCCCTACGGCTCCCGCGAGGACCATTGTCCCGAGGATGCCCCGTCACGACTCCGGTCCATATAGTCTCCTGGTCGGCCTCGACTCTAATCTCACAGTCACCCTCAACGACCGACCAGAAAACGACTTCCCGCAGGACTCGCGACTGTCTGATGTCAACTCCCCTCTGCTTTCTAAAGAGAGCATGATTGAATTCCACTCCATCAACTTTGATTCGTCACCGCTTGAACCTAACCGTAAATCAGAAATCCTAAGCCAACGTCTACTGTGTGATATTAGCACCTCATCACCTCACGTGAGTAAGTTCACGGGAACATCTACACCGCAGATGGTCCTCAAAGGAGAACATATGAAGGAAAATAAAAATAATCTCACTCTTGATACTAATTTGCGCGCTGATGAAACTGTGAGGGAAACAAAGCAGTTTATACTTGGTCCGCTGACTCGGAAACAAAACTTAATTGAATTTCGCTATCCGGATAAAACTAACGAAGAAGTCAAGACGAATACGTTCACTGTATTCAATGGCGGAGATACCACGCAAATTCTTGGAGGAATTCAAGAGCTCCCTAGTCCGACGGTGTCCGAGAATTCCATTCCTCAGATTAGTAAACAAAACTCATTCGATGAGAGCCTAGGCATATTGACACCAGATCTGATGGATTCCATTTCGTTCTTAGACAATGTTCGTTCTCCTTCTACCGATGACCTTAACGACTTCCTAGATAGTACTAAAATTACAGAGAAAACTGGATCCAGCGATTCCCCGACACCTCTAACGGAACATGTTAAATCCTTAACGCCGGATGGGTTGAAGTATATCCTCGATTCTCAGACCGGCCAAGAAAAGCACATGGTTGTGAATGAAAATGAAGATAATTGTTCTAATGAAAATTTAGAATGTAACTTATCCGATCACTGTTTAGAAAAAACGCTCATAAATACACCCAAAGAAGATGCTAATAATCTGTTGATAGACTTCGCTGACGATGAGTTATTGCCCTCTGTTCATAGCAGCATTTTAGATCCGCTGAGCTCCGTTGTAGACACAACTGTCAACCTGGATCTCCCCTTGGACAGCAGGAGGTACGACGGCGTCAACCAGCCTGCTACCGCCAGGATGGATCAGACACCTTCTCCCGAAGAACTCCCACTTGACACAATCGATATAAGAACGGATATTTCCATAATGACAGCCAACCAATTTTGCAGCTCGATTATTCAAGAGCAATCTCAAGCTGATTCTGAAACCAAGACCGATACGACCAAGTCAGCGACATCGAAGGTATCGAATAGTTTCATAACGAGTATAACTAGTATCACGAGCCTAGATGGGTATCAGGGAGACGGGGAGATGTCGAGGCCAGTGAGCAGGGGGGCTGACCAGTCTCCGACTATAGGACACCGAGGAGTCAACAACCTCCAGAATCACTGGCAGAAAATTCCCATCAACAGGAGACCGGACCCGATGACGGATTCTGATTTCTTTACCGAGAGTGACGCCGATGGGCTTGATGAACACATACACCGAGGGGACAGGAGGGCTCAGGTCATCGACGGAGCCCTTTACGGGGGCGGTAAGGCGTCTAACCCTCCCGTGATGGTCAATCGAAATGATCGCAATGCAAATTCGATCAACGAAGACTCTTGTATGGAATCAAGCGGTGTTTTTACGGACATGGAAACCCATCGCTGTTCACCTCTGCTCTTAAATGTTATCGATGATTTGTCTCCCGAAGGATCTACCCCGTCGACTCGTTCTGAATTGAGCCAAAAAAACTCTTCGGGACTATTTTACGAAGGATTCAATGGTTGTTGTCACGATGGCGAAATCGTTGTCGCCGTAAGTCTACATTCCACTAACCAGCCAGGAGAAATAAAGGGATGTAAAGATCCCATTCCCAAACAAATTATGAAACCGCCAAATTCAAAACCTTCCGACAGAAATACACGAAAACACGAAGAATCATCGACATCCAGCGCACCTATCGAAAAGATGAATAAAGACGAGAAGAATATGGCTTTGAAGAAATACAAAATGCCGAGACGCGACGTCGCCAGTAAGGTTAAGACGATGCTAACGAAGCCGAACGACGACGAAACTGTAGAGAAACGACCGAGTCCAAAAGTTGCGAAAAAGGGTGGCCGATGGGACGCCGTCATGAACAAGATATCCGCTGGGAAGTCAGAAGTGAAACCTAACCTGAAAGAAGTCAAGTCCAAGGTCACTTCTCTTCCCAAAGTGAGGATACCTCCCACCAAACTCAAAAGGTATGTTTAATAACAATTTTGATTGAAAGTTAAATCCAATTCTTAGATCCATTTTTACTCTCGGCTTCACCAGATTTTTACGGTTTGAAATTAAATTACTCGTCTTGTCTACGAATGTTTCTCAATTACCCATTACTTTCTAGTGGGTTAATCTCTCACGTTCTCTTTGTTTTATGGCACCATACTGTTTCTGCGAGTGAACTGGACCAGGTCGTGGCATTTGCGGGCGATATGCAATATATTTTATTATTGCACGCTCACGTTGTTCAGGTGACCAGGCTTTGGTGGGTCTAGGTTGGTCTCACCCCACACTTATCTATTTCAGTCACCTTTCTTTTAAAATGTTTAGACACTGACGTGCCTTTAGTGGCAGATGCTGAAACCTATCTTTTGATATCGTATATTTGGGTACCGATTCGTTGTTTTTAAATGTATTTAAACCAATATATGCCATTCTTTTTTTTGAATTTTCGTATTTGGTTGCTTTGATATTAGACATTATTTATTTATTTTATAAACGCCCATTGGGCTTTTACAGGAAGAGTGCGTTGTATAGCAAGTGTAACAATAAAAAACATTGTATATGAAGATAATAATCATAAAATTGATAAGAAGGAAACAACAAATATAACAAGAAAGAAACAACATAAATATTCAATTATGCATGACATACAACATGTTCAATTTACCTCAATATGTTGTATAACTCTGATCTTTACCATAAGAGATAAACGTCCACTTTGAGAAAATCATACTTGAAGAAGATCCATGTAAATGTCAGTGTCTAGACATTCATATAGGAAGGTTTTTAATAAAAAAAAATATTTTTTGCTAAAAATCTTTAAACTCGTCAAATCAGACATTTATCTCTTAATCATTTATATGAAATATGCTAGCATCACAGATGGAATAATAGTTATTCTAAATCAGATAAAAATTTTGCGAAATAAAATAAATTTCCGTAAAATGGTGGTCACCTCAATACAGAAATCTTTTCAAACGCTTCTTGAACGTATTGTTGTAAAAAACAAATTATTATTTTCCCGCAACAAAGCTCCACACTGAAAACACCATGGAATCTCATTAGAGAGTCAACTGGAGATTTCTCCCGAGGATCACTTAGAACTAGAGCATTAAATACATACATTCTTCGCATTCCGAATCCGGGACGTCTGGGCCAAGACAAAAGCTTGAATGCACTTGACAAACATTTATTACGAGTTGCTTCGGGCTGAAGCCTCCAGGGTGAAGATTTTCCCGATGTTGGCCAACTTTCGATAGAAAGAGATAGAGGACACCAGCTGTGAAATAAGACATTATATTCTTCTCCCCAGCCGCCGAGTTCGAAGCAGGCTGCCCGAGGGGGCCCCCATGGTAGGGGGCAGCGCCCAAAGCAGCCCCCACAGCTCTCAGAGTGACGTCAGCCTTGGGGCTCTTCCCCCCAAACACACGCCACTGAAGCATCCCCCGAACCGTAAGTACAAACATTTTTTATTTATTTCGACCGAATTTTAAACTGCCGGTTGGTTTCTAGGGTTCTGTGTTTATAAATAATGGGAAATTTCGGTTTATACCGAATCCAATTATTTTTAATTATAATTAATCATGAAGTAATTTCTCAGATTCCGAGTGAATTCAATTGTTTTTATTTTTATAGTATATTTGAAAGCTAGTTGGCACTGGTAGGATATTCTAATATTCAGAATTTAGATGTCTAATATATATCGGAATTCTGGACTGAAGTGTCACTGTTTGTGCCGCGACACCTGTGTGTACATTTAATTTCATAGCCGATCGTCTAAATTGACATCGGTTCGTTTTCTCGTTTGGTTAGGTTAGGTCAGGGCTCGGCAGTTTGTCAAGTGAGAAGAACCAAATTGTCGTGGAAACAGGATAACAAAGGTACCAGAGAGCCGTATATACGTAATATACATATGTATAGGCTATGGATTTTTAGGGGGAAAAAGTTCGAGATGTTTTATTAAAAAATAAATTAGAACGGTTTCCGTGCATCGCTTTTGATAGCTTCACTATATCTGGCAAATAGCTACTTATTTTTAATTGAATACATGATTGTAGAATTGCATCCGTTATTCTGCTTTCAAGTAAAACATTTTTTGGTTCATAGTTGAGAATGTTTGTTCGCACATATATAGAGCCAAAGGTTGTGAGAATATTCAAAGCTAGTTTTTTTAACGCGTCATATGTGTCAGGCAAACTATTCCATCTATCAAATATTGTTGTTTCTATTTTAGGCAGTTGATATGGACTGAGAAATTAAATTAGATTTCTCTCTTTTGAGTTCTTCCAAGCGGTCAGATCTGTGAATTTATTGCACTACAGTTCCTTGCTTTTTAAATCTAACTGCATCTGAAGTGAACCAGCATCTGTGTCGAAAGGTTTTAAGTTAAGTTCATTGACATTTATTTTGAGAGGACGTTGGCATCATAACAGTACGATGAAAGCTAGTGTAGCCTTATTTGCTCTAAATTGTTGAAAACGTTTACCAAAACTGTTCTTTACTTTTCCTTATACGCTGCTGAAATAAATCGCATCAAAACAACTGCTTTTTCGTCACGATACTATCTTAACATAAGTTGTAAGGCTGCTTGAGATGAGGTGAAATTGGAGTTTATGTCCGAAGAGCCGCTCCTGCCGACACCTGGGTTAGGTTAACGAATATCAACCTTCAACCCCTCATTTGATGAGAATGATTTGAACCAACTCCTACCACTGTGCGACCTGTTAATTCCACAATGCTGAAGAAACGACCGTCTAAGTTAGTTTCTCGTGAGATGGTCACCGAATATTTTCTTGTTATACGTTTCAATGGTAAATGGTGGAAAATAGGTTTCGGTATGGTATTATTATTCATATGGCGATTAAATCGACATTAACATATTTATATAGCGTATTCTCTTAACCCTTCATATTTACACGTATAAGCTTCTCACATAATATTTAGTCCAACTAGCGATCGAGAATAACTACTGAATATTAATAGCTTGACCCATTAAGTTGTGTCTGCTTTTATACGAGTGCAATAATAACTGGAGCTTCAAAAGCTTTTATTGAAGCTCTTGCTTATCTTATAATATTATTTTGAAGTAACGATAAAAAAAATATATTGATGTACTCCTATTTCCTAGAGTGCGAGAGTGAGTTCCAGTAACTTGATGTCAAAATCAAACGTTATACGGTTATACGCGAGCCGTTTAAAATTCTAGTTGTAAACTTCATTTTCAAATAGTTGACTGTTGTTTTATTTATTTTAAAAGCTTTATTAAAATTTGTTGTTGTGTGAGGGAACATTATTTCACGGAGAAAAGAGTAGATGGGGAAATATAGGGGTTAAAAAGTTGTTTATATTTATTATCTTCGTGTTTACATATTATGACAGTAGAAAACATAAATGTATATTCATTTAAATTTTATTTCTTGATGAAAATGAGTGCATGTCGTACTACGATGTTTTCTCGGGTAGATATAAGTTCATAACTAAGCAGATATATATATTTTTGTTAAGTTTATTTTGTACCATGATGATCCTTAGGCTAAGCGAAACCGGTCGGTCATAAAAATTAAAATAAAATCTGTGGTCTTATACAAAGTTTAAATTTATTTAATTTTCAATAAATATGTCAAACCACAATGTGATTGCTTTCTACGAAAATAAAGACTGTTAATTATATTGTTTACTAGTTTAATTTAAAGGTTTGAAGAGTTGATCGTGATTTAGCAATACTACAATTTGAGGACTGTAATAGATTATTGCTATTGGGATGATACATTATTGAATATGATGTATATTTTAAAGGTAATAAACGGTTCGTGGTGGAACATTTTGAATTACTATTTTAATCAAAGAACCGTGCACTAAACACGCACATAATATTATGTCATTCCGAGAAAATATTTTTATATCTATTCCAAACATTCAGATGTCAATATAACTCCTGATTCCTCGCCCGGTCTAACGCTAAGCGGTTGTTATGAAGATAGTGGCCAATTAGGCGCTTAGCGGATATCGGTAAGCTCATCAGATCAAAATACTTCATCTCTCATTGAAGCGTGTCTAGGCTTGGCCTTATCTAAGTGTTTTGTTATGTCGATATTGAATGTGAGATTTTTTAGACTATCTGAAAATGGCGTACGAGTAATCTGTGATAAATTTCTCGGTAGATTCATTTTCCAGACAGATTTTCACCGACTTTTCGGTTTTAATTTCTCATAAATATTCATTACGTAAAAAATATCATTCTGTACGAGTATATTGTCTTTATATCACAAAATCATTTATTATAATATGTATATTTTTAAATTAGAATTAACATTAAAGCATTAATGCTTGTTTATTATTAAATAATATCAATGGTTATGACCATTGTTCTTTTTAGTTTCTGGCTTTTTTCTGTTTCATATTTGTGTTTTAGATTATTAATATTAATTAAAAATAAATATTTTTATTTGTTATTCTGACTCTTTAAATGTCGGACCATGTGAATAGTCAGAATAACAAGAGTATGTATGAGACGATGTATGAATGTGTATGAAGAAAGGAATGTGTGCCAAGACAGAGTTGTATCACGGTCCGTCCTCTCTGCCTACCCCTGCGGGAAAAGACATGATAATTAGTTAGTTTTTATATTTTTTCAAAATAAGATGGTTGTTATCATTTATCAAATTTATCTATTCAAATAAAGTAAACTAAAACCCAAACACACCGATTGCCATATATTATTTTACGTTGACGGCGCCGCTAGTTTAGATTTCATGGCGTGGATACAAAAAAAATCTACGTGTTCAAAAATAGTTGGTTCGTTAGTTCCGTATTTGCCCGCCTGCAAATATAAGTGTGTTGTAAGCATTTTTGGGAAACATATGAAACACTTCGGTTGACGTCCATGTTCTATCAATGTTGCTAATCAATTGACTTTGTAATAATATAATCTCAGTAGGTACTTCACGGATGCTGTATTTCGACCGAAGCTCCAATTATAATTTGGTAGATGGAGAGCTTGCTTTTTTCTTCTGTTGGCCGCTAGATGGAAGCACCGGTATGTTTAAAGCTGTACAGCAGTTTTTGACTAGGTAGTCTAGTAGTGATGCAATTCGTAAAAGTCTTTGAAACTCGAACGAAATTACGCACTCCTTACGCTGGTGGCGATAAGATTAAAATTGCCACTTGACGCCGGCCGCCTGTTTCCATTTATGCAAAAAAAAAACATCGCCAAAAAGCAGTTTTATTTTATTTTGTGAAGCTACGCCACAAATATTGAAATGTTTTTCCGGTCAGAGTCAAAAAATTTTTTTGACACATAATATAATAAAAGCAAATCAGAAAGATGATCGTAAGTAGAAGATTATATACTTCAAAGCATTTTTACAGCTCTGAAATACATATATTTTTTAAGCTTTTAAAATATTTGCTAAAAAATGCCCTGTTAAAGAAAACTTCTCCTTGCAGATTTAATTACATCATCTATATTTCTAGGCGATCAATTTTTCAAACCAAAATCACAGATTTTGCATCATTTTGCAATGTATCGCCTTAAAAGCCGTATAACAGTAATGTTTTATGCGACATATTATTGTCATAAGATTTGTAACTATAACCAAATAGCATGTATTTATTGTTGATTTTTAATATTAATATTCAATCAATGTAATATGCATAGCGTATTAATATCATAATATATAACGTACTAAAGTATAACGTAGTTGGTTCCTCCTAAAGCATTTTCTACATGCTTTAAATGGAAAGTATTTAATTTTTTATTTTTTTAAAATATGTTTACTGTTAAGAACAAGCTTTCACGGTTCTCGCATTTTCTCGACCACTCTTCGAAGTAAAAAGGGACAAAATTGGCCTTTTGAAAGTTCATTCCCATTGACGTATCTTTTGTCATTTCGACCCCTTGGAATAATAAGGTTCCATCTGACAGGGCAACGTCATGCGCTAATGGGCTCTATAGAAAGCTATTTTAGAGTTTATTATTGCATAGCAGTGCGGTGTCAGACGGAGCTTTGCTTTTTCGAGGGCTCGATTTGGTGAACTACGAAACAACCAGCAGAGGCTCATACATAGAATATAAAACTTTTCAAAGGGATATTCGATATGGATTTAAAGAAAGCTGCTTGATTCTTTGTGTGAATAAAGTATCCTTTTCTCGCTTATTGAAAGGGGGTATTCAACTGAACCAGTGTAATTTTAAAACTACATAAGCTAACACATGTCTTTCTAGCCGGATGGTTAGTGGTTCACTAATAACTCGGCTAGAACTTTGGAGGTTCGCTATGCCTAAAAAAAAAAGTTTTTGTAAAACGCATTTAGATTAGGAATTCCTAACTTTTAAGCGCGCTTTCGCGACTCTACTGAATTTATTTGTCATGGTTGATAAGGGAGTATTTTAAACTGCAGGTTTATCTTGTGATGATTTTTAAATACATGGTTCTCAGTGCCGCAGGCGATAAATTATGACGTCATCTTACCAAATGTTCGTAGAAAGTATAAGAATTTATCTTTGGTTTTATTTGATTCATTTGTTGACGCTTTTTACCCTGGCCTCTTCGCCATTTGAGTGAATTTGTATGGCGTTATTCGGCAGATTTAATAACAGTCAACTTATATGGCGCAGTTTTGTGATATTTCACATCAAGTGCGCTTCTTACTAAATTAACTAAGTTAATAAGACTACCTAACAAGGAAAAATTAATATTTAATATGTATACAAATTAAAACTATCGAAAATCATGATCGTTATCATAAATCACGAGAGAAAAAGGTTCAGATATGGGTATAACAGTGCATGCGTACATCAACAGATAAAAAAAAAAACAATTTACTAGAACCTTCAGGTCTAAAATCCAGATGAAACGTATGAATTCATATTAACAAATTTGTTAAATCAAAGAAAAGGAAATTATATTAAAGACAGTTAAAATGTTGGTACTTAAAAACATTAATATTAATATTGATAATCTATTATCGACGATTGCTAGCCTTGTAGTAAGGTACGAGTATAGGTATTCTCAGCTCTTTTGTTGACAGGTTTTTACCTCAATTTTCTTTCAATGCGCAAAAAGCTCGAGTATTGTTAGTTATCTTATTTTCGATTATGGAAGTTAAAAAACATGTTAAAATAGTCAAACAACTAATTACCACATGTTTCTTATAAAATACTTATTTTATTCCACCACGATCTTCATTGTCAGCATTTGAAAATAAATTGTTTTCATCGAATCAGTAGGGGAAAATAGTTCTCAATAAGGTCTTAAGCTTTCAAATATATTTATCTCAATTACGTGACTTCTCTCCTTTTTGACAAAAATCGATAGATCTCGATTTTAATAAAGTTCAGATGGTAAGTTTTTTTTTTAGTATAGTTGCCACATTTACCAGAAACATTAAGAAACACTAAACGTTAAGTTATCATAACATTTTGATGATGTACCAACCACGAAGTTACATAAATTTGCAAAATTCATCATTTTAGATAATTCATATTTCAACAGCGTAAATATGATGTATTCTGGCCAAGTAATTTCGTAGCAGCAAGTGTTTAACATGACAGCAGCTTGGTGACCGATCCGAACAGAAATAGCGTAACAAGTGAAACATATTATTGCCTTCTGACATGCCATGCATCATGCGGTAAAGAGCTACATATTTACATATTCATATTAGGCTACGTGATGGTGCTTAGATCATAGAAATGTACAACAGCCTATATAGTTTTAAAATTAAACGTTTGTGAATTTCTTACTTACCCAATTACTACTCCTTACCCAATTTTATCATATTTATGTCTCAAGCAGCAAAAACCCTAGAACGGTGAGATCAGATGTGATCAAATTTGCACAGCTTTTTCTGTTTAGAATTTGTGGGTAAACTCATTTCAGCTCGCTACGTCATTAATCAATTGACAATTTGACTGTGAAAAAACTAAAAACTTAACGCCATATTGTTTTTACGTATTTTTTAATATGAAAAAAAGGTGTTAAAACTCGAGCGAACCCGGGTAATATCTCCTAGTAATTTATAAATTTCTTCCTTTGTAGTTCTAAGAAGCTCGTAGATAAAATAAAACACGCTTGCAAGCTTTTATCTTTTTAAAATTACTATATATTATTTAAAATACGATTTCTTAAAATACAGTCTCCATAGTTATTCAATCTTTTGCTTGTTTACTGTGGCTGCAGGTGTTTTAAAATTAATAGAATGGGATGGCTGGTATAGCACTCATTTGCGATACAATGTTACGTCCGATAAATAATTGTTATTAAAAATGAATTTTATCCCAGCCATTTTGATGCAGGTCGTCTGATAAAAGTCATATTGATTAATTGCATTTTATTTAACAAACAACACATTTATAATTATGCACGTACTCGTATAAATAACTCCAATCAGAAAGAATGCACAAAAACGTATTCATGGCTTTTCATAAAACTAATCAAAATATTGTGGAGAATATTTGAAGATGAACGCCATGTGTGACGTAAAGTAATTGACTAGACCACGAGGGTTGCATTTCTTCTCATGTTGAGCTACTATCATTGTGATTTGTTCTTGTGATTCTTAGAAATTTTACTAATGTTTTGAAGATAGTTAAGAAATGTCCTGTTCCAACTATAAAACCTTTTTTTCTCTTATGCAAATCGTTATTCTTTATTTTACGAACAAACGTATGTACTTAATTGAATCAATTTTCAAAGGACCCTTGCTCGGGATGGAATAGATCATGATCCGAAAACCACTGTGTACCAGCACAGCCGGTCAAAAACATAACATTTCTAGTGTTCTGTTTGTAAGTTTTTAGTGGGATTGTATAAGAACAAGTAAGAAATATTCTTGTTTTTTACATACATTTTGTACGTTTATTTTTTCATTAATACCTTGGAAAAATAACACCAGATTATCTATAAAAAATATTTTCTCTCTAAATTTCAAAATCGTTATTTATTTCGTTGATAAAAAAAATAAAATTATACAGCATTCTGATAGAAGATTCATAAAGTCTACTAACTATCCTAAACATAGGTTGTGGATACAGCTTGCAATATGGGTATAATTAAATAATTTCCAAGGTTCAGTAGAACCCGAAATTAAGGATCGACTTCGCAATGTATGACACCGTTTTCAATATAATTTATGGTGTATTATTTTCTCGCGCGATATCTACCTATTGGGCTTGTAGCTATTATTATTTTTAAATAGTTTAAAATAATGCAGTTTTTTTTAAATATTCTCCTGCATTATTTACGATTGATTCCCAACGTTCTTGCATTCTTTCGATTGCCCCCCATTTTATTCCAAACGGAGGTGAAAAAGTCGTCAAGCCTGATTTAAAGATAAGCGTATAAATTTAAGGAGTTTCCTCGGAGATTGTATAACGAGTGAAAAATATGAAAATCTGATGACGTAATAAGATCGAGAAGATAGAGTGGATCTAATCAATATTATGATGGTTATGTCATTATTTGTAATGCGCTGTTAATGTCCAATTCTTCCGATCATCTGATAACGTCATATTAATTAAGTGCGATTAAATGAATGCTTAACATTTTACAAATACCTACGTAATTTCAACAAATCATGATTCTTCATTGAATTGATAAAAAGTTTGTGGAATATATAATAAAAATAACCAAACAACGACCGGTCGGTAGCCGAGTGGACAAACGCGTCGGATTCCTTCCTGGGCGACGTTTTCTTTTGTTTTATTTATTTTATATTAGTTACTTGTATCTAATTTACAAAGTACCTAACTATTTAATTTTATTTTTGATTTAATAATATATAATATTTTAACTTATAAACTACTTATTATTTTGATTAATATGCATTTTAAATAGTTCTTACGGGCTATTTTGAATTTATTAATAGGCATCTTTTTTATGGTTTCTGGCAGCGCATTATAAGATTTCATCCCTTTGTCATGGGTTCAGTTCCTCTGCTGGCTAAGTCCTCCATCATTGCACAAGCAACATTTTCCGCTTATTATGATGGTAGTAGGAGTTTTTTATATTGTCAGGTTATTCGTAACCCGGGAATGTTTGTCTTTCTTTAAAAACAAGAACAAAAACAAAAAAACGTATTATTTTTGTACGCCTTAACTGTATGCCGAATAGCCGCGATACAAACCTAACCAGCAACCAATAACATTTTCTGAATTCGATCTACAATAATGTATCTGATAATATATTTTACATCATGATATTGAATATGTCTATGCTTCCGTAAGCTGGATATTTATTTCAGGAAAAATAAGGCACTGTAGACGATTGTGGATGTAGTGGTTATAACAGTTGAATTTAGGATTCGAATGTTTCGTTATCAGTTTACACCGTTGTACAATAATAAATACATCCGCATACATTGGTACATAAAACTTAAAACATATGATAATATTATGCACTATCGGCTTATATTGAATGTGGAATATTTCTGAAAAACATTCCTAAACTAATTCCATAGGTGACGTCAGTTTCTATCATATGCGCAATTATTATTGATTTGTTGATTATTATGATTTATTTGTTCACTAGTATTAATTATTTATTATCAGTAAAAAACACGAGATGTAACTTGCTTGCCAAGAAAAAAATATTAGTTTCTTCAATCCGCCCATTTCATAGAATAATGTCTGCTAAAAAATACATTAGAAGTAGGTACTTTACTAGGTAGGTAGGGATTTGAAAAACTTTTTTTGATTTGATAATTTTAATCAACATCAGTTCCAAATTTGAAAAGTACACATTCGTACGGTCGTACGTACTCACAAAGAAAATTGTTTTTTAACCAGGAAAAAGATGAATTTTGAAAAGTTCTCATTCGTACTAAGTACGTACGTACTCTTGAAGGAATTTATTTATAGTTAATAATATCTACGGGGAAATGTGGAATGTGCAATTTTCCGGCAACATGTGGAATGTTCGCTATCGAGAACGAACTTATGGATAAAATCAATTGGAATTTTCAAGATTGTTGGTCATAATTATGGAAACCTGTTGTTTGGTAGGTACTTACCTGTTTTTTAAATGGCATGTTTAGTATACGTAGGTACTTACATTAGTAGTATTATTAAGTATCTGTGCTAAACGCGTAACCTAAAGGCACATTTATGAAGTGTGTCGCAAACTGTTACCTCGTGATTATTAATTGTAAATACGGTGTTAACACGGTTAACAAACACTTCAATGCACTGACCGCTGATTAAAGTACCTACTGTGAATATAATATAATTTAGTGATAGTAAAAGAGTGCCTAAATGCGGGTTGTTTCAAATTTGTTATATTAATTTGACTTGGTCACGGGGAAAAAAGGGTTAATTAATACAATTACTAATATATAAATAACACGGTTTTATGATAAGCAAAAATTATCAATTTACAGAGAATTTCTAAGACATGCAACCTTCGACACCTAAAAAGATATAATGATAATATTGAAATATAAAACCGGTTCTAACGGTGTAGGTCATCGACCAAGTATATCGAATTGGTACAGATGTAACTTCAAGAAATTTTGCCCCTTTTTAGATATCTAGTTTTGGGCACATACCGGTTGCAAATTGATTAATTGTTCTTGATCTCTTGAATATTTTAGAAGCGATGAACGAGTATCGCTTTTGTGTGAAAGCGATTTTTGCTGTAGGAATTACGCATTTTCCGTGCGTATTATTACTATGGGATATTTCAGAGGGAAAATGTCCAGTTGGTTGCGCCAGATAAATATGGAGAAAATTAATGTGGACGCTGTGCGAGGTGAGGCCGGGTCTGCGATAGGCAGAGGTCGCCGAAGTGGGACAAAACAGGGACTCGCCTCGTCGAAGTAATGTGACCCCGACCCGAGTGCATTATTATTTCGCGAGATTTCAGCTTCGGCCCCCTTACGCATTATTATTATTTGTTCATCTAAATATGTAGCAGGAAGAATCTATCGAACTGTGAACTCTGAACATCGTTAATATCAGAAGCTATAGAGCATTAGGCTATTAAAAAAAGATAGTACAAACTATAGAAAACAAACGCCATTTTGTTGACTTCACACATTATAATTTTCCGATAAGTGTAGAAACTCGAACGAAACCGGAGAGTAAAGCTATTTTTTTTTAAAATTAGGCTTTATAGACATATAATCGAAGCCGTAGATTTTTTTTCTACCTTACCTCTGAAACTTTTTTTTGGCTGCAGCTTTTCTGTTCTTTCAACGGGAATAATCTTTGACCCAACATTTTAAATTTTTTTTTAAAGAAAGACATTGCTTACCTACTGCCATCATAATTAGCGAAAGATGTTGCTTGTGCAATGATTAAGGATTTAGCTAACAGAGGAATTGAACCCACGACGCCCGGGTGGGAATCCGACGCGTTTGTCCACTCAGCTACTAACTCTTCAAGGGGATGGTTAAACCCTTGGACTTGGTGTATGAATAACGTGAACGCCTTGTTTTTCGGAACTCTGTCCTGCTCCCCCAGCGGAAAGCTTCGGGACGTCAAAATGATCCGTTTTCAGAAAGCTTATGTCAATTTTAAAGAAAAAAACATCATGTGGTTTCTAGCATCATATGATCACTTTAGGATGGTATCTGATTACTTTAATAGTATTTCTAATGTATGACATTGAAACTTGCGGAATAATTAGTAATCAGCCACATTTTTTTTCGGTTCAGAGTTAAAATATATTATTTCTACAAATGTTCTTTTTAATTTTATCCTTTCTTTAAAAAATATACTAAAACGATATCGGGTTTCTTATCCACATCGATATAAATAACCGTGCAAAGCCACAATGCGTATATAAGGAGGTCTAGGATTTAATTTCTCGTTCTCATCTCCTAAAATTAATTTAATTTTAGGAGTGACCGTAGGCTCTTTCCAGATATAGTAAAGAGACGTAAGCGTGCAAATGTTTCACGTAACTACAATTCCCGACTATTAATCGATTTCCTAATAAAACATAAACATAATTTATTTAGATAAATCAAATCGGTGTGGGAGGTACGTCTTCCTTACACGTTGTCTCAAGGTAGTGCGTGATGGATTATCATTAGAATAAGGTTATGTTGTTTTAAAATGCTCTTATGTCGATCGCCTCCTTTTACATTTTAAGGTCGATATCAGGCTATAAGATTTGAAGATAGAAATTCTAGAAGTTATTTCCGACATGTAAACAAATATCTAATCCGAGTTCAGGTTTACATACTTATCTGTGCAGGTGATAAAATTATTTTCATCTTATTGATAAAGATCGTACCTTCAATAAAAGCACCGGTGCTCAGGTTCTTCACAAAAATGATAATAACAGCAGATTACATAATTTAGAAGCACTAGAAATAAAGAAAGCCATTAAAATGAATAGTCATTTTCGTAATAATCTGGTAAATTTGTCCAGTAGTTCAATATAAGATATATTTCCTGTAAACTCATAAAATTATCATTATTCTTTAATCACCTCCTCAGTTGACGTTTTGTCTCTTTCAATTTATATTATCTGTCTTTTTCTCTGTTCCTTGGTTATAATTTAAATGTTATTCTATTGTTTTCTCATTGTTCTGTTTTTTTTCTATTAAATATTTTGTACTCCCTTTGTATGTATACTATATGACCGCACACTTGTATTTTTGTTTGGTTTAATTTTGTACCCTGATGATGCTTAGGCTAAGCGAAACCGGTCGGTCATAAAAAAATAAAGTGATATCTGTGGTCTTATGCAAAATTATTTTTTCATTTCTTTAATTATTTTAAAGCATTCATGGACATTGCCAAAAAAAGGAAATGCGCCGATGATGCCATTTAAAAAATATAATACGAGTTGTTCCCGCCAAGGAAATGTGTTGCCAGCTTTGATGTAAATAATTCCCCTTGCAGAAGAGTTTTCCATTTTTAATTCATTGATATTACGAAAATTAATGTTTTGCTTTAATAACATTTTTTAAATGCCTAAGTCGATTGAATTAGATAATAATCAATTGCACATATTTTTAATCCTAATATGTACAGCTGTGACGCCACTGACTGCAGATATAAGTATGCCGGTCTCTAAGACATACCGGTGCAACATAAATAAACAAGCGCTAGTAGTCGCGGGTCAAAAAATACATTCGAATATTTAATATTTGCCAATAACCGGTTTTTTCGAAGTCAGTACTGGTTACCCAATGCGGCAAGAAGGGATGTGTATTTATATTAATCTAAATTGACGATTCGAACCGTCCTCGAGGTGAAACGACAAGAAGACGAAGAGGAAAAGGTGGTCCATGGAGACTGGAGACTGGAGAGTGGAGAGTACGGAAATAGAGGCAGTGGCTCGCGACACCAGCAAACCGGCCGCCAGAGTACCGCGCGGCCTGTACCCGTATCGCAGCCGCGCAACCGACTACTAACTAGATACTTCAGTCTTAGCCGCCGCGCGATCCGAGACACTTCTCCCGATGCGATGACTGCACGCTGCACGCCGCACGCTGCACGCTCGCTCCCTGCACAATATACTCGTACTATAATACTGGCATCTCGCGTGGGTAAAGATCCGATGCGCCAGAACTGCATTATGTCAAACGCGCGGGACCGTTAGCCCGCGCAGCCGGGAAGACGCTCTAAATTCAAATGTGACACTGGTGTTGTGTTGTTCTATGGTGGATTCTGCGGTACCTACTTTTAATAGGGATGTGCACTGAACAAATAATTTCTTCTCTCTTCTGTGGAGATGTGGCTGTTGGAAATATTTTCCCGCCCTTTCACCCAGCAATCTGACGTTTGGTAATGCTCGAATAAATAACTTTTTATAACCTCTCAAGCCAGATAAAACACAATATCGCACGATCAATATTGACATTGTGAGCAGAACAGTCTTTGCATTATCAATTACTTCAAACGGTTCTGAATGCACTGCACGACAACAGTGTATCTACTACAGTACATACACAAAAAGAGATATCTAAATTTTCATACTGTGTTGAGACATAACACAAATATTCTCTTTCTTAAGCTGTGTTATCAAAATTATAAATCTAAAGGCAATGATAATAATGATAATTGCTAAACCTTTTTCTTAATCGGTCGTAGTTTTCGTTTCGGTAGAAAGTTGCCGACATTTTGCGAATGTAACTATACCATTATTATTTGAAACCAATAGTTGATTGGCTGTATTGGTTAATTCAACTATGATCAGGCATATAAAACGCTTTCTCCAGGAGTAATTGAATGTAATCAAAAATAATTTTAAAATATACTGAAATAATTCAATCTCAAATTTAAAAAACTCTCTCTTGTATACAAACATTTTAAACAATTCACGTAGAAAGGGTCCCCATCTCCTTTCTACAGCTAAACCTAGATACTTCAACAATTATTTAGATCATCTTTAAAACAATCTTGGAGTATTTTTTAACCTTGTAAAAAAAAGCCTTGAGGTGATATTTCGCAAAAAAATGGTGCTGTATAAGTTATTCAAGTATTTTCAAATCTCTACCTACCTATAATGTATTTCAGCAGACATTATTCTTTATTTGATATGGGTGGATTAAAGCAACTAATATTTTTTCTTGACAAGTCAAGTTACAACCCGTGATTTTTTACGGGTAACATTGGGTAAAAACAAGTTATTAAATTAAAAGAGTAGAAAAAACACAACATATTGTTTTGTTCTGAATACGAGAAAAGTACCTACTATTTTTTAAAAAAATCTCAAAAAATAACATCATTATATTGTTAAGTGGTCGATACCTGAGTATTGGATTTTATATCTGTTTTATGGTCTTGCTTATAAAATAAAGTTATCTTATTGGTTGTTTTTAATATTAATTTAAGGGTCAGCATCCAAAAAATACACCCTTTTTGGCTTTCTAATACAAGCAATACTGCGCATGATTTATTTGTTAGTTCAATACGGGTAGTTAGGAAAATGTCTAAGGTTTTCAATGAATACAATTTATGAACAATTATCTTTTAAATTCTTTATGAAATTCATACAGGAATTTGAGGTAAAATGTTCAAAAATGCCTTCGCTGGTTTCAAACTGCACATTTTAACTGACGTTTTAGTATGTTTTTTCATAGAATTAAAAATATCATAGTTCAAAAAATTAATTCATTGAAAAACCTTTGACATTTTCCCAACTACTCATAGAAAATTTACACACAAATCATTTGTAGTATTGCTGTATTAGAATGCTACAAAGTGACGTTTAGTGCCATTTTTTGATGCTGAGGCTTAAGCTGCATTCATATTTTTCATAGATAAATAAAATGAAAAATGTGTGCATGCAAATTATAGGTGTGTCTATAAAACCATTGTTCTGCAAAAATAATCGCATTAGACTACAGGAAACGCTCATAAATAATAGAAGATACAATCTGATATGCAAGTTTAAACGCAAATTTAAGTTAGAAACGTGTAGCAAATATTTATTTTTTCATTTAGTCCGTTATACATGACCACATCTTCACTGACGTGTGCATATCATATTATCTCGCTAATGCAGTTTCAGCAAACTTATTTGCTATAAGGAATGCTTGATTTACTGACCCGTCACCTTAATTTTATTATCTTGTCCGAGGGAATTTATGCTGCAGAACTAAGCCGGCAAATTGCGAAGGTAAACAACAAAATTTGTGCAGGAGCTTTAGATTTATATTCATTCCACAACAGACAAGGATTTTAATCATTTCCTATAAAAACATTTTGATTGATTCAATGGAGCTTTTATCTAACTTCTTTGATAAATCGGTATGCAGATTTTACCGGGGCAATTCATTAGGCCCCGTGCTCTTTGAAAATGGTGATTTATTAAAGAATGTTGATTTTTTTTTAATGAATGATTTTGTTATAAGAAAATATTTCACACAACATTGCCGGAATTACTGTTGTCCTTTCGGAAGATTTGTTTAAAGGTTTTTTTTTAAGTTTTGTTTGTAAAGTCGTTGATACTAACTTTTCGATTCTCTTTCTACTGCGATACTGACAGTTTTTCCCTTTCTGAAAGAAGTTATAAATATTTCAAATTTGACATAAATAATATATATTTTCTAATCGTACATCCTTTGGCACTAAGCTTTCTTGTATTTATTATAATCATAATTATAAAATAAGAGAACAGTTTTTTATTACCTCGATGCTTAAGTTAGATACTATGGATTCATACAAATTTTCCCTTTAATTCAATACAAGCAAAGCTAGATTTAAAATCTTGGCGGATAATATTTACTAGGAACTCATTCTGTAGAATTACCTCAGAACAATCAGAAATCAGAATCCTTTCTCACGTGCTAGCCTGTACAGAGAATTGTAATTACATTTAATACGATCGTCACTTCCGTTGCTGCTACATAATAGATGATCAATTTTGCTGTGTGATCTTCATTACATTCGTAAGTCAATTAGATCCTTAGAAGGGGCCGCCATTGATTAGTTACTCCACAGGGATACTATAATTTGCCAACCGATTCACTGCTCTAACAATCTCGTACCGTACAAACTCTCCCAATTGAATTTATAATTTGAATAATATAATTTGAATTTTGCCTATTTGCAAAAGTATTAGTACAACTTTAAAACGCGTTATAAAAAATAACAAGTAAAAAAAACAGATCTGAAATTTTTAAATTTGAAGCCAATTATGCAAAAAATGTAATTTGGCGGAATTCAAACCCGCAAACTACCGAATCAAAGTCAAATGGGTAGACCGCTACACTACGGTCTGCCATCTTGTAATTCGTTCTATCCATGACTAATTTAGTTCACCAGATCTAATTCAGTGTATTTCCCGATGATCTACATTTCCTCTTGCTATCTTAAAATCAAAGCACCCACCACCCACCACCCACCAGTCGTAAAAGTTTAATCTCCGTTTGTACTGGCAATGGTTTTTGTAGTTCCCCTTCAAATACTGCAAACTAATAAGACTATACAAAGTTTAAAGGGTGCTCTTACCGGTACCTGTATTATAATTGTTTTTAATGATATGGGAGCAGTCTGTATTGCTCCTGTAAACGTTGGCCTATTTCCTTGACAGGAGCTCAGTCCCTTTTATGAAATTCACCAGGTTATTATTGGGTATTTGGCGATGTCTCCTGTTTCCACAATGTGGCTCTCCAGGTGAATCGGTATTTCTTTATCCTTTTCATATTTCCTACAACTATTGGTGCTATCTACTCCAGATAGCTGTATTTGTCCCATGAGGTAGCAATGTTTTGTTAAAAGTCCTGCTGGCTCCTTCAATCAGTTTCTATTCATATTGAGCAGTTGCCTGGTTTCTTTGGGGTTTGAACCGTTTATGAAAGCTTTGAATTATCTCATTCTACATTACCTTATTACTAGAACAACAATAGGTCTAACTCTTCATTTGCGTCGCCATTATATTTAACGTCACAGGAAAAATAGTAGAATAAATTTTCAAGTTTTTAAAAATATTTTGCTAAACTTCACAGGTCGTTATGGCAAATCCTTTTGTCACATCTCCATTCCCCGGAGCGTGATTACTTCAGCAAGGCCTCGCGGTTCTGGGGAGAAGTTTCGACATCTTGACCGCTCCACTTCCAGGTGCAACAGTTAGCCGACACAATCCATAATGTTCCTTGCCTGGGGGTGTCACTTCGAAGTCTAGAGCTCTCGAGGATTGTTAAATAATACAAACAACTACTATGCTAGCGAGTTTTTTTTCTTTCGTTTTTTTGAATTGCTGGCTTCGGGCATTGACTTGCGCTCCTTACGCGGGCTTACACTTATTGTTTCATCAATAACACTGTTATTTTTTTGATTCGCGTAAATTAAAATGTTGTGCTGCAGAAAGGTTTTTATGTACTAACAAATCTTATAACCATCTCAAATCATTCTGTCGTGGCATGGCTAAGGATCCCTGGAGATAATTGGTCTTAATTACATGGTAGATGCATTGCGATACTACCTTCAAATGATATCCAGTTTATTAGGAGAATAACCCTCCGAGGTGTTCGCGGGCTATTGGGATTGCTGTTTATTAGAACCCGTACGGTTATGGATAATTCTAACGGTCTCCGGTCGTACGTAGAAGCTCACTTGGTCAAGTTTTCATAGAAAAAAAAAACAGTAAATGGAAGAATAATACATGCAATGAATTACTGTAAAAAACAAAACGAAATGCCATATTGTTTTTTCCATGTTTTCAAAACTCGGACGAAGTCGGATAGGCATTTAAAGATAAGCGAACAATAGCAGGACTCAAAAGGAAGCTGATAAAAGTATCTCAAGAAAACAAAACTTAACAGCCATTCGTTTTTCGTTCAAGTATGAATGTCTTCGCCCACGATATGAGCAAACATTCAAATACCGTTTTTCATAATAATTGTTAGGTGTCAAACTTATTAATCTCTACCATCCGGGTTTATGACAGATTCTTTTGCACTCAGCGAAATGCCTTCCTGTCTACGAGAACACAATAACTTCTATATAGCCTATTAGCTTGGCGGAATGACGTGAGGTATTCAAGTGTCTTATTGGAGGCTTTCAAGGTAGACAGCTTTTACCAAGATCTGCCAACAGACCAACGGACCAACTGATCGGAATCTGTTCGAAGTTGGTGGAACGTGAATGGCAATGGAGGGCTCACCCGTATTTATCTGCATCGCAGATTTCCTTGTTTGGCCTACATTGTGCAGGATTTATTATAGTTGAAAGTACATGCTAATCAAATGAAGGATGCTTTTTTAAAATACATATTATATAGACGCAATATAAATGTTACTATTGTTCTATGTATCTAGTTACCCACATAAAAAAATGGTATTGACTGAACTTGAAACAAACAAATCGGAAGATTTGAATTTTAAACTTATGAATCTGGAAACTTATGAAGAGCTTTAAATTTTTAGATCACTAGTAGTTACTATTCGGCTTCATACTAGTTACAGCATATTTTTTTCTAATGGAAAAATATAAAACAGACACTAAAGCACCTTGTCTAATTGTTTATCAGTTAAATGGTTATTTCAGTGCGCCATAGCTCATGTTGAAAATGACGCGAGTTAGAAGTAGCGTTGATCTACGTATTCGCGATGGAAAATCTGTGCGAGCTAACAGTTTTTAGTGAGATATATCCATATACTAACTCATTTTCTGCAAAACATGTTTATTTTTTGTGTAGGTTTGTAATCACATCAAACTATTGGCGTTCACTTGATACATATTTAGTTATTTTTCCAATCATGTTGCATACAAATCGCCTGTTTAAATGGCCGTCCTAAAGAAATAACCGATTAATGATGACCATCAATCGTTTACTGTTGGCTTTCCGAGATAGCGGTGTACGTAAGAGACTAATTAGGTATACCTTAAAACACCTTTATGTGATGTGAATAACCCTGTGACCAAATGCTTTAAACTTTTAACTTCGAGTACGTTTAGGATAGTTGTTTCTAAGTTGTAAAGCTTAAACAGTTATCCGAATGCTTGCGAATGTAATGTTACCAGTTTGTCGTTTGATCAAGAGGTAGGTATCCGTTGGCGGCGGATGTAACTTCTTTGTAACGGGTTATGTTGTTTCAAAAACTCGTTTTAAGAACGGAGTCTCAAAAAACCACTCAGGCAAAGTCTTTGCAGGTTGTCACCGAGTTGGACTGAACTCCGTTTATCTGTAATCTGTGTTTCAAGTAATACTTATCATTGGATCCAATAAAGCTTGTTTATGAGAAAGGTTAGAGTTGTTTTCTTTGGTCGAGAGGTCAAGGGTATATTTGTACAAGGAATTTGAACGCTTAATAACGCAAAAAAGGTTTGTTTGGGTTATCTTATTGCACTATGCGTTTTTACTTGTTGTGACAATATTTGATTATTTCCTGAGGGCATTTCCAAACAATACCATATGTATGAACGTCTAGAGAGCTATAAGTTAACTTGTTGTCAATAATTTATAAAACGACAAATAATGGCTCTGGAGAAAGAGCTATTATATACTGGTTTCCAAAAAATATGTTGACTGAAAACAAGATTCATGTGTTCGTTTGGTTTGGCGGACCATCTGTGCCAATTACTGTTATCAAAGTAAATATAAATAGAAAAAGACACACCACTTAATTAAACGACAAACTTGGCATGAAATTAACATTCTTGCTCTCCTCATATTATATTGATCTACGACCACGGATTAGCTTTGGTCGTATCCAAACTGCACTCTCTTTAATACATATCTAAGTTTGTAAAGAAACAACTTTTTTCGTTAATTTTGGATGCATATACATTTATAGCTGTTTCCTGATGACATCACTCTATCCCATTGAATAACCATAAAACGCCCACTCGTTTATTTTTATATTGTTATAGATTATATTATGTGTAATAGATTATATGGTTTTTTTACCATAAAATTTCCATATATTTCGTGAGAATTTCAATCCACATAGGCTAATAGCTGTTCCCTGGCACGTCTCTCTTTTTCATATCTTGCAAAATAATCTTCTTTGTTCTTCAACTGCATTCATATTTTCATATGAAATATATTATTATTATTATGGCATCTACCATCAACAATTTGATCCACAATGGTGTTTGCATGTTCCTATCATTATATATCTAGAATAAGGCTGTTACAACATTTTCATAATTTAGATTCAAACCAGTTTTTTGCTGCTAGTGATGCTTTAATATCACATGGCATGTAGATTGTAGATCTTACACAAAAAACTTGGGTGTTGTTTTTTATGCCAGATATGCGAGTATTAAACATCTGATATTTTCACACTGCAGACGTCATTAATTAAATTAATTGTTTGCATTAACATGTCGAATTATAAAATCAAAATATAACACGATAACATTATCTATTTTAGTAAAAATGGAAGGAAGATGGACTGAGATTAATCTATGAATGTAACTTGCTTAAATTATAATTTTAATTATAATTTTTTATTCTTGATTATAAGAAGGTTATTCATTTTGGTATATTGCTTTTAAGTTTATCTTATAGAAATTCAAGATATATGTTTTTTTTGCTCATATATTAATTGAAATACAATTAAAGTTTTAATATATTTTAACGCTGCAAAAGTATCGAACCAAATATCGATTCAAAGCCAAATACGTAGACCATCGCTATGGAAGCTGTCAAGTACGTATTTTTTAAGTTTTGCTTTTGGCATGTTCACTTAAATGCGTAACGGCTATGTCGCCTTAAAAAATCGTTGATTTGCTAGTCTTCGTTTTGTAAACATTTTATTGTTAGGTGTTACATCTTGTTTTGTTTATTTGCTGGGTTCGGTGTGCTTTTATTTAGACTTACATTTTGAAGGCACTACATAAAAACAAACTTTTATAAAATTTAAGCACAATTAAAGTTGTTTTAAAAACGATTTCAGTAAAATCCCGTATCTTTTTTAATAATCAAGTAAAACTGGGCTGTTTTCAGCCTTTTTATTTTGAACGATCTTAAACCCAGTATTTGGTTCAGTTAAAGAAAAAGTTCAATCTAGGTGCCTTTACTTCGTGCTTTCAAACCCGCTAGCATCTATTACCTCATGTCAGTAACCAGCATCGATTTACCCATGTCAGTTACGAAAGCTGTCTCTATGGGGAACTGAGTCAATAATTTAGTCTACTAAAAGCTCAGTCCATTACTTCCCGGGTTTCGAGCTTCAAGGAGTAATAATAATAACATCGATTGATTTACTAGTAAAGGTACCACGCGGCTGGTCCAAAGACTAGGCACATAAATTACTGTGCATTTAGAGACCCCACATAACACAGAATGTGCATTATACATCGATTCAAATTATCGTAAGATAAAACCATTTTATGACTGCAATCATTTTTTATCGGAAAGGTCTTATTGGTGCTTTGATATATTTACCATTTTAAGACAAGTTTTATCAAGAACACAACATGTAAAAAAAAAAAATTAAATGCGTCACAAAGGAGATGATTTTTTAGTAGGTACATACTATATTTATTGTGAGAGACCATAGAGGTGTGTAAAATAAAATTGTCAGCCCATGCAGATGGATAATCGAAACTATGTTCCATTTTTTGGGGAGGTATGCGGTGCGAGGGGACTCTCGCGTTCGACAGTTGACCGATGCTCACGAATCACGCCGAAATTAGTCAAAGTGGCAACCAACTTTAAATTTTAAGCAAAAAACTTGTTCTTGCTAAATAAGCAGTTATTTTAATTAAATAAAAATATAGTTTCGCTAGGAAAGTTACTTCGTCGGCTGTACCAAACTTTGTGGAATTATTTTTGCTTTGATTTTAGCAGTTAATTCACATTTTAGAGTTGAGTCGTGTGGCTAGCAATACGCCATACGTCGATAGCAGCTCGTAAACGACTGTTTGGCCAGGCCGAGCTGTGGTTCCAGCAGGCTCCAGCTGAGCGGATCCACTTCGAGGGTTAAGTGCTTAGATGAATTAAATAATGTAGATACGTTACTGAGACAACACGCGTGACTGCGCGAAACTAAGCCAACGTGGCATACCTGAGATTCACTGCGTTTAGTCTCGCACAAACATTCGTTTGACAAACAAGCTGTCACCAGCTGCCACAAACGCATCGCTGTAAGCTCTTTTCTGAGATAAAATGCCTTCCTGTGATTTTGACAAGTGTAAAAATCATTCGGGAACAAAAAACAAATCTCATGGAGTTTCTTTTCATGCGAAGTACACACAAATCACTTATTATTTCAATTAATGCAATTATTCACATACAAATGGTATAAGTGAGATAGCGAATGCAGAAATACATAAGTGTGTGGAAGACAACCTAGCGACAGTACACGAGTACGTCGCATGCTACTTCACTCGTAAGTTCGTTAGGGAAGAGAGGGCTTGTAACGCGGAGAATGTAACGTGGGACGTTCATATAGCTATCTCATTCATACACACATATTCTGCTTGGTATGGCTATCCTTTTCACGCATTACAAGTTTTCAAACAGATATCAGAGCGTGCCAAATTTATCGTTCAATTTGTATGAATATGACGTATGGTTAAGTGTCGTGTCTAATTATGTACATCTATGTGAGAGTCCACCTTTAGTTATAATAGAAACGTTGCTTGAAATAACTTTGTTACTGACAAACACTTAATAGCCAGGCTCTTCAAAACTTCTATATTCTCACCTTCGCCTACGGTACGTTATAAGGTCCCATAGAATGACTCAAATCAGAATGACATGGTTCAACTGGCTCCAGCCGTTTGGTTTGTTGTGCGATATTACATTCAGAAATTTAGAATTTTTTTTCCTGCCCTTATTCTCAAAACATTTATTTTATTTTCACAAATAATAAAATTTACAGTAGTTTCTATTTCATTGTCCAATGAATTAAATAGGTAGTGGTAAAAAACAACTCAAATGAAAGGATTCATGGGGCGTTTAACACCGATTTACGGGTATTCTTAAAAAAACATATTTTTGCCGCCGACAGATTTTCTATTCTTCATAACATTTCAAAAGCTAAGGTAAAAGCCGTCTATTGATTATGAAAAATGATATCGCGCCGAATATAACGAAATTAATTTCCTTTAGGTATAATAAATGGGTTAACCGGGCACTAATTTAATGCCTTCCGGTGCCGGTGATAAACGGGCCCTTTGCACGTGCCCAGTTTGCCTTGAAGAAGCCCTGAACCGACCCAGACACAAAACACTCTTTCTCTTCGAACTGCGCCAGTAACGCTTCAAGGTCTCTGCTTACCCTTTGGACCTACGGTTAATTTCAAGAGCATTGGGGAACATTCAACAAACACGATATTGCAGGAAAATACGCATTATCTTGGTCTGATAATCCATGATGATAGAAATAACTATGATAACGTAAAGAAGCACACATTTATTTTTATTCGAACAAATCCGATCCAACAAGTCCAAAATTATGTAAACTTAATCGAAAACTTAAGTAATTTTTAGTATCGTATCTTAAAATACATTAGTTTTACTAAGTTGTAACCTCGTTGTAACTAACGTTGAGGTATGGGGTAATTGACCCCTCCTAGATCATGGACAAGAGTAATTTATCACGTGACAAGTTGAAATGTGTGAAAAAATTGGCTTATAACACAAATTACTGAAAAAAAATTATTTTCGAGTAAGATAAGCACTACCGTGCATAGAAAATCCGATCTTTCCATGAAAACATTTGAACCAGGTGTGCTTTTCAAATAAACTAACCCCTCCTTATAAGAAAAGTTTTAGTCTTGCATTTTCTAAATTTCTAACCACTTCTGGAGAAAAACCTTACGTCGCTTTTATCATCTCTATTCTATTTGCACATTTCGAATATCCCTTGTTTTTTATATCGAGATGTCTCGAAGGCCTTCTTTAATTCGCGGTAGTAGTTATCATTAAAGCAACGTAGACAATTCATCGATGACTTATAAAATGATCTACTCGACATTCAACAATCCCGCTTTCTCTGCGCAATATTCCGCAATTTCATAGTTGTAGATGTTTTTTTCGTTTTGCTGCTCCCAGGTTGTGACCCAGTACGAAATATGCAGTCGGCTGCCAACCATCTCTACCCCAAGGTCTGGGAGAAACGAATACAAATAGAAAAACTACGTACAGTGTTCGCAACAGTCTTGGCTACAGTCATATATATACTGAAATAAAACGCATAATGCAATATTATACCCTTGTATCGATTGTCCACTAGATGTTGGACCGTTGGAGGACGTTGGACTGTAGATCAGATAAAAATATAGACACCCTATTGTCAAATAAATCAAGTTGGATTGTGTTCCTACTAATAGAAACTCCGTACTTCATGTTAATTATTTATCTGGCAATGTTGTTAGCCGAAAATTTCCAAGCTTCGAGAAAACACTCTTGTAGAATGACACAATTACAAATACACTATCTACTGTTTAATGCTATGTGTTGGTTCATACATTAAACAAATAAAGCAATGTTTTAAACACACGCTTTGCTGACAGTAGATCAGATAAAATTTTTGCCAAATAACATGTCTTAAAAATAAATCGTTTTTTATCGATTCACCAACAAAACAAGTTACATATTTCCTTGATCAAAAAAGTGAAGTATTCAATACTAATTATCAGTCAAATTCGACAGTGGCTGCGGTAAAACTGAATAACGTGGCGTAACAAATGGTCGATAAATATAATGAAGTAATCAAATCGTAGATTAATCTGAAGCAAATTAATATTGGCGAATTGATAGACGAATTCAATGATCTGTGAAAACAAATGACCCCGTTGCAAAAAAACGAGTAATTTCTTTTATTATGATCTGAAGCTATTAAATCGTATTTATTTAAATGGAATTGTTTATCCTCCTATTAGAAGATTTACACACTAATATCGTCGGGTAAAGGTCTGCGCAAATGCAAAGGTCGTAAACGTGGTGTGGTGATGTAGTTACTTGTAACCTTGAAGTAACAATATATGGAGGGATAGCTAATTTGTTTTACCCAACCCATCCGAAATTGTAATAAATCACTTTTTCCGAGTTTTTACATCGTACACCATGAGAGAGAAAGAGACAACAAATTTCTTAGACGGCTTCTAAATACTGTCGTAATGATCTTAAGCTGGTTATTTTCGCTGGTTAACGGCGGGACTCCGCCCACATTTTTTATTTTGCCACTAAACTTGACACAACTAAACGGTTTTTTAGGTTAGATGCTATATTTTTGTTGATAAAAATACTGTGAAAAAGTGGCTATACGAATACACAAAAACATTATGTCGATATGTGATATGAATGGATGTATAAATACCGTAGCCTTAGTCTTAGCCACGCCCATTTGCGCCGAGTCATGTTAAAATCATCAAAAACAAGTCCAAAACTGACTTCACTGGCTTTGGCTTGGGCTACCTCTTGTATACTCTAAGCTTGTAACCATGGACACCTAATAACCGTTTCTATTTAAGTTTTCACACTTCTCGCTTTTCTATGGATGTAAACTGTTTTTATGTTTCCACGGATACAAATCATCCGTCTTGCAAATGTTAAAACGCGCTGTTATAACGTTTGGGCGACATACGTTTTGTGTCCATGGAAACATAAAAAAACAGTTAGCCTTCACATAAAAACGATTGAATGATAACAGTTATTAGATGCTCATCGTCATAAATATGTACTCGTATGTCACGACTGCTCAGTGCTAACACAGTGTTTCGCAGAAGTGTTTTTGAACTATTTTTTATATTGTTTAGCATTAATAAAATCTTCGAAAAGTCATTTTAACCATAAAATATGCTGATTTAAATACGAGTATATCATCAAAACTCACCATGTCTCCTCGATTCTATGGGTCAAATCACATTGCACAGCGTTCTTGACGTTTGCGATTACGAATAACTCAAAACAAACGAACAAAAAAGCCGTTTAGAAAAACTAGCAGTTTTTCTACAAACCTACTTTTACCTAACCATGTTTTTTGGGTAGTGTATATCGGTGGTAAGTTTTTTTCTAATCGTGATCAATAAATCTTTACGGGTTTTAATTACAACCTTACACTTGTAAACGAATTTAGAACAGTGTTTCAAATCAACTCTCGGATTTCAAACGAATTCCTAGTTGATCAAGACTTGGTTTTTAACCCTTGTGGTGGGTAATTAATCTCCTATGATTTAATGCATTCGCCGTACAAGGCACAAGAAGCAAGTAGTCTTGAACAAATTCCTTCTGAACACGGTCTATGGTTATTGTCAAGTCGTAACCAAATTAGTCTACGTTGGCAGGCCGCCAACTGCCAATTTAGAACGAATTGATTTCTTACTTACACTTTCACGAGTTGTAGTGCCACCTAACGTACCGTGGCTGGGTGTAATGGAGAATGGAGCACATGTGAATGCTCGATTATATTATTTTCGGTAGTTGCAGACGCGTCATATTGTCAAAGGAAGCAATCACAGTCCGCCTTAACGGCGTCGTCGAATCGGGTGACGAGTGTGACGATATATGTTAGTTCTCCAACTCTATAATGGTACTGCAAACATGAAGCTGAGTTTACTAACATATGTTCCTACGCTATCCGGGAGTAACGCCTTGACCAATTCAGCCATTGGGACCTTATAAGAAAGTGACATTTTAATCGATCTCATATTTTCATTAAAAATTATAAATATTATTTTTAATTTCTTCTAAAATTTTCTTTTAAAATCGGATGAAATTGAAAATAATTTTCAATGAAAATATGAGATTGATTAAAATGCCACTTTCTAATAAGGTCCCAATGGCTGAATTGGTTAAGGCGTTACTCCCAGATAGAGTAGAGGATCCGTGCTCGAGTCTTGGTTGTGACCATTGTCTTTTTATTTTCTGGGTTTTTCTGGTTTCCTATTTTTGTTTTAGATTATTGATGTTATTTCAATATTAAAAAAAACAAGCAATAACAATTTAAAGTTACTTCTAATTTCAAAAGGAATTCTTAAGTTTTTATTTTCTATTACCCTGAATATTTTTACTTCGGATCAGCACCCAAAAATACAAGCTTTTTGGCTTTCTAGTTTAAGAAAAACATTTTTTTTATCCATACGGGTAGTTAGAAAAATGTCTAAGGTTTCTAGTGAATACATTTTAAACAGTAATCTTTTAAATTCTCTATGAAATGCATACTGGAATTTTAGGTAAAACGTTCAAAAATGCCTATGTTGGTTTTCAAACTGCACCTTTTACTGACATTTTAGTATGTTTATCATAGAATTTAAGGGGTTGCAGTTAAAAAATTGTATTTACTGGAAACCTCAGACATTTTTCTAACCACCAATAGAAAATTTGTAGCATTACTTGTATTATAATGCTATAAAGTAACGTTAAGCGTCATTCTTGAGTGCTGACCCCTAACGGCCTTCCATACTAGCAGCCAAATGCACACATATTAATCAATTGAAGAATAAAGCTATAAATCACCAAGAAATCTAATTTACAGTTAGTGACTTGGCATTTTGTTTTATTGCTGACAGGATTGTTTATTGTATCAGTCTGAAGACGTCCGTTACAAGGTGAAACCGGTCCAGCCAAAAATAAATAAGTGAGCTATAAAAGTTTAAAAAAAACAATCATCTTCCTACTATCCAAATACATTTCATGTGTTCCTTATGTTATCCTGATTCAGGGAGTTAATGTTTGAAGGTGAAAACTTGGCTCGTGTATGTAACATTTTGACGGCCTCCATGGTCGAGTGGTAAGACGTTCGACTACGAATCCAGAGGTCGCGGGTTGAAACCCGACGTGCGCAAATACATTTTATTCAATTAAAATGTGTCATAACACATATTTATTCATATAAAATTATAAATAGTATATTTGCGGCACGTTCCAGAGTGGCAGATACTCTAAGTATCGCCCTGGTGAAAGACCACCATTCCGAATCGAAACGTTGCTTGAAGTGGCTTTAGCCGTCTTTGGAGACCATATCTGAATAGCCAGGTACTTCCCAACCTTCCTCATCCACGTCTCCTTCACTTGCCTATTACCTTCAACCTCACAACATACCCCATTTGGGGATGCCATAGTATCATTGGCTCCAGACGGTAGGGAGCAGTTGGGACTCTTGTGCGGTATTCACTATAAAAAAACATATTTTCAGTTTTATCACAATACAAAAAAAGCAACATGTATTAAAAACTAATTACCAGACTTGTGAACACGAAATTCATAACATTATGTTGATTTTATTTGGTTTGTTAGGAGAATTATCATGTCGCACTGCGTAAAAGACATTTGAATACACCATTGTTTTTTTGACCGTGAGAGGCTTTCTTAACTTCTTAAAAGCCAAGATCATACGATATCTGTATTAATTATTATTAATATATAGATTAACGAAGTGTTATTTCACTTCGTTAATCTGTATAGCACCATTTTTGTGAAATATCAGCTCAAGGGTGTTTAAATGTGGAAAACGTACATGTATATGATACGTTTAATATTGTAATTTAATTACCCACCAAAGCTAATTTACTATGGGATAATATGTATAATTAACATATGACGTGTTGTGCGAATGATGTTACCTCGGTCGTATTTAATTTAATCATAGTTTATCTGTGTGTAATCAATCGTGGGTCTAATTTTTTTTTTCTTACGTTTGATTCTTTGGCAAGCCGTGGACCTTTCTGCTAATTTTATTTTGGTTTTGGTTGGAATTTTTATACATGAGAAGCCTTTTTCTATGGTTGCATTATTTTGTATTATCATTCTTTCATTTTATTTTTTCGTATAAATAGGTCTTTCAGCTGCTAAAACACTGATTAAAAAGAAAATAAAATGTAAATCGGATATCTTTTGAAGTTCGAATAAATAAGTTTACGCGTAAATAAACATGTTACAAGACAATAGTTAGGCACAATAAGTAATTTTTATTAAATATAATTAGCGCCCAAATGCTCCCAACTATCCAGAGCCAGTAAGACTATGACATCCCAATCGGGATATGTTGTGAGGCTGAAGGGAGTGGAAAGGAAAAAGAGATGGGGAAGAGGAAGGTTGAAAACGGCAATATCCGTTTCAAGCAACGTTTCGATTCTGAATGGCGGTATATCACCGGGGCGATACTGGGAAAATATATATTTATTTTTTAATTTTTTATAGTGAATACCTACTGCACAAGAGTCCTAACTGCTCCCAACCGTCTGAAGCTAGTGAGACTATGGCAAACCTAATTGAACTATGTTGTGAGGCTGAAGGTAGTGGGGAGAGGAAGGAGATGGGGAAGAGGAAAGATGGAAAGTACCTGGCTATTCAGATCTGGTCCCCAAACGCGGCTAAAGCCATTTTAAGCAACGTTTCGATTCTGAATGATGGTTTTTCACCAGGGCGATACTTAAGGTATCCACCACTCTAGAACGTGCCGCAAATGTACCATATATTATTTCATACGAATTAAATGTGTTATGACACATATTTGTCAAAAAAAAAATTTGAGCACACCGGGTTTGAACCCGAGACCTCTGGATTCGTAGCCGAGCGTTTTACCACTCGTCTACGGAGGCCGTCGACCGCACTGGAATGTGCCGCAAGTACACTTGGTATGCAACTATATATTATACGTAATAATTTGAATGAGTACATAAATATCGAAAATTAGTTTAGGTACATTCATTCAAAGTTCACTCTCAAATTATTAGACGAAAACGACAGACCACAGAAATTTGCCATAATTTTTTTGAGTCTTCATAATCAACATAATCAACCATGTGCTTTTGTAATAATCTGTTGGCAGTAGGATTTATAGAACTCCATCGTACCGACCACGCTTACAATATAGAACGCACAGCATGTCGGTTACATAAACGCATGTTCAAGAAATTGTTTTATCGTTTTTCACAAGCCGGAAACCTACTCTTTTATTTAATTCGGTACAGACTTGAATCATGTATTCAGTGTAGCAACCTCATGAAGTTGCCTTTAAACAAGGCTGCAAGGCTGCTTCGATAAATACATTTCTCATGCATATTTGTAATGCTCTTAAAGAATTATTTTTGACTTGATCCCGCCCATACACGAGGTGATAAAGATTGGCCAATTTTTCAAACATAAATCATAAATTTACTTATAGGTAAATTTATTCAAAAATCCTTACGATCGTCCGAATTGAAAATACTATTATCCAATTGTGTAAATAACAAGTAGTTGTCCTCAAACTTTCCAAAATAAAGTTGAAAACTTTGAAAAATAATAGTTACCACACGAACTTTTTGTTTGTTGTTAGATGCTAAATAAATTCAATGATAATTTTTAAAGTGTTTACAGATCCATTCAAGATTGTGGTAAAATGCTACTTTTCCCTTTTCACATTATATTAACCCGGAGATTTTAAAATTTTTGGCCCAATTTCTTGGACGAG
This sequence comes from Drusus annulatus, assembly GCA_022651775.1. Classification (NCBI taxonomy): domain Eukaryota; kingdom Metazoa; phylum Arthropoda; class Insecta; order Trichoptera; family Limnephilidae; genus Drusus; species Drusus annulatus. The sequence goes on from JAGWCC010000150.1 coordinate 448,682, forward strand.
TTTCTTTAACAACTTTCAGCGACTCCCCTGGTATTTGGCGTAATAAATTTCAATCTGTTTTATGTCACTTTAGCCATTGTAACATCTCAATTGATCCGTTAGTAGTCGAGTTTACAAATGCATCGAGTTGCCACTCAGGCGTCGTGGGTTCAATTCCTCTGCTAGCTAAGTCCTCCACCAGTGCACAAGCAACATCTTCCGCTGATTACGGTAGTAATATGAGTTTTTTTATATTATTTTGACTGCTGACTCAAATAGAAATCGTGCGTGCGTTCCACGGTTGAATTTGGCAGCCACCTCTGGTCTAGAGCCCCAAAATACCTGAACAGATCACATGACTCTGTGGAGAAACGGGCGGTCCGTTTGATACATTCCCCTATCTTGACAAGCGGACCACAAACTTCAGAGTACAGAGGTCAGGTGGTAATGCTGTCCTTGTTCTACGGATATTTCAATGGATGATTCTCCTAGGAACTTGGGTCATTGATCCCTACGAGTCGCTTTTATGACTTGTTTTTGTGTTTAACAGGTCGACTGCGAAATGATTTGCCGGCCTCTGTGTTTCCTTCTACCTAATATATAAGTCGCTTCAAGACCCAAGTTTACTCCTTTATTTCCTCAAAAAGTCCCTCCACACAGCCTCTCCAAAGAATACAGAGATTTCCCGTTGAAAATTATTTCCCGCAGAGCCTCCTGTGTAGAGTTATAGAAAAAATATTATTCATTCGAATTTCCTAATCGTTTTAGAATCGCTTAAACAATGTATTCAACGCTGAATATGATTCCATCGTGGGATTTAAAATCTGATAAAAAAAAATATATATCGTCAAAATATTAATATTGTTTTTTTTCCATGTTTTTGCGGCAAAATTCTTGGGCACTATGTTTAATGTTCGTTACTTTGGGAACCTCAGTGCAAGACCTTCAATTCAAATACAGACATCGAACGTGGAACACGATCGGGCATAGCGCACGCGCAGAACACCCACGCCGCGCCATTTGCACTCCATGATCCGCATCAATGGAATACCACCAACATAGTACTCTTATAAAATAATACCTGAATACAGCTAGAGGCTTCAATCTTTACGAATACGGTGTCTTCCTACGCTAATTCACACCGTGGTAATTATAGTATCTGCTTAGGTATAACCGGTCTCTTAAAAAAAATACTCGCATCTGTCAAATTATGCAACCCTCCATCTTTTGTTCAAACTTGTAAACAATGCAGATTAGACACTATAGCCATTTAAGTAGATTTATTGCAGCGGATTTGTTATTTTTCACGTTGAACTAATTCTCTGAACATTGTTCTCTAATTTGCTTCGAATCCATTCCCAACCTTCCTCTTCCCCATCTCCTTCCCCTCCCCACTACAATCAACCTCACAACATATCTCGATAGGGGATGCCATAGTTCCACTGGCTCTAAACGGTTGGGAGCAGTTGGTACTCTAGTGCGGTATTCACTATAAAAAATATATATATTTAAAAAAATCTACTTTTTTAATATTTCTGATTCTGAGGTTTTTTTCTCCGATTCGATTTATTTTATTCTTGTCAGAGTTTCGTAGATCAAGTCACATCGAGTGAAATTAGACCCTTGTCAAAGCCACACCGCCCACCAACTTCTGGCTTTGATTTAGGGTTTCTCGTATATCAAACAAAAACTTAGACAACTGTACTTTACTTCTCATTCGCAATTTCCAACACGGGTTTTTTCTTTCTTTTAACCACTATTTAAGCTTAACAACACTTCAATGCAACATAGAGTCGTCATTTGAACTATCTAATATATATATATATATTTTTTTTTGTATAATACTTTTTTTACACGATGGGAATTTGTACCCGAGTATCGGTACAGAATTGAGTTGTACTCGAGTAACGTATCAATAGGAGTGTAGTTAAACAATATTGTATAATACAACAATAGATTTAAAATAATCTAACAATTTGTAATATATATTGTTAATATGTATGTTGTGACTATGTGCACTAGCTGAGAAATATATAAAAAAAAACAATAAAAAAGTTTCGTTATGTTGAGAATAGACTCTAATGCAATATTTATAAAAATGTCAGTAGGTATCAAACAAGGAAAGAGATTATACTATTTGCAAGACAACATAAGAAAAATAAATAAAATCTTCACAATAATAAATATATCGACTGTGTTTAGGTGAAAGACGTTATTCCACTTTTTTTCAAGGAAATTTAGGCCTTAGTGATAACATAACAGTCACACTGTTATCCTTGAAACCTGATCATAATTTGATCAAATACTGAAACGGGCCGAGAATCGGTGGTAAACGGGGCGATTATTTGAAGTGGTAACAGCAAGAAATTCATAATGGCGCTAATTATCGATTTGCGACAATGTTAAACGTGACAGTGGTTTGAACCACTAGGCCTTGTTTGCTTACAAAAAATGTGAAATAATACCTTTGACCTAAACAGAGTCGATATGTAAATATTGTATTTAGTCTAAAATCAAAAACCCAAAATCTAAAATCCAAAATCCAAAATATTAAAATCTGTAGTAAATTGGTGAGTTATTCCTATACAGTCTAGACACATGCGTTCACAATTAAATATTATTTTTTAGTACGACCAAGTTTTTGATCATCTAAAAAGATTATTTTCTTACTCATGTGTCCCCCCATCATGGATTTTCTCACAATACTTGGAACGCGATAGAATCAGCATTTCCCTAATACTTCTTTCACTTCCTGTCACATATCAAGCCCCGTTTTTTCAGTAAACTTTGAAATGTGATTTTTTCAAAGTGGATTTTATTCGCAAATATTTTCTATTTGACGGTGCCTTCTTGGCTAGAAGATGCTCATTATGAACACACCTTTGGTCGGAACACACCTTTGATAGGAACTTAATTAAAATGTAATCAAGGTGTAACTTCAATAACAAATAAAGAACACAACCAATCGAGCCTTGTAATATCAGAACATTACCTCTAATAAGATACAAATATGTGGGTATTTTCTTATGTAGACGTGTATCATACCAACTTACTTATCCTTATATGTGTTGTATCATTGTATGGCTATTTTCATCAATAGATTACGCGATCTTTCATGCTCTGTCGGTTCAGTTCGCGGAATGGCACAACTGTGACGCAATAATTCTTTTCCAGTGTTAGTTTTTTTCCACACTAATTGACTGTTCAAACAAATGCCTGAGACGTCATTTTTTCTCGACTGTCAAATCAAATGGGCGGAAAAGGTAGCCACGAACCGTCAGCCGCGGCCGTGCGCAGTGCGCAGTGCGCAGCGCGGACGTTGGCTAATGAAAAGTATCGGTTGAGTGGAAATTCTACGGACGCGGAGATGATGCTAAGAGATAATATACTTTTAATCTAACGCATTCAGAATCCTTGGAAGAAAATTATATTCAGCCTCAACGCTGCACTGAGTTCGTTTATTGTTTCTTTGAGGTAAAATTATATTATTCTCCCCCTTTAACATGGCATTCAGTTGTTAGATATTATCAACATATCGCGGTCTTATGTCGAAAGCCAAGCCTATGAGGATATCAAGGTATTCCAGCCGATTCGTGAAACATTTGTACAAGATTAGACTCGGTAAAATGATTCACTACGGTTCGTTGATCGCGAAGTGATCTAGCCGAAATTAAGTATAATTATCTTCCCGGCTTTGAAAATGAGATCTTAGATAGCTTGGAACAAATCGCAGTATAAAACAAATGGAATGACACGAGATGAATTATAGATGATCATGACACTATTAAGATTATTTACACGCGTTGGCTCGATTATCTCAAAATGATAAACGACCAGATCCTCCGCTTGATCTACATAGTTCGGTTAATGTTACAAATGTCTTACATTTACACACTTGGCTTTATATTTAATACCCAATGCAGATACAAATTGGAGCATGGATACAAGTACTAAATCCATTTGATGAATGTCGCAAACTTTTCATTTTTGTGGTGGAGGGGGACCCCAATTATTTTGCAAAACCTAAACTTATTGTGAAGATACGAGTATATCTTTTCTATCCTTCGCAATTTATTTATACCAAAAACCTAATTCGGTAGAGGAGTGAGTGATGCGGCAGCACTCAACCTAATGGATCTCCTTTATCACGAATACAAAAACAAATAAACCAAATTTATACAATTCCGTATCTTGTACCAGTGATGACATTTTGAAACATTTTCTTTGAAAATCCCAGCATCATTTCGAGGCAAGATGTTATTATGAATGTTTCAATCGAAAACGGAGAAAAGGTTTTGTTTGATATAAAAAGCCGAAAGTTTGCTTAACGTCAAAATAAGCAATCAGTTTCAATTCTTACAAACAGCTCCCAGGTAGGCGTTAAAACTAACACCTCCCAGAGAAATTCCACGAAAGAAAATTGATGAAAAGTCATTTATTTAGCTACACACGCTCAAAATTTAGTTCGTTGTCATTTTTTAAAGTAAACACGTAAATAAGAAGGTGTTATAATAACATAAAGTGGTTTATGCACATCTAGCTGTCACCAAGGACGCATTTTCCTCTTAGTTTCCAGCCTTTCTCGAGTACAAAGATAGCAATTTCGCAAAGAGCCGTGCAAATAACATTCGAGCGTGAAAATATATTAACCTATTTTGGGAGGTGACTAAATGCTCCTTGGTCATAAAGGTGCAGTCAATATGAGCCTAGAAGTTTGTGTGCTTTGATTTGTCATTCTATGACAACAACTGCGATTTCTGAGAACTAATGTAATCGTGAGACCAGAGAGAGAAAAAAACTCGTTACTAAATTTAAGAAGTTAATTTAGCCACAATTATTAATTACAATGAATACAACGTTCATTGGTATAAAGTGCTAATGTGCAGTGGGACAAAAATATTATATTAAACGACTTTCTTAAGATATAACACCCATATTTAAAATGCTTTTTTGCCATTTTTACTAATATTTTAATTCGCTGCCCAGATCCAGGACTTGTATCGCAAAGTTTGGTAAAACCTGGAATCGAGGTGGTAAGTTATTTCAAGCTTGAAGCTCAGATCCGAGCTTTGAAGTAAAGCTGTTTAAGTCGGGCTAATTATACATTTCTTTTGTCCGTGAACTCCTTATTTTTTGCTATTTCTGCGTGAAAGCTTGCACTGAAATTCCTTGAATCAGGCTGGTGAGTTGTCTCACAAAGTTCAATTACAGAGCAATTAGGATTTATCTTTTACCTGTACGTTGACTTTATTTCTCTGCACAGTGAAAAACTTTCTTCTCGAGTAAAAAAAATCTGGGGAATTTCACTGTCTATCTATATGTAGATTTTCCTTTCTTTCTTACATGTTAACTACACGCTGGATTTCCTTTCTTTCCTCGCATATTTAGAAACTAGTACTTATGTCCAGTTAAATATTTTTTGTGAATTCCACTTTCTCTAGTTTTTGCGTTAGTGTCTTTGATATTATCTTTTATCCGAGCGTTAATTTTCCTTTTCTTCTCCATATATTTTCAAACTAGTTCTTAGGTCCATTTAAAAAAAATTGTGATGAATTCTACTGTCAGTGGTTTCTGTTTTTATACATTTGATATTATCTATTACTGGCATGTTGATTTTCCTTTATTTTCTTATCTGCTATCTACCCGTCAGTTCTCATTATTTCTTCGCATATTTTAAAACTATATGTCCAGTTAAAATATTTCTGGTGAATTACGCTGTTTCTATCTTTTGTTTTAAAATCCTTAGCATAATCTGTTATTTGAACATCGTTTTTTCTTTAATTTATGTCCAGTTGAACGTGAAGTTACTAGAAAATTCTTCTGTAACTGGTTTCTGTTTTTAGATCTTTAGTATTATTAACTTCACTGACTGAAGCTGTTGAGAAATCCACTGCCTGAATTATCTCCTGTTAAGTCTGAGCTCTGAGGTGGCTGAGCCATATAAAATCATGCTCGATCCTTCATCCTGTCAATGTGTTATTGAAGTTTATTTCAAAAGGGGTGAACAATACTGTATATTTCTTCCTCTCTCTTATGCATACCTATGTTATTGGTGTCAATCCGTCGTGGAGTATCTTTGTGCGTCCTCTTTTGTTTATGGCTTCCACGTGACGAGGACCTGTTTACTCCAGACTTTGTTGACCAAGGGTTCTATTCCTGGCTGCACCTGGTGACGTCATGGGCTGGTGGCGGTGCACATGGAAAAGATTAGCGAAGCGTATCATAATAAACGGGCACCGAATTACTCAGCAGTGCCGTTGACTTTTTTCACAAGTTGGCGATTTTGTAACACCAGGGTCATTGCAGCCGCGAAACATCAACATCGAGTTGCGCGGGAAATGACTGGAGTTGAACAATGACATCGTGTTGCCATATCTTGTTCAATTTATTTTAGGTACAATGGAAAAGGAAAGGAAAGCTAGAATTATTTGTTAATTTGACTTCCCCTAATGGAAAAGGTACAAAGGAAAGCTAGAATTATTTGTTAATTTGACTTCACCCATTCCATGTCAATACCCACAATCTTCTCTATCTTACTACTGTTAGTTTTCTATGAAAAAAACGTTCCTCTATTTTTAAAATAAAACAGAAAATCTGATTCGTGCGGGTTCTATTTAAAACTCACACCGTTCGACATCTGTCATAAAATTTGAAGATTTTTCTGTCTGATGATCAAATAAACTATTTTCACTTCTCAACGTCATTTTCACCGTAAGCTATAGATATTTGCAATATTAATTAAACTGTTTAAAAAAATATTAGGTGTGGAGAAGTCCAATAAAAAAAGTTCTGCTAGTACAAAAATTATATATTTTTGTAGAAAGCTTGGCATATTTAAAGAAATGAAAAAATAACTTTGTATAAGACTACGAATGTTATTTTAATTTTTATGACCGACCGGTTTCGCTTGGCCAAAGCATCATCAAGGTACAAAATTAAACTAAACAAAAAATAGTAATAATCAGGTAAATTTGTCCAGTAGTCCAATATTAGGTATATTTCATGTAAACTCATAATAATTTCTCCTTATTCTTTAATTACCGTCTCAGTTGACGTTTTGTCTCTTTCAATTCATATTATCTGTCTCTCTCTCTGTTCCTTTGTTATAATTTAAATGTTATTTCATTGTTTTCTCATTGTTTTGTTATTTTATTTTATAATTTGTTCTCCCTCTGTATGTATATATGACCGCACACTTTGTACTTTTTGTTTAGTTTAATTTTGTACCCTGATGATGCTTAGGCTAAGTGGACGGTCATAAAAATTAAAATAATATTCGTTCTTATTTATACAAAGTTTTTTTTTCATTACAATAATTATATTTTGAATACTTTAAGTAGGTACCTACTCGGCGGAACAGTGGGTAATAGGATACTTGCGCAAGTCGTTACCATTTCTACAGCAATGGAACTCGTTGACCATGAAGAATATAGAGTATCTAGAACCCTGCAATACAATGGCGAAGGGGGCCGAAGCTACTGAGCTGAGGTACCCAGTGGAAGACATTAGAGGTTAGAATAAAAAGCAGGATGTACGGACTGCTGATCAAGGGGACCCCATATACGGCACTGCTTGGACATTCAAAATATAAATGCACGTGCACAGATATACGGGTATTCACACTTGTAATTGAATGAAATAATATTTTCAAATTATATATTTGGCGTGTGTGCCCGGGACATATTATCACCCGATGCGTCGACTACTTATAAGAACGTAGTTTGACGTTGCCAAGATTTTGATCGTTTTTTAATGGTGCTTTTTGATTTCGAGTTATAATATCGACGGCCTCCGCGCTCGAGTGGCAAGACGCTCGACTACGAATCCAGAGGTCACGGGTTCAAACACGACGTGCGCAAATATTTTTTATTTATTTAATTCATATAAAATAATATGTAGAGTATATTTGCGGCACTTTCCTGAGTGGTAGATTCTCTTATTATCGCCCAAGTGAAAGACCACCATTTAGAATCAACTCGGCTTGAAATGGTCTTAGCCGTGTTTGGTGACCAGATTTGAATAGCCAGGTACTTCTTAACCTTCTTCTTTCACATCTCCTTTCTCCCCTCACTACCTGACGGCCTCCGCGGTCGAGTGGTAATACGCTCGACTACGAATCCAGAGGTCGTGGCTTCAAGCCTGCGTGCGCAAATAAATTTTATTTAATTAATGTGTGTCGTAACATATTTAATTAACAAAAAATAATAAATGGTCTATTTGCGACACGTTCCAGAGTGGTAGATACTTTTAGTATCGCCCTGGTGAAAGACCATCATTCAGAATCGAAAAATTGCTTGAAACGGCTTTAGCCGTGTTTGGTGATCAGATCTGAATAGTCAGGTACATTTCAACCTTCCTCTTTTCCCATATCCTTCCCCTCCTCACTAACTTCGGTTTCGAAAACATACCCCAATCGGGGATGCCATAGTCTCACTGGCTCCAGACGCTTGTGAGCCTTTGGGACTCTAGTGCGGTATTCAATAAAGTTAAATAAAAAATACAGTTCCAGATTCGTCAAGAAACACGGTACATTAATTACTAGCCACCGTTATTTGCGCTTTTTTGATGGGTGATTTGTTCATAATAGTTTTTACCAAACACGCAAAATAACACTTTATATCCATTTGTAAGGTGAATAAGACACTCCACTCTATAAATTTAATGCATCGCATAACTATGCAATTCTTGTCAACCTAGAAACAGAATGTGTTCTGTCCTTAAACCTTTTTTGAAATTCTTTTAAATTTAAATAGGATAAATCACTGTTGGCAGCGTTTTAGCTGACATAATAACAGACGTTGCATATCGCTGCGATCATTTCGTCCATTATAGTACCTATCAAGAAACAAAATCTGTTCTAAAACGCAAATTTATTCGATATTCCTTTTTGAAATTTAAATAAAATATGTCGGTGTTGCCAGACATAATAAATACGTTTTCTATCGCGTGCCTTCTATATTTTAGTACATAATTATGTAGAAACAATCTTTTCCTAATGCGCTTTTATTAAGTGTTCTTTTTAAATTTAAATAAGTTAAATCTGTGTTGGCAGCGCTTTTACCGACATATTAAAAGACGTTACATATCGCTTCTATCATTAAAGTACGTATCTAGAAATAGAATCTGTTCTAAAAAAATTCATTTATTTGGTATTCTTTTAACATTCAAATAAGATATATCGGTGTTGCCAGCGTTTTGACTGACATCATTAAAGACGTTGTTATTCGCTTCGGTGCCATGCTACAGTACCTACCCATGGAGATTTTCCAAGGGGAAATGTGGGTCAATACACCCATAAGTCCCACGGGATTTCGTTTCCCCGACTGCAGTCGCAGCTTGATGAAAAACGCACAAGTTGCAGTGTTGCCCACTATTGGCTATTTGCCAGATCGATCGGAGAGTACCGCTGCAAATCCGAGAATTTCACCTCGTCTTTGTTTTGAAACATGCAACTTGCATATTATGAATATCATAATAATAAATCACGCCATTTTGTTCTGTAGAACCATCACAGTGTGAACCTAATTGAGTTTTACCTACAGTATACAGTAATTAGCGACAAAAGATTGCGTACAATAATTGCTGTTTTAACTATGTGAATGTTATTTGATTATAATCTAATACATTTTAATCACACATTTTTTTTTGCTTTGGAAGGGAAAAAAATTGCCATAAAACAGCACATTGAGCGGTGTTTTATTTATTTTTGTCATTTTAAAACTATCGCATATATTACTACTAGCTGCGTAGCTTGTATACATTTTTACTGTTCAATGTATTGGTTTTAAAATATACAAAGCTAGCATTTGTGCATTACGTATATGGAGAATATCAAATATGTAAATTCATAAATGTGTCTGGGGGGGGACAAAAATGAACATCATGAAAAATATATTACCGTACTATTGTAGCAATTCTGCTTCAATCTCACAATTCAACACGCCTATGCGATGAATGTTGCATCTGGGAAACACAAAATCAAACTATAAGTTTAATTTAGTACAGTTGTTGTTATCTGGTAGAGCTAAACTAATAGTTGGACCTATTACTTAATATTATTTATTTCCTTTCTTTTACAATATTTTTGAACATGTTTTTAGTTATTTTTGTATCTGCTATTCAATACTCTTTTTTATTTTTTTCTATTTTACACAATTCTTGCACTAATGAGGTTACTGTTTTGAGAAAAAAAAATATATTAAAATGTATGTAAAAGCCTCAAACGGGCGTAAATAAATAAATAAATATTTTATTTGAAAGAAAATGTATTCAAATAATAAATGAGAGATATGTTTGTACGCACCGCGGGAATTACCTTAAATATCATAAACCGGTGATAAATCCAATGTATTTATGCGATGTTTTTACGAGTAAAACATCTATCTATTCATAAAACACAATTTCACTATTTTGAAAATACTTTCTATCGATTATATCGAAACGATGTTTAAAAATCAATAACACAGAGATGTTCTATCGAATATTTCTACAATAAGTTTTACGCCCCATCCCTAATTATGATGCACCCATATTTTCAATTAAGATTATGCACGTGTGCGATTACATGTTTGGTGTTCGCGCCTTTAAATCTTTTCCTTTCAACTTTCGGCATGATTCAACACATCATAATATGCACACTCATTAATTACCTTTTCGCCTTGCTTTATTTAATGACAAACGACTATTGCAGTCGCCATCATTTAGCAGAGGCATTCTGCCCTCGCCGCTGGGTAATGTTCAGTACATTGCGCAGATTTATCGAGCGGTGACTGAGTCAGGTAGTTATTTCAGTCGCCTGTTTTACCGACTCGCCTGCCAGGATTCAAGTGCAGTTTGAATAAAAATAAATAATTTTATTCTGCTCTCATTATATTTTTAGCATTTTCAAAGCTTTTCCAATTACCTTTCCATTCGATTTTTTTTACATTTCTTATTTGTATGTACCTAAACACATACAGTATTAGAATTCGTTTATCGTTTGGAATGAGCTTTCGGGTGGCAAATAAAAGGAAAATGCCCTGCCCCATGTTTGCTTTAAAAAAATTGAAGTGCATTTGGAAAATGTTTGCTCCTCAAAATTATAATCATTTAAAAATAATATCGGTTTTCGTACACCATACAAGGTGAAAACCCAGCAGTTACACTATGTTTATGAATATTTAGGTTATTCCTTTCTTCATAAATGGTAACATTTACGGTGATAAGCAAAAAAAAAACCATTAAATTTAAAATTAACTTTAAAGGATTAATGCTTATTTATTTTTAAATATTTAATTAATATTAATAATATAAACACAAATATGAAACAGAAAAAAGTCAGAAACTAAAAAGAACAATGGTCATGACCGGATAGAGTAAAGGTTCCGAGTTCGAGTCTCCATAACTCATTAAACGACCCTCCACATTATATATGTATTTCAATGATAGTATAGAACAAAAAAAATCATTAAAAAAAAAAAACCATATTCCCAAGGAGTTAAACACAAACTCATTCCGGGAATGATAAAATTATAAAATAAAAAGGAATAATATTTTTTCAACGACATGCAAATTTGAAAAGGTAATACGTAATAAAAGGAAAAAAAAGTAAATACATTAAAAAGAGACTCATAACAGTAGAGATTAATTACATAAACATCATTAATACAAAAAGAAAGATATTCACACACACAGATGTTTTAAAAGAAGGATATATAACTGATTTATAAAATTGTTGTGAAAATATCTTTTAAACACTTTTGACAATGCCCTACCAAATTTTTATAAATTACTGAAAATCTTTCATAAAATATTCTTTAATTTTTGGATCGATTTCTCTGTTTTAATTTCTTATTTACTCATTTCTAGAACACCTAAACATTTTCCGGATACCTTAAAAAGTCGACTGAATCGAGATGTTCATGATAAGTATTAAGTAAAAGGGATTGAGCGAATATAAACATGGAAATAGATCTAAACAGATCTTCGATTGAATCTTCGAATTTGTACCATTTTATAAGAATTTGGTCGCCAGTGTGGAGGGCCTTTACGACTGCTAACAAAAAGCATTTTTGGTTGAGTGTGATACAAGCGTGTGAATGTATCATCTTTTCCACTTACGTGTATCAAACTTCATAAGTTTCCCCTGGAGAGATCACGTGACCAGCATCTTAAATCTACACCGAATAGCATCTTCTTCTTCATCTCTCTGCTGGAAACACTCATCGATATTCTCGGTCCAGTTCTGGGAAGCTGTTAAGAAAAGTCATTGTTCCCTCACTCTCCGATAAAGTCCGACACTCCGGGGTGCTAAAGTTTCGGCTTAGTCACTATTTCAAGTTATATGGGAGATACTTACTTTTATTTGAACAGAATCAATAATGTCTGTGTGCACTGTATACCAAGCTGATAGCTAGATTCAAAACATTTCGTGATACAAAACAATCATCTTTTAGATTAGAGGTCAACCCTTAAGAAACAACATGATCTTTGGCGTCTTCTGTCATTTGAACAAGCTAGCAATAATTATTCTGATCTGTAAACATCTAACATAAAAAATAAATTTTATGTTTACTAATATTATGTCAATGGAGTAGGTAATATATCTATTTTTGAAACTGTTATTTCGTGGTAGGATTGCATTTTAATGTGATAGTCAAAAAATCTTATAATATTTTTCCAATTATATATGTAAAATTAAGTACTTTCGTTGGAGTGAGGCATTATAAACCCTTAATTTTATATTGGAAATAATGTATTCTATTGCTGCCATTAAAGTATTGATATTATTTAAAATAAAAAGTTTTTTTGGAAGTTACTAAATATGCAATAATTTTTTTTGAAATAAATAAAACAGATAAACTTGGTTTAAAACCACTTTATTTTCAATATGTTGTCGACCGGTTTCGGAAGCACCTTTTCCATCTTCAGGACAATATTAAAATTGGAAAACAAAAAAATAGGAATTGAAAATTGAACGAATCTAAGTAGTGAATTTGAAAATAAGACTTATTCAATAAAAACGATAACAGTATAATGTACCTAATTAACTATACATAATTTCCTTTTTTCAATACGTATGAGTGTGAACTTATACAATTTGCTACTGATGTTAATTAAGATTATAAAAAATAATCTTTTCAAAACTCTATCTACCTAATAAAGTACCTAATTATAATGTGTTTTAGCAGATATAATTCTAAATTTGAAATGAGCAACTAATATTTTTTTCTTGGCAAGTCAAGTTACATGCCGTGATTTTTCACGGGTAACAAACAACTAGTCAATATGTAAACACATTTAATTTCGATTTTTTTCTGCAAATAACAACAGTTTTCGTTTAAAAGCCATCTATCTGTTGAATAAAAGGCCACATCCGAGTTTTAATTTGCTTGGATTTCTCGTATATCTGCTCCCAAACAGAAATTGGATACCATTTTTTTGGATTCGCTAAATTTCAAACTCTCCCAACAAAAAGCGAATTGGACGTATTGGAAAACTTTGATATTTAATTACTTTAGCGTGGTATTCTGTATCAATTTATCACGGTACATCTGATTTGTAATACCATTATCATTTTAAAATATTTTTTATTTAATTTTTTCTTTTGTACAAAAAGAACTTCTTTTTTTTACTTAATACTAACAGTAGGTAAAATATAAATTGAATAAATGTACAATGTCTAGTTACTAGTTAATGATAATTACCTCCCTAATTGAGAAAGTTCTCGTGCTTATATGTATATATATATTTATTTCGATTAAATAATGACGACCACCTTAATCTAATAAGAGGCATCGTGTAGCATAGTGTTTGTTTGGGCGTTTAGCTTTGCATGTTCTTGGATTAGATGTAGGCCGATGTATACAGATTATAAACATCGTTAGGACTTTATGGCTTTCAAAATGGCGTCGTTACTTTGATGGGATTCATTAAATACTAGTATATGGGATTAGGTCACAGAAAACGTATTGCGTTATTTTAGCGAATAGATTGTTAGAACAGGAAATTAAATTTACCTCCCATCAAGTCAAAAATTAAACTTTTTTTTTTTTACAGAAATTTTATGATAGTTTTTATTTTTTTTGTACTTAGAGCCTTAATTAAATCCAGTATTCAATTATGAAATAACTCTACCTGTGAGTGAGAATATAATACAAAAAAAACTGGACAGAAAATCTATAGGTTAATGGAATTGATTTTCTGTTCAAGAAATAATGTATGTATTTGAAAATGTTTAATTTTCACCAGAAGTACGTTATTTAAATTGACCTTACTTCGGGTAAACAGGCATGCCCACTACATACGTCTATTTCATGAGTATACAATGATGTGAAGGTTCTATAGACACCCTTTAAATTAGAAACATTATTTCTTGTTCGACCTTTTCACCTTAACTTTTTGTAAGGTTCTATCAAATTATTTTATATCGTATTACATAATATTGATACAGAAACTGCTAAAGGCATACAGCTAATAGCTATGTTGTAACCTGTTCTGTGTCGTTTACTATGAAAAAGAGGGATAGGTTACAACGGAGCTCTCAGTGGCATCACCATATAAAAGTTAATTTATAATATAATCAAAAGAACACTTCGTAATTCTTTCCGAATATTAAAATTTTGACAAGGTTAGCTTAATAGGTTTTCAAATGAATCCGTTTGGCAACATTTAAACATTACTTAGGTTAGGTTGGGGCACGCTTGTTGTCACTTTACCACTAAAATACAAAGTAGGCGTAACCAAGACATAAGGCTGTTTTTCAGTGACCTTTGGCAAGGACATACATATTGGAAGTGTATTAATATGAACCATTTCACACAATCTCTGGTGTGTATTGTCAATTCTAATTACACAATCTATTTTATGCAATATAAAATAAAACAATTAAAATTGTTAAAAATAACGTGTCTACGCTAGTTTTATTATAATGTCTTTAGAGCAGAGCAAACTACTTTGAGATTATTAAAAAGTGTTTTACACGCATACAATACTTCATGGAAAATCAACAATCCTATTCTCCCCCTTTTGTAGCTGAACAAATATTTGTTCAAATTTAAATAGGTTTAATAATTACACTCATAGATGTCTCTAACATCGGAATCTGTAATAATAATTCTAATTAATACTCAAGATGTTGCTATCATCGGGATCTGTATTATCATACGGTTCTTAACCGCTTTAATGAAGAAGTGATAATTAAACATTCTTCTTTACCAGAACCTCCTAAGAAGCGACATATTTAAAATTAAGGCTCCTTTGACCTCTGTCTATTCTGATTTGAGGAATTTAATTATTGGAAAAATAACGTAACTTCAAATTCAAAACAACTGTGTTGTTCAGTGATATCGAAATTACACAATATTTTAAAAATGTATGGGTAGGTTATTATTTATCGATATAACTCTTTTTTATGTTCCATCAAACAAACTAATATCATATAATGGGCTATCACAATATACGAGTATATTAACATTACCCATATTATTACTTTAAAATTCCATGTCAATATATTTTTGTCAGTAATCGAACCCTCAACTTACCGATTCCAAATCAAATGCATATTTACGTTACGGAGGCCGTTTAAGATAAATACTTCATCAAGGTTTGATCATCTCGCCTTCCTTTTGCCGTGTATTATAATTACGAGTATTTACCTTTATCGACGTCTCCAAGGCTGATTACTTCGTTCTTATAATGTACGTTTAATGCTTTTGTCGTGACTAAGATTATTTATAACTTTTACTTTACATAATAAAAAAATACACATAATATTTTATACACAGTGTAGATAGGGTGTCTGGTAGTTAATGCGAAATAGTTAAGGACGTAATAGATGAGACATCGCTACATTCCAACATTCACTTTTTCCCATCTTTTTCCCTTCCCCACCTCTTTCAACCTCGCAAAATACCTCAAATTACTTTTCATCAATATAGTTCCACTATATTCCGGCCATCCATATTATCAATATTGATTACATTTTTAAAAAATGTACGGATAAAAAAATCATTTGAACGTCATGTAAAAAAAAACAATTGAAATTGCCTTAGAAATCGAGAATATAATCCACCCAAGATAATAATTCACTCGTATCGTTGCGGAAAAGGCGATTTCGGGGGCGGGGTCTTCTGTAAGAACTATTCCACTTTCTACTAACTCTACATAGTTAATAGCGTATAATGTCCTCCACAGAAAAAATCTCACTTGCATTATTCTTCAATTTTTCATGTAGTAAATGACCATTTATTTGCGGAGTCAAAAATCGAATATTTAGTTATCCATCTCGTCCTTTGCTTGTATTTCAATAACTGACCGTTGAGAGTTGAAACTATATAAAACATATATCTTGCACATCCTCTCTTGTCTTACGTACTTTAAAGGCTGATTCACACCAACGTCCGGATCCGCTCAGTGCCGATATTGTTCCGCAAGAGAACTTATTGATATAGTATGAATATCAATCAAGGAGTATGTGCCAAGACAAAGTTGTATGGCAGTATATACTTCTGCCCACCCTTGTGATATTTAACTACTTATTTAGTTAAATAATTATTTTTAAGTGTAAAAATACTTACAACGCAGATTTTTTTTTTAAACCATTTTTTTATCACTAAATAATATTTTTAATAATTAATAATTAAAAAAATGGTTTTTAATAAAAAAGATCTGCGATGTTAGTATTTTTACAATTCAAAATAATTATTTAACTAAGTAGTTAAATATCACAAGGGTGGGCAGAAGGATATACTGCCACACAACTTTGTCTTGGCACATACTCCTTGATCGATATTCATACCATATCAATAAGCTCTCATGCGGAACAATATCGGCACTGAGCGGATCCGGACGTTGGAGTGAATCAGCCTTAATACTTCGCATCAAACACCAGTTATCTTTTATATCGCATGTGCAACTGAAGCGATTTTTTCTAGCACACTCTTGTTCCGTGCGAATTCATTGCAAATTGCCGCGTGTTATTTTTGCCTCTAACTACCAGGAAATGTTATTACCAAGCCCGATTTGAATCTAAATGAAAAAACACGTTTTAAATCTTTCACATCGTTCCTTACTTTCTGAACGGACGTACTACTGCAACACTGGCTCTGAGTTGTAACTCGTAAATTAATTTTATTTACCGAAATAATCTCACCTGCCCCTTGAACTGACAAATAAATTTCACGTTTACCTGTTTGATTATAGTTGAATAACTTGACAACAATAAATCGTAGCTAAATCAACAAATAAAACATCGATTCTTCAATAAGTATTATCTTATCTATGAAGCGAAGAATGTGTTTGTCTGTCCCATTAAAATCTCTTGAACGGTGAGCTATGACGTCAACAAATTTTCATATATTTTGTGTGTATGAAATTCAAAGATCAACCCAGCTATTTAAAGCTCCCAAAGACATTTAGTTCATGAGCTATGAAGCTTTTAAATATGCATTAACTCAAATATATTTTAAATTATTCATTATTATTTTCCAAAAATAGCAATTAAATACGAGCACAGCCAAGTTCTAGCTAGTGTTACGTAAATTAATATAACTACCTATTTGCTGATATGTACCGATCATTGATCAATATACCTACTATAAGGAGAATCTAAACAGTGACAAAAGTGAAAAATTGCAACAAATCTCACACAGGTGTTAAAAATAATATCTTCTGAGATGTTTGCAAGTGAAAATCTGTGTAAATTGTTGTTTAAATGAAACAAGTATTTGACCGTGAAGTTCGAAGAAATTTCTTCATGGATTAGCGTTGGAGTTGTAAGAGAGAGTAGCTAGAAAATGGGTGCCCACGGTTCCAAGGAGCGTCTGTACCGCTCAGCATCAGAGAAGTTTCCGGATAAATACCATGATAAGCTGCAGCCGAAGATCCAGCTACCCGGGGAGAAGAAGTACAAGCCAATCGTCAACAGGGAGAGATTTGGCAGCTTTGGTGTCAGAGGTATCTATGGTGATTATTTTTACTAACAGCAATACAATTGATCATCCCCACTCACTTTTTCAGAAAATATCGAAAACCCTGCTATTTTGGAGCGCGAAAGTCTCTATGTTCCTGATGACTATCTAAGACAGCATCATCGTAGATTATTCTATAATCCTGCTTGTAGGACCACCCTGCCAATGGTTCCGCCGGTGGGGAGGAGTATATTGCTCCTGAAAAAAATCTCTTCCGATATCGACTCATTCTACATCAGTGAGGAGAGATTCCGAAGTGAAATCCTATTGATTCTCGAAAGAATTTCTCCTCATTGACGTGACCGTCACCACTGCCTGTAATTTTTTTGAAATTTTAATATTTACGTTCATTGCAATTTTTTCTTATTTTTTTCCTGTAATTATTTCTTAATTTTTAGTTATTTTCAAATATGGCTGATTTCCTATATGTATTAAACTATGAAAAGTTTTTAATAAATTATTATTTTTGAAATATATATATTATTTCAGATATATTAATCGATTCAAGTTCATTTGGAAAATTTCGATTTAATAAATAAACGAATTAAAATTAATTTGCAATTTTTTATGAACCTGCTCGATAAAAAAAATTCAAATCAATAAGACGACATTGAAATCGTCGTTGATCTCGATTATTTTAAGGAATCAAAAAAAAAATTGTTTTAGTTTTAGAAAGTAAAAATTTAAATTACGGTATGTGGGGGTATACAATTATTAATACAAAACTCCTGATTCATAATTAATCAAGTTTGAATTGACAATAGCCAATCAATGGCTCAATTCAGAGTGGTAAACACTCCGTATCGCTCTGGTGAAAGACCACCATTCAGAAACATTGCTTGAAGTGTCTTTAGCCGTGTTTGGGAACCAAATCTGAATATCTGGCTACTTCCCCATCCTTCTCTTTCAATCGCCTTCCCTTCCCCACTCTTTCAGCCTGGCAAAATATCCCAATTAGGGATGCCATAGTCCCACTGACTCCGAAACAGTTAGGACTCTTATGCGGTAATCACACAAAAAAAGATTTCGGACGGGTTCCTCAACATGGTTTATTTAATCTCCAAAAATGACGGGGCTGATGTATTGTTTCTGATTATCGATGATAAATAACTTTACCGCATTATTTGTCTGTCAAGCACGTGGCACCGATGTTACCTATTGTAACTTTTTATTTATTTCTAATAATATAAGTAACATGAAATAGCTATACCAGACGATGCGTTTGAGGAAATCGGTACGCGTTAAGTTAATACTTGTGAATAAGTAGGTTTATGGAGTTATTAAAGCAATACGTAAAAATCGTGGAATACTTAACAAACTATTGTACCGAATACCTCATATATATTGCATGCTTTTCAATTAATTTAGCCTGTTGTGAGGTTACACTGATTTGAGGTTATTTGGGTTTAGGGTATAAGCATTTTTCGGTTTAGTTTTCCAACGTTCTTTATTTTGTATGATGATACAAGTATGTAAGTATATAAGTATATATAAATATAAAAATATATATAAGTACCCTTAAGATTCAACATGTCAGCCAATTACAAAATTAAATAAATTATACATAACTTTTACAGGGAAAGGTTATGGTACGAGATGATATATTTTATATTACGATTCAAGATAATGTGTACGGTGTGAATCAGGTCACCCGTGCCAGACTTGTTTCTCGGGAATGTGACGTGGCATGAAATTAGGGAGAGAATTACATCATTAGTGACCACACAAAGAATTAAACATTGGTGTTGGTTTAATTTTCGGAACGAACCAAAAATAGGTGCCCTTACCTGGTTACAGTTTTTAATTACCAGGATATCATTGGACAGAGCTTTGAAAAACAAACTTTGTTCAATGAGCTCTTCTGGATTTTAGCATACGTTGTAATGTCTTGCTTCGCGGACTGTCGCACTAATGTGTATTTAAAACTGCCAGTAGCTTGTAGGACTTCTATGCGGTTCGGTAACGTGCAGGAGTTACGAATACGCTCCATCGTTATCTCTTGTTGTTGTATTATGTTGCAAACAATGTCTACCCGCCCTCAGAAAATCAAATCCACGATAGTCAAGTATTGATATCAGGCGGCCATGTCTTAGGCCTTTTAACTCTCAATCTATCGTCAATCTAACATCCACTAGGCCGCAGATTTTTTTTTAAAACCAGACAAAATAAATTTTTATTAATGCATCAATGATCTCGTTTAAAAAAAAATGGCGTTGTAAGTTTTTTTACACTTCAAAATAATTATTTTAACCAGTGTTAAATATCACAAGGGTGGAAGAAGGATACTGCCTGCCTTTGTCTTGGCACATACCCTTGATTGATATTCATACCAATCAATAAGCTCGATCTGACATCGCGGAACCGACGTTGGTGAATCAGCCTTAGGCCTTTCAAATCTCAATCTATCGTCAATCTAACATCCACTAGGCCACCAGACAAAAATGGTGCATCAATGATCTCTTTTCCAGTATGGTTTCTTTCAGGAGTTTTTACCAGTGCCACATGAAGTAAAAACCTGCCTTGATAAAGCTCCAAAACCTCTCAATCTGACATCTGTACTGGGTTTTTTCTCTGAATTTTTATACTATCACAACTGTTTACAGCTCGTAACCTCAAATCCAATACGAATTATAGGGTTTGAAGTGTCCATTTAACTGTAAAAAAAATACCGCATGGTACCTTATTGTTCACTCCATAGTTTTTCAATTGTTCGATTTGATAAAAGATTGTTGGTATTTGAAGAAGCTGGGTCTTAACCACTGGTATTACAAGTAAAACATGGGCTAAAAATAGTGAATTTCTAATGTGTTCCAGATTTGTTATCATCGTCATTACTTGAATAGATTACGTAGAAAGTAATGAAAACATTTTTTATTAGTTCTATGGATGTCGACAATGACAGAAAATTCAGTGAAAGCAGTTAGTTAAGTGGCTACGGGCTTCTGATCATATTGCACTTGTGTGCTGTGTGCAATACTTTCACTGCATGTGCACTGTGTACCTACTTTTCACTGAACGAGTGATTGATTTAGATTGACAAGTGTTCCTGGAGTTGTGTTTTTCTAGTCATGTTTTTTTTTACATTATGCGCTCATGTTGGCGGTAAAAGTTTATTTTCAGTTGATTCTTAGCAGTAAGCTCTGGTAAAAAAATCGAATATTCATTAGTTTTTCGTTACGCTCCTCCGTTGCGTTTATTATAATTACATTAGTGTGCTTTTCAGAAAGTTTTCCTTTATAATTGCAATAATTAGTTTTGTTACATTCCTTCTTCATTATGTATGGTCGGTCTATTCCTGGTGTTGCTCGGAATACAGTTGTTAATGTAATTTAAAATAGATGAACTGTTGGTTTTTAAATAAGTATTTTACGTTTACGTAAGTCATCAACTCGTTAAGCTAACGATTTTGTAAAATTTGGTTCAATTGCAACTAAGCAAAATTAGGAAAAAAATGCCAATCAATATAATATGCATATTTTTCTAGTGGGGTATGGCTATGCCAGGGAATGGTAGGGCTTTATATTCAGCTGTGTGAACTAAGCTTATTTAAGTATTAACCTACTCTTCTGATATATTTATATTATATGGAATACATTGAAATATTGTTGATGTTTATCGTTTGTTATTTTAAAACTAGTTGTTACCGTGAATAAATTACGGGATGTAACTTGACTTACCAAGATAAAATATAAGTTCCCGTTTCAAATTTAGAAATATATCTGCTAAAATACATTATAAGTAGGTTAATAAAGTCATTAGGTCGGTAGGGATTTGAAAAGATTATTTAAAAAAATGATAATTTTAACTAACACCAGTTCATAATTTGAAAAGCTCGAAATTATTTGAAGGAAATTTTATCGGAACTTTAAAAACGATTGCCTCATTAATAATACCACAACTAATTTGAAAATCCTTAAAAATAGTAATTAAAATTAATTATGAGAAGATTTTTTGGTTGGCACTCTTCTGTATCGTGTTTCATCGCCATTACATCGTTAAGAAACGTTTTATTCTAATATACCTACGATGATAAAATCCACTTTGGACCTTTCTGAATCATTATGCGAACAAATTCGGTAATAAAATACAATGGAATCGTAACTTTAACCTTTAACCGACCCCATTAAAGCATAATAGCTCAGAAAATTCGCGAAAACATTATTCCGAACATTTTCCCAGCAACAACAATGCCGGTCCAAATTCGCAATATTGTAATTTATTAAATGATTCAAGTACAACGTTACGATACCATTGAAACGTCCAGATATTCTGTAACATTATAAAAATACCGATATTTTGGAAAGGTTACGTGTTGTAATATATTGGTTCGTTGAGGGGCAATCACCTATTAATTGGATTAATGGGTTACTATGACATTATCGTAGTCTCCACAGCTGAAACATATAATGTGAGTAAATAAGTCAAGTAAAGTGTCTGAGCTTTTACGCCTGAATCGCTAAGGTACTCTAGCGTAATACTGATAATAATTTCAAAGATTGGGAAAAATTTCACGTTGATAAAACGGTTTTTGGAAACTCTCTGGATGACATCACTACTTAGATTCTATTGCAGTAGTACATCTAAAGCCATGACTGTACAAGTATGAAATGTATCAGACCATTAGACTTTCAAACGCCTCCATAGAAAGTTCTATTCGAGCTTTTTGCTGACTGGTTTGTATTTCGTACGATTATTTAATTGGAAAGATCGGCAAAAATAATATGGAGTGCTCCTCAAAGCAAATCGGAAAATTAAAATAATAAGACGGAAGCTTTTACGTACTATTTGGTGAATGCAAAGTAGACGGCTTTCGTAAATCCGGATTTAATAAAGCTAGTATCGGATTAACTTAAAGCACTTTTTAAATAATTTGTGATAATTATTGTTCACTTATTCTCTCTTCTTCGTGCTGGGATGTACGCATCAGGAAATGAATTTTAACTATCGTATATTTTGTATGAAATACTTTCTTTTAAAAGCAAAAAATCTAAAAAGCTGTCATGGGGAGTTTTAGTAATTAATTATTTTATTTAATACTTTATAGAATCTTCGTTTATGAAGAAGGAATCGATTTAATTCAGTCATAAACGAAGTTGAGGGCAAACTAAAGTAAAACGGAAGAAACCACAATAAATTGTTTTGAAATGTATTAAAATTTCGTGTACATAAGAAAAAAAATACCAATTTATAAAAACATGTCAAAATTTTCTTGAAATGGCAACGAAGGGAACTGACTAACCTTCGATATATTTATCTGTTCAAGTGTCCAGATCGATTTATTAATCTTTGATTGCTTGCTTTGTATAATATTTGTGTTTATTATGTTGACATTTGCAACTCGAAACCTACATACAACATTAGTAGAGGAACATTTTGGGAAAATGTTTTATTGGGTGAATGTAGGGAAGTTTGTTTTACATACTTTTTATTGGATTTATTTTTCACACAATTATTTTTGTTTTTCCCCAGGAAACTCCAAGAAGCGCGATGTGTCTCGTACGCAGGCCCCGAGCCCCCAGGCGGCCCCCCCGCCAGCGCCCCCCGCGCAGCCATTGGTGAGCCAGCAGGCCCCCGTCGTCGCCCGGTCGCATCTGGCGCCACCCCAGAAGACAAATGGAATTATAGGTGAGTTGTTAATGAGTTCAATTTAATGAAAAGGTTACTCTTGTACTTTTAATTTTAATCACGGATTTGATGTTATTTTCTCAGTGATTATCAAGGACCAGAACCCCTTCTTGTGAAAAAGTCACAAACCTCATAATTTACTAGTGGAAATCATGGAAAATACATTATTTTTCTGTGAAAAGCACATTGTAGATATTGTTTGCTGGTGCAAACAATGGATCATTTTCGTCGTAATATTAATTACTGAAAGAATATTAGCAATCTTTAAAGAATATAAAAATAGAAAAAGACGAAGAGAATATAAAATTAGGTTGTGACTGGGATACGAACCCGGATTCTTCGCACTATCCGGGCTTATTCGTTTATTGTCATTTTTAACAATCACATACTTTTTGAAAACTATTAATATTTTTTTTAAAAATATTTTTGGCCGCAATCTTTATAATCACGAGCAATGTTCTATACGAACACAATAGCAAATATAGATGGCGTCATGGATAGAATTGTTCATTTTTAATTTTTATGAAAGATCCATTACTCGTGAAAATCCCCGACAAGATATTACTTTGTCCGTGGAAAGCACAAAGCAGATATAACTTACTTGACGGTAAACGTCCACTAGTAAAAGCTCACGAGCCCGCGCGGAAACTATCTTGAGTTATTGTTTTTTTTTGCATTTTAAAAGGCGCCGAAATTTAAGCTATTCGAGGCGCAATTTGGTTTAGGGCCGAGATATCTGGCCACTACTGAATTTGGACGCTATATCATGCATGCGTTTAATATCAGAAAACTAGCCCCGTTCTTTTTGATATTTAGTCATGGTTTTAGCTCGATTATTTTATTATATATTCTAGAACCTTCAGTAACTATCAGGCATTCATTTGATGAATAACATTCATCAATTCAAAGAGCACCGATTTAGTGAGGAAATAGGTTGGAATTAGAATTTCTGATGGATCGGGAGTAGGGCAAGGTACTCAGTCGACATAATTACTTGGAAAATTATTAGTGTTCCAGCCTTCTGGTTCCACAAGATTGTCTCCTCCAACCCCCAACCTCCAACTTCCTCCCTTCGACTCGCGGTTAGGGAAAGCCTGACGAGGTTTGCGTAGAAACTCTGAATTCTGATAAGCTTTAATCCCGACAGTGAAAATATCGACTTTCGGAAACAATTCTCCGAATATTGTTTAATATTTAATTTGCTGTTCCTTTCTGGCAGTTATTTAATAAAGTTCAGTAATGAGATTTATTTTAGCAATCGACATCCTTTTGGATTTATTATTCTGTACTTTTACGGAGAAATGTCCTGAAACTAACATTAATTTTATTCTGGCTTGATGGCTCTCACCTATCCAAAAGCCGCCGTTTTTTAATGTCTATTTCCCGACCAAGGACGCCATTCAAGGATATTGAAAATTCGACACTCATCTGAACCGCCATCATGTTTGAGGTCGTCATCAAATCTGCAATTAGCGCTGTTTTGATTTTTCGTCATTTGAGCGGCCCTCTTTAACCGCTGATATACGTGACGGGCTATTTAACGGTGAATCAAACAATTCAACTTGTAAATTTGACAAACCGCTCGGGGGTTCAAACAACTGACCGTTAGTCGTGCTACGCGCCCAACAATACCCATATCAAAAATACACAGGAATTATAAGTGTTTTGTGAATTTTACTGTCATTGATCTATGGAGGCATATATCTCGGCACGAATAAATCGGCAACCAAGATTCGTCATCGTCATACTGACTCCTCGTTCTTTTGTCCAAACTCAAACCAAGGTCAAAATACTGACACATACTCTGATCAATTATCTCCGATACGAAAAAGGTGTCGGTTCAAAACGACTTCTGTCGCAGGACACCACAAATACAAATTAAAAGACTGTCACATTACGTTTTTGACTTACTCGTACTAGTAATTCCGACCAGTGGAGCAGAAATTGGTCGGACCAGTTTCCATATTGGGTCTGGATATGAATTAGCATTCAGCCTTGACTGTGGTTATGGAGGTGTCTGGTTACCGCACTGGAGAGAGAAACCGGCAGAAGTGTGTTGTTGGTGTCCTTGTTAGCTCGAAGTAAGGTCAACTTTATCTTACGTTCACTGGCCGGTCTGGAGCTTGGGAGTCGAATGGTCTTGTGCAAATCAAGTCGGCATAGGTCACACTTCTAGGGATCACCTGTTCAGTGGGTTACTGTGCTTGCGGAGCGATACACGTTGCGGTCGCGATCTTGACCTCCCGGGGTCGTGGAACGGGAAGAGACAGACGCCAGTCACGAACTTCGTGACAGTCTTCCGTAATGCTGCGAACCGTGAAGTGATCATCATGAGAACCGGAGAGGAAGCACTGTTCCGATGGAACTGGTGCCGCGGTGTAACGCCTAACCTAAATTGATAATTATTACAATTTCCTACTTTGTATGTTCCCACTTCTTTACGTGCATAATAAATACATTTGGTTATTATCGTTAGTCATTTTTCTCCTACAGTTAAATATCTTGCGTTGGCTATCTACGTTTTATTTGCGCTTTTTGATAGAGTTCATCTGATAGGGATAAAAATGTTTAAATTCTTAAATGCGTTTTTGGTTATTTAAGCCTAAAAGTTCGAAAGTTATCATTTTTTATTAGTTATCGTCAATTTATATCAGTTCAGTAGCCTAGTACGTTGTTTGTTACCCAGTTTCGCCCCGCAGTAAGTATATTTAGGTATTAATAGATTTAAATACAATATTTTGAAATTAGTTAAAATAATATCCTAAACTTCTATACCTTTTTCATGTAAAGTACCTACGTTCCGAACTGGAAATAGTTGTGTAAACATGAAAATTTCAATCAGAAAGCTGTGCGAATTTCATCTTACAACATCTTTTAAGGCAGTGTCGTCATTCAGCGGATTTTTAATGGTACCTCGGAAAACACTTGTAAAAATAATAATTTGGAAATCTCTTCTTAAATCTCCTCATGAAATATACTTCGTTTTTCAACAATGTGTTTTTGAATATTTAGTTGGTAGTGGTAATTGTTTTTGTGTTTATTTTGTAGACCCCTAATATTTTTAATACTAAATATTGTTTTCTAAATCTATTTTAACAGTTCTGCTATTTATGGTCACAGCGCTCTTGAGGTGGTTTTTTTACAAAAAACGGCGCTATATAAATTATCCGAATATCATTATTATTACTAGGCACGACAGCTGTTTTACCTTTCGTAGACATTGCCAAACTGTGGTGCCTCGGGCGTGGATAGGGTTTTCACGGACACACCTTTTTACATCCATTCATAACACATGACGACATAATGTTTTGTTTATTTGTATAACCACTTTTTCACGGTATTGTTAAAACAAAAATTTCGATATAACCTCAAAAACCGTTGAGTTATGTCGCATAACAAAACGTAGTGGGCGGAGTCGCCGCAGACGCGGGAGACGGAACACATGCTTACATACCTAAAAGTGTTGCGATATTATGTGACAACTTGTCTTATCTCTTTCTCTCTCACGGTTTACGACGTAAACATCCGGAGAAAGTGATTTATCGTAAATTTGTATAGGTTAGGTAAATTTTTTTAGCTCTCTCTCCATATATATTCTTACTCCAAGGTTTTAACTCTACTTTAATCTCCTGTAAATGTTCCCAAGTACATTAGAAATAAAAAATGTTTTTGTAACTACAGAATATATTACGATATTTTTTGTTAGAATCCCGCTGTTACCGAAATCGCATGACGCATCTGCTACGATTTATTATACATGTTTTCGGGGTCTAAAACATGCGTTTAAAAACGTTAAAATGTTGCTGCTTTTTACTCATGCATTATGGAAACAAATGTATTCAGTCATAGCCCAATAAATCTCTACGTAAGTACCAGCAAATACCCTTGGGTACGCCATACTTTTCGTGGGACAGTTTCACGTAATGCCAATACTTCTCTTGGGGCACAATGATAGGTAGATACGTCATGTAGACATGTTTGGTTTAAACAAACTCGATATCGTTAATCTTTTATAATCAAATAATAAAAACTTATGGATAATTTGCATAGCGCCGTTTAGTGTAAAAAAAAACTCAAGACCACTGTTTCTCTTCATACTTAAGAAAGGACATAAATGCTCCTGCCACTGAGAGCTTCATTTCAATGTCTCTTTCTGTCACATACGTAGTTTATGAGAAAAGGGAGTGGTACCGGTTTCAATTTAGCTATCTGCGATATGCTTATACGTAACAACCCACCTAGATATGCATATCTATTGCTTATCAATATCGATATTAACTATTTTAGTTTTCTTTATTCCATTTTGTACATCAACGAGTGAACAACGACAAAAAAATACTTTACAAAGTGTTTACGAAGTTTATAAATAAATACTCTTGCGCTTAAAAGTAAATTATTTCGACAAACTTTTGCAGAGGAAATATACTTAAATGCGCTGTCTTTTTCTCCGTATAGAATGAATTCTTTTAAAACAATTAGAAGTACACCGTTTTGTGGCATTCACCTCCAGTTAACGGATCAACTGCTCTAATCCGCTGAACTATCGAGACGACCCACATTATTAAAAGTGAGTACATATAATATTTATTGTTTTAAAATCTTTCGTGTTCGGCCACAAAAAGACGCCGGGAACTTTGTAACTCTCAATATGAACAGCCCTTGTTAAACTCATTTCCTTTGTTTAGAAATTTGCGTGGTTACCAAGGGAGTTTGTTTCATTTAATATACTGCATTAAGCCAGTTATGCGAACCACGTAAGTCACGTAAATTTGTTATTTTTGTATTAATTTGGTATCGATTGAATGTACCCCATACCGGGTCAGATGGGGTTAACATCTCACAGCGTGAGCCGAATGATGGAGGGTTGTTATATCATGAAAAATATTATATTTCGGGTTATAGTTTAATGCATGGATCATCCCTTCACCTTTTTACGAGTCGGTATATAAATATTAAAGATTATGTAAGGTCAGAAAAAGGGGTCAGCAACATAACGATAAATAAGGAGGTAACTAGCTTTATAAGTCGTTATATTAGCCATGGCCTGGTCAAATCACTATGATATTGACTGTGTTTAGGTGAAAGGTTTTATTCCACATTTTTTGCAAGAAAATTTAGGCCTTAGTGATAGCATAACGGTCATGCTGTTATGCTTAACACCTGATCATAATTTGATCAAATGCTGAAACGGGCTGATAATCGTTGGTTTACGGGGGCGATTATTTGAAGTGGTAGCGGTGAAAAAATTATAATGGCGCTAATCATCGATTTGCGACAGTGCAAAATGTGACAGTGGTTCAAACCACTAGGTCTATGTTTGCTTGCAAACAATGTGGGATAACGCCTTTGACCTAAACACAGACGAAATACATTCGTCATAAAAAATATTTGTGTGTTTTAAAATATAAAAATCGGTGATAAATGAGACACAATGAGAGTTCTGAAAAAACGATAAAAAATCCGGATAAATCATTTTTATAACATTCCAGTTGATAATATTTGGCTTCGCCCAAGTTAAACACCTTAAAAATATTATTTTTTATTAAACCAACCCGTGAAAAATTACAGGGCTTTACGAAATTATGCGAATTACTAGACTTCCAATGTAATCTGACAGCAATCAAAAACTAAAGATCTGACATTAAAAGATCACACTCGTACATATGTACCAACGTACGTACTTACAAAGGAAATTATTTATTGAAAATAATGAAATATGTGTTTTACAAACAATAATGGGTAGTCTTATTTTCGACAGTATCATCTTATCAGTCAATCATTTGACCACTTAGTAGCTGAGTGAACAAACGCGTCGGATTCCCATCCGGGCGTCGTGGGTTCAATTTTTCTGCTAGCTAAGCCCTCCAATACTGCACAAGCAACATTTTTCGCTTATTATGATGGTAGTTAGAGATGGAAAGGACATAATTGAGAACTGAAATCCAGTAAACCCAGAAATTCCGGACAGTAAAAACCTGTGCAAGTTTCTTGATGTCAGAGCTCACAATTCGAGAGATTTTGCTGCTTGTTAAGCTACTATTTTACAGAGTTAAATTTGTGTATTGGTCATAGTTTAAATGTACCCAAATTATTGCCGAGTATTTTTGTATGGAAAGTGCATGAGTGGATTTGCAGTGAAACTTGTCGCACGTAAGAGTGAGCTTTGCTGGTGCTTTCGTTAGTGACTGCAATCAATATGCAATTCACGTTGCTTGCACTCTGCTGCACATAGTCTTTAATTCCTTTCAAAATTTCTATAATCCCGTGGAAGTAAATAATCCGTCTGTTGTCGGTGGTGGGATAAACCAGGGCTTACCAATCCAGTGGGTCCGCCGCACGGAAAAATAATTGAAAATAAAGCTTTACCATTCCAAACCTAACCCAAAATAAGATGAGCTTCCTGAATTAACTTAAACGATAAGATGGTTTTAAATATAAGAGTGTTTATTACACATTAGTAAAAAAAATCGTTTTAATTAGTCAACGTGCAAACTATTAAGACTAAGGATGTTAAGTGTGTCAAATTATCCAATGCCTAATTCAAACTATCCAAAAAAGGTTGGTGATATCAATTTGCTACTATCGTATCTATAAAAATAAAAATGTTTACGCTCGCCGGCCTGGTATTGGTTTTTACGGAAGTTTTTCTAGGACCATATTTTTTAAAGTGAATTTCCAGGAGTATTCCAATTATTCCCTAATATTCCCTACATTCTAAAAAAAATATCAATATTATAACTCGGCGACTCTTGATATTTTGATGTTCTGATTAAAAAAGTAAATTATGAATTTATGATTTTAAAACCTTCAAAACTTATTTCCACTTATCTATTTTTGACCGGATCAATTTCACCTTGCAACAGGCATCTTCCTGGTCTGGTCAAGAATATTTAAATGTAATTATGTTATGAAGGTTTTTAAATCATAAATTGATATTTAAGTGGAATTCCACCACGTAACATAACAAAATAAAAATTAGAAAGGCTCTGGTGAAAGACCATTCAGAATCGAAACGTTGCTAAAAATGGAAATATACATGTTTGATGACCAGATCTATCTAACAGCACGCTGTTAGATGGATCGACTTGTCAACTTTCTTCCCATCTCCTTCTCCTCTCCATCACCTTCAGCCTCATAACGTAGGTAACCCAAATGGGGATGCCGCAGTTCAAAAGGCAAAAGTAGTCTAGCTATGTATTCATGGAAAAACATGGTATGACGGAATTATAGTGTTGAGATCCTAAAACAATGAAAAGTCGTACAATCGCGAATACAGCGAGGGGGGGGGGAAGCGAAATTCACGGTTTCACATTTCTGGAGAAAACTTCAAAAACTCCCTGGAACCATCTATTTATCCATACGTTTCATGAGAAATTTAAAAATAGGCGCTACCAACATTTTTTCTCATACAGGGTTTTCGAATCAGAATTGCCGCAAACGTTTTGATTTATTATTTTGACAAGTGGGCCGTCTGAAAAATGGGCCCGCGGGCCGCGGGTTGTGCGTCGCTGATCTAAATGCAATAATTCGATTCATTCAACATTTTTACAGTTGCACGAATATTGTTTCAGGTTAAAAAAAAAACGCGTTCACACTTCTCATAGATGTTTTATACTAGATGGTTATACTTACTTAAAAAAAATGTATTGTGGGTTAATAATGTGTGTACGTTTGTATAATTTGTGTATGTGTATTTATGTTTGTATAATTGGTGTATGTTTCTGTAATTTGTGTATGTGTGTATAATTTGTGTATGTGTGTGTATAGAGTTCTGCGCCAACCAGACGCATAGCCACCAGAGTGTAACAGGAGCACCCGATAAATAGTTATGCAACTAACTGGAGCATCACTTGTACGAGAGAATGACTTTTACCTCTATGTACTGCAGGCACCTGCAATGCCACCAACTTACTTTTGCTCTGTGTCCGTGCCATGCATTGTCGAGAGTAAAGAAATGTATAGGAGACAATAAAGCGTACTTTAAATAATTTTATCAATTTATTTGAATTCATTGCAATTGTTTGAATTCATTCATTGTTTGTTTGCAAGTCAATGGATGTACTAAACACTTGCCTATTACGATGTAATGTAAGGTTAGGTTAGTCAAACCTATTATATATGCTTTATCTCAACTATGAACAAAACAGATATCTGTAGTACCAAAAACTATCAAATGGTTATCTCTGGTGTATTGCAATTTTCACAGATTTTTCTTTCTGTATTTTTAACTATTTTAAGCTGTTAACGTCATCATACGATATTTAACGTTGATTCATCTGTTTATAATACGCCATTTTATTTTTTAATTTAAAATGTTCTGAGTTTTTTCATATTTACTGTCTAGAAATGTATAAGTGTGTCTATGTTCATATCAACATAAAAGCATCACGAACAGAATATGAGGGTTCTTCTAATATGGTGGGAAGCACAAAGGCCCGTTAACCTCATACTGTAAAATTCATCTAATGGAGCGACAATCGTGGGAAAGCCGGAGCATGGTGCGAAAGAGGTGAAAATTATACATGATTTTTTTTTTTAAAGTAGAATTTTATAACTAACTACGTTTGTATATACTTTACGGCGTCGAGTTTGAAGATTTAAAAAAAAAACTTGTTCCTCACTATTATTAGTATCTTTTTTATCGTACACTATAAGGACTCAAAACTCACCAACTTTAAAAAAAAGTTTGCGTTTACCAAAAAAAGTTTTTTGCATAGCTTATTTACGTACATTTTAATTGGAGCACTAAGCAAAAAGAATGGCGTAGTTGTTTTTAATATGCAATTTTTTTTTTCTGTGCTGAATATCTGTAGGTACGCCAATGGTTATCCCGCTGGTAGCGCCGTTGTAGCCTCTCCTTCCTATCATAAACGACGTAACAGAAATATAGGTTACAACGGAACATTCCGCAGTGGGACCATGTAGGGGTGGACATGATTATTTCAGTAAATTGATAATAATATCTAAATAACTTCTATATTTATTTATACATTTTTTCGCTGGTGTAAAATTCTGTGTATTTCTTTCTCCGCCACTGCTTTACAAACACACTTTTTCTACCACAATATTCTTCGCTACAATGCGTATTTGTAAGACTTAATTAAGCTCATACCTGTTAGTATCACCCCGCATCGTTTTGCTTGGGGGATATTCAGTATTCAGTGGTATATTCACGCTTGGCCGGCTGGGAGTCGAACCCGCTACGGCTCCGTTATGTTCTCATGCTCATCTTTAGTCTCTGACGCGTCTTCAACCATTGCACTACCTACTACACATACCACACAGAGCAGTAGTTACGTACGTTTAACGTGTGAAATGTGACAACAAACCGTTCACTTTTATAAAAAATCTCTAAAAAATGCGTCACGGTTTAATTGTTTATCGTAATTTCTCTTAATTTTTTATAAAGTTTTGTTTTTGAATGTTGTGACATTTCTTTTACAAACTGTGTGAGATGGTTTGCTTTACAAAACTGTGAACATCTGGTGAATTACCTGTCTCAATTTGTAATTGATTAGTTTTTCGTAATTTCAATGAACTTTTCGAAAGTATCTAACATTATTTGTGTGTTGTGATAGCTATTTTGGAAGCTGAGTGATTGTTTGTAGTGCGTAATCTTGCGTATTTTATACCTCTACTTGTAATTTTTAAATTAAATTAAATTGTGTCAGAAAGCATAGTGGAAAACGGAATGAACGTAATTACAAAGTGTAATGTTTGCAACCACCAAAGTTAAAAAACACTCGTAAAATTTAATGATTTAGTATTCCCGTTATCCGTTGAGTGAAAAATGCCCTGAAATGAAATTGTTTACTGGCCAGATCACCAGGTTGTCTCAACCTTCATCTCTCCACACTCTTACTTCTGCCTTATGAGGTTGCTGTGTTCACAATAAAGATATAATGTGTTAATTTATCGAAGGAAGCAATTACTTTGTAGCTTTCAGTTTATATATATACGTTCCTGAAGAAGGTTAAGTTTAATCGAAACCGGTCGAATTGTTATATGTGTATAAATAAAGTGGCTTAAAACTAAAATATTTTTTATTTAAATTATATAATGTGTTACTTAAGTGAAGTGAATAATTTAGGAATAGTGCAATTCCAAAAATAATCATTGTTGCTGCTAAGTAAAATTTACGATAAACTTTTTACGAAACTAAGAAAATATTCGCCATGGGTAAGCGATGTAAATGATAAAATGAATAATGTTGACATATTTTATAAATAAATATTTGTGTTATGGATTTCAATACGAATAGTATCCTTTACCAACCTAAATGTGGAAGAGTTGCTTGTAAATATATTTTTAATGTCTTAAATATTTCATTATGTATGCCTATACTCTCATGCCTATTTTACATGACAAAACGTACCACTTAGCATACTAAATCAGTTAATAAACAAAAATGAAACATCAAATATATGTAGGGGCAATAATGGACCTTTACAGTCCATGCAACTATGAAACAATCCGGTCTCAGTTAATCAATCATTTCAACTGAAATTAGCCGATGGTTGAGTTAGTCGTTATAAAGGTAAATATAAATGCATAATGCTTACAATTATTAATTAATATAGCAAATAGTTACATTTTAATGACTACACATTACCTAATAATGATATAATGTTATCATTATCATGTTCAATCCATACATCGGCCTATTAGGTTATTTAGCTTGTCGGATTTCAGCGTTACGAGAAAATAGGTAAACAGTGCTGCCGTAACGAGAATTACACGATTTTACACTAATTAGCTGCCTATAAAATTGCATATTATTACGTTTTATAAGCCTGCACTTCATCACTCTATTATAATTTAATTAAATATTAATAAAGACAGAGAAAGCTCTTCGAATTTCACAACGCTAGAGAACTCACAGTTCGAGAGATTTTGCTGAAAAAACAGTTTCTTCTTTATTATATTGGTCTTTGTTTCTAGCAATACACATTTCAATGGGTCATAAATTAATTCACTTTAGTTTTCCAATCAATATTGAAAAACAATGCAAAAAAATAGTGTTTAAATGGCTTGAACAACACAACTTCAAACTTAGTTAGTTTTGTTTTTTATAATTGATGCTAACTGTAGGTAAATGATTATTTATTAGTAATTCATTGATTTAGCATATCCGTATACAAATAGAAAATTAAAAAGACGTGATAATATTATAAAAACATAACAATACAAAACAACAAAGAAAATTCCACTGATTTTACAAGGTCTTTTATCGTTCAATAGTAAACCGCTTAATTCAATTTTACAAGTTATTTTTTAACTATCATGTCATGCCTTTCGTTATAAGTCAGCAGAGTCCTTGAATTATAATTCCCTTTCCGGGAAATTTATTGACATAATTTCACGATTTTATTTACAATGACGTGTTAATGGTAACTGAACGGTATTGATTGCTAGCCAACTTTTTATGCGAGAAAGGTTTCACAACATTGTAATGCTGTGTTCAAAGACATAACACGGTTTTCGTGTGATTTTTTCTCTAGCGTTAACGATGCGCGTAGGTACTCGTATGAAACAGAGCCGGATTAAAATACTTAAAATTTCTATCTCTAAAAAACACGAATATTTTAAAAAGTTTATGATCATAACCTTCCAGTAAAAAACGAGCTAGAACAGTTCACAAAAAAAATGTTTCTATCAAATATCTGACGGGAAAAATAATCTATGCGTCAGCATAAAAAATAATGAACGCTTCCTTACAAATAGCAGCCTACAATATGTGAAATAAAGCAGCGAAAACTCTCGAACAAAGACATCTGGTATCATGAAATTTGCAGTGATTTTAAGGCCCTCAATGACACGACTACTTTCACGGCTTAATATACATCGTGAGTTATAAAGCTTTAAAATATGTATTTTTTAAAAACTGTGAATAAAAAACAAGATGTCACTTTGTTGGCTTAATTTTATTTATTTTTACCTAAAATAAAATAATCTCGAAAAATTAACCTGTAATCTCTGGCGAAGCCGGGTTATAAAACCAGTATACAATATTCAAATCAAAATTTGAGATCAAGTCCTTACGAAGTCACAGAGATTTGTTAAAATCCATATAATATCGATGGCGTTGCATACAAATATAATGTACTAAGGTGTTATTTCACCACCTATAAGTAACTGTCGATTAGCTTTCATGATATAATGAAATACCCCGATAAGTGCGACGGGATAATTTTCGTAGAAGTGTACTTCATGTTTAGTATGAGGTTAAAAGTAACATAATTCGAATTAAAATTGATATTTAATTCTACGATATGTAAATCTCACATGAAACATTTATTTACTAAATAAATCATCGTGAGAGATGCGTTATAAACGCTGTAATAATTGTAAACTTGTTAACCGTGAATAATAAAGGGATGTAACTTGAATTACAAAGTAATCTGACAAAGCGATCAAAAACTAAAGATCTTACAGTCACTTAATCGTTTTTGTAAAATACCTGTATATTATTGTTAGGTACCTACTTAATCGCTTGCATGGATTTGAAAATATTTTATTAATATTTAATATTTTTCAGCCCCAGTTCCAAATTTGAAAAGTTCACACTCGTACGTATCTACGAATTTAAAATTAAATATAGTTAATTACATTTCTCACAAATGTGTGCGCTATGCTATCGATATTATGTTTCATGGTTTGAGCCCTAATCCGGACCAGTTTACATCTAGTGTTGGGATTTAGGTCAGTAATGTTGTGTTTATGTCACCGTTGGGAGCAGAACATGTGATTTCAACTATTGTTTACTTTACACGACTTGTGGTTATTTCAACACGTAAGCTGTTACTCTAATTTGTTACCGCTGTGCATATACCAGATATTATCACACAGATCATAATGTGTCTATAACACTATGGTCGCTGGTCACTTAGATAGATTTACCGACCGAGATGCAAATAAGGACCAACCAATAACAACGAGAAGAGATTTCGTTGAGAAATGCACCACGGAAATACTCGTATATATTCAAAGAGCTGTTAGTAACTTAGGTATTGCAGTCAGAGTTGACGTTACCACAGTACTCACACAGATGCATTTCTTGCTTAAAGCACGTTTGAAACTTACTATTCGACTTCAGAAAAGAAAATTCAAGTGAAATCGAAAGAAAGTTCATTTTCAATATGATAAAAAAAAACACAATGTAAAACTTACCGAATATTTTTCGTGTTGTTCTTGTCAACTTCTATTGCGCGACCTATCCACAGTTTTGATAAAATTTTCTGAAAAAATCATATTTTATCTCAACTCATCAATTATATATGGAACAAATCAAATGTTTAGTTGGTATTATTCAAACCATATACAGATTTTTTTTCAAGTCTTTGTACGTTAACAATGTATTGCATTACATCGTGTTACTGTGTGTGTGAGTGCTTCCTATGCGAGAGACAAATTTAATGTACATGACAGCTTCGCGCTATAAAGGAATGCTTGAACGCACTATATGCACTTAATTGTTGGTCGCACAAAAAGGCTCAATCAGCACACCAGGAGTAGTTGTTTTCTGTCATACTTGAGAATATATATTTTTTAAAAATTTAAGGAAATCTATACAAGTACATTGTATTAAAATGCGACTGTATAGTGCCATGACAAAATAATATATGACCTCTAGGTACGTTTTTATAAGTTCTTAAGTATGAATTATTTTGTTTCGAACTAGACAGTTGTTTCGCCTATAGGTGTTGTCAATCAAAATATTTAAGAATGCCTTCAGAAAGTGAAACAACATGTTTTTCAGAAACAAAAAAAATCGTAATTGCACTAAGAGATAACCAAAAAATATTTCAGAAATTCTCTGGAGAAAATCATATTCGCAAAACAAAGCACCTCCGTAGTCTATCTACCCACCGAAAGGATTGAATTAATCCAGCATAAAAAGTTTTCACAAGAAAACATTTTAAATGTTCAATGATTTTAGTTATTTTCCTTCGAGGATTTCTGCTAAGCGTTTTAAAGAAATCTATTATGTTAAATCCTATGAGGATTTACATAGAAATACCTTTTTTAATATACCCAAGGCATAAATCTCACTGATCGCCTGTTTCCACAAATGTTAAATCATCCGCGAGGAAATTAATTAAACCGGTGGCATTTTTCTTCGACGAATTCATTAAACGGGCAGTTTATTTCGAAATCCAGTTAATCCATACCGGTTCCGCTCCACACGTGAATAAAAAATATACGATGTTCAAAAGATAAATCACATTACGATGAAGCCAGGAAGTTTTGCACTTGTGTCAATGTTATAAGAATTTGTTGAGAAATTTTAATTTATGATTGAGTAATCGTGTGATGATCGTGAAATTTAGAACTTTGATAACTGTAATAATAGAAAAAATAATTATATAATTGTTGATTATTGTTAATTATAAATAGTTTAAAATTAAATGTTAAAAAAATCTCAAATCAAAGCTTAATGTTTCCGTTGATTGGCTTAAAATGGTTACTTACAAAATTATTAGTAGTTAATCTCCGGTTTAGCCGGAAATCGGACACTCTTTTTGCGAATTATCTAGTACGTACTTACGAGTGTGAACTTTTCAAATTTGGAACCGACAGATGTGTTTGAGGAAATTATCAAATTAAAAAAGAGTTTTTTCAAACCCCTACCTACTAAAGTACCTACCTATAATGTATTTTAGCAGATGATTTAATAATATCAAATTTTAAACTTTTTTTCACTATTTTTTATGACCGGTTTCACCTTATGACGGGCATCTTCAGACTGGTACAATTTGAAGTTAATCAATGGTACATATACTATTAATGTTCGGAATGGACGCTTATTGAGTCTACATCATAGTGAACATCTAGGTGTTTTGTTTCATTGCTGACAGAGGCGGCTTTACAATAACATTAAAAGTAGTTTTATTACCTTCTGAGATAGTATATACGAGTATACCATAGATTTACTTAAAATTGTACTACTACGAAGATGCCCGTCATTAGATGAAACCTGTCAGGTGTTGATAGAAAATAGTGGAATAAAGTTTAAAATTTGGTATTATTAAATCATTAAAATGGAGTTCCACCGCGAGTTAACAGTTTCAAAATTAGAAATAATAATTTAGATTATTCTATATTTGAAATGGGTGGATTAAAGCAACTGTTATTTTTTCTTTTCAGACCAAGTTACATCCCGTGATTTTTCACGGGTAACTAGTTTATATATATATTTTTTGGGTAATTTTCTCTTCTATCTTTATACAGTTCGATTGATATTTCGAAGCTGCGCAACTCATAGTGTAAAAAAACGTTATGAGCTTAAAATAGATTTGTTGATCGATGAATTCTTACAAAACATTTTTAGCAATTTTTATAACTCCAGAGCTCACCGTTGGAGAGTTTTTGCTGATTGAGATATCTCGCCAACAGATTTTCTGTTTTATAATTTACTCGACCCAGAAAAGTACACTGCCAAGTTACATTATTCAAATGCAATACATTTAAGCAGAATTAAAATGTTTTGTTCTGGCAGTACTGTATTGTAAATTGTTTTTGATTTGCATTTGTAAAGCATTTTCACTTCTAGACAGCATCGCTTAGTTTCAATTGCTTTGAAACTGTTTCTCTGTTTTCTTCGACTATTATTTCCAGCTTAGGCCACCATCTTGGCCGGTGTTTTTGAGCCGATTGTTGCATTGAAAAGATACCGTTGTTCTCAGGAAAGCAACGAGCAGAAACGTACAATTCGCACAGTACATATTATTATGTATTTAGGCCCGTTTCTTCAACGTTGCGTTCAACAACGCATACAACCGAGAGCTGAAGTTTACCTATAAATACTTATATGATGTCTACCTTGTATACTGCAGTGTCTATGGACATAATTTTGTGCACTCAGAACAATAGTATACCAAGAGGGATAGCTTGTGACTACACAAGCTATTGTTGATTTTTTTCTGACTCGGGCGTGGCTAGGGCTAGGGCTAGGGTATTTATACAACCATTCATAGGATATGTGGACATAATGTTTTGTTTATTTGTATAACCACTTTTTCACAGTATTGTTATAAAAAAAAAATAGGATATATCCTCAAAAACTGTTGATTTATGTCCTGTTATGTCGCATAACAACAAAACGTAGTAACCGGAGTCGCCGGAGACGCGAGAGACAAAAAAACATGCTTACATACCGAAAAGTGGTGCGATATTATGTGACAACTTGTCTTATCTCTTTCTCTCTCACGGTTTATGGCGTGAAACCCCGGAGAAAGCGATTTATGATAAATTTGAATAGGTTGGGTAAAAATATCTAGCTCTCTCTCCATATATATTCTGAGCTTGTGCACCTACAGCTTGACACGGTCGACTTTGCAGTCGAGGGCGTGGCTAGTGTAGAATTTTTGGATACAAAAAATGTATGGATTCTTAAAATAGTTTAATTATTCTATTTAATAGGTTCCTCCTTAGGCCGTTTGCAAAGGTAACTGTGCCGCTGTGTAAAACAAGTCTGTGTTCTTAGGTTAGCGTCCGTTAAGTGTACAAATTATCTTTTTAATGAAAACAGCTCGAAACTTTCAATTATTGTACAGGTAAATAAGAAAATAACCAGTTTCACTGGTTTGTTTGGTTTGGTGGACTATTTGAAAATAAAATTAAGGTTATTTGATTAAATTACATGCTTATTACAAAGTCATCACTTTTAAAGTTCATACTTTTTGAAAAAATATCAAAAGTACCAGAAGACTTGATAATAGACAAACATAATGTTTTTCAACATGGTACCTAATAATTTATCGAAAATCGTCATCACCGGTCGGTAGCAGAGTGGACAAACGCGTCGGATTCCCACCCGGGCGTCGCGCGTCGTGGGTTTAATTCATCTGCTGGCTAAGTCCTCTGTCGTTGCATAAGCAGCATCTTCCGCTTATTATGATAGCAGTAAGAGT
Organism: Drusus annulatus; assembly: GCA_022651775.1. Lineage (NCBI taxonomy): Eukaryota > Metazoa > Arthropoda > Insecta > Trichoptera > Limnephilidae > Drusus > Drusus annulatus. Next base: position 489,147 of record JAGWCC010000150.1, read on the forward strand.
ATTTTTAAAATATTGTCAGGTTATTCGTAACCCGGGAAAGTTTGTTTTTCTTCTTTCTTATGCCTTTGCTTACCTTTTTTTATTGAGTAAACCATCATAGTATTATTATACACTGAACCTAAAGTTTTTTAAAAGTGTATTTGTAGCTCTTCGAAATAGACCGTAAGAAAACCGCAATCAACCTCTATATGTCGCTTTTGGTTTCATTCAATTCTATTCAATTTATAATTTATTGTAACTATTTTTAGCTTCTAACGTAATTTCCATTATGAAGTATTAAGATTTCAACTGTAAAAAAATCATCATTTCGTATTTTTCAATAAAAAAGTACCGCTTAAATCGTGGGCGTAACTGGGTAGTAACTTAGTCAAAAAATCCTTCTGAAGACATAAAATAGAATAGACAGTAAAATGTTTTTTTTTTTATGTGTAGAAAGCAATTTATATATAATATGAGCGTTACTCTAATTTTCCTAGGAGAAATATCTTATTCATAATTTTTCTGAATAGTCTATTAGATAGAATAACCTTTTATCTGTAAATGGCACTATTTACTTAACATATTAGTTTGTTGAATTTCTGGTGCGATTTCTTCGTAAGTTGTGAATACATAATATGCAACGATAATTTCAGTAGTTGATTCGAAGGTCAAATAATACATTTATGTTGAAAATATTGTATAATTCCATCTTATTATACTCGTATAACGTATGGGTCACTGATTTACATTGACTTTTCGCTAGTCAAGTCATAATATAAACACGAAGCCATCCATTTATTTGTTAGAGTTGAATAATAATCGTCAAAACGGTAATCAATCAATTAATAATAAATACAAATGAATACTCACGTCATAGATTTGACTTATAATATATTATGTTGATAACAATATGTATGTGATGATCTATATAATATATGTATTCACCGAAAAATGTTTTTTTTAATAACCTACCTATATAACAATAAAAATATAAGTTCTCAATTCAAACAGTTTTTAATAGATTCGAACTTGTCAGATTGACAACCATGTCAAGGAAATTCAACGAGTTCAACTGTTGTACTTTTTTGAGCCGTTGAACCGTTGATTTCTTGACTGTAGGATTGTACCGATAAGTTTTTGGCCAATTCTCGTGAAATGAGCTACCCCAGGGACTCCAAGATAAATAAAATTGCGTCCACCTCTAAAATACCCAGAGCAACGAAATATATAAAAATAGTTGATGAGAAACGTACGAAGAAAATCATTTCTGTTCCGAAAAGGGGTTAGGTTACTTTGTAATTTTCTTTCCATCACTAAGTCTATGGAATACCGTTATGTCGTTTGTTTTAAAAGCTTTCTTCATCGGATCAATACTTTATAGCAGCCTGTTTGTGGTCACATACTGTACAACTGTACTCTATAGCAATCTATGTTATAATATATAAACTACTCTGTTGGACGAAATAATATTGCCAGACGTCAAAGAATTTCTTAGCTCAGTGGGTTGTAGTGATATTTTACGATGTTAGCATTTTTTTGTACTTTTTCGTTGCTATTTTTATGGCACAACCGGAAAAATCTGAAAAATATCAATGCACGTCATTTGTATGATGGATTATTTTCAATATCCACAATTCAGATGGTAATTCTGAGTATTCTACACAACTGGCGAAACAATGAAGAAGACTTTGAATATTCAAATTGGACAAAAACTTACAAGTTTTTGTAGGTTCTATTTATTATTCATTATGCGTTAAATACAGCTGGAATAACAAAGGATATAAAACGTGAAATATTTTTCATATAATAATGACACTTGTTCAATGTTTGAGAAAAAAACTTTTTTTTGTACCTATACAATTTTTCTAACATAATGATTACTGCTCTTCTATTTGAAGTTTTAATTGCGGATATAACAGGAGAGTATATCGAAATGTTATAATGGTTTCGTAATAGTACTTTAGTAGTAGTTTCAAATATAATGCAGTAGTAAAGTAGATGTATTCAGAGAAAATGTACTCTATAGATTTCAGTTTTGAAATGTGAAGTACAGAATGTATTAGCGCAAGTAGGAAATGAGCCGATTCATTAAGAGAAAAGAAGAAGAATAAGTAGGCATTAATCCTGATATTCAGACCCTGAAAAATTAAACGCCAAATGTATGTACCAAGATATCAAAAATAGCACATATTGATACAATAAAATCAATTGCATATTTGGTCGTTAATGCATATTTTCGTATCCGCTGTCCCGGTGAATTCGCACTGAATCGCCTACAAAATATGACTTTCTACATAATTTTTGTTTTATACTTCAAGAATTTATTTTGGCATTGGTAGTACATATTTTGACATTTATAGTGCATACAATCTAATGACTATTATAAACCATTTGACCTTCTTGCGACTAACGTATCAACCTCCTTATGTTTTCAGTGAAGAAGGGCGGGCCCGCCTCTCCGCTGGGCGCCGCCCGCGCCGCGCCGCCCTTGCCCCGCAAGCCGGCGCCACGCCGCGCCGCCACCACCCTCTCGCCGCGACTGCCTCCGCCCAAAGGTAGGACACGCTATACTATTTCATAAACCATCTGGATTATGTACAAAACCAAGGTTAGGTAAGCCTAGGACAAGCTTTTCAGTATACGAAGACACGTGTAAAGGATCACCCAATCTATAATATCCTTTCTATAATTACTGGTAGGGATATTATACACCCAACCTTAACTAACACAAGCTTTTAAGCTGTTTACAGACGTGTGTAAAGGGCCAAACTAACCTAGCATATTCCTTTATTCTAGTTAGCGGCCTATTTAGCGACCGCACATTATTAATATATTGTCGCTGGAAAGGTAAAAGGGATTAAGCGACACTTTAATAAAAAAATAGTAAAGTATGCAGTTTTGACCAGATTTTTTTTTGCGTCAAATGAACTGACTCTCGTTTGATTCTGAAGACTTTTGTGATTCTTCAGCCATCTAAAATATATTTATTTGGGAGAAGGCTTGACTCAAGCGACACGAGTTTTAGGCTTTTTTTAGCTTTTTGTCGCTTCAGGTAACTCAGTGAGAGCATTGGGTTACCTGAGTTGTCTTTTTTTCCAAATCCAACCAGCTACTGAAGACTCGTAAATTTTATTGTAAAACAAAAAAAACCTTTAAGCGCTTTGGTGTAATCTTCCCAAAATGGCGCTTCAACCCTTTTACCTTTCTGGCGAAGATATGCCTATCTTCGAAATTCGCTGGTGATTCCGTTCCTATCTCGTGTTTTACAATATTGGTATATATTAATGATGACTATTATTATACTCTCCATTCACCGAGAAGAAATTAGTTCACAGAAAGAAAAAGTTTTGCCGTCCCATCGGCAATCATTACAATCTCAACCATAAAGAGGAAATCTGAAAATCCGATCCGACTGACAGCTGAAACTATCAACATTTACATCATAATTTACGTAGCAAATTAAGGAGCTTTCTTATATCCATTAAAAATATACATAAAACGTACTGTTTATTCCATATTTTCAATCGCTCAATAAAAAAATTAAAAAACGGTTTTTAAACCGGGTAGTAACTAGTGATTTCGAATACCTCAATAAGTGAAGTATATTCAGTTAGTATGCATAGTAGTTTCTATGAAATACGGTCTCTTTATGTTATAATGCTAACCTAACCTAGCCCAACCCTCGCACTGCTAGACGTCTGCTAGGGTGTCTGGCTTGGCTTGGTTTTGGCTCGGGTGCCAACTGCCAAGTACTTGAGCTTTAGCTTGTAGTAAAGAAGCTTTTTAAAGTGCTTACAGACGCTTTATTGCATGACTTAATGGCTCAGACGTATAAGACACGTTACATTATGTTTCTGTAAGCTGAAGTTAATATATTGTAGCAAATTTTCGAATGTACTCGTATTACAAAATAATAAGACGGAAAAGGGTGGTCTGAAGGATGTACTTGCTGGTTGACGGACACTGCAAGGCTCTCCGAAACGTTAACTAAAATGATGAAGCAACACAGATCGAGGCCCAAAAATAGCCCACATGATGTTACTACCTACTTGTAGTTACTACGCCCTAAATAAAAACACTATTTTTATTTTTAAACATTTTACATTGCATATAGAATTGACGGTGCTAGCCGGAAAAAAATTCAGACAAAAAAAAAACAATGCATATTTTATAACGCCAGGACTTCGTTATCGAGTTTTAACCTTACTTACAGACAGATTTTCCGTTTTATAGTTTCAATTTTATGCTTGAGCTATACTTTTAGATTGGAAAGCGTTTTCCATCTTGTATAAAAGTTGCCATGTCTAATTTTCTTTTAACGGCTTACTTTGTTCCCAATTGGATTTCTCCGTGCTGGTGAGCTCTGATCGAATTTCACCTATCTCATTATGACCTAACCTTTCCTAACCTAACCTATCACGCCCTACTTGTGCTTGGATTAAAGAAAACACTTTCCTATTTCTCAAGTTTCGGGCGAGTTCATTGAATTACCTATTCGGGTTCCGAGTAGACACGTTACGGTCGACACACAATTTCGTAATAACGGAAGGCAGAATGTCCGATATGTTACTAAGTATTTTATGATTGCACGCCATCCCACTTTTAGCCGTTTCAGAAAGAGTCACCCAAAGATTCAAAAACTTCAAGTTGTGGTCTCGCGTAGTGGAATAATTATACAAAAGTCAGTTGGCAAGTGAGGCAAGTTTGACGCTCACCTCAAAATCTCTAATTTTTGTTTAAACTTTAGCAATATCGCAAATGGTAAAACCGCTTGACGGAGATTGAATAATTATTATCAGTTCAATTGTTTAGAGTTTCGGAATGTATAAACGGAATTGATTGTAAATAAACTGTATAATTTTTTTGATTTGGACAATTCTTTGGATTGACATGCGTTTTTTTTTGTATTGTGAAAAAAAAAGTTGTTTCTAAAATAAAAGTACTATCTAATAGCAAAATTTACGTTATCTAGAACCGTTTCCGTTGAAACGTGGAATTAGTTTTCTAAGGCGAAAGATGTTTTTCAATGAATGAAACTTACTATGAAATGGCGTCTATCTATATAAGTATTCAAATTATCCTTTCTCCATTTTTATTCCTAGTTTAGAGTGGTCTGAAGATGTGATCGCGATTTTTTTAATGCTTGGCTTTAATCCTACAGACGATATTAAAGGTATACTGTAATACCATATCTATTTTCTTCGGCACGTTTTAGAGTGGTAAATACTTTAAATGTCGCCCTAGTGAAAGACAACCCTTCCGAATCGAAACGTTCCTTCCAACATACCCCAGTTGGACGTAGTTATGCAGAAAGCATCCAACCCCAAAAATATGAAACTGAGAAAAAAGGACGATAAAAAACATTAATTTTCGTAATCGGCATTTGTAAAGTGAATATCAGTGTTTTTTTTTCTTTATGAGCATTATTATAAACAAGGTAATTTATAATCTTCAATGTGTTTATTAAAAAAATGTATTTCTTGTGTCATTTTACATTTTATAATGTTTTTAAACTTCAATTTAGGTCAAATGAATATCTGCAATGTGCGTTAGTAAAATAAAACCTTTTGCATTTGGAGCTTAGATGTTTTCAGCAGATATAAATCATGTAAATAATAAAACACGTGAAACTCGATTTTGGCAAATTGTGGGTTGGACGCTTTCTGCATAACTACGTCCAATTGGAGATGCCATAGTCTCACTGGTTCTCGACGGTTGGGAGTAGTTGGGACTCTTTTGCGCTATTTACTACATTTTTTATAATGCATTTGCCGATGTATTCTGGCTTTGTACGAACGATAATTTAAGTATTTCTAATTCGTGGTGGAACTCCATTTTAATGATTTTAATAATACCAATCTTTTAAACTTTATTCCACTACTTTTTAAAGTTAAAAAAATTGGTATTTTAAGTTATCAGTTTGATAACATTCATGTTTCTTGTACATAATTTCGCGATAGATAGATATATGGAAATATGCAAACCTCTATCTTTACACATAATACTGTAATAATTTTAGCCTCACACGCACTGTGGTTATCGAACCCGATGATGACTTCGGCAATTTGGCTTCGTGTTTAATATTATTTGACTTTACTGTTGTTTGCTTCGCCCTAGTTCCCTTTGGGTCGTTGCCAGTCTGGCCATTTCCACAAAACTAAACCTTTAAACTATAGTTAACGTTCGTTGATCTTTCCTAAACATTTTGCACGCCTGTTCTACATCAGATAGTACCCCATTTGTTCTCGTGATAACTTGAAGTATCGTAATAAGGATGCCTCACACCGTCACGGGCTGTAGAGTCAAAGCTGCAGAGGAAAGTATAATTGACCCTTATATTCAAATTGCTTCGTGAAGTGTTGGTTTTCTTTAAAACGGTGTTGCCAACATATACCTACACGATGAAAACTTTTTTTGGAATTGATGATTTTGGTCGTTTGTATCAAACAGGTTTGTACCTAAACGATGCTAGCATTTTGTGATATTCTCCATCATTCTTACTTGTCCTTCGGAAACATTGATTCTTCTTTGCTATATGTGCATCAACTTTGCCATATCGTCGCTGGGAAGGCAAAATGGCTTAAACGACACTTTAATCAAAAGGAGTTAAACATCCAGTTTTTATCAGTTATTTTTTCTGCATCGAATGCTCGGACGTTCGAATGATTCTGAGAACTTTTGTGGCCCTTCAGCCATCTAAAACATATTTACCATCTGGGAAAAGGCTTGACTAAAGCGACACAAGTTTGGTACGTTTTTTTTTTTAGCTTTTTTCGCTTCAGGTAACTCAGTGAGATCATTGAGTTACCTGAGATAACTTTTTTCAAAAATTAACCCGGTACTAAAGAATTCTGAATTTTAATGTAAAACAAACAAAAACCATTAAGTGCTCTGGTGTAAACTTTTGTAAAATGGCGCTTCAGCCCCTTTGCCTTTCCGGTGACGATATTTTTAGTATTAAATAATTTCCTTTCGATTATGTAAGTCGATTTGAAGAATTTAAAAAAAAACTTGCACGATAAACCAAAAATTCTAGTTTTAATTGGGAGGTTATTCGGGTTTTGTGTGTTGTGCGACGCACGAGCACGAGCTAGACAAGTGGGAAAATGTATCAAGCAATAGTTGAACATTGATGAAAAGGTCCGGATACATTATAATAGTCGCAAATGATTTCATTTACTTAATTTTGCCCTTTCGACTACTACAATCTTTATTTGTTAGTTGGGAACTGCCTCGAATGCTCGCCGCGCAGGAGTCTGGACGAGTTGACGATTGGCTTACGAATAAATATCTTAGCAGTCAAAAGGGCAAAATGAAGTGTATGAAATCATTTGTTGCTAAAATAACACATCCGTGACTTTCTATACATTTTCAATTATTACTTGATACTTGTTCGTAGTTGTCTAGCTCATACGTCGCACACCGTGTGAAGTGTGGACACAGCTAAATAATATAATTATTTATGCGCCCTTGTGGAATATACCTTAGAGTAACAATATAGAGAGACCGTCCTAATTATGAGTCAAATCGTTCATACTCGCAAAATATAGCTCTCTCTTTGTGCTCGTTTCTATAGACATATGAGAAAAAGAGACAAACAATTGTTATTAAGAACATAAGATTTGGGGCGTGGTAAAAGCCGTGTAGCCATTTTTCAATATATTACTAACTTCACAGTAGTTTACTTGTCAGTCGAATTGACAGACAAAAAGCTTAAAATATATAATTACTTAAGTGAATTTAGTGCAATATAAATTAAAAAAACGATATGGCTATATGTGCAGTTGTTAGTTGTTTCAACTGAAGTAACTAAGGACCAAAAAAATCAGTTTCCACAGGTATTTATCCAAGAATTCGTATTTTTTAGTTTGACCTCAAATATTTTACATGCTAACCTACAAAACAACTTGTTACCTACACCAATATTTAGTCAATCTTGGCATTATTTGTTTCGATATAATAAACTCCCGTTTAAAATGAGTTTGAATGCATTCTTAATATGTTTTCCTTAGAGAGATATACGGGATTCTGACGTAAATTTGTAAGAATGGGGATTCCCTGATTAGTCCAACATCTGAACGTATCCATGTCTCTTTCTTTCTCATGTAGCAACTCAAAATTGTTCGCGAACAAATAAAGACGGAATAATGTTTATCTTTACGGTTTTCTTCGCATCCGATTGGCTGGAAGCATATACGTCATACCTCCTGTGGTCAAGCTTGGTCATAAACTCCTTACAATATTTCGCAAAGTTAGGTCTCTAGGTTACTCTAAGGAATATACCTAAACCGTTCCAAAGACTAAAAGTAACTAGATAACAAAACAGTTCGATCCAAGACAAGATTGAATTCAATAATCCAATACAACGAGCGCCTACTGTAATTTGTATAATGCATGCATGAAGCCACTTTTTATGTCCCTTTGTTCTGGTTAATAGCGTAATGCGCCTCGCTCCTACCCGCTCTTGTGAATTATGGATTTACGGGCGATGCATCACTTTTATAGATTATTTTATTGAAGTTTCAACTGCGTTGAAGGTCAACACATTATACACAAACATTTCGCTAAAAGAATGAAATACCCTTAGGCCTATTATTATGTTGCTCAGAATGGCATGGGCCCTCGCCTGAAGGAAACCCGCTTGGTCCTACCGCTGAGTGCTCAGTTGTATATAACCTGTTTAAAAAATTTATATAAACATATATAATGCCGAAAATTCATAATATACTAATAATAAGAGCCCTAACTGCTCACAACCGGCCCGTTTGATAGATTCTCCTATCTTAACAAACGGATTGCAAACTTTGGAGCACAGACGTCAGGTTGGAATGCTGTCCTTGTTCTACAGGTATTTCAATGGAAGATGCTCCGAGGAACTTGAGTCATTGATCCCTTTGGCACCGGTGCATAGTCGGGAAACTCGCCAAACGCACACCCAACATTTGTACACGGTTGATATTCAATACATGAAAACGGGTCGCTTTTACGACTCGTTCTTATGTTCAACAGCTCGGCTATGGAACGATTTGCCGGCCTCTGTGTTTCCTCCCTCCTTCAACATGGGCCTCTTCAAGACCCATGTTCACTCCTTCCTTTCCTCAAAAAAACCCTCCACACAGCATCCCCAAAGATGACAAAGGCCCTGAGGGAAATTGTTTTCCTCAAGGCCTCCTGTGTGGAGTTATTGTAAAAAAAAAAAAAACAACCGTCTGGAGCCAGTGAGACTACGGCATCCCCAATCGGGTTATGTTGTGAGGCTGAAGGTAGTGGGAAGGAGATGGAGAAAGGGAAGGTTGGGAAGTACTTGGCTATTCAGATCTGGTAACCAAACACAGCTAAAGCTAGTTTTTAGCAACGTTTCGATTCTGAATGGTGGTCTTTCACCAGGGTGATACTAAAAGTATCTTCCACTCTGGAACGTGCCGCAAATCTACCACGTGAACAGGTGAGTGGTAGGTCTTGTCAGCATCGCCCCGGTGAAAGATCGCCATTCAGATTGCTTGAAATGGCTTGAGCCGTGTTCAGCAATTAAATCTGAATTGTCAGATTTGGTCTGCTAAATTTAATTTGGTTTTCCCGAATTTCCCTTTCCACATCTCCATTCTGTCCCCACGCCTTTTAACTTCACAACACTTCCTAATTGGGATGCCATAGTCACACTGGCTCCAGTCAGTTGGGGCCCTTGTGTGGTATTTAAATCACGAGTTCGTACATTTTATGACACCAGCTGTATTTTAAACGATCTTTCAAAGTTGCATCACAAATTATTATCGGCCACATTTGTAGGTTATGCGAATATTCCTTCAACTTCTCAACCTAGTAACAAGAACAAGAATGCTACAAATAGTAATCGATTTCAAGTACGCAGTGCATTCGTACATAATATATTATTTAAATGGCGTTAGTAGCGATCGACATTAATTTATTTGCTTCAATTTGCAATTCAACCTTTGTATTGCACCGTTGACACTGACTGCTATTTTATTGCCTTATATAGCGATACCGCAATTAATCAATACCTCCATAATAATATTATAAGTATTTATTATTTAATGAAATGAAAAAATAACCTGTATAAGATCACAGATTTAATTTTAATTTTTATGACTGACTGGTTTCGCTTAGCCTTATGCATCATCAGGGTACAACATTAAACTAAACAAAAAAATACAAAGTGTGCGGTAAAATATGTACATAGAGAGGGAGAACACAATTTAAAATAAAATAAGAGCACAGTGAGAAAACAAAAGAATAACCTTTAAATCATAACAAAGGAACAGAGAGAAAGAGACAGCTAATATGAATTGAAAGAGGCGAAACTTCAACTGAGAAGGTGATAAAGTAATAACGATTTTTTTTATGAGTTTACAGGAAACATACCTAATATTGGACTACCGGACAAATTTAAGTAATTAAACGAAAGAAGAAGACAAGTAAAATAAAAATGTTAGGTTACAACCTAATTGTTTTTATTTTTTATTTCTGTTGTCTTTTTCCATTTCATATTATTTCATTACTTAATACCACAATGTAGCGTAAATAAGTTAAATCATTGGAGTAACAATATATGGAGAGAGAGCTAATTATTTTTACCCAACCCATACAAATTTGGGATAAATCACTTTCTCCGGGTTTTTACGTCGTACACCATGAGAAAGAAAGAGACAGCAAATTTTGCCAAATTATCACACCGCTTTAAAATACTGTAAGGATGTTCTTCGTGTCCCATGTCTCCGTTGACTCCGCCCACACGTTTTCATATGCGACATAAATGGACATAATTCAACGGTTTTTTAGGTTATATGATATATTTTTGTTTATAACAATACTATGAAACAGTGATTATACGAATAAACAAAAACATTATGTCGACATGTGCCATGAATGGATGTATAAATACCCTAACCCTAATCCTAACCACGCCCAGGTCTAGCCGAGTCCGGCAAAACTCATCAAAATTGACTACAGCAGCGGTCTCTCTTGTATATTACTGCTCTGAGGTAATACCTAATTTAAATATATGTCTTATTTGTAACTCTTAGCAACGTAGCTAACAGATACAGTAGATAACACGCGTGCAAATACACGTAGGCGACGTAAAAATATACTTACGACCATATAATCAATTTGATCAAATTTACAAATTGTTTAAGGCAACTACTCGGCGCCTTCATAACAATAATGAAAATTAGTATCTTACTTGGGAAATGGCTTAGAAACGGGGATCCATAAACAGGTTATTTGTCAAAAAAATGTGGAATTAGGTGGGCGGTGGAAAAGTGACAGAATCAATTTCGTCAAATTTATTATTTATCTAAAGCAATAAAAATCAAATTCACACTAACCGTTATTGTACTGCCTCATAAAGCAATAAAAATCAAATTCACACTAACCGTTATTGTACTGCCTCATAAAGCAATAGGTAACCCAGCTATCGAACACCTCTATATAAATATAAGTTCTCTCCTATTTGTATATCTTAGGAAAATAGAGGTAACAAATGTGAACGTAAAGGTTATCGATCGGAATCTATACGTACGTAAGTCATCGATTTATACTGCGAAGATAGAAGTTTGGAGGAAATGTAGGTAATGTTGTGTAGTAGGTGTTTTATCAACGTCTTAAAGATATTTTAAAACGGTAGAAAACCGTCCAATCGGCTAAATGGTTTATCGGTAAATAAAAACGACAAGGACGTGCCGTGACATTATTTTTATGATTTTCACTTTTTGTCGATGGATTTGTATTTTTCTCTAAAAATATAATACGAATACTAACAATATATTAGTAATAATATGGAATATTAATTGATATAATAGAATATTAATAATATTAGTACGTTATGATACAACTACTAGATTAATATTCCTTAGCATAAATTCATAACATATTTTCTTAACTTCTTTTTTGATTTTCTTAGATATTTTCTGCTAATTTAATATTATTTGATAATTCGTCAAATATCTATATATTTCCGTACACCGATGAAAACATAGCCGAATAGATCTTTTTTTTTTTTCTTAAAACACTATTTTTTGTTAAAACAAAAACAAAAAAGTCATCGTTTTCCCATAAAAGTGATTACACTAAAGTAATTTTACACCTCCCAATTTTGTGTATTACGTAGTTGAGTAAAGATTAACTTTCTTTCTGTGCAGGCGATCAAAAAATAAACTTTTGAACGAATCATTTTTTTAAATATATATTTTTTCAATCAACTGTTTCTACAGTTATGATGACCTCGACTACACGGATTCGTTAGAGTTTTCTGCCCGTATTGTGTATCACGTATATCCTTCCACTGAGAGCTCCTTTGTAACATATCCTTCTGTTACATTCGTCGTTTATGAAAGTAATTAGTGGGATAGGTTATATACAACAGAGTAAATGTGTAAATACATAAGTTATCAAGGTCACATTTAACAAAATTTGAGTACCTTTCGGTTCCGCTTTTACTTCTTTAATTAAAATATAACTTTTTACTTCTTTACTTTCATATATACTTATATCTTGTAAACTTCCCCGTGTGGGAGGGGGTACAGTTTAATCAGTGTAAGTTCCAACTTATCTGGTTGTGTTTAAACAGTCGCCAATTAACCTTTAGTGCCTAGCCCTGCTGAAAGGGTATTTTACAGAAGTTGTGGGCGTGAGAAGCTGTGTATATTTGCGGTACGTTACATTTCAAGTACGTGCTCGGATATACTTCTTGAATCGATTCCCCATTCGGCAGAAACTTGTGGAATATTTTAAGAGAAAGCCAATCTACGTGGGCTGGAGGAAAGTGCTTCAGGTTGTGGTTATAGCAATAATTTATCAAAATTTGTACCTACGTGGTTTAGTTTGCAAGCTTGTATAAAGTACTAGTTTTACAAAATGGCTTGTTATGAGTTTAATTCTTTTTTCGCAATTTTTCTCTTAGTGAATAATAATATATTATGATTTCTTCTCTTAATATTCTTGAAAGCTAAATTAATGTTTCAAAACTCCATATCTAATCATTGAATTGACATAGATGAAATAGATGCGTTGATCTGAAAAAGAAGTTCAAAAGTTTCTGTTGACAAAACATATTTTATGTAATTAAGATTGTATGTAGTTAAGTTTCTTTTCCAGTGTTGATTGAGTTGTAATTTGAACTGTGTTGTAAATGTAACTGTATTGTGCTATTGACTGTATTTCAATTTAACTGAGTTGAAATGTTAATTGAGTTGCAAATATTAACCGAATAATGTGAGCTGCAGATTGTCAGCCCGACACTTTAAGTCAATGCATCTTTGCATGAACGAAGAGTGATCGCATTTAAAGTATAAATTCAGATAAATGAATCCAGTTGATTGATAAGAATCTGCAATTTCAAGGTATCGCTACCAGCTCGAATGTTGCAATACTCCAAACGTGGAGGAATTCGTGATTGAACAATACGATGGAATCGAACGAAAGTCCAAGTGCGTATCGGCCATACTGAGCAGCCAGTTTGGGGGACCGGTTCGGATTTGACCGGCGGATAATGAAACCGAAACCATTCTTTGTGTCCGATGGACCACGATGTATTGCATACTCTTTTGTAACCCACTCGCAGCCACTGAAGAGGTGAACCGATAGAAGAGACTTGTAGGCGCGTTTGGTGTGCCCGATGTAAGGTCAATCTCCCTTATTTCGGCTGAAAATTGATTTTGAAAATCAATAGTTTTAAACTTTTTCAAATATCAAACTTTTTCTTAAGCAGAAAATCGATTTCATTGGCTGTCTTGAGCCCGGGAGTCGAAAATCTTATGTAATTAGTATAGATTACACATATAGGGAATTTCAGTTCAGTGGTCGCAGCCTTTATTGCACTGATCGGAAATGCTAAAAAGATAAAGGAATGGTTAATCGAGGTCTTTCATTGTGGGTTTGTTGTCGAGTATCACCTAGATACCTAACATAACTACGTGTTCTTTTCGCCTTCAATGCAAACGACGATTTTAATTGTACGATAGCAAATACTTGGACAGAGTTAACTATGGTAAAAAATAATGTACATAATAAGTATTATCGTGAATGAAATATTACCTTCACAACACCTAATGGTAACTGGTAAAACTCACTTTAAAGTATTGCTAAATACAATTCTGATTTTGGTTTTTTATTTATTTTTTTTATTTTCTCATTTCTAATGTATATTTGCTAAATACGAGTACTTTATAAAGAACATTTCAAAATTCACACAATGAGAGCATTAAATTCTACAAATATCGAACTTCACATCGAATACCATTTCGAAGCCTTAGAAAATGGTTAGATGCGAGAATTTCTCCATTTTATTTTTAGTATATTTCTCGGAAAATGTCTTTGTATTTGATAGCTCCGTCAAATAACTCACAATAAAATATTCTCTTCCTGGAGCATACATCAATCTCGGGTTCCCAAGACGTGCCAACATAAAAGCCCCGAAGTATTGATTTGCCCGTACCTACCTACCTACGTCAACCATATAATATACATATATAATATTATTCTGTTATTAGTTGGTAATGCTGCGTATGTTTGTATGCGGAGTTTGTCAATGTGCGCAACACATAGGCGTCACATACGTCGGTAAAGAATTTAATGGATGGAACCATTGTGCAGAATGGCGAAACATCTATTAATCTTGCAATGCTCTGCGGTTGGGTTGGTTGGCGCGTTGGGTTCTACGACCCCAGCGACCTCCGTGTCAGCCCTGTTATGACGTAAGAAAATCTTGTCGAGCGATTTTGAATAATTTTCTGCCATTTTCAATTTTAATTTGAATTGCAAATTTATTGGAATTGGGTGGACAGGAAATTTACTCAACACACTTAAAAAGTTATTATAATTTTAATACTGTGTTCGTAACGCACGCTCATCCCGCCGGAACGCTCAATTCATATTTCGATTAAACAAACTGCTGGGTCTTAAAGATTTTTTACTCTGTATTCCTCCAAGCATCTTCATTTATTTGCTTCCTAATGGCATTAGACAACTACAGATCGTTTTTCTATATTGATGGCTGTATACAATGTACACAGTGCGTCGAGGAATAAACACACTTGGTGGATGATTGTGTACTTATATATACTCGCCATTATAATGTGTGGGAGTGTTTCCTGTGCGAACAGTTTTTTTCTGAGATGGGAGGTTGTACTCGTATACTGGGTGAAAGTATCGCCTGCGACTGTACAGTTCCATGATTTAAAAAACTTGGTTGAAACCGAGCGAATCCGCAATTGGCAATAAGTTTTAACATAGGAGAGATCCCACCGTTCTGTTGAGGTTAATATCTTTTCCTACAATTTGCTTCAATGCTGGAATCTGAATCGTGGCGGCATTCTACGATGGGGGAATTCTCCAGTCTGTATTTTCTACATCTCATTTTGATTATTTATTTAATTAATTGTACAAAATGATCATTGTTTTAACTTAATACTAACAGTAGGTATAATATAAATTGAATACGTGTACAGTGTATAGTTTCTAGTTAATGATAATTACCTTCCTAATTGAGAAAATTCCCGTGCTTAGGGAGGGATTTCTGCGAATATTTTTGTGCCGCAATGCTGGCTAATCGAATAAAGGAAAGAATAAACCAAGGTCTTACCGAAAAACAAGTACTCACCGTAGATTACGCTGGTTGTTTGTTACCCGTGAAAAATCACGGGATTTAACTCGACTTGCGAGGAAAAAATATTAGTTGATTTAATCCACCCATTTCAAAAATAGTACAATGTCTGCTAAAATACATCATAGGTAGGTACTTTATTATGTAAGTACGAATTTGAAAAGATTATTTTTAAAATTGATTATTTCAATTGACATCAGTTCCTAATTTTAAAAGTTCACACTAGTACGCACGTATGTACTCACGAAGGAAATTATTTATAGTTAACTCGTAATTACCTAATATTTTTTATCGATGATCTTATTAAGACAAAATTAATATTAGTATTTACCATAATAACCATTTTTAATAGTAAATATATCAAATATCAACGCTGTCAAGTAAGTATCTCCATAATTGACATCCATTTTCCTCGCAGTGCGTAAAACGTGCTTTGCTGATTGACATTTTTAGAAAATTCTTAAATAACTTGGGTAAGTAGATTAAATTTATCCCCTCAGGCTTAAGGGATATTTCACGCCACCCCAAAATGTTCAATTATCCATTCATAATTTAGGTCATACGACACGACGAAAGAAGAAAGATTATAATATATATTTTAGTCACAACGTGGGTGCGTAACTAGTTACCTATTGAAAAAAATAACATAATATCTTGTTAAATACATGAATATTTAGTATTCTCGTTTTTTGTAATTTATTTAGTATAGAGTTATAACATTGAAAATTATTTTGGTTTGGAACAAAAATCTGATTTATTATATAACTTTTCAATTTTGTGCTCTGAAGATGTCACCAAAATATTGTTTACTAAGTAGAAAAAAAACAATGAAGTGTTTTTTTGTTGTTGTTACAAATTGACTCCACACAGGAGGTCCTGAGAGAAATGATTTCCCTCTCATTCTATGCTATCTTTGTGGAAGCTGTGTGGAAGGTCTTTTTGAAAAATGGAAGCAGTGAATCTGGGTCTCGAAGATACACCTTTATTTTATTTCCTGTATTTTTTAGGTTACAATAATATGTTTTCCAATCTACCTTAGGTTTGAACAGCTGAGATAAGTACCCATGCATAATAATTCGTGCGTATTTTAAAATCAAATTAAGTACGTTCCTAGTCTATTCAAGTTATAATTTGAACCGCTACAATATTGTTAATTGTGCTAATTAATCAATTCGTCGAATAGTTTCACCTCATAATATTTTTCGATTATTACGTATTTTCCTGTTCCAATAGCGACAGGAAGGCTTCCCTGGAGTGCCTGCCCCGAGTGAAGTTTCAAATCGCTGCCCAATTTGCTGATGTAACGCCGCATTGTGCCCCATTATTGAATTTTTTGGGCGCGACTGTTGCGGATAATCTACCAACTTTACGAACATACCAAAGTAGGTAGGTACCAACGCAACGCCATCAATATGTATCCTCTATCGTCTGAGGCTATTGTGTGTTCGTAATTTGAATTTGACGCCGTCAAGTTTCCTGGGTAGGTACCTTATTGTTGCGTTTGATGGATTGCGTTCCCTCTAAATACTGAACATCCCTAACATTATCAATTTCATTATTCAAAGTTCTTCATTCATTTTCCTTTTCCTTCAAAATGAAGTATTTCCTGAGAACCGACTGAATTAGGTAAATATTAAGAGATTGATGTTCATTATAACCACTGAACATATCTGTGTGCGAAAGGAAGAGAGGGATGAGTCAATAAAATCGAGTTTTGAGTTAAGTATGCAGAGTTGTTCCTTAGATACATATCTACCAAGGGAAAATTAGATGAGTCAGAAACTAAAATAATGTGCTATTATTTTTTGAAAAAGGACATATGACATAATTACATACAAAAACAAAATTTCCCAATTTGGTTTTAGCTCTCCTGAATAACTGCGTTTATTGATTATCCCAAGAAGTGTGATCTCGTATACCGATTTGAAAGTGTCTGCTTAAAATGTCGCTAGTTTATAGGGCCCCAGACAGGCCAATGAAACTGTTTATCTGGTCAAGAAATAATTTCGGTATTTTATCAATTTTACCAGAAGTGAGGAAAAGTGAGCTTACTTCAGGCGCACGGACACGCCTACAACACACTTGTAAAAAAATGGAGATTGATAGAAAAATATAAATATGTATCTTACAATAACGAGTGCTAGGGTTGCATTTTTTTGTTATTCGTGATTCGATCATAGAATTCGTAATATTCTAAAAAAAACGGTCACTAGTGAGGAGGGCCGTTGTTCTCTTGCTTTCGGCGCTGTCCAATTCACTAGGTAGATACTTTATTATTGCATTTGGTGGATTGAGTTCACTCTAAATAATTCTAGTGTTCTTAAATTAAAAAATTGATCTACGTTGTTTTCTTTAAAATCAGTCAGTGCACAAATTTATTGTTTAGCGTGGTAACTCCGTTAATTCGCTTGATTTCAGCACTGTTGTTTCCTAGGTAGATACTTTATTATTTCGTTTGATGGATTACGTTCACTGTGAATATTGAAAAACCCTAATGTTCTCAAATTCATAATTCGAAATTCTTCTTCACTTTCCTTTTTTCTGTAAAATGAGGAGTCAGTGCACTACAGGTGCGCAATAATTTACTGCTTAGCGTGATGGCTGCGTTAATTCGCTTGCATGTTCGCTTATTTGGCAATCCAGAAGCACGCGATAGTGACTTTATCTATGGCCTTAAATCCGGATGAATCGTTAGGCACTGGGTTAATGGTAATTACGTGTTTGTTGACCTTTAGATTTTCAATTAAGCGATCAACGGCCTTTAAAGAATGCAATTTTGATTGGATAAAATCATCATAAAAACCTACCTAAAATATTAAATTGTTTCCACTTTTTAATGGAAAAAATCTGCACATCATGATAACTTAGCATAACAGAACAATTTAAATCATCTGATAAATTAAAAATCTTAATTACAAAACTTTATTAATTTAGTTGCGTAGGATGAATAAGTTTGTTTCAGCTGAATGTACTTAAGTGCCTCTGGAAAATGGATTTTATTTTATATTAATGAAGGAAACATCGCGCTCCGTATTTTCTCTCTAAAAGTTCATCATTTTCCATCTAGCGAGCGTTCTTGGAACTATTTTGGCGTTCAAGTTTTCCCCCAAAATAACTACGGCAAACATGATTTTCAGGGCATTTCTTGCAAAGATGGGACACCATGTAAAAAAACCTTTCCATTCTATTAGCTCTCGATTATTTTCTTCGATCTTTTTTTTACAAAGTTTCCACGCTTTCTTATCGCGAATGTTCGCAGTAGTCGATAGCAGCGCCATCTGTGTTTTAACGAGAAAACTTGTGAGTTTTCGTTTATTACAGATTTCTGTTTCACCTAATGGATCATTTATTATTTATGACGATGGCGAAAAATTTCCCAACATAAATGATGCTATGTGTTTTAGTTTCCACAAAACACTTTCAGTCAGTGTTTTACTCAACAATATTATCAATGTCTACTTACTAACCTACGATAAAAAGTTTTTTTTTTATATATTATCTATTTACCCACGAAAGTCTAAAATTCTCACATTCTTGTAAAGTTCTTAAATGTAATAAAGAATTTTGGTTAGTAACATAATAATTAAAATATGCATATTTGTCGACTTTGTGAACATTTTTTGATGTTCTGTTGTGATTTTGTTTTGTATAATATTTTTTATTGGGCTAGTTTCATATGTATTATTTGTGTCATCAACATTATTTCTTAATACATGTAATTTAAAATTAATATTGTAAGGTAAAATAAATTCAAATTAGTAGGTACTAAGTAGGTATGTACGTACTTGATTTTCAAATCAAAAACTGTGTCTAGAGTTTTTTGAAGAAATCACGAAAATAACAGACAAATAAAGTAATACCGTATGTACTTTAATTTAATATAAATAAGTTTAAATATATTAACTCCACACAAGAGGTCCTAGGAGAAATAATTTCCCTCAAGGCCCATGTAATATTTGGGGATGCTGTGTGGAGGGTCTTTTGTGGAAAGGAAGAGATTAACCTAGGTCTTAAAGAGACCCATGTTGTAAGAGGGAGGAAACACAGGTTATAACAAATCATTCCACAGTCGGCTGCTTAACTCATGAACGACTTGTGGAAGCGACCCGTTCTCATGTGGCGAGTGTAAACCGTGTACAAATGTTGGGCGCACGTTTGGCGTGTTTCCCAGCCGTGCATCGGTGCGATAAGGGATCAATGACTTAAGTTCTTTGGAGCATCTTCCATTGAAATACCGGTAGAGCGAAGACAACATTCACTCGTGACGTCTGTGCTCTAAAGGTTGCTATCCGTTTGTTAAGATATTGGAATCTATTAAACGGACTGTCCCTTTCTGCACAGAGTCATGTGTTTTTTCAGGTATTTTGGGGCTCCAGACCAGAGGCGGCTACTAAATTCCACAGTGGGTAGTATAGGTCTCACCACGAGAGTTGGTGCCGGTCAATACTCACACAGATGCATAGCTTACGCACAGCGTGTCGGAGTGAATGAATAAGACACGCATTTACAATATCAACATAAACACTCACTGTCCCTTTTCCACTAGTGACAATAAGTAGGCGTAAACAAGACAAAGGGCTCTTTCTTTATGACACATCGTAAATACATCGCCACTGGAGCGTATATCGATACACAATAAACCCAATGCTATGCATGTATTGTTTCTTTCAACTCTCGTTGCGCCAGCTATAATAGTCGACCTTTGATAAGAGAGGGAGCCAGGTGAATAACAAGGAGCCTTTAAATGTTTCTATTGTTGATTTTTGCCTGGCGTGTAAGCTTTAAGATTTACAAGGGCAATATTCAACTCTTTCAGAAATAGAATGCACCTACCTATCCGCCTTTTTTTTTTTTTATCTTATTTGTTTATGTATGTATAACTTGCATCAATCAGGCATTGCTTAGCTGGGCTGTAACGTTACGTTTCTGAGGCGGATGCCGCAATGATCTGATGCTGTTGCAAACAAGAAGATGTTTTGTTCTCCGTTCTGAGCTGGTCCCAAATCCCACATTATTTTTGTCGCATCTTCAACTCTCTCCTCTGTATTCTGTACCTTATATTATTGTTCACACGATTTCATCATTGTCTCTGTCGCAGCAGTACCTTTCATTTTATTTATATCATCTGACGATGAAATAATATAATAACTATATAAATACATCGGAAGTAATGATTGTATCACGTTAATCTGATCTAAATATCAGTAGATAATTACTAATTTCTTGTGTTTTTAGATTTCCGCAATTATTATTTCTGCAGCTTTTTTTTTAGATATGAAGAAAAGTTTCTTTTCTTATAGGTCTAGTAGGTAGGTAGGTACTGACTATTATTATAGTTAAACTTATTAATAGTCCAGGTTGTTTTTCGTGAAATATCTTCTCAGGAAATAGTGTAATTAGGGGTTTGTCAATATTGCCAAAATTTACTAAAGAATAGTTATTGAAATAATTATTATAAACGACTATTTGGTTCAGTTGTTCTTCGACGAAAAAAGGAGTGTGAAAATAATATATGACGCGAAAGTGAATGAAAAAAAAGCCGGGGACGCCCGAGGAAGACATGGCACGATCAAGTGAACCAAATACTTGAGTCGGGCCACGTAAAGAGTCAGAATAACAGAAGAGTGTATGTATGAATTTGAATGAAGCAAGGAGTGTGTGCCAAGACAGAGTTGTTTGGCGGTCCGTCCTCTCTGCCTACCCCTGCGGAGAAACGGCGTGATGGTTAGTTAGTTAGTTGTTTTTCAAATTTCAGGATATCATCAATTAAGATACAAATCATAATGTAAACTCCATTCCTGGCTGGCCGAAAGTGTGGTTTGAATATTTTTAGTCGATGACGGTAATAAAAAGGTTCAAGATTCTATTGGCCAGCAGCAAAAAAATCTGACGTCTAAATACATATTGTGTCAAACGGTTTTACCTAGCTTGAATAGCGGCGTCGTCTAAATTTCGTAATAACGGGTTTTCCACAAAAAATATTCCAGTTCATTACTGCAGCTATAAAAACCATTAAATATAAATTATTTATTTTTGGAGTACATACATATGCCTGTACGAGTGTAAAATGTTCAACTTTAGAAATTATGATAATTGTAATTATCATTTTTTTTTTAATTATTATTTTTTAATTTCCTACCCACCTAATAAAGTACCTACCTATAATGTGTTTAAGCAGACATTTTTCTATATTTGGACGTAGTTATGCAGAAAGCGTCAAACCCACAATTTGCCAAAATCGAAATACAAGATTTCTATCTGCTAAAAACATCCAAACTCCAAATGGAATAGATTTTTGGTAATTCATTCTTCGTCAGATCCCGAATTCTAGCATAGAACCTCCTTAGAGTAATTTATTGGCCCTATCAATCTTAACGCTGCCAGGATGGACTCCCTCTTGATGGCCTTTTGCATAATTCCTAATATCCTCCATTAATAATTTTCACATGAATTATTTAAAAAAAAAGTATTTATGTTTATTATTTTTATCTTATTATTATTTTCCTTATTATTGTGTGTATTACAACTTTTATTTTATTATTATTATTATTATTACTATGTATTGACAGCCTCCATGGTCGAGTGGTAAGACGCTCGACTACGAATCCAAAGGTCGCGGGTTCAAACCCGGCGTGCGCCAATTACTTTTATTTAATTAATATGTGTCATAACACATTTAATTCATGTAAAAATAATAAAAAGTATATTTGCGGCACGTTCCAGAGTGGTAGATACTCTAAGTATCGCCCTGGTGAAAGACCACCATTCAGAATCGAAACGTTGCTTGAAATGGCTTTAGCCGTGTTTGGTGACCAGATCTGAATAGCCAGGTACTTCCCAACCTTCCCCTTCCCAATCTCCTTCCCCTTCCCAATCTCCTTCCCCTCCCCACTACCTTCAGCCTCACAACATATCCTATTTGGGAATGCCATAGTCTCACTGACTCTAGACGGTTGGGAGCAGTTGAGACTCTTGTGCGGTATTCACGTAAAAAAAAAAAAAATTATAATATATTATTGGAATGTATTGCATTGCACTACTCCTGCATACCTTCTGGAATAAAACTATTATTATTATTCACTAACGCCAATTGTAGACGTTTGACTTAAATTGAAGTTCAAAAACATTGAAATAAATAACTCTTTTTTTATAAATACATTCATAGATTATAATAATTTTCATAAAGAAAACAATACTGATATTCACTTTACAAATGCCGATTACGCATATTAATGCTTCTGTATCGTCATATTTTCAAACACTTTTTTCTCTGTTTCATCTTTTTGGGGTTAGATGCTTTCTGCATAATTACGTCCTTTTAAATGGGTGGATTTAAGTAATTTATATTTTTTCTTGGTAAGCCAAGTTTTGTCCAGTGATTTTTCACGGGTAATAGTAATAGTACTGGTTTATGTATATATATTTACTCGTATATAAAATACAACACATTATTATAGTAAATACGGGCAATGACGTTACATAAATATAGACACGTTGTAGCGCTCTCAAAGTGGCAAGCGATAATCACGCTACTTGGTGTGATCGGTGTTTAAGCCGATTTAGTACTAAACTGTCATGCTTCGCTAGAGGTCGTTTCAAGCAAGTATGGGACGCGGTCCGAACTTCGGATCTGTTTCGTTCATACACATATATTCTATGAATGTCTATCTTTGTCATACATGACCGATATTTGAATGATGAATTTACTGGTAACGTGTGTGTTTTGTTGCCACATTTTGTGTTAATATTCTAGGGCTATAACTTGTCTATACTCGTATATGTAACGTCATTGGATACGGGTACATAATATGCATAATGTTTTGATTATACATAGATACAAATACACATTAAAAAAAAACACATTGGAAGATTTATTTATGAAGACATTTAACTCTGCCGATGTTATTTTTCAACCATTTTTTTCCGGAAACCTTTGGAAACAAGCTGGTTGAGAGTACTGAGAGTGGGTGCTACCTTAGATACAGCATCCCAGAAACGGTAAACCTCCCGCTAGCGATCAAAGATCACAGCAATCATTCATCGTCTTCGGAGAGCCATCAACCAATATAATTAAGATAACAAATTACACCTTTTTCACTACTTGTTTCTGCCGGCCAATTTTCTGTAGTAAATTGTTATTGCCGCCTACTTTCGATTTTACGTTCTGTGTATCGTCATCACGACTCTTCACGAAGTTTTCTCACGAAGTGTTATGGCTTATCCCAAGCAGTTTTTCCTCGACTTGGAGAGATCACAATCTCTGTTTTGATAAGTAAGATGAAGGCGAGAGGCTGCATAATAATTGGTATATTGTTGTCGAGATATCAGATCCTAAATTAAAAGTAATCTATTTCACATTGCGACGTGGTACACTGGAACTAATTAGTATCTTTTCGCTAATCTGACATTAAAATTAGTGAAAGCGTAAATTTTAATGCCTAAAAAATTAACTGACTTAGAAAAAATCCAAGAGTGAGATATCATTATTACTCTAATTAAGTCGGTTGGAGATGATAAAATTATTTTATTTATTCATTTTTGCAACTACAAGCACACTCGATGTGTGTATGTGTATGGAATACTTGCTTTTAATTTTTGAAAAGTGAAAATTATCTGGCTTCTGTACTTAGCACAATTTCATGATAAAAATACGTTTTCTTACTGCAGTAGGTAATAAAAATAGTATTCATACAGATGCATTGCTTGCGTAAACCATGTTTCATACTTGTTATTCGACTTTAAAAACGAAAAAAAAGTTAATTTTCAATATAATAAAAATTACACAATGTAAAAAAAAAATCGAATAGCTGTATTTAAAAAAAAAATAGTTCCATAGAGGTGATATTTAACAAAAATGGCGCTATATAAATTATCCAATTATTACTATTATTCAAATTTGAACAATGTATATACTTACTGTCGTTTTTCACTAAAAACAAGTAGGCTTAACCAAGATAAGAGTGCATTTCTCAGTAGCGTTTAGCAAGGACATCCTTGTCGGAAGTGTATACATAGGCACCAATACACACAATCCGTGTGTCTTGTTTGGGTGAACTCTAATTGCACGACATACGAGTATACTCATATCATCAAAAAATCATGAATCGATAAGATTATAAAGTTGGAAATGTAAGTTTCAAAATTTTGTTTAAAAAATATCTATTTTAGTTTACAGTTCATCTTGTAATCGGTATTCGTTGTAGAATAGACCGTAGATTTTTAAATATGTATAGGTCTTTATAAAGTCTTAAGAAAACGTATCGAATCAATATATATATATATATATAATATAAAATTATTGATAGATACACAATTATGTTATGCCTCTTTCAAAGACCAAATTAACCCGAAGTTAATTAATTATTAACCACACGAGTGCAATTTTTGCACACGCACAAAAAACCCTCGAGATCAAGTGATTTTGAAGCGGAACATTTCAAACCTAGTCTAGTCCGAACGTTCCTATGTATTCAAATTATAATTCTCGAGTGTTGCCATTCGAATCACGTAGTTAACTTTCCACATTACCTACCTGAGTTATATTGGTTTTATTTGCTCTCCTCCCATTAATTAATTGGTCATTCAGTACTCGAAGCGTCAGTCAATTGCGAACATGGATCTCTGCGTTCGTAAAAACACGAGTGTTTACACATTCGTTTGGCATTATGAACTTGATTTTTCATTATTGATTGGCATTATGAACTTGATTTTTCATTTAAAAAATGTTGTATTTTTTTCATTTATTTTGATTTTATGATTTTTAATATACAAGTATTTCAGGTGAATTTTTTATCAATGAAAATTATTCTTTCTTTCAAGTTGCAAACAATTAAGATTTTAATACGTGTCCAGTTGACAAAGAGCTCGTATAAACGTATTTGAACCGTTCCGAAACCTAGTATGTAAAACTAGTCATACATAACATTTTTTGAACAAATCAAAACACCCCTCTGAAAATCTGTTTTAGAATGATGTCATTAGATTTTCATGAATAATCAACCCCAAATATTTCGCGGTATTAGCGTGAAACACCATGTATTATTAGGTAAATGTTGTGAACGTGCCGAAATCGTCCATGTTTTTAAAATTTATTTAAGCACAGATCTACTCCTAAATAGAAACGTGCTTTAAAAAATGCACACTTCACGAATCCTATAAAATCTGATCGAAGTTTTTTTTTATATCAAATTATCATAAAATTGCCAAAACTATCACAAAATACGTTCCGCAACATTTTTTTAACATTATAAGTTGGTACGTTATTCGGAAGGCAAGGATTTTATTAATATATATTATAATATAATACAATTATTATAAAAAATGACAGAGATTTCGTAAATCTAATTAAAAAAAGGTTTGATTAACATTTAAAAAAAATCGGTAAAGAAATCACTTTTTATGTTTCTTCTTCCTTGTAATTATTTATAGTTTAGTTTATGATAAATTACATTCCTAATTGGGAAAATTCTCGGGTCTACAATGGATTCCGTGTATTTCTCTTGGGGACTCTGTATCATTAATCAATAATTCGAATTGGACCGAATAGGGACTCTTAATCAAATACACAACCTGAATTACTTCACTTGGTTTTGTTACATGACATTTTTATGAGCAATTGTGGCGACTCTATTGGGTTTTTATGGCGTAGTTTTGCAGAAATCAACGGTACCTACTTATGTCCAACAACTATTTAACTGGTATACTGGTACAGGGGCATAACTTCTGAACATGCTTACACACCGATTTTATGCTAGTTTAATGTCATACAAATAAAACTCTCCTTGGTTTTTTCTCTGTTGTAATTTTTAGTATAAAAATCCACTATCTTGATCACATCACAAGGAGCAGCAAATACAAGATCAAATAATTTATAATTCAGGGTAACATTGACGGAATACGTGCACCTCATGACTTTGAAACATACGTGACTGGTACAAGCGTAGTTCTGCTGAGTTTCTGCAGCTTGCGAGGTGAAGATTGCCTCGATGATAATCAACCTCTTATATGAAATGAATAAGAGATGCATTTTCGTGGACGCTTGAAGCTTTTGTTTCAAATTTATTTTTCTAGTATTTAGTCTAAAGTGCACTCGCAAGTGTCTCACTTTCCCCAAGGCACTTTCATTAGCCTCTTCGGGTGTTATATTACCTGTAGTAATAGTTTTATGTTTAAATAATTAGGCAACTACGTTTGGTGCAGATTGATACGTTTTCTATTCTGTCCGCTCTGGTTGTCGCGCTGCGAAAAATACTAGACTCTTTGAAGAACAAGCGAAAGGAATTTTGTCGGTGAATGTGGTAACACACTTTGCCGGCGGGTGGCGTGGGTGGGGGTGTCACGTGCTTGTCAGTGCCAGCACGGGCTGTTGAGACACGCGGCTGGTGCATCCAAGACTCCAACTTACCAGAGCCAGTGGGACAGTGGCGTCCCCAATCAAGGCTCGTTGTGAGACTTTTGAGAGTGGGGAGGGGAATTTGAGAACAGGAAGTACCTGGATATTCGTATAATAATAATAATATTTGGATGATTTTTATAGCGCCGTTTTTGTGAAAAATCACCTCAAGGGCGCTGTGAAGATCTTGTTAAATTGTAATGTTTATGTAAGATGGAATGCGGCCGCCCTAACAGATTTAGATCAACGTGGGGAAATGTCATCTGGCTGTCATCTGTAAGGGTGTCACTTGGGTGATTTGTTGGGTGCCTGGTTCGTTCGCGTTCGGGAACAGTCGGTCAAGATCGGCACTCCCCCGCCCCCCTGCCGGTTCCCGGGCGGTCGAAGGGACACATCTGGACAAGGGTCAAAGCAAGCCATTCTCGGGTTATTGCACTGCATTTAAAACACTGATATTTAAAGATTAAAATATTTTCTTAAAAATCGAAATTACGTCGAAAGTAGACACTTTAAAATTATTTAGAGTTTATTCACTTAACCTATACACAACGACTGTAATTTTAGTGTAATTTTAAAGAAGTAATTTGTGAAATATCCTACTTATTTGGCGAAAAATAACGAGACAGCTGCAAAAGCGCCACAAATCAAAAACAAAAAAAAACTTGTCACTACACACGTCTTACACCATTTCAAGTAACGTTTCCATTCTGAATGGTGGTTTTTCACCAGGTCTATACTGAAAATTTGGGAAAATCACTTCCAGAGGTTGTGCGAGGAGAGGGGTAGCTTAATATGGACGGAGCTCGCTGTAGTAGCCCAGGACGGGCGCCAGAAGGCGCCTTATCGAAACGATGGGTTCCCGACTCGAATAGGACAAGGGAAGAAGATGATCGTAATGTTTAATTTTCAAAGTTCGAACTTTAGTCCTGTTTGCAAGATCTTTACTAACACTTTTGTGGAACTAAAACTAACTAACTAACTAACGATCACGCCGTTTCCCCGCAGGGATAAGCAGAGAGGACGAACCGCCAAACAACTCTGTCTTGGCACACACTCCTTGCTTCGTTCACATTCATACATCGTTTTATACATATTCTTGTTATCTGTTATGCTAACTCTTCACGTGGCCCGATTCAAGTACTTGATTCACTTGATCGTGCCATGCTTTCCTCGGGCGTCCCCGACTTATTCTTCCATTCTGTGGAACTCTTGTAAATAGGTGTGTTGATATTCTTTCAGGGTCCACGATTGGCCGAGCGGCCCAATGGGAAGCCATGTACAGTTTTTTTGAGAACTTGGCTTATTTTTTGGTAGCAAAATCTACAATATTTTAAGCTAAATTTAATTTCAAAGCTTCGGTATTTCACTAGAGAGCGACACAGAGTATTCTTGTAAACAGTGAACAATTTATGTAATGTATTCGGCGATTGTTTACATAATATATACCAAATAGTGTTACAAACAATTTTTCATTGAATGTGGATGTTTTGACATGAATTCAAATTAAAATAATGAATATTCAATTCAGTTTAAAAAAAAAATTAAAATTTTCAATCTCTTGCCACACTTGCATAATAAATATAGTACAGGTACAAACTGCCTGCATGTTCGATAACTCGTTTCATCATTAAAAAAATGCTAATCAAAATATTTGGTTGAAATTGCGAAAACTTTCCCATTAATTTAGTGTAACTACCTCCGTGCAGGTAATTATTTCGGTACTTTCTGTACTTGCTAGTGTAAATTCCCACAACCCCGGAAAACGTAATAAAAATATTCTGGTTACACAATAACTCCACGGATTGCCAAACTCATTACCTGTCGTTGTAATTAAAGTTAGATGAGCATTTTATGAATAAAATTCTATAATATGGAATAAACCGATGTTGCGAAATAGATAGTCCTCTTATGAGAACGTGGGTCGTGCACGAATAGCTAATTCGAATAAACGGTTATTCTCAAAATGGCTAATGTGATAAATCCCTTTGCCATTTCAATAACAGAAATAAACTAAAAAAAGCAAAGCCACTAAACAGAGAAGTAATATAAGTGTCATCTATACCGTTTTGAAAGCAAACTGTTGTCACCAATTTGCATAAAGCCTTTTGACTCCTAGGCCCTAGACAGCCCAATGAAATAGATTTTCTGTTCAAGAAAAAATTTCGAAATGTTTGATCGATTTTAACGAAAGTAAGAAAAATATTATCTTACATCGGGCACAGAGACACGCCCAAAATACGTTTTATTTAAGATTCCCTTTTTAATGACATCATAAACCAATTGCATTATTATAAAAAAAATATGAAACATATATAATGATCGAATTTAAATATTCGAAAAGTTTTTACAGCAGGGATGTTCATTTTATCCATAAGTTCCAAAAAATTGATACAACCAATTAATTTTATTAAAATGTTTTTTCTTTTTTAAATTAAAAATAAATAAATAAAAAATACTGGATTTATTTATCATCCGGTTTCGCCCTATTTTTGTCAGTTAAATATATCTTTCAAATAACCAAATTATCATAACTCACGATAAAAGTAACGTTTCGAGCTGAAATTAGTTATATTGACTGATTGTCAGAAAATTCCGTGCAAATATGATTACGCCAGACTCGCCGTTCGAGAGTTTTTCCTGCGCTCAGACCAACAGATGCTCGTAGTTAAGGTTACGTCGATTAGTTCGTTTGTTTGAAGCAATAATTCTTCCCATGGTCACCTTCAGTTCGAATAAATCTTATTACACACCTAATTACATAGTTTTACCTATTTTTGTATACTCGTATATATATGTAATCGTCATATAATATAATCCAGCCGTGACCAACCCGCTGCTCCGAAGAGCTAGTGATACGGCCTACAAAATCATTAATCGTTCAAAAGTGTACGACATAATCTTTAAACAATGTATGTAATTTTTTTTCGATATTTTTCGTGATTCGATTAAACTTTATGAAAAATGTTGTCACGTCTCTTGCATTTGATAATGTATTTAAGTTAGATACATAAAATTGCCTTATATTCACAACGTTTAGTACAAAAATTTCTGACGAGCACCTTTAGAACTAATATACAGATTCTGACATTGATGAATAAGTTTCACAAAAAAAGCCCGAATAATCCACTATTTTCATGCTACCTACTTTAATTTAGTTTTGTTCCTTGTACATAATTTCACTATGATAAATTTGACCTATGGCCCAAGACAAATCTTCTTCAGTCAAAGTGGCTAACAAAACCTAATAGGTTGACCACCAATGCTCTAACCTCTTGATTCCACATTCGGTTTTTTCACCCAGACTTCAGTTTCTCTCCAAAATTATATCTGTCAAAATAAAGGCTTTGCCTTTTTCTCATCGAAAGAATACCCTAAAATATTTATAATTGATTTGAAAACCCTACCCCAATTTAATTACCCATTTTTAAATTTTAACCGAATTTATTATGATTAAGTTTTTTTCAGTTTTAATTTAAATTTTTAGTTTCAATTTTTATTTTCAATAACAGCTGTTTCGGCGACCAATATCACTTTAAAACTGCGGTTGGGCCACTTGAAAATCTTCTTCTGTGGGGTACAAAAAATTGTTTTCACCATTTATTGATCACAAATCATTATTGCTTTACTGAAGGCAGGTTTTTCTTAATTATTTTATAATGTGATTTGCCATTAGTTTTTATCCCATTGAAATTAAAACTAGCTTCTGCTAGTTTTAATTTTTTTTATTCTTTAGTTCTCTAAAGAATAAAAATATTAAATTTGATTAGATGAAATTATAAAAAAACTCATTGTAAATTTGGAAAAATTATGATATGATGTTCATCCATATTATCTTATTCCTGAATATTTCTAAATAATTAACACGAATGACGTTTTCATTTGGAATACCAACGTCAAAGCGCTGGTATTCCAAATAACTTTTTTTCTTTTAAATAACCGTAATCTTATTATATTCTTTAACAAAACAACAGCAATTGAAAACTCTGAATTCCCGAACTGTTAATTAAATCACCTATTATGCAGCAACCGCCATTTTTTTATAACTTACGTTCTGACGTGAGACGTGACGGATAATATTGATTGATTACGTACACGAAGTGCTTGACTTTTACAGGCGTTCCGCTGATAGCTCTTGTAACCTCTCACTCTTTCGCATAAACGACGCATGTTACAGAGAGAGTAAACCTATAACTGAGCTGTCAGCAGTAGTATCAGAGTATGGGAAGGTAATAGGTAGATCCGGAAGAAGGTTGATATTTAAAAATATATAAATAGACAGTGAATACATGTTTTTACTTTTTTGCGTTCATCTAAATGCCATAATGTTTTATTAAAAAAAATTAAGCATCATAATTGATGCAATTTGTTTCGTGATGAATGCATAATATGTGTGTTTCTTTTTACGAGCTTGACAGACAGTTTAATATAATAATAAGAAATTATTCCAGAAGGTATGCAGGAGTAGTGCAATGCAATACCTTCCACAATTGCTAATAATAAATAGTTTGCTAATAATAATAGTACAAAAATAATAAAATACAAGTTGTGATACACACAATAATAATAATGCAAAAAATTATATATATATAAAAAAACATAAATTCGTAAGAAAAAATAAATAAAATAGTGAATATCGTTTTAATCGAGCGTGCTTAAGGGTGGTCTCCGCATCATCTGCATCCATAGCTTGTTGAAAGGAGAGCTGAGCCATTCAGATGCAGCCACGACAATGATGTTTGAATTCCGTGTCCTCCCCCGGAAACTGGCTAGTCGGTGGAGAAGTAAGGCGGGGAATTAGTGCACCTTCCCTTCGGTGAACATTGTAGAGGCACTGCAGAATCTTGGAAGTTGCAGAAGTTGCCTATAGGAAACAGCTTTTAACTTAATAAAACAAATCACATATTTAGACATGTTGTGATTCGTGAACCCACGAGGCGATAGATTTTTTGAGACCTTTAATATTATGATTTTTCAACTGTCGGTAATAATTC
Source organism: Drusus annulatus (assembly GCA_022651775.1). Taxonomy (NCBI): domain Eukaryota; kingdom Metazoa; phylum Arthropoda; class Insecta; order Trichoptera; family Limnephilidae; genus Drusus; species Drusus annulatus. The sequence continues at coordinate 521,128 of JAGWCC010000150.1, forward strand.
CCGAACTATTTTGGATTATTTATAAAATATTACACATATTAATCTAAATTCTGACTTTTTTTTTTTACAAGCTTAGACTTTTTTCCAATTGTGAAATGCAGAAATTTTTACTGAAATTCTCGTTGGACACTGTCAGAATTTTCAGGCCAAAGCAATTTTCACACCGGAATTCCAAGGTATTTTCGAATACGTCTACGTGACCAACGGCTGGGCAATTAGCAACGTTTGTAAATTACACCGAGAGCAGTTGTTTTCTGTCAAGTTTTAGAATGTTTACCTTCTTATGTGGTCCTGTTACCGAGAGCTCTATTGTAATCTTTCTTTCTACCACATGCGTCATTTTAAAAAGTTGAGATATAGGGATCGGTGGCTTGTGTCATGAAGAGGGGTGCTTTAATAACAACATGCGATCGGTATCGCTTGAAAAGTACTCCCACACCGCATAAATAATATCTATTATCATTTATTTAACGATAATACATTGTCAATGTTCTCGTTACGGTACAAATACTTCCACTTTCAAATGTGAGAGAAGCGACCATACACCGTACAGTATACTCGTACAGTATACACCTCCGTGACGGTACCTACTTTCAAACGGCCCGGTCGCTCCAATGCCTCGGCAAACACCTCTCCCATCACCACTTCTTGCATACCTCCAACTACAGATTGACACACTTAACTTCGCAGTCGGTGGCGTCGTCATTGTAGATATTTAAAATAAATTATAACATTGCAAAAAGAATTCTTGGAAAAAGAAAAACCATTAAAATTCATTGCACAACGCGTGTAAAGTATTAAAATAAAAATTGAAATACTCATTAAAAATAATAAAATCTTGCCTTCTGTAATTATTTTCCGCGAAGCTGACAACACATCTTAAACTAGCGAAAATTTGTATTAATGTATTCTATGTCCGTGAACGCAAAAAACTTTGAATTATGCTTCGTGCATTACTTTTTATAGGTTTTCACATTATGTGTATCGTTTTATACCACTAAAATCATTAAAAAAAGTTTAAACTCACCCAACTCAAAATATTGTGACAGCCAAATAACTCATGACATGGAGTCTTTATTTATAGTTCTTACGGTTAATTTTAATACCTCTTTATATTTTTAAAATTAATATAGATGTTTAAAAAGATTGCTAGTTTGCGTAATGCTTTATTGTGACAGCTGTTTCGGCTTTCAAAGCGGTTATCCACAGCGTCTTTAGTTTGTGTTTTGGCCGCCTGCAGAGTTAACTGTGCCAGGCTGTACCTCCAACAACGGTCATATTTCGTACTCTGTCTGAAAAAAGGAAAGTTAGCGGCAAACACTGCTAGCTCGCTAGCAATCTAGAATCTAGACTGATACTGTTATTGTGTAAAATTTACGATTCGCTCGAGTTAAAATCGCTCGTGGCCTGGTACGTCAGACGTCAGTCCATATTTGACCCTGTCGCAGGTAACATCTCGCCGCCATCTTTGATAAACATAAAAGTGTCAAATGTCAGACGTTTCCCGCCGGAATCAAAAACAGAAGCGTTTGAAAAGCTTAGATATTTAAAAAGATTGGTGTTCGTACCTACTTGAGTGTGTTTCTATTGATTTGAATTTGTGGGATTAGATAAAGAACAGTTTTAAAATGTTATTTTAGATGTGTTAATATAATTTATACACTTACTGAAAAAAGTGTCAATTTTTTTGTCGTGATCGGAAAGGCAAGCAGATTTAACCTTGGGGCAACCCTTGAAGCGAAGTTTTTGCGCATGGCTGCGTAAAAGGGTTTTTTGCGGATCATTCTGTTAATTTATCATTTAGTGAGATTGGTTCCAGTTATGAAAATGAGTCCCTTAAACCGATTCGTGTCGCTTTTCCATGGGGATAGCGCTAACAATGGCACACTAAAAAAGAAAGAAAAAATACCGAAAAAATACACGAGTGATTTGAATATCTACGGAAGTGATGCGGAAAAGATTAAAAAACATTACATTTGGTCTTCCATACGCGGTCCGAGGAAGCATAAAGGTTTGTAGATGTTGTTTTTCAATGCCACCATACAAATAACCTCTAAATTGTTTACCTTATTACATTATCATTTATGCACTTGAAAGATAAAGAAACCCATTTAAACCGCTAAGTTTTGACTGCAATTACGTTATCTAATCTTAATTATCTGAAGTAACAAAATATCGGGAACAGTGAGCTCTGAAAAATCAATTTTAAGCAAAGCAATTCTTTCCAAAAAACTTTTTTGTTTATTAGAAAAGTAAGCTCTGAAAAATAAATTTTAAGCAGAGTAGGTATGTGCATAGCCAATCAGTCATCAGGTTACGGTTAGTCAAACAGATGTCGCATTTAGCGAACCAATAACGGTAGATTATCACTTGTACTGGGCGGTATAGTGCTTACTATAAAATATGGGTTTCACTTTACCCTACGCAAACACAAAATATTTCATTTTATTTTTTTATTTGGGCCTTTATAAAACGAATTATTAAGATTTTTCCTTAGATTTTCATGAATTATCATACCCTATAGTTTCGCGGTACCACCCTGAAACACGGTGTATAGGTACATCTGAATAATTTTTATCCTGGCCTTTTACTAATTTTCTACAAACTACCGTAAAGATTTTTTACCAGTTACTAAAATGATCCAAAAGAAATAAATCCTACGTTGACTCAATAATCACGAATATCACGATGACATGACCAGGTCATGCACATAATAACTTGGCCAGGTCATGCAAATAATTAGTTCTGAGGGTAGTTGCCTGATTATCCGTCATTAGTAACTGGTAACTGTTCTTACCCGAGCTTAGCTACCTTTATACTATAACATAGTTATTAAAACCTCGTAAAAAGTTACCAAGGTACGATCCACAAACTAAACCGAACCACGTTCGTGTTATTTTATTCATAATTTTCGAAACGCACGTTAATTATATTATTCCCAACTGGTACGAGACAAAAAATAGAGTGGTTTTTGACAACTTTTTCCTTGTAATATAATGTCAACGATAGATAAGATTTCGCTGATACATTTTGTTATTTGCAATGGAAAATAAAAATAAATTATCTTTTATTTGATTACACACGATAACATAAATATTTGTTATATGTATAGCTGTCACAACTGTACGAATGTTTATATTATATTATCAATGGTGGTTCTTATTAAAAAAAAAAACAATTAGCTCTACAAAGAAACATGGGGTTATATATTGTTGTTATGACTAACTAACTAACCATAACGCCTTTCTGCTATAAAACCCAGACTTGGCACATTTGCTTCATTCGTATTCATACACCCAGGGCTGGTACCGTGCAGGAGCAATTGGAGCAGTCTGCTCCAGGCGGCGAATCGCCAACGCGCTGATAGTACCTAAGCACAGTACTTTTTATATATATATGATATAAAATGAAATAACCATTCCATTTATGGACGACAATTCAATTCAATTCTCACAACCAATGATTATTACGTTATATCTTAAAGATATTGTTGACATATTGAACTCATCACTAGCGAATTATAAACAGTGAGTTTTTGTCGGGAAGTAGATCTAGTTTCTTGGAAGAAAATACCTAGCTCCGTTTCGAACTTATTTTCTTCGTTATTATTCTTCTTTTATCCTTATTCACTGAGTAAGAAGACAAAGGTGTATTAAATGTGTTGATTAAGGTAATCTTGAAATGTGTTAATTCAAAGACTACCACATTTTTTTTTCTTATTTTGTATAGATTATTGATTTTTAAATAGTTTTCTCTGCTATTTTTTTCATTGAAGGTAATTGTATTTTATGGTATGAATTACATATGCGTACTGTACTAATAAACATGTTTTAAGTCTAAACTAGGGCGTAAATAAATATATAAATACATATATAAATACCTGTTATATCGACTCTTGACATGACTATTTACTTATCTTGGCGGCCTCCATGGTCGAGTGGTAAGACGCTCGACTACGAATCCAAAGGTCGCGGGTTCAAACCCGGCGTGCGCCAATAACTTTTATTTAATTAATATGTGTCATAACACATTTACTTCATATAAAAATAATAACAAGTATATTTGCGGCACGTACCAGAGTGGTAGATACTCTAAGTATCGCCCTGGTGAAAGATCACCATTCAGAATCGAAACGTTGCTTGAAATGGCTTAAGCCGTGTTTGGTGACCAGATCTGAATAGCCAGGTACTTCCCAACCTTCCTCTTCCCGATCTCCTTCCCCTCCCCACTACCTTCAGCCTCACAAAATACCCAATTTGGGGATGCCATAGTCTCACTGGCTCTAGACGGTTGGGAGCAGTTGAGACTCTTGTGCGGTATTCATGTAAAAAAAAAAAAAAACTCGCCCAGGTTAAGACCACCATTCAGAATCTAAACGTTGCTTGAAATGGCTTTAGCCGTGTTTGGTGACCAGATCTGAATAGCCAGCTACTTCCCAATCTTCCTCTTTCCCATATCCTTTCCCTTCCCACTATCTTCAGCCTCACAACATACCCCAATTGGGGATGTCATAGTCTCACTGGCTCTAGACCATTGGACGTAGTTGGGACTCTTGTGCAGTATTCAATATTTAAAAAAAAACTAAACCGGGTTATTTTGCCCTAAGGCGTTGTCGACTACTTCATTCATGCGCGTTCTTTAATCTCGTACAACCTATTTCTCCGTCCATTTGCTCAACGTAACCATGAATGTTTAACATAACGCATACATACTGCAACTTTGTATTGTTTTCGCTAATCCTTCGCTAACTGATAATCGAATGCTAAGGTCATGTTGATGGTTTACTATAGGACGCGCATGTCTACATTTTTCCACTGATGTTTTGATTGAAGGTGCGGTGGTCTGGTCAGCATTCAAAATAGACTATTCTAAAAGGGGTTGGGTTCAGTAGACAAATACAGTTACCGCAGAATAAATTTAGCATGCCTGGGAATTCGTCAATTATTGTGTCTAGATTTGATTAAATGTAATGTGCCTTAACGCGATGGTATTCAAAATAATGCACCATCATGTGTTTTTGGCTTTAAAATTCGATCGTTTATAAATATTACAGATGTTTCAATTAAACACTTCGAGTAGAAGACATCTTAACGGGGCATATTTTTAGCGAGTCTTTTAATAGGCGTTAAAAAAAAAGAAAAATCTTCTACTTACAAACCTTTTTTTATTTGCTTTTTATGCTTCAATGTGGAAAATTAAGTTTGCCAGACTCTGACAGGAAAACATTTTAACATTTTCGAGGTCGTTCGATTTGATCACCTTTAATGATTGATCTATGTACCTAGGATACCTATACGTAAATCATGCAAGTGTTCAAAAGATACGATGGCTATTGATTGGAGAGTGTCTTCATTAATACCTGAACGATCCATCTAAATTAGATTTGGTTTGGGAGGTACCTATAGACTTAAAACGTTGATTGCGTTGAGATTTTGTAATAGCTATACATTTTGCGTTTATACTTGTCTACCTAGTTGTTCCAATGCGTATGATGCAAGTTTTCGCAAAGAGTGTTTTGCATTTCTCTCAGTACATTCACGTTGTTTAGTGGAGGGGGTAATTTGTTTCCAAGAATTTTAATACGTTACAAAAATAATGTCCACTGTTGCGGTCGGCTGCACACAGTTATTCGGCATGCAATCAATCAAAAATGAAATCGGCAACTCGGAGAAATTTAAATATTAGACTTTTTATGGGAATACCACACAAGTTTTGCCTACTGCCCGGAGCCGGTGGGGCTAATGCACCCGAATCGGGAAATTTTGAAAGGTGGAAGAAAATAGCGGAGGTTATAGAGAAGAGGAAGAATGGAAAGTAACGTGCAAATCAAATCTTGTTACAAAACAGATAAGACAATTGAACGTAGTTATGCAGAAAGCGTCTAACCCACAATTTTTCAAAACCGAGTTTTACATGTTTTCCCATAGATAAATACGAAATTTATATATGTTAAAAACATCCAAGCTCCAAATGCAATAGATTTTTGGTAATATTTTTTTTACCAACGTACATGCAGATATTTGAGTTAAATTGAAGTTTAAAAATATTATAAAATGTAGGATCACATAAGAAATACATTTTTTAAATAATTAGATTATAAATTACCCACTTATAATAATTCTCAAAAGGAAAAAAAAACAGTGATATTCACTTTACAAATGCCGATTACGCATATTAATGCTTTTATATTGTCATATTTTCAAACGCCTTTTTCTCAGTTTCATCTTTTTGGGGTTGGACGCTTTCTGCATAGCAACGTCCAATTTAGAGTAACATTTCGGTTGTGAATAGTAGTCCTTCACCAACAGTACCTGTTTACTGTATTGTATTTATTTTTAAGAATTGGATGTGTTCAAAACTCCCGGAAAACCTCATGTAAATTGACATCACCGGGTTATGATCCTGTAATCTCTGGTCACAGAGACAACGTTAAAACATTTCTGCCACAAAGGTCGTCATGAATATTCTTTAACATTTATAGGTATATATTTAATTAACTACATCGTTTTAATTTTCTATTAACAGCCAATTTTTGGTTAAAATACATCAGCGATGTTTAACCGGTTAGTAGCTGAGTGTACAAACGCGTCCGATTCCCACCCTGGCATCGTGGGTTTATTTCCTCTGCTAGCTTAGTCCTCCATCATCGCACAAGCAAAATTTTCCGCTTATTATGATGGCAGTAGGAGTTTTTTAAAATATTGTCAGGTTATTCGTAAACCGGGAACGTTTATCTTTATTTGAAAAAAAAAAGAATTTAAAAAAACTACCCTTGAAGTTGCTTGCAACATATATTCCTCCACGTGCGTCGGTTAACAGACACATTTGAACACGTTTCCTTAACAATTATTCTGTAATTTCCGGGCCCTAGGCGCCGGCTATCACATAATACTGTTTATTTATACAAAATGATATCAAGATACGACTAAATTCGTTTGTTTTTGTATGAACACTATCGCGTTCATGTATAATGGAAGTAAACTTAGAATAGCCTTATGTAAATAATAGTTACTGCGATAGCGTTGCCGCAGCATTATAAAATCATATTTGACATGCTATGGTGACATGACGTCACCCATAATTATCTAGGGCTTGCATGCGAATAGATCCCCGCTCGCTGCAGCCAAATGATTAAATTGGTGTTATAAAAATTATAGCCATCATTCGTGAACTCATGAGCACGGTGCGAATTGGGACCAAGGAGTCTTGCACAATCTGCAATGTTTGTAACAGATATTTAATCAACGGTTCTTTGAAAGCACTTTTGATCTAAAATGTTAAATATTTTGGTTGTGTTTGTATAATGAACGCCGGGAAAAATCTCTCTGCCTTAAAAAAAATGGTAATGATAAGGAACATTGGAAAAACTTTTAAAAGCCAAAAATTACTTTTAGATATCCAATATGAAAAAGTTTACCGACTGTGTAGTACGTGGCCGATGCGTTTCCTAGTACAAATATCAAGTGTATCATGCTGCCGTTGAGAGCTCCATCGTCACCGTGTGCGTCGTTTATGAGAAAGAAGGAAAGGTCACAACGAATCTATCGGCGGTATGTCTTTACCCACTCGTAAATTAATGCCATTGCTTTTGTATTGGAAACTTTTTTCTTATAATGATTACGAAATCGTTCTAACAAAATTGATCTTAATGCTGCGGGTCGCTTGGTTACACCAAGTTACCATTAAACGTGTTACCCATGTAAAATTAATGTATTGTTATGTATTTGACAGATTCCATTGTTCAATTATGTGGAAATAGTTAAAAATTAAATTTATCAAATGGATCCGTTTGTTTGCTGTCTAATTCGGTAGCCCATACGTATTCATCTGTAGCAGGTCTTCCCACATCATTTATAAATAACGCTTTTCTCATCTGCGTGAGATTTTTCGCTTACGCCCGCTTCAATGTGTTTACCAATCGCTATTTTCTGCCCGAAATCAAGACGCATTGAAAATGTTATCGAGAAAACCCATCTGCTGGTTTCTTCATTAGCATCTGGAAAATGTAAGAATCGCAAAGTTTTTGTTTGCAAAAGTTGTTTCTCCATAAACATACGCAAAACTTCTATACTTAGCCTCTTTTCCCTGTGTTTCGTGTAAGGTAATGGGCTTGACGATGCGATCAGTACGGAGAAAGGAAAGGTTAGTAGTTGCGATGATCTCGACAGCAATATTACTCTCCGGCGAGGCAAGAAAGTTAATTAGGTATTTGTTTTTGCCTTGAAATGTAACATGCAAGTGGTGGTAACTTCTTACTTGTTTTTGCACCTGACATTAATGTTCCATGAACTGAAAGGGTTAAATATTATATGACGAAATTTTCATAAAAATACAGTTGTAAAATGTTTTATCTGAATACTTGAAATGTTTGCACGCGGAGTGGATTGATTTTTTCGGGGATTATACTTGGTTTTCAGAGCACTTTTTTTTTTAGTAACAGCTTTGTTATCTGCGTTGTGTCTTTATGCAGGCGTAGGATAGTTGTAAAACTCTTTCTCCACAACTAATATTTCGGTAGGTATCTATATCTAGATGTCCTCCGTGGCAGAGTGGTAAGTGGTTGCAGGTTTAAACACTGGCGACAATAAATAAAATTTTGGAAAATAGTGTAGCGTTAATTCACATATATAATTGGATTACGCATGCAGATAGACGTTTGCACTGCAAGGTAATCGAACCAGTAATCTCCAGACTCAAAGTCAAATGCGCACACTACTGCTGTAAAGGACGTTTATAGTATGACGAAAATAACAACACCTTTACTTTAGTACCTAATTGTTATTCCTGCGCCACCCGTCATTTTATTGTTCGTATGCGAGGTGTTCTTGACCCAGGTGACTTGTTAAATTAGTATTGTTCATACGCTTATAAACAGACACTTAGATATGAACTAAGTGCTAGCTTATTTCGTTTACTTAGAAATTAACCATTCTCTGTTCCGATGTTTCTCAGATTGTGCTAAAGTATTTATTTAGATGTTAATGGGTTGATGCATAAGTTCGTTGCATTTCTGTTTTCAGGGGTTTTTTTTATATACCATTTAAAGTCTACAGTTTTGTTCTAAATTCGTCTTTATTTTTACAAATAAATACAGTCTCAAGTAAAAAAATAACATTTCGAAATCTCAATTTCACTGTTAAAATTACTAATGTGGTTTTCCAAGACTTCAGCTTATTTTACTCCTAACCTATTCACCCGATATTGTGCGATCAGATTTTTCCACTCTCGATCCATTAATTTCTACCAAAAAAACTACCGGATTTTATTAGATAGAAATGTCAAGATTCTTCGTATTGTATTAAAATAACAATTTCAAAATACACCCCGTAACAGTGTTTTCAAGAGGGGGGCACGTCGCTAAAATCTATCCTTCTAAAAAAGAGGTATACGCATTTTGCTCCAAGTTTGGCAAACACAGAGCATGCACATAATTCTGATTTATTTCTACTTTGTTGTACAACAAGTTTCCTGTTCTTTCCCAGCGTTCCCACTCGCCTGACAGGCCGGCCTGTTCGTAAAGGTGTCACTTGTCCTGTGTCATCATATTCCGAGCGCATTCACGAACATGACTTTGATGTCGCCCAGTGGCGCGACAAACAGCAGGGCTATAACCCAACGCTGCGGGGGCGGAAAGTACTTGCCCTCAATCAATTGACATGAAAAATATTGACACAACAGGTACCTGTATTATGCATGTAGCTCCATCGTCAAAGGGTTTCAACACCAATACATTATTACTTCAGCTCAAATACACACTTCATCAATCATTATTTAACCGTACATTGTAGGGGATCGGAACGTCATTTTAACCCTTTAATCTTAACTCATCAATCGTAAAACAATAAATAAAAAAACAGTTTTTGTCTTTTAAACATAAATAATATATTTACTTTGAGTTTGGAACACTTCAAGGAGAACCAATATTGATACGAAATCTTAATTTAGTAACACTGCAACGAGTACCTACAAATATTAATACAAATATAAAACGCTGCAATAAGTACCAATATAAATACGAATTTTGATTTTGGAACTCTGTGTGGAGTAACCAACATTAATACATGAATCTTGATTTTTAAAAATATCCGTCAGAATATCCAATAGAATTATTTTTAAAGCTAAGGTTGGGTTATAATAAAGTATCGAATTCGATATATTAAAACATTCGTTTATTAGTTTTCTTTGGTGTTTTTCTAATGCCAGGTCTTGAAAGTATTCTAATTAAATAAAGGAAATAATCCACAACGCCGCCGCAGCCCGCACCGCCGCCACTGCGCAAACGGATGTTTTGCGCCATATCGAGGAACCCTGCTACTAGGTACTAGTCGTTGTGTTATCCTTTCCTGGAAACCTGCCACGGTGAAGCCGTGTGTTATCCTTGCGAGTCATTTCTATCTCGAGGTTCACACGTGTTTCCAAATATGCATCTCATATCTCATGTCTTCTAACGAAATTGAAACAAGTGACATGGGATTATCAGAATACTGCGGCGTAGCTAATACAAGTGCTTGAACTTGGATATTCTTTATACACAGAGTTCCTGAACAATCAGTTTACTGACTCTAACATATTCATAGGTGATTATCAAAAAGATACTTTGCTCAGAGTTTAATTTTATAAGGGATTGTATGACAAACATATATTTATATATAAAGATAATATCAATAATATATAACATAATTTGAAAAATAAACTAATTTGATAAATAAACTTAATAAACATAAGATAATAATAAACATACATAAAATAAAATTATAATACCAATTTAACTGCCTCTTGGACAGGATGTCACTCCTTGCTGAGGATTATTTTCGGCTTGTTGTACTTAAAGTTGTCGTTCTCGCTATACCTAGCGAGAGAATTTATGGTGGGGTTCTCAGTCCGGCAAGGCTAGAATATTTTTTTTCAGATTGAGTAACAATTAACTCCTTTATCAGAGGAATGTTTGTGTCTTCGAAATAATACAAGTGCAATGAATATCACAGAATACAGAATCGGGCTACGTAACATACTGGTTTTATTTCAATGAACACAATATAATTAGTAAAATTCTCATTTTTTCACTGTCAATTGTAAACCCTTAATGTAAAAGACCTCTCGGGCGTATACAACAAAATAAATAAAGAAATACTGTTTGTAAACTATTGAGCAAATATATACTTGTATAAACTTTTTTTTTGGACAATCTGTCTACATAAGGGGGTGTGGGGAGGGATTTATTAGTGCCGTTTTTGAAGAAGCCCGCATTAAATGAAGGAGGGAAGACAGATGCTGGTAGCGCGTACATTTGTTGTGACTCTTCACGAATAAAATTCATGTAGCTGTTGGAAATCGTGTTCAATTCATCGCAAATATTTATACTTAAAAAATAACTATAAATATTTTAGATTTATAAAGTACAGTTCGCCGATTATGTTATACTTCGATGATACTGTACAATCAAAAACTGTTGAAATTGTATAATATTCCGTAATTATTAGTTTGTAGGCACTGTAATATGATTTGATTCCGTAAAATAACATTCTAAAAGTAAAAATTATTTTTTTGCGATATAAGTAATTGTATATTTTGTTTTCATCGTTTTTTTTAATCGATCTTCTTTATCAGATGAACGATTCAAACTCACCACTTAACGGAACATTATAAATTTATAATTTCTATCGAGTTCCTGATCAAAATCTTAATATGCAATTAGATATTATATCTTTTCGAAAATAAAACGCAATCTCTTTCCAGTGAAAGTAATGAATATAAGCAGTGTGTTTGTTGGGTTTTAATTAACGAAATATTGCTATAATTTGGCAATATTCCTTTGCATTTGATCTGTCTTCGCCGAGATCTCTGAATTTGTAACTTTTCTTCTGAGAAACTATCCCAGCTGCTTTGGACTACACTACGATATACTACGTAGAAACGATTTTTGGACTATGTTCTGGATGGGTAGACAAATTATTGTAGTCGTCTGACATTCAATGTTATTTACTGTTTCCACATCTTTGACTTCTTCTCGTTTACCCCTTTGATATTAGTAGCTTCGTACTTTCATTATATCTTCATCCATCTGACTTCTCGCTGTCGGGTCTGTTAGCGTTCGTAGTATAATTTGGTATGTATAATATAATTTGGTATATGTATAGTACAATAAAGTATGGTTTATTATAATTTGGTGAGGGCATCACCCATCTATCTGCGCCACCCACTTGATTATTATATAAATAGCAGAAGAGTTCTCATGTTGTCTGATGAATGGTTCAATTTATGTGTTGGCGTGGACAAGTGATGGTAAAACGCGGTCTGCGGTCAGGGGTCAGGAGTCACACGTGGTGACTGATCGCCCTAAAATATCAAAGATCATCCAAGAAGCCTATTAGAAAATATTTGGGTGTAAACTTTTGTCTAGTAGGAAATTTTAGTAAAAAATTCGAGAAATGAATATAAAGATGAAATTTCAAATGTAATGATTTATAATTTTCTTATTTAGCTCATATTACTTTGCGTAGAAACGAATACTTACAAATTTATTCATTTTCTAATTTATGAGTTTTTTGTTGTGGTCAAAATATATTTGAATTCGGTCATTTTCAGATGTTTTTTTCGCACCTTCAGGCAACTTATCAAACGTTTTCAGACCTATATAAAAATGTGATTTTAATGTGCCTTACAACCTTATTTTGTATCGTTTCTAACTTGTTTATGTTTCCTACATTGGCTAAATATAAAATGGTGAAGCCATAATCCAAATATTAAACAACTCAAGATTTGTATATTCTTTTTGCTCTGCAATATTTTTATTTGAATCATTCGTCAATATTTCAACAAAATATTTTTTTTTCGACAGCTAACTTTACTCATAATTAAATTCCGAATTCGCTACAAAACATTGATTTGATTCAATATATTATAATAATATAATATTCAATATAACACCTAGACAAGAAATCAAATGTACTCTCTAGTTATTTTAACCAAAAATCTTACAAAAAAAAAATGTTATAGCGTTTTTTGTCTTGTTCCATGTTTTTTTTTTCACATTTTGCACTGCAAGTGCAACTGTAAGTTTTTGTCATATAACCTTTTGTTAGTTTACTGAGATTTTCTATATACGTACCTATCTCTAATGCCAAACGTATTTGGTTAAAGGAGATACGCTTGGTAAATCTAAGCATTTTCCCATTGTATAATGTTGAAGAACAGCTGTTGCCAATTATCTGACCGCATCCATCGGTCCGCTGAGATTGAATTGGCGTTGGCTGGAAATTTATGAATGATATTTTACATTGTTACGCCGACGTGAAAAAATCACATAATTTAACGCATATTAGTCAATATAAAAATAATGAACCCTGATTTTGAATATTTAATTGTTAGAGATATTTTTTTAAATATCATTCAGTCACGCCATTTTGATACTCTTTGGTAATACACAATTATTTTTTATTGCCACTTGATTTATGGCTTACTGATATAATAATAAACAAGGCATCTTAAGATGTTATTTTGCCATTAACTAATAATCAATAATGCTTTGGCCTAGTACTAAAAGCGCCATTTTTTGTCAGAATTAAGTACTGACTACCAAAGTTATAAAAAGTCTGTCAGTGAGTACTTTAATTCCAGGAATAATATAAACTGAAAGCAATACAATATTACTATATTGTGAATATGTAGTGCCATATTATTAACAAACAAAAAAATTGCATCTTTTTGTGAAAATTAGGAACAAAACTCTACAAAACATTCATAAATGCGACTGTTTTAAACCATCGAAACCGCCTTGAATAATTAATTGAATAAGTCACGTTAAATGCAAGTTTTTTTTATTAAACTTTCATATTAAATATTGTAAAGTTAATGTCTAGAGACACTACGGAGTAAAATTACTCGTTGAGTGGCGTTTATTACATTAAATAGTGGAACTAGAAACTTGCCGTAAACGGCTATAAAAAGTGTTTTATCTAACTTAACAATATAAAAATACGAATCATTGACACTGGCATAACTGTTCAAAATAATTCATAGGTAATAATTATAAAAAGCTATAATTGTTTCCGAGTTCGACTCTCGGTCGCAACCATACCATTTTATTTGTCTTATTTTGTTTCATATTTCATTAAAAAAATATTGATAATGTTTCAATAATTAATAATTAACAATCGAAATATTTTTACCGGAAGCTACTTTACACAATATTAAATTTAACCATACAAAAAACTTACTAAAAATCAAATAAATCTCAAATCATGTGCATTGGATAAATACGCCAGAAAAAGGTTATTGCTGCGAGTGGGATTCGAACGCCGGGATCTTCTTCCATGCGGTCAATTACTCTGAGCATTGAGCTATCTTGGCAACCCTCACACGTGCCATGTTCCTCCTATACACGTAGTGATTGAATATGTAATTATTAACACTGTAAATTACCTTTACTTGTTGCAAGCCCGGTTAATCACCAAAGCGCCATCTTCCCCAGCTAAGAAACAGGTTACTAATGGTTTTAAGACGTAATTAAACTTATGAATAAGTAGTAACCGGAAAGAATTATGGATATGGTTGCGGTGCGTACTTTTTTCTATGAATGCTTTCTAGTCGCATCATCGTTTGTCTATTTCCTGGTTTTCCATATTTTATTGCGGAGGTTTGCGGTCGCAATATCCATAATAACTGCTCATATGCAATATTAATAGTTGGAGGTATGCGTAAAGAAGATGAATGTCCGCATCAATACAATATATTGTCTTAAATATGAAACAACAAAAAAATGTCTGTATGCCATCTAAAGCACCAATAACTTTCGAAAGGTAAACTCTGGCTAATGCTTTTCTGTCTACAATATTTTGGTTACTGCAACTATTTTCAAAACGTAATTTCCACCTTGAGCAATGAACTTTGAAATATCAATTTAACTGTTAAAAGACATGACAGGTCAAGCCATATCGTTTGATCTACATATTTCAAATATTAAATGAGAAAAAAATATTGAAAAGTTTTTTTTTAATAGTTGAAACTTGGGCGAAGCCGAGCAGTAGTAACTACTTGATAAATATTAAAGACGGATAACTTCTTAGCACATTTTTTTATCGAAAAACCAACCAAGGGCGCTTTGAAATGTTGGATTAAAGATTACATAAAACTGTCACGCAATAAATTTGAACTCTTATTGAATATTCTTTGAAATTGTCTAATTTTTATTTTTTCTTTTTGTTGCAGGTGAGTTCAAATTTCAACGAGTGACAGTTTTGTAGCAAAGCTACGGCATTCAATAATTATATACTGGGGAGCAGGTAAGATTCTTTACAAATGTTGTCTTGTTTTTACAATCAAGCTTTATTCCTAACACTTTACATCGTTTTTCATAACTCTTTTTCGTGGTACAATCCCAGATTTCCCCCCCATTAATCTACTGATTTACTGATGTCGCTTCATTAATAATGTCACATATTGTTTTTGTCTCATGAATTTGCGTTCCGTTTCGCATACACCTTTTAATTTCTTTTGCATGTGTTTGCTTCTATCCTTTCCTAGGATTAATAGCCACCAAAACGGCCTCTGAACAGTTTTTACATTCAGCTCGAGTGGTACATTAGCGTGGTTCGCTGGATTTATGAAGTGGGTCTGTATTCAGAATTAATTTCGAGAATTGGACAGAATCCAAAGTATGGCAATTTCCGAACATTTGTTGAGGTAAAGTTGGACATTTCGTTGATCGCTTTGGAGATTGGATTAATTCATTGTTTGGGAAACTGCTCCCTGGAATAATGAACTGTTTATATTGTTTATATAAACATTGGGATTAGTTCCAGTAGGTCAAATAGCTGGATTAATATTCGAGTTATTTTTAACGAATATTGTGTAAATCGAGGTTTAGATTTGACCCAAATTAGGTTATAACATGTTCCAGAAAATCTAAATATCGCTTTGGGCTGAATCGGTCAACAGCTCATTTCATATTATATATATATATATTAGCATTTTATTTATTTCAACCTTCTTCTAGAGCACTATGCGTTTTAATACCTTGTGTTCAAATCAGTATTACTAAAAACAATCCCGGCAAATCAACTTACCGTCATTCAAAATGTCATTGCAAATAAGGGGGATGTATTTCTCTGACAACACCTACCAGTGATTGATTAAAAGCGATGACTTGCATTATATTTGGGTGGCTTCTTCTGGATGGTAGGTGGACAATGTTAATAATTTAAAAACCACCATACTCGTATGTACGTACTAGAGGAATAACCCAGGTCTGAAGGTTGACGCGATAGCTAAGTGGTTAGAGCAGACTCCTGGATCGCGAAAAGTTCCGTGTTTTTTTAATAATTCATATGGTTTGATCATTTTTAACGTTGTTTCAATATTCAATCTCACTTGTTTATTTCTTTTTTTCAATATACTTCCGCGTTTACCCTTTTGCAATGCGGCATTAGCATTGATACATCCATGACGGTACTGGTAGCATAGTTACATTTAATTGTACGTCTTGTGAATTAAGAGAAATCGTAATGTTTTGATTGGTTTTCCTTCCTCAAGTGGCCGCACGTTGCGCAATGTAATGCTCCCCAGCCGTATAACATAGCTAATGCACCGCAAAACCCTTGAGAAGGCCATAAATTACTCAAAGCTCGATAGAATGATTAGAGCTTTGAACTTTCCGTCGGTTTTGTTTTGCTAAGGAAAATAGCTACTCACAACTCTAACAAAGGCGTACCACTAATAGATCCGTTGTAACATTTCTTTCTCGTACACGGCGCATGTTACAGAACTAGAGTTTCCAAGGGAGTTCTCAGTGGCAGGACCATAAAAAAATATTTATAAGAATATCTCAAGAAATCGATGATAAGCACTGGGTGTACCAAAAAAGTCTGTTTTTTATTCATTTTCATAAGAAATTAGTTTTATTAAATTAAAACCACTGAAATTTTCATATTTTATCACTGGTAAAACGGTACAAGATTTTGTTTACTTATCTTAATAAAACAGTGTGTTATGGTTTCTTGTTGAAAAATAAAGTTATCTTGATAATCTACAGTAGGCATTGAGATATATGTATACCTCGATGACAGTAGGTTATCTCTTTTTGCAATGAAAAATCGAAAAAATAAAACAAAAAAATAATTAAAAACTATTGAAACCTTAAACGAACTTTCTTTTCAAGTATCTTTCTCTTTTTATGTATGTTTTTCTTGGTTCACAACTAATGTTATATGTAGTGTTTGAAACGTGTTTAATTTTACTTGTATTAACTAAATTGATTCATTATATCATAAACTATATACAGTGTGGTTTAAGAACGGGGTAACCCCCAATAAGGACAATATTTTTTTAAACTGAAAAATAATAATAAATAGATAAATTTGTCATCTTGTTTGTTTGAAAAATAAAGTTAATTTGGACAAAACGCGACTAATCTACCGGTGGACAACATAATCTACTAGTATTATAATTTCCTTGCTATTTGGTGTAGATTGTATACACACATGGATGTATATAATAAGCTCTTTGTATAGATAGACGTGTCATTTTTCGCGTTTTGTCAAAGTGACTGACGGACATTCATCTGAACTGAATGACACATCCGCCAGAAACACAAAACTTGTCTCGCTGTTCAATTGAAGACTTAATGGCAAACAAATCGATGTGCAAAGCCGCTCTTAGAAAAGTGAAGAAATTAACGGAAAATGGCAACATTATTTTGAGTCAGTTCCTCCATTAGAAAACGATCTAAGAATGTCGACGACCAATTGTTCACTATTCAGTTTTTTTGCTTGGTAATACGCGGAGCTATTAGTTATTGTGAGGGAGTCGTTGCATTGCGCTAATGTGTATGTTGTTAAAACCCTTCTGCGACCTTTCTTTTAATTGCTTACGTTTTTTATATAGGTATCTACATACTTCTTTCTTTCATCTTTAAGAAGGATTTTTAATCTATTCAACGCGAAAAGTGTCTCAGTATCGCTCTTGTAAAAGACTACCTCTATTTGTTATGTAAATAATACCCCACAAGTGTCCCAGCTGATCCCAACTGACTAGAGCCTGTGGGAATATGGCATCCCCAGTAAGGGATGTTGTGTGGCTGATAGGAATGGGGAGGGGAAGGAGATGGGGAAGAGGAAGAGGAAGGCTGACAAGTTTCCGACTCGAATCGGATCTGGTAACCAAACACAACTAAAGCCATTTCGTGCAACGTTTAGATTCTGTTTTTTTTTTATACGTATATATACATGTATATTGTAGCTCTTCGTCGAAGCGATATTGAGAGTATTTACCCACCACTCTGAAAAATAATGACCATGTTTAAGGACCAGATTTGAACAGACGGGTATCTTTCAACCTTCTTCTTTTCAATCTCTTTACCTTCTCCACTACCTTCAGCTTCACAAGATATCATCGCCAAATGCTAAAAAAAAGTCCCAAATTTTTGTCGCTGAGTCGAGCCTTCTCCTAAATGATAAATATATTTTAGATGGCTGAAGGGCCACAAAAGTCTTCAGAATCAAGCGAGAACCAGAGCATTCGACACAGAAAAAAAAAACTGATCAAAACTGCATATGTGACTAATTTTTTACCAAAATGTCGCTTAAGACCTTTTGCCTTTCCACCGACGATACATATTGTAGCTATTCATCGGAGCGATTTAAAAAAATGAGAGTATTTACCTACCACTTTGAAAAATAATGACCAGATCTGAACAGACGGGTACTTCCTTCCTCTTTTCAATCTCCTTCCCTTCTCCACTACCTTTAGCTTCACAACATATGTCAATTTGGGGATGCCATACTCTCACTGGCTCCAGACGGTTGGGAGCAGTTGGGACTTTTGTGCAGTTATCTCATTTAAAAAAAAAACAACAAATAGTTTCTAATTTTGTCACTGTTAATTCGTGGTAGAATTCCATTTTAATGATTTAATAAAACAAATTTATAACTTTATTCCACATATTTATTTTTTGACTGGACCGGTTTCAGTCTATAACGGCCAGCGACTAGTCTGAAGATGGCCGTTATAGGCTGAAACCGGTTCAGAAAAAAAAAAATAAGTGGAATAAAGTTATAAATTTGTTTTATTAAATCAACAACAAATAGAATTGACGTCGCGAGCAGGGCGCTTTTTGAAAATGGGACATTTCCACGTCCCGACGCTTTTCTTCGGGACAGCGGGACGGCCTCTTTCAAAAAGGGAAGAATAGCGTTAGACATGCCAGTACGCAACAATGTGGGTTTAGTTATTCATATACTAACGGACTATTGTCCAATTACCAAAAAAAAACATAACACGAAATGGGAAAGAGAGCAACATATAAATAACAGCACAAACATAACATTATAATGAAGCAATGCCAAAAATAAGACTAAACTATACATTAGAAAGAACATCCAAGTCAAAGCCAAGGTTAAGTCAAAGCTCTGGTAGAGTCGTAAGGAATGACAAAAATCATTTAGACTGGTACCAAAAATTTCAAGACCATGGCTCGAGTTAACAAGTCTCCACATTCTGGACAGTGGAGAATGATATCCACAATAATTAGTAGAGTGATGATTGAGGAACAGCATTTCATTGTTTCTGAGTCTACGAATTGTGTATGATAATAATCTTCTAGTTTTCTTTACATGTTTATAGAACCATTACATACACTGTTTATGCAAATACCTGTACCTATATTATTCTAGAGAAATCTGTGGATACCAAACGCATTTAGATGCAACTTATGCTGGAGTCTGTCGTAAAAAAAGCATTTTAAATAACTACTTATCGTTGAACTAACGTATGAATTATTATTTAAAAGTGTCTGTTCATTTTCCCCTTTTAATCTAAATATATGTAATAAAAAACACACACAACTTTATATTAAATTAAAATTACTCTGAAGTTTTTATGCTTATTATATTTGATATTAGTTATTGAAATAATGTCAATAATCTTCACCGTAAATATGAAACAGAAAAAGCCAGAAAATAAAAGAATATCGTTACAAAGATGGCAGCCAAATCGGAAGCAATTGAAAAGTAATTTTCAATGAAGTATGAGATCGATTAAAATGCCGGTATCTAATAAGGTCTCGGTGGCTCAATTGGCAGAGGCGTTACTCTCGGATAGAGTAGAGGTTCCGAGTTCGAGTCTCAGTCACGGCCGTTATTCTTTTATATTCAATTTTTTTTTTGTTTCACATTTACGTTGAAGATTATTGACATTATTTCAACAACTTTTATAGTCAGTCTATTTGTGTCTCACTAAAAACTCGTTAACGTTGAGCCCTGGCATCGTGAAAATTGCATTTTTTTAAGTGGGATTAGTCGGTCAACGCAACTGTTTTAAGCTCGAAAAGTTACTTTTATCATGAGTTAAGGAGCTTTAAAACTATTTTATTTATTCAATAACAAAAAAGAACGGTGAAAACTGTGCGAATACTACTAGAAATATCAATAAAGTAAACCTTCGGAAAAAAAATGTACCTACATATTGATGAATATGTTTAAACTGACATCGTGATCGTATTTTGTCTAATATTTTCGTATTGTTTTAAACAATTATTATTTTAATATATTGTTTTAATGGAGGCACGGCAATAAACGACAACCTCTTTTTTATATGAATACCGCACAAGAGTCTCAACTGCTCCCAACCGTCTAGAGCCAGTGAGACTATGGCATCCCCATATAGGGTATGTTGTGAGGCTGAAGGAAGTAGGGAGGGGAAGGAGATTGGGAAAAGGAAGGTTGGGAAGTACCTGGCTATTCAGATCTGGCCACCAAACACGGCTAAAGTCATTTCAAGCAACGTTTTGATTATGAATGAAATTAAATAATTTTCTTAAAACCTCTACCGAGCTTGCAAGGCGTGAGGGTAGGTACGTTCACGTTGTTATTGTTAAATAAGTGGGATGTGCAGGCAATGAAACTCAACGCGAGCGAGAACATCGCGTTTTCTCTTCGTTAATGACATCTTGTATGTATCTAGTATATGCATCTAGTCATTTCCCTTCAGATTTCATAATCGAACCAGAGATAACTAGTAGTTACTACCTGGTTTCGCAAGAGATTTTAACACAATTTGTTTCTTATTGATTTGAAATTTCAACCAAACATTATAGCATGAATTATTTGTTTTGGTTTTCGATAGGTATTTCAAAGCTCATGACAGAAATGACAGTGCGAATTGTAAAGAGTTGCGTTGGGACCTGGAAACTCCAAATCTGTGCAAATTTAATAACGCCAAACATTGTTCCAGGATGTAACTTGTTTTATTTTATTTTTATATGAATACCGCACAAGAGTCTCAACTGCTCCCAACCGTCTAGAGCCAGTGAGACTATGGCATCCCCAAATAGGGTATGTTGTGAGGCTGAAGGTAGTGGGGAGGGGAAGGAGATTGGGGAGAGGAAAGTTGGGAAGTACCTGGCTATTCAGATCTGGTCACCAAACACGGCTCAAGCCATTTAAAGCAACGTTTCGATTCTGAATGGTGGTCTTTCACCAGGGCGATACTTAGAGTATCTACCACTCTGGAACGTGCCGAAAATATACTTTTTTTTATTATGTTCATATGAATTAAATGTGTTATGACACATATTAATTAAATAAAAGTCATTGGCGCACGCCGGATTTGAACCCGCGACCTTTGGATTCGTAGTCGAGCGTCTTACCACTCGACCATGGAGGCCGTCAGACAGTTTCTGATTTGTGATTGTCTGTACAGTAATAAGCATATTGAGATATCGTCGCCGGAAAGGCAAAAGGGCTGAAGCGCCATTTCGGGAAGTTTACAACAGAGCACTTTAAAAGGTTTTTTTTGTTTTACAATAAAATCATAAGTCTTCAGTACCTGGTTGCATTTTGAAAAAAATGTAAAGTTAAAAGTTACCTGATGCAACACAAAGCTAAAAAAAGTCCCAAACTTCTGTCACTTGAATTTTAGATGACTGAAGGGCCTCAAAAGTCTTCAGAATCAAACGAGAGTTAGAGCATTCGATACAGAAAAACAAACTGGTCCAAACTGCATATTTAACTCATTTTGTTTCCCTTCCCTTCAGCACTTTTGCCTTTCCAGCGACGATATGAGAACCAAAGACAAGGTATCCAAAGTAAACCGTAAAAAACCACTCGCCCAACGAGGCTCTCATTTGACACTTTGCAGTTGTTCAATACCTGTAGAAGTGATAACCAAGAATAAGGTGATCACGTCCTGTCGGCTCCAATCCGCCGTCATGTCACGCCGGCCGCATTGTCAGCTAATTATCAATCACCGTCTCCAATCAATAATCCGCATTTAGGATGCGGGTTCGATTCTCGTCCAAATTTAACCGCATCCCCACCAGGCGCTTCTCCACTCGGCACTTTTTTCGTGCCCATTCGTGTTCAGTCACTTCGGTTGGAGGCCAGTTGGCTCCGGGCCGCTGGCGACGTGCGTGCGTGTGAAGATACGTGCTCCACGCGCAGAGTTACGTGCCCAACGTGCTAAAAGCATTGATTTTAGCGCCTACCGTAATAAACACACATTTGTGACAAGTGTCAACGTTTAGAGCCATAGTTCGTAGCTTGGATCTAGCGCGGTTAAACCGAACGTGAACATTATGAACGTTATTTTTTCATTCTCGCCTAGATTAAAAAAGAAAGGATTGGTTTCGGTAGTTAGATAAGGTGGCGTTAGAAAGTGCGCATGTCAAAATTAATGCCAATTTCGCGGGCTCCATTTGAATTTGAATTACGCGTTGTATTATGCAGTTGTTTTAAATAGTTAATTAACGTATTGGCGTTAATTCCCACAGTTTGTTGTTTCCGTGCCGAAAATACATTTTAATTAAACTGCTGCGAAATGAATAATAATAACGCAGAAATCAGTGAAATGCCTAGTCATATTTTTTATCGAAGAAGACTGCTGGAAATCGTTTGTTTATTCTCTCTTTTTTCATGTATCCGAGGTCTATGAAATTATTTTAAACTCTAAATAAACAATGCTCTCTACCGATAAAAAAACAAAACAGTTACTTTCTCTGTTATTTTCTTCGTAATCTTCTTAGGTTAACTTTCTTTGAGTTAAAAGTTCAAGTAAAGTGGTACAAAAATATGAGAAAAAACATAAAATACAAACATAATAATAAATTATAATTTCCTAAAACAGTACAAATCATAGTTAATAGTATAATTATCATAATATTTTTAAAAAAATCTTGTCGTCAAAACAATTTACCTACATTATTAAAATTATTATTACACTGCCATAAACAATAATATTTTTTATGTAATTGTGATACAACCATTATTATAAACATTACATTAAGGGTTGTTTGTTGTCCAGTGGTTGAAATGGCAACCGTTTGAGTGCACCCCCGTTCCGGGCTGAAAGGTTGTCGGATGTTACTGTTGGTGCACCTGGCCGCCGAAGATCCGGTGCAGGGCGGCATGCGAGTCAGGAAACACCGGAACCGGAAATGGAAAAGTAAGCACTGGCCCTTTGATCGGAGCGTAATTAATGTTTCATTTGGTTTATGATATGTTTTGTTAGCAACAGATTTAAGAGTCCATTGCGGTGTTTGTTAAGTTAGTGTCAATCCTTGATGGGTATGAGAAGATGTTATTCTTTTCAGCTGGTTTTGATGTCTTTTGTTTTGTTTGTTTTCGGGACAGTTTTTGGTATAAATCTGCAGGGGAGGAATTCATGACTTTTAATTTTATTCGTTGAGAGATTGGTTTTTCATAAAACTTTTCTGTTGATATTTCCGTTCCCGCAAGCGAAATAATAATAATAATAATTTTATTCCAGAAAGTATACATGTATAGTGCAATGCAATACATTCCATAATTAACAATAATACAAAAAATACCAAATGACAATAATAAATTCATGAACAAACAAAAAAAACTGAATTAAATAAAATTAAAAAAAAAAAGTGGGGACAATTATGGCGAATATGTATATTTTTTTAAACGTTAACTTCACGTGGGAGGCCCCGAGGGAAACAAATCCCTCGGGACCTATGTCATATTTGGGGATGCTGTGTGGAGGGTCTTTTTGAGGAAAGGAAGAAGTGAATTTAAGTCTTGAACAGACCGATGCTGTATGAGGGAGGAAACACAGAGGCTAGAAAATCATTCCACGGCCAAGCTGTTGAACACAACAAGGAGTCGTAAAAGCGATCCGTTCTCATATGTCGAATGTCATCCGTGTACAAGTGTTGGGCGCGCGTTTAGCATGTTTCCCGGCTGCGCACTGATTTAATTTTACTGACGCAAGTTCCTCGGAGCATATTTTATTGAAATACTGGTAGAACAAGTAAAGCATTCCCACCCGACGTCTGTGTTCCAAGTTAGCTTGTTAAGATGGGCAATTTATCAAACGCATTTCTTTATGCCCGTTTCTTTTTTGGTATGAATCCTTTAGTTTATGCGCACTGAGGTGTGTTAGATAGATTCATATCATGTGTAGCATTTTCGCATGAGATGATAATATACTCGTATCATACGAGTAATAACCTGCCATCTCTTGGTAATTAAAAAAAAACACCAAAACAAAACATACTTAAATTAATAAAAGTCTCTCCGTAACAAGTTATTTAGCAGCTAATGAACAAGAATGCATGTCTGTGTGTGTCTGTGAGATTAATGGCTAGGTAATTAGTAGTAAGTGTTAAGCGGAAAGGTTTTTCACTATTTATAGCATAATATACAACAATGTCCGGATTTTTCTCAAAGTGGGACAACAGGAAAGGGCGGGCTAGAATAGACAGAAAAAGAGAATACAAGTTGGAACACACACGGAGTTGTCTGTGAGGGCAAGGTGGCAGGCAAAGAGCAAAAAGACGAAAAACATTACATTTATTTTTTGGTAATGATGGTATATTTTTTTTATACACGTTTTTTAATCGATCTCTTTCCACATGGTCCCTTGTTATACCAGGTAATTGTTTGCAAGTAAACGATGGATATGCGTAAAGAATTAAAAAAAAAAACAAATAATTTCCTTTTTTTATTGTAATCATATACACTTTTTTGCTGTTATTTTTTTCTTGACTGTTAAATTTCAACGTCCTTACAAAAATTATGGTGAACTCTGAAGTTGTGAAATTTGCCCACCTTTTTAGTATGTTATTTTTAGGTTAACATATTTTTTTCTGCTCCTAACGATTTTAATATCCATTATGAACCCTTCATCTTTAAAATAATTTTCTTTTTCTAAAAATGTGTTCAAATATATAAAATAAACTAAAAAATATGTGTATTGATAATTTCTTTGAAATTCAAGTTCACTGTTTCTGGCTTTAGTATCATAATCTTAGGGCGGGTTGTTTTAAACTTTTTTAAATTCGACATTGTCATAATTTAATGATTTTCATAATTTTGTTTTTTTTTTTTACATTTGAACGAGCATGACTGCAGACTGTTCTCATCAAACGCCGACTGTCGGTCATTTTTAGCTTTTAACAAATTGTGCTAAAAAGCATAACGGTCATGTTATAAGCTTCAGCTGATCACAAATTATTCTAAAACTGAAACGGGCCTAGACTCGGACGGGACTCGAAGTTTAACGGAGACCATTAAAATATAAAAAAATAAAACAAAATGGCGTTAAATTGTGAGAATGTCGAATGTGATGAAAGTTTAAAACACCTCAATCTAAGTCTGCCACCTTTCTTCAGAGAAACTCCCATCCACAAAGGAGGCAGAGTGACGGTAAACGGAATACAGGCATATTGGTCCAGGCGCGGTGACTGACTGCGCCGGGACGCCAACGGAAGAGCGGGCAATTAACCTCGCGATCACTTGACGCTCTCTCATTATTGCCGCTGCTACATTTTGTTGTTTTTTGAACCGAACTGTTTTTATTTACTTAGTACCATACGCGCCCTTTTATTTCTCCCGGGAAACTACATGTCGTAAAATACAAGTTAAAATTGTTGTACGAAAGAGTCGGTTATCCACAATAGGTGATATTTTTTTAAAAATTGTATAATAAATGAGATTCCTGAGTGTACGTGTTAAAAAAACCATGTTTTACCGATTTATGAATGCGGAGTTTCGATAAGAATGCAGGTCGTAAAGGGGTGCCTGGGGCCCTAGCACGAAACATCGATATAGATTTTATCGACAATGTCGTTAATTTGGAATCGTTCCCAAGCCCGAATGCAGATCGCCAACGAACAAACGACAATTCACGTCGACTAAATTAACCATGTTTAGTGGAAGTGAGTTTTTGTTTGTTCGTTGGCGATCTGCAGTCATGCTCGGGAACGATTGCAAATTACCGAAATTGTCGATAAAACTTTTATCGATGTTTTGTGCTGGTATAGCGGAAGGACAAGAAGAGAGTATCAGGAAATACCTGTATAGTAGATGAGGAAGAAATGAAACGAGTGAATCAAATAGTTAAGTCAAGTAATTTTAAGAGTCGAAACAACAGGAGAGAATGAATAACATAATGCAATGGATGAAGCAAATATGTGATGAGATGTAGTTCTGTACCATTCCACCCTCTTTGCCAACCCTTGCGGAGGAATGCTGTGATTTTTAAATAAGTAGTATTATGATTATAACATGGAGTCTTAGTTTTTAACCAATGCACTATGTGAAAACTAGTATTCGTTAATTTTACTTCAAGTAGATTCCTCAATCATTATACCAATAATGATAATAAAACATTTTTATTTCAGCATAGTTGTGCCGGTAAAATACACAACCCACCATAATCACTTCGGTTTCAAGTTAACTAAAGCCTTTTAAACGCCATTGGGGTGAAATATCTTCAAAGATTTACATTATCCATGTGTTGGTATCGTTATTAATGACTTCAATTTTTTAACGACGGTGCATGATTTGCTGTGTATTTAATTTTAATTCATATTCACCGGCACGCGTGGACCAGCCTTTATGCAATCGCGTCAATAAAATATGAAAGTAACAGATAGAACAGATATTTTTTTCATATAGATTCGATTCGAAATAATATGCGAATTACGCTTACGTTCGGTGCCATTATTAAAAGTGGGGCGAACTTTCTAACATTCAAATGTTCGAACAATAGAAAATATGTATGTAGCATTTAATTAAAATGATGCAAATAAATTATCAAATGTACTCGCAACTTTACTATCTTTAAATGATAATAAGTAATAACGATTATAAAAATATATATATATATATATATATATATATATATATTTGAAAAACATGTCACATGAAATTTAAAGAGAATTGACATATTATAATGTTATTATATAACCGAATTACTTTTCTTCGGAAGAGTAACACATACTTTTTTGGTTATATTTCAAGAAACTGTCCATGTTGTATGATATTTGGTATAATTCCGCTATTTATGTAGGTACGTATGTAACTTTTTTTTGTAATAAAAAAAAAATATGAAAAACATATACACGAGTAATTTAGGATAATAATAATTATCGATTTGGAGGATCAAGAGATTTAGCTTTATCATTGCATTAGTTGAATTGTTTTCGGTCAGATAGCGCCTGGTGCAAGAAAAAAATTGCCACTTCCTTTTGTCTCGTTCAGTGTTTTTTTTTTGCGTTGTATCGTTTCACACAGCTGTTCTATTTGCGCGATAGGTATGTTCCTATACAAGAGACTTTGAGGCGCTCGCTAGTGCCGCCACCTGTTCTATCATGCCTCATGGCCTCCATAGCATAGTGGTTGCAGGTTCGATTCTCACATTTCCAAAAAAATATTTCACGTGGATTTATATTAACTTAATATTTGAACGCTTAGCAAGCGAGTGGGCGAAAAAAGGCAGGTGATCACTGTAATTAGTAGACAGGTGGCTTGACAAATACAGAGCCTCGGAAGTGTAGCCTCCTTCAATTGCACCTGCGTATAACCGGGTCTCTATTTGTCACTTTGCCTCGTTATCGAAAACAGGACTCAAAACTTCTTGCATCTCCTGTAACCATCCTTATATTAATTTCTTTGCATCTGTGTGCCACGGTTGATTGTGCCTTGGGATATTGTAAACACATGGCGATAATGAAGCCACTCCAGCATCAATGATTAAGTGCATTAATTAACGTGCACATAGTCACTATTTATTACTGCATTCATCGCATCACGACACATCTTGCCGACTGCATTGCTGACTTATACTACATCGGGCGTCTCGCTAACTCGCTTTACAGATCGACACACTTAGCTTTGCAGTAGGTGACGTTGTTACTCTACATATAAGGGATACCAGTTTTAAATGCATTCGGCTTTTTGTTGACCAATTCAGTGTTATCTGAATGCATGTTATAATTCAATTAAAATTTTATATATATAAATATGATTATATTAAAATGATAACATTAATTTGTATAAATTACTCAGCATCAATAAAAACAAACATAAAAATTATAATGAAGTAAGCAATCAAAAACTAACACACTCTCTACGTGAGCAATTATTTCCCGCAACGCTTATAACACAACCTAAACTGGCGGCCACTCGTCCTAATTCTAATTCTAACTGTTAGTACTTTTTATAGGATTTCAAAGTTTATGAATGCCAAAATCTTGAGAATAACGCTTCGTGCAACACTTTTCGCATGTTTTCCTATTTGCATCGCTTTATAATAACAAAATAAAAGCAATTAAGATTCATTAAATGAAAATATTTTGACAGTCGAATAAAAAAAAACATACTATCTTTAGTTCATCTTTTGACCGCCTGCAAAGTGTTAGCTGTGTATTTTCCAGTTATATTTCCCAGTTAACGTACTCTTTTGAAGGCGTACCGCTGACAGCACCGTTGCGGCCTCTCCCTCTTTCTCATAAACGACGTATGTAGTAGATAGGGATATTACTACCAAGCAGTACAACATTCTCAGTTGGACCATAATGCATTCTTAATTGGAAACATTTCTTCTGATTTCAGTCTCGCAACCCTTAAATTTCAATTAATATCAATGAATCACTCTGTTTGTAATTTGTATTAATTTACTATGTTAATTCATTGGATCGCAGGGATCGCATGCAATTCTTTGTGTGTTTTTCCATAACACTGAAAAAAACAACTATTGAAATGAATCCTACCGGCATAATAAATAATAAAAAAACTGCATAATGAAAATGAATTATTAACTTTGTATAAGACCACAGATTTTGTTTTTTATGACCGACCGGTTTAGCTTAGCCTAAGCATCATCAAGGTACAAAATAAAACTGAACAAAAGTACAAAGTGTGCGGTTATATATACATACAGAGGGAGAACACAATATAAAATAAAATAAGAGAATAGTGAGAAAACAATAGAATAACGTTTAAATTATAACTAAAGAACAGAGAGAAAGAGACAGATAATATAAAATGAAAGAGGTTAAACGTCAACTGAAAAGGTGATTAAAGAATAATGAGAAATTTTATGAGTTTACGGTTTTTTTTAATTAAAAAAATTCAAATTAAACAGTTTAAAAATAAAATAAAAATTGATTTATTTAATAAAGTTTTCTCATTACTGTCACTAAAATTGTTTCGCTAGTTTAATTGCCCGGCTTCACCCGAGTTACAATATTCTTTTTTTCTTATTAAACAAATGAGAAAATGTTTGTACATTCCATAACGCCAGAGCTCACTGTTTGAGAGTTTTAGACAACAACAAAAAACAGATTATCTACTTTAGAATAAATGTTTAGTTCGCCTTTGAAAAGCGAACCTTATTCAATTAACGTTATCCTTCAAAATTATTCAAATTTCGTTCTGTTTTATCGCGCCAACCGGGAGCTGGCCATTGGCTGAATCATTCCAGATCATTACGGAACATTGCGCTTATGTCACGCCTGGAAATATACCTACACCGGGTCCATCTGACGGCCAACTTTACATGCGGCCGTCGGGAGACGTTCCGAGATCGCAATGTTATCACAAAATTAATGTGTCTCATTAAAAAAAACTAATCGATGAAATCAAAATCAGTGTTTCCAAGAAAAATATTGTTCAGTTGACGGGTGTTTAAACGTTGGATTTCGCGGATTATTTTGTTCATGATGTGAGAATAAAGTGAGAATTTATAAATGGCTAACCAGTGATCAAATCAATTATTTCTTCGTTTTAAAGACATGACGAGTCGTTTTAAAGCATCGTCTTTAAAGATTGAATATAAAATACAGCGGTAATGAGAGTAATGAGTGGTAATTAACACATACCTACCGCACTATTATTACATTCAATACGGAAAACTAACGAAAAACAATTTATAACATTTAAAATTTATGAGTTGATGTTTCGGCCTTTCTATATTATATTGAAGACAATAGTATTTTATTGTTATATTTCTAACAGCAACATAAACAAAAATGTATTCCAGCTATCAGTCAATCGGTGACTATATCACTTGAAAAAATAGTACCCAGAGTGGTAGATAGATCACCATTCAGAATCGAAACATTGCTTGAAACTAGAGATGGTCGATATCAGAATTGGATGTACTTGCGGTTCCAGTTACCGGTGACCGGCGAGGAACCGGTTATTTATCCAGTTCTTTTTGGAACCGGTTCCTGGTGCTAGAAAAGTTCTACGATGGAGATTTTTATATGCAAATGGACATAATTTCCTCCCCAAAAAGTACTAGCAAATCAACAAAATTACCTCTCTGGAAAAAAGCACTGGTAGGCAGAGATTTTAAATCGAAAAGTACTAGTAAAACAACAAAAAATCATCCTTAAAAAGTAGTAGCAAGTCAACAAAAAACCGGTTCCTCGGACAAATGATATCGATTTTTATTTGCCAAAAAAAGGGACCGGTTCCTCAGAGAAATAATATCGACCGTTCCAGTGGCCGGCTTGGAACCGGTTCCTTTTAACCGGGACAGGAATATCGACCATTTCTACTCGAAACGGCAATAACAGCTACTTTCCAACCTTCCTCTTATGCGTCTCCTTCCCTTCCCCACTCTCTACAGCCTTCTAACATAAATATCCCAATTGGGGATGCCATAATCCTACTGGTTCCGGACCAGTGGCGGCTTGTGACTTATTAGTGTACTAGAGTGCTAAGATTGAAAAATACAACGTTATTGATGTTGTTGTAGCCGAAAATGATTATTATTAAAAAAAAATGTATGAAGATTTTCAGAATTTTTCAGTTTTGGCGGTTTACTGCACCGTTTGCTGAAATATCTTCATTTATTTAAAAAAAAATGATAAAAACAAATGACGTTTTCGGCTACAACAACTTCAGAAGTGTAGTTTTTTTTTAAAGTCACGAGCCGCCACCGCGGCGGACACGTGCGAGCATCGTTGAGCTCGTGTGCAGAATTTACATTAAAAAAAAAGAAAATATCTTATAAAAGGTTAAATAATTATTTTGTACATAATGTACCGATACTGATAATTCGGCGACCATCTTAATTACTTAAAAAAATCGTCTTACTCTATTTTGAAAAATCTCGTTAAGTATAGATTAAATTGAGAAAGGGACATTTAGAATAATTATTTTAGACGCTAGTGGATGGAATAATTGGGTGAAAATGAATAAACGCACCATGACACCACCAAGAGAATCAAATAATTGTTGTGGGCCGGTCAGAAAAATATGAAATAATGAATAAATGTGCACAGGGAGTGTTCGTTACATACGTTTTAGACTTCCCAGACTTGTCTACCCTTTCGGGAGAATCGAAGTATTCTAATTAATATAAGATATGGATAAATTACGACCCGCCTTGTACACTATATTCATATTTCAGGTCAACATGGTTTAGTTTGCAGTCAGTGGCGTCGCTAGTGTAGATTTAGTGGATACAAAAAAATCGTTCGTTTGCTTGTCAGTTACTCCATTGGCCGCCTGTAAATATGAGTGTAGTAAGCTGTGCGTTCGATCACTATAGATTCCTACCGCCGCGAGCTCCATTGTAACCTCTCTTTGTGTTACTTATATACTTTGAGGACATGGAGAGATGCCTTTGCGAAACAGTGTAGTCAGAATTGTTGACTTTATACTGACTCAATATATTAAAGGATGTTGGATAGCCTATAAGTTACCGCCCACATGGAATTCGGTCATTTTTAATAAACATATTTGAACGCATTAAACAAAACAATATCAATACACCATTAAAATGATTTATAAAGTCAAAATATCACACAAACACTAATAACAGAAAGTTTGCTTAAATAATGACGAAAGCTTTTTGTTGATTTTATGTCTTTATATCATTTCAAAATGTGAAAATTCTAAAGTTCGGTCAAAAATATTTAAAACCTGAAAAGTGATGTTTTATAATATTTGTTTGGTTTTATTTGAACATTCACGCACTGCAAGTATTTTAATCAACACAAATAAAGTTATGCGACTCGTTGATGTGAAGTTAGCGCGGACGGAGAACATTCTTAAATACTTAGAAGTGCTGCGATATTATGTGACGACTTTTCTTTTCCCTTTCTCTCTCATGGTATACGACGTAAAAACTCAGAGAAAGTGATTTATCGCAAATTTGTATAGGTTGGGTAAAAATATTAGCTATACCTTCTTATATCGTTACTACAAACTTATATACCTACATCGTTTATGAGGAAGAGAGATTTGATAAGTTAAAAATAAATTCTTTGGAAACAATAACCGTTTAATTTACAGTAACTGGCATTATTGCTCCAATTCCTGGTAATCTCGTTTACCTCTTTCCTGAGTATTTTGTATTAGACCCCCCAGTGCAACATAATGCATTATGACACCATGTTATACCTCTGATGCTTTCAACAAATGCAACGAAAAACTTGTCCGATTTGACCGAAGTGCATTATTAAACGACCGCGTGCCAATATTTACGGAGTTGATAACGCCGCGCCGTTCGAGTTGATTGATTCGGAATAATGTCAATGGACTACCGTTTGCGCATCATCCCGTTATAAAATGTGCGCGCGCAGGTGGCACCGAGGCAAACACTCCATAATAACATACAGTTACTTTTCATACTCCATTGGATTATGGGTTTTGGATCTAGTTTAAGTTGCTATTTTTAATGTGTTGTTGGGATATTTCTTAACTTTACAGTTAATAAAGCTGAAACCTGATTATATGCATTAGAAAAACTCTCGAACGGGAAACTCGGGCGTTATGAAATTTACTAGGTCAACACAGTTATTAAACAACTCGAATAAATCAAGAACGTTCGCGACATTAACCTTTGTATGAAGTGATAAAAACTCATCGACGCAGAGTTAAGCCTGATTCACACCAACGTCCGGTTCCGCTCAGTGCCGATATTGTTCCGCAAGAAAACTTATTGATATGGTATGAATATCAATCAAGGAGTATGTGCCAAGACAAATTTGTGTGGCAGTATATCATTCTGCCTACCCTTGTGATATTTAACTACTTATTTAGTTAAATAATTATTTTGAAGTGTAAACATACTTACAACGCAAATTTTTTTTTTTTAGCCATTTTTTTATCACTAAATAATTTTTTTAATAATTAATAATTAATAAAAATATTATTTAGTGATAAAAAAATGGTTTTTGATTAAAAAAAATCTGCGATGTTAGTATTTTTACACTTCAAAATAATTATTCAACTAAATAAGTAGTTAAATATCACAAGGGTGGGCAGAAGGATATACTGCCACACAAATTTGTCTTGGCACATACTCCTTGATTGATATTCATACCATATCAATAAGTTTTCTTGCGGAACAATATCGGCACTGAGCGGAACCGGACGTTGGTGTGAATCAGGCTTAAGATAGGAGACACCCTGCTTTCTGAAGCTTTCATGCGGAACAACATCGTTGCGGAGCGGAACCGGACGTTGGTGTGAATAGGCCTTTAAGCTTCTTGTTGTGGCAGCTTCTTTTGTTGGAATTCCAAAACCATAGTTATTTACACTCACAAAAACAAAACATGGGAACTTTTAACCCACATACCTAACATATTCGTTTAGATTTTTTTCATTAAAGGCACCTCTCCGACGAGTAAAAACAAGCACTTCACGCTCTTAACAAATATGGATGACCGCTCTCCCGAAAAACACTTATAAACATCAAACTTGCAAATCATCCTTAAAAATGGATCTTAGATACAGAAGACATGAAGACGAAACATTAAACCGAACACAGAGTGATTAAAATATAACAACCTACACGTTTTCAAAATAATATACAGTATAATCAAACAGAGAGGTAGATGTTCTCAGTATCGCCCCGGAAAATGACCAGCATTCAGAATCTTAACGTTGCTTGAAATGGCTTTGGCCGTGTTTCGTGGCTAGATTTGAATATTATTTGACGTTATTCACATAATAAAAAAAACACTACGATCTTGTAAATGTAAACATTATTACACGAAACGTGTCTCGTGTATTTTAAATCCTTACAAATGTAAAATGTATTTTCTAATGTAAATTGTATTCCTTAGCACGGGAAACCGCAGTGGGGAAAACATTACAATAAAATAAGTTATATCCCTTTCAAACTATAATAAATAAATAAAATTAATAATTTCTAAGTCAACACACATATTTTCTACTCGCTACGACATTTCTACCATTAACTATTTATCTTTAAATATATACATTTAACTGCCGAAAAATAAGATAAGACACCACGTTTTTGAATGTAAAATCATACAAAAACTGTGTAGAAATTTATCAAAAACCATTTTGTTATCACTAAATAATATTTTTATTACTTATTAAAAATATTATTTAGTGATAAAAAAATGGTTTAAAAAAAAAAATCTGCGTTGTAAGTATTTTTACACTTCAAAATAATTATTTAACTAAATAAGTAGTTAAATATCACAAGGGTGGGCAGAAGGATATACTGCCATACAACTTTGTCTTGGCACATACTCCTTGATTGATATTCATACCATATCAATAAGCTCTCTTGCGGAACAATATCGGCACTGAGCGGATCCGGACGTTGGTGTGAATCAGCCTTTATTCGTTCGTGATTTTATACGGAACTATTGTTATGATATTTTTTGGTGATATAAATTTTGGTGACAATGGCTTTTAATTTTCGAAAATAATTACAAACTTTGATTTCTTTGCTTCTTTGGTCTGGCGTGGGACACTAGTTTTTTCGAGTGTTGTTTTGATCATAATATAATATTTGATTTATTTCATGATTTAATAATAATTGTCCATTTTCAAGTTTTTAAAACTTTTATAACAATAATAAAATTATTTATCAATAATAATTGTTATATTTTTACATTTCCGTCCTAGATAGCGTTAGTATAATAAAGCTACAACGCTAGCATTTCTGTAACTCGTAATAGAGATGGTCGATATCAGAATTGCGTGTACCTGCGGTTCCAGTTACCGGTGACCGGCGAGGAACCGGTTATTTATCCAGTTCTTTTCGGAACCGGTTTCTGGTGCCAGAAAAGTCCCACGAAGGAGATTTTTGCGAAAAGTACTAGCTTTTATTTGAGAAAATTTGGAACCGGTTCCTCGGAAAAATAATATCGACGGTTCCAGTGACCGGTTCCTTTTAACCGGGACCAGAATATCGACCATTTCTAACATGTAATGTTAATTTCTTTATCGGTGGGTGATATAACTAAATAGTTTTGGTTATCCCTTAACAAATACTGCCAATATTTATGTAAAAATATACCTTTGTTTTTCGTTCCTGATATATAGTATAGACCTATTATGACCTCGGAACACGGTCTTTGTTCCACGTAACAATAGAAAACATTGCGAAAATTTACATTCTTTATATTCCTTCATTCGAGACTTGATAAGATTTACCTTTGTGTGTGTGTGTGTGTGTTTTTTTTTATATACATCAATCTTAACCATATAATGCCGTGTCTCCCACTGTATAGATATAGAGTTTATGGTGCCAGACATAACGAGCATCCAGTGGCGTGCATTATTCTTTGATCAAGGATTGCTGTAGCTTCCAGGTGTTGATAATCACCACTACATCATCATGGAACATCACGAACGTCTTAGATTTATAATAAGGTGATACCGCTGAGAGCTAACTCAGGCCTTGTCAGTTGAAATTATTATTTATTTTTATCAAACCGGTTGTTGAAATGCATAATTTAATATATTTTCGACGTAGATTATGATGATATACACAAGTATGTTGCATTAATCGTAATTAAATCGCAGTAAATGCAATTTATGGAACAAAAATAATAATCCTGGAAATTATTTATTTCGTCGAGATCTATTTTAATATTGTTTTTTTTTAGTTCCTCGTCAACACATTAATTTTTTTAATTGATTTAATAGTTCAGCTATGCGTCAATTGATGTTCATATAAAAATTTATCGATTTTATTTTTTTACCGTTTTTACACACGATATAACTGATATAATTCGACATATTTTACTGTTTGTTGTGGTTTATAATGTGTTTTTCCTTAGAATATACACAGATTTTCAGTCTGTATGGACTGCACGCCACTGCGTGCACCATACAAAATCCCGCCACATCCATAAACAAATTTGAGGAAATGATATTTGAGTCTTACTTTCGGCCTTTTCCAAAATTACGATTTCAAAATATGATAAATAACTTATACCTAGCGTCTTCTATTTTAAGAATTAAATAGACATTCCACAGCATCACAACTTGTAATGGAAAAGACGTTGCGAGCTGATAATATAATACTTAGTTGCGTTTATATGGAAATCCAGAGAGAAAAAAAACTATGCAAATTTCAAGATTATATAACACTTACGCACGTCAAAACGACCATTTGGATCTATAGAAAAAATTCTAGAACCTTAAGGGAGTCACACATAAAATTCTTTAATATCCCAGCCTATAAAACCGCTTACGGACAAAAAAGTTTTAAGTACAACGCCATTAGGCAATTCAATTCTCTGCCCAGCACCATCAGAAACATACAAACCAAAAGCTCCTTTAAAAGCAATATCATTACTCACCTTATAAACCAAGTTTTATGTAGTTCTTAGTATGTAGATTCTATATCTTTAAATTTGTCATTTACTTTTTATTTTTATTTTTATTATGTATGTACCATATTTTCGATATTAACATGTTACAATGTAGCTAAAAAAACACTTAAGCAAATTGCCATCCCAAAACAGGCTTATGCCTAGTGGGATGGGCAATTATATCAACCAACAAAAAAAATGTATTGTCAAGTAAAATAATAAATAGAAAAACGAATAGTGCAAAGGCTCGTATGAAAGTGATCAAAAGGTATACGAGTACATGGCTATAATGCTTACAGCGCCTTTTTAGCGGATCAACAAATTGCGACGATTCAATTTTTTTTAAATATTATTCGTCAAGAGTTTTATTATTTTTCATTCAAAATATTGAGTTCTTTGCCTTTGAGTGTAGGTATATAATGTTGTTCGTACGGTAACTTTGAATGTCGGCACCTACTCCACCGCGCGTCGCGGCGCTATTCCTCTTCTGAAGTTTCCCGCCGTCGGTAAACTCCGGCAGTCTATTTGCGGTGCCCTTGAACTGGTGCCAGTTCCGGCGTGATGGTATATTATCACTGTTACTGAATTGAATTACGTAAAAATCACTTCATCACCAACGAATTCTAAATGCCCGTGTAAAGACGTCATCTTCATTTCTGGCTGAGGAGGAGACAGATGCACGTTTCGCTGTCACAAGCTTACGAATTTATCGCAAGAAAATTATTTTATTGTTGAATTGCGTAAAAATGCCTTTTATGTCAAATACTTACAATTTTATACATAAGAGTCCCTTACTTTTCTTAAATCGCATATTTTTGTTTTAATAATTTTTTACTAACAAATGGTTTATTTGTATGTCGTATTGATCTCAAGCTTTTCTTTGAAGTATTTGAATGGGAACGATTTGAGAATCTTAGCGTTTTATCGCTTTTCTTTGAAACACCAATTAGTTTGATGGGACCAATGTTTGACACTAGTTAAAATCAAAATTGACTAATTGTTAGTTATTCAAGTAATATATTACTAATTTTGAATATTTATGTCACAGGGTTGCTTAATAGCGGATATAATGACCATATTTTAATAACTAACGGCCATTGTTTTGGTCAATAAATTTTACCGTCTTCTTCGAATCAGGAGTCTGTAGATCATCTGTTTTTGTAAAGTTAAATAACTCACAACACAGCACATTATGACGTAATTTTTTCGACATAAACATTATTCATACAACACTTGATATTAAAGTTTTTCAACGAAAGTCAATAGTGTGGACATTTTACTTAGAAAACACAATGAAAGTCATTATTGACATTTTTTGCCTGGTTTTGCCATTACAATCTCCACAATCGAGTGAGAATATGTTTGGCGCATACCATGACTAACAGATGTCCGCTGTAATTATAATATCATCGCCCATCGGGTTGTTTCTTGATTGAGGAAAGGGAATAAAATGTCCTCCACAGATGAGAGAGGCTGACGACAAAAAAAAACTGATAGAAATGTAGGCTTCGAATGGACGAGAGCCGCCGAAAATTGGGAAAAACTGGAGATATTTAAGAAAGGCTTAAGCTGAACGTCAAAAGTTTTATGAACAAGTATAAAAAAAGATCAAGGGACTCGCGCATGTGAAAAGAGTGAGTCACTGTTTTTGTCATTCTCAAACCACGGTTGAATGATAGCCTCCATAGGCTTTTACCACCCTTATAGATTTGAAGGTTTACGCCACACTGCCCACCCTAGTTTTTTTTAAATGGTTGACTAATCAGTATGCTAGGATTCTAGGATCATATTCAGTTTTTGGCATTTCGAATTTGTCTAGATACTTGGGGTATTTAGCCCACAAAAAACGTTGCTTATCAACGACGAGATGAAAATATCCAAACCGAAATCAAACCACTTTATTATAACATATTATGTAAATTTTGAGATTTGTTTTATTTTACACATAATAAACCTAATGTTTTGTTTGTTTTAACTGTGTTAGGAACCCCAGGGGTCAGACCACCGGGCCGGGGTCTGTGCTCTTACACCTATACCACGGCGGTCATCTATGATTCACTGTTATGTTATTGGTTATTATTGTATGATTTTAGTGCTGGCATATCCCAGTTAATTGTACGTGAACTTGAATGGGAGATTCCACAAATTGTACGATAAACATAATATCCTGTCTGCGGCGCATTCTGAATTCTGAATAAAGTGAAATGGCGCCGTTGCCCTTTGCTTTAGATTTTACTCTTGTTTGGGTTCTTAAACTAACATCATAACATCAGCAAATGGTATATAAATATGATAATATTCATATTTCAAATTATTTGCCTACGGAAGTGTGTATGATTTCTGTCAATCTAGAAATTGTTAGCATGTTTTTTTTGCTGTTTATAAGCTGCAATTTAAAGAACATAGCTATTTGTAACTTATTTTTAATGTTTTTTATCACCTCTCGATGGCTTGTTTAATAAAAAATCAGTTACATCTGAAAAATCGTGTTTTGACGTTAAGTTGTAATTTTTTTGTTTTCTGTGTGTGACACTTTCTAACTGTTTTATGGACGTTGTTACAACAATATGTTGTCATCGTTTCACGTACTTTAATTCGTGGAACGCGTTGACTTTTAATGGCACTTTCATCTCGCCTTTCAAAAAATTAGGTCACCATCAAATTGATCATCTTCGTCGTCAGTTAGTTTTGATCCAGTGTTGGAAATAGGCCGCCCCTTGTTTCATCACGCCTTCCTGTCGTTAGGAGTCTTAATAAGTCATCTTGTACCCAACGGCGGCTTATTAACTTTATTATCAAACCAGCGGTCTGTCCTGATTTTTGAGACCTGTTTTAGGTCTTCACTCGGGTGATGAGCAATGTGCCCACCTCGAGGCTTGATTATCTAATGAGGTGTGGTTTAATTGACAAACGTAAGACTCATTTTTATCACGGTAATAATACGAAAGGTAATTGTGTATTCTTGAGTTTCATACTCCTGAAGCCTCGTGTCAAAAGATAGTAATCCAATGATTTGGTCTATATCCTCTGGAATTGAATTTGTATGCGCTATTATCATTACAGCTAACAAATATACCTCCTCACTCTCACACAGTTTGCTTTTTCTCACACATGGCTTGTGATCAGAAAATTAATAATAATTTTACATGTATTCTATGTTTACAAACGTTGATTTAACCTTTATATCTCGGGAAATAGTTCTCATAGTATTGGAAATTGTGGATATTGATGCACGTGAAGCTAAACTTTATCAAAGAAAAAGTGACAGACAACAACATACAGAGTTTAACCACTGAAAACAGAAAATTGGATGAAGAAAACAAGTCACGAAGTTTCACGATGAATATCATAATTTTCGCTCACCTGACGAACGAATGCCTGAGACCTAGAATATTCAAGAATGCATGGAAACGGTAATGTAAGTTCCATTTAAAACCCATGCTAACACTTGGCTAAGAATCACATTTCTGAGTAAACTAAAAAACCGAGCCTAAGTAGGACTAACTATGACAAAAGAGAGTTCGATTGAAATTTCGAACAACGCGCCGTTCGACATTTTTATGGTAGGAACTTGAGAATCGCTATCCAACTTTTCAACTGCATCTGTTACTTCGTTTATTCACGGGTTTATTAGTTTGTTTTATGATCCCGCGGCGATACTTAGAAGATGCATCCACCCTCTGTGATGTTTGCTGGACTAGTACAAGAGACGACGAGGCAACTAGACATCTATAGGTCGCGCAGATAATAATAGACGTTCTGGATAGGAGCAATGTGAACTATATTCGGATGCCGCCCACTTTACTACAAGAACGGGTTAGTCAAACTACTGACTAATGACTTAACCTTTACTAGTTACCAGATTGTTATATTTACTTTCTGATCTCACAAATAATCTCTTATTAAGACCAGTGGCGCGCCGTGATTTTGTCCGGTATTCTGATATCAGATGAGATTAGGCTTTTACCTTAACGACCCTCCACACTACCGACCAACTTATTGTAATAGTATTACGAGTTCAAGTTTCAATCGAAAATCTAAGATAAAAAATCGCAACAAATCGAACTTCAATACACTTTTCAATCGATTACCGTTTTTTAGTTTCTTGTTTATATTCTCTAAATAATAAGCATTAAATACCTAATTCTGTCGGCTCCCTTAACTGCCATTAAAGCCTAAATCTTTGATTGAGTCTCAAGA
This sequence comes from Drusus annulatus, assembly GCA_022651775.1. Taxonomy (NCBI): domain Eukaryota; kingdom Metazoa; phylum Arthropoda; class Insecta; order Trichoptera; family Limnephilidae; genus Drusus; species Drusus annulatus. The sequence continues at coordinate 562,172 of JAGWCC010000150.1, forward strand.
ATCTAAATATCGTCACTGAAAAGGCAAAAGGGCTTAAGCGACACTTTGGTCAAAAACTAGTTTTGATCAGTTTTATTTTCTGCATCGAATGCTCTGAATTTCTTTTGATTCTGAAGACTTTTGTGACCCACGTCAAAAATATATTTACCATTTGGGAGAAGAATTGACTCAAGCGACACAAGTTTGGGTCTTGTTAAGCTTTTTGTAGCTTCAGGTAACTCAGTGAGAGCATTAAGTTAGCCGATTTGACTTTTTTTAAATATCCTATGAGGTAATGTAATTTTTTTGTAAAAAAAAAAAAATTGTTTGTTTTTGTATTTATATTAAGATGTAAGCTAATTATATTTTCACACATCTAGTAAGAAAAAAAAAATACATTTCACAATAGTAGAAACTTGGCTTGGATATTCTTCATATACAGAGTTCCTAAACTAAAAGTTTAACGACTCTAACATATTCATAAAAGGCTTATTTTAGGGCTTTTGGAAGGCTATTAAAAAGTTTTTGACCTTTGCGAAACACGCTGTTTTATCATGACAACTTCAAGTGCTCTGGTGTAAACTTCCCAAAACGGCGCTTCAGACCTTTTGCCTTTCCGGCGACGATATATACTTTTACAAGAATTTGGTCGATAGTGTAGAGGGCCACTATACCTTTTGTCCCAGTCAATAACGCCCATCCCGTCGATATATCCGTCAGGTAAAATCCGTCCACCTGGTCATGGAAGTTATCCAAACTCATTTTCAGATTGTCATAAAATTAAATTTCTCTGGGTTTTTTTCTTAGAAAAATGCATGTCAATATCCAAACTTTTAAATGCACGCCGTAATGTCGAAAAGTAATCGTTATACCCGCCCGTTAGTGGGGATTTTGGAAATATTAATGGCCTGTGCATTATCTAGTTTCATCGGAGGGCCATTATTCACATACTAAGGCCAGGCAGACCAGGTGCACCTATTAATAATAACTGCTTAAGCGAATTACCGTTATGACTACCTGAGTAGGCAGGTAATGACTGAAAACACAATAGCAGGTGATTTTAGCAATTAAAGGGTCAGGTGAATAATCCTTCTTTCCACAAATTACCTGTTTAGTAAGAAATGACATCTTTGCAACGGTAACCCATTATAGAGAATTTTGCGATTCCTAAAAAGTTTTTCTTTTATCTACTACAGAATGTCTTTTTCCTCAAACGATCTCAAAATGCGATGCTTCATGCGGTTGACATGCCGTATTTTACACATAATTTAAATTAATTTAAAATATTGTATAGCTCGCGCAATTAGAGACTTAAACAACACAAGCTCAGAATTGTGTGTATTGGTACATCCGACAGTGACGTGCTTGCCAAACGTCACTGAGAAACAGCATGTGATCTTGCTTACGCTTAATTATTGTAATTAACGAGAAAGGGACAGCAAGTGTTCACTTTGGTCGAATTTGAATAGTTGGAAAGTTTAACAGTGTGTTATTTTTATTATATTAAAAATGAACTTAATTTTTATTGGAATTTTCTTTTCTGAAGTCGAATGACAAGTTTGAAACATGCTGTAAGCTAGCAACGCATCTATGTGAGTGCTGTTTTCGTCAAATCTGGTTTCGATACCTATACTTGGTTCTAGATGTGAATAGCTAAGTATGTACTTACCAACCTTCTTCAATCTTCGACTTCTTTTTAACATTTTTACATTCTCTAAAAAGTAGGGTTTCCATTGTGTCACCGTGAAATCGGTTCACCGTCTATCCTATTGAAGTTATAAATTCAATTTTCTTCTATCCATTATTAAAACATCAAATATTGACTGTTTATTTGTTTTTATTTCAGACCCCCGCCCGGCGAGCCCCAAGGCCCCGGCGGTCGCGCCCCAGTAGGCGCCCCCGGCCCTGGCCCCCGCGCCCGCGCCTCAGCAGGCCCCGGCGACCTGCCTAGCAGTGGCCGTGCCTCCCGCGCCCCGGGAACTCCCAAACAGGGGCGTAGAAGCCCTGGCCGTTCTAGTGCACTACCTTGTATTCCAGGTAAGCCAAAACAAAGCCATTCGACTTGAGTTGGGTGCTCCCAGATGGATCAGGGTTTCCACTCTACACGAAGACACAAACATTCCTCTGATAAAGGAGTTAATTTTTACTCAATCTGAAAAATTTTATGCCAGCCTTGCCGGACATAAGAACCCCACTATAAATTCTCTCGCTAGATATAGCGAGAATGACAACTTGAAGTATAAAAAGCCGAAAATAATCCTCCGCAAAGAGTGACACCCTGTCCAAGAGGCAGTTAAATTGTTTTCATAATTTTATTATATGTATGTTTATTATTACCTTATGTTTATTTAGTTTATTTTTCAAATTAGTTTATTTATCGAATTATGTTATGTATTATTAATATTATCTTTATATATGTTTGTCATACAACCCTTTATAAAATTAAACTCAAAGTAAAGTATCTTTTTGATAATCCCCTATGAATATGTTAGAGTCAGTAAACTTATTGTTTAGGAACTCTGTATATAAAGAATATCCAAGTCCAAATTTAAAAAAAAGCGTACCGAACTTAATATAAACATGTATTTTACGCCCATTCAAGGTGCCCGGGGTAAAGTGCAATATTTTCGGGAGGTCTTTTTGTAATTATGGCATACAAAGCTCCGGGCCAATAAGGCCCCTTTCTCTGTCATCATGATGTTAAATTTATGGTTCTTGAAATAGGAATGTTGGTGATGTTTTAAAAATGATTGATGCTAAAAATGACTGTATGTGGGGAAGGTTAATCCTTCCGAAGAACTTTTTTGGTTTTCTATGTTTTGTACGAATGTTTTCGTCGTACTGCGCGAGGGAATCAATTGAATCGTTTTTGTGTTTAAGAATTCCTGCATGAAACGATTCCCCGAGACTTCTCATGTATTCTTTTATGAAGGGGATTTCTGAGTCTTTGTGGAGTTGGGAAACTCTTATCCATTTGGGGGCTCCCAGGGCTATGCGTATGGCTTTATTTGGGAAAATTTTATGTTTTTTCAAATGTGACTTGTGGGCCCATATGGGATAAGCGTAAGTTAATTCCGCCCTTATTGTCGTTTTATAAATTAGACGCTTATTAATTTCGGGAGGTGACTACACGACAGCACAAGAAAAAAAGATGAAGTGACTTTTTTTTAAATTCCATTTTTTTTTTTTAATAAAAGTCATACGTACTAAAAAACTGTAATTTAAAGGTGAATTAACCGATTAATACGCCTGGAGTGAAAAGTGACAACGTAACACATCTATGTCTGATCTGTATTTAGCGTGGTAGATACCCTAAGTATCGCCCTGCTGAAAGACCACCATTCAGAATCGAAACGTTAATTGAAATGGCTTTGTGTGCTGTTGTATCCCGTGGATCAGTATCGTATCAGATCTGAATAGACAGGTACTTCCCAACCTTCCTCTTCCCCATCTCCTCCCCACCACCTTCAGCCTCACAACATACCCCAATTGGGGATGCCATATTCTCACTGGCTCTAGTCGATTGGGAGCAGTTGGGACCATTGTATGGTATTCACTATAAAAAAGTATCTATGAAAGTCGCACACAAAGAAGATATTATCATTTATATATAATATATATATATATATATATATATATATATATATATATATATATATATATATATAAATATAAAATTTAAAAAAAAAATAAAGTAATAAAAATCTTTAAGTGCCTTACAAAAGTACCAAATTCGAATAACTTTTTTCTAACCATTCAGTTCAGAAAATTTGATCAAATATAGAGGCGTATTAAGATTTTAAACTTCATTTCTCGTGATGGAAAATAGTTTTAAAGCTGAAAATTGTTGCCCCAAAGCTTACCGTTCGACAGTAAAGTTCTTAGTAGGTTCCACACAAGCATAGTATTCTCTATTTTATGGTGACGATAAATCAGTTTATTTTTAATTAAAACAAAGTATTGGTATAGTGCCCAGAATAAGTGATAAATACTCGTATATCCGAAACAACAGGATTAAAACTCAAATAAAATATTAGAAAAGATTATTTTCACAATATATATACATAGGGTGTTACAGGACGTACGTGAAATATTTAAACCAGTGGTTTCTGAGCTGATTTGAAGTAAGAAACGTCGTTGGCATTTTGGTCTCCAGTTACATTTAATTTATTATTTTTTTATTCTTCATAAGTATTATGGTGGAAAATGTAAGTTCCGAAATGTTGTCTGTGAAAGTAAGACATGTGCTGTAGATTGGAGACTTGTCTGTAAAAAAATATTTAAAATTAGAATTAACTTTAAAGCTTTCATGCCTATTATTTTTGTATTAATAATTGAAATAATATCAATAATCTTCATCGTTAATATGAAACAGAAAAAAAATAACTGTCGCGACCGACTCGAACTCGGAACATGTACTCTATCCGGGAGAAACGCTTCTGCCTGAATTAGGTTATTCAGCCACAAAATAGCCAAATCGGAAAAAAAATTCCAATAAAATTCTATCTATTCTATTTCTTCCAATATATTCTAATAATTTTTAAACGAAGAATAAGATCGATTGAAAATTCCGGTTTCTTATAAGGTTTCAGTGGCTGAATTGGCAGAAGCGTTACTCTCGGAGAGAGTAGAGGTTCCGAGTTCGAGTCTTGGTCGCAACCGTTATATTTTTCTGTTTCATATTTAGGTTGAAGATCAATGATATTATTTCGATTGTTGATAAAAAAATATTTATTTTATGTTGTAATACGTACAAATAATATGCAAATGGGTACTCGTGCCAACACACGTTTTATTGCAAATAAATCTAAGTTGCCATTTTTTATGTTTGAATATTTATGAAACCATATATTGGAACATAATATGCATAACATACTTACTCCTTTATGCAAATAGATCTCAGTAAGAATTTTAAATGTCTTTAATGATTTATTTTAATAAATTCACTCTCTCTTTGAGATTTCCGCAGTAAAGTTCGTTGCCGTCAATACATACAAGAATGAAATATCATTTACATCCGCCGGATCTGAACCCGTTCGTTTCCCGCCAAAAAGAAGACTTTTCCTTATTAGCATTTGAGCAGTGTTTTCCAAAATATTTTCATGGAATTTAACTTCATACTATTTCCGAACTGCGTAGAATCTTGAATGGAAACTTTTGAACGAAAAAGGTGTTATGACGCATTTTTTTCTTGTCACATTCTGTATTGAAAAAAATATTTCTTTCATAAAAGCGTTATCTCCATGCGACCCTTTCCTTACCAAAATATTTAATTTATTTACCAAATTAGTTTACAGGAAGGGTTAAATCAATTAGATGTATGCCCGCCGCTTTCTAAAATCCGTAGTAAACATTAAGCGCACCCTATATTCAAGGTCATAAATAATGAGTCACCTTAATAGCACCTGAAAACGCCACCATTACTAAGAAATCCTCTCAACCCTTGGGGTTACCATTCCTAAAAGGGTGGAGGGGGTTCGAGCGTGGCCGCCTTTCTACCTTTCAGCTTCTTCAGGGAACTTCAGTCAGTTTTAAACCTTCATAGGTTCCAGACCTCCCCATTTAAACCTAAAAAGTTTATATAAAAGTTAATTTGCATTGAAATTCAGTTTTCAGAGTGATTTATGTTTATCGTAACATTGAGTTTTCAGAGTGATTTATATTAAAGTTTAGTAGACATTATCTTTGTGTGTGTTGCGAACATTGTTTGTTGTGTTTTCATCTGCGTCTGTTCCATCGAAAGATCACAAAATGCGTTCCGATCTCGTGCCGGTAAGATTTCTTGTTTTACGGTTTAAAAAAAAAAGATTTTCTAGTGCAAGCAAAACCATTATTTGTTACATAAAAATTATTTATCTGTTTTTTTTTTTATTTACGGGCTATTAGAAAGGTTTTTAATTTAAGATTTCTTGGTTATTTTAGATATACTTAAATTTGCAGATAAATCATTTATAGTATTGCTTGTATTAGAATGCCACAAAGTGACGTGTAGTATCATTAATAAGTGCTGACCCTTAATCGCTACCAACTACAAAATTTTTATATAATTCTGATCGTTGTTTTCGTTGAGAACTAGGTTAGGTTAAAAACCGAGTTAGGTTATTATTTATTTTTAGAATACTCCTGGTAATACTATGTTCACTAGTGTAGCTGTATGTTGACAATATTTACTATGTTCACTAGTGTAGCTGTATGTTGCCAATATTTACTATGTTCACTAGTGTAGCTGTATGTTGCCAATATTTACTATGTTCACTAGTGTGGCTGTATGTTGCCAATATTTACTATGTTCACTAGTGTAGCTGTATGTTGCCAATATTTACGCACTTTTATTGTTAATGTATCTAATATGTATAAAAAGTGTATAAATCCTACTCAAATAAAATAGCGTGCTACGATCTTTAACCTACTTTGTCTCACCCGATTCACCTTTCAAAAATGTATTTTATAAAATGGGTCTGCTGTAATTATTTCCCTCACTATTACCTATTGACTCATGAGAACACGCGCGGTTCACAAAATGGTAATAGGCCCTGGCACGAAACATCGATATGAATTTTATCGACAATATCGGTAATTTGGAATCGTTCCCGAGCCCGGTTGCAGATCGCCGACGAACAAAAGACAACTCACGTCGACTAAACATGCTTAATTTATTCGATCTGAACAGAAGAGTCAGTATAACAGAGTAGTAGTAAGGTTAATTATAACACTTGTAGATTTAGTTTCCCGGCGAAGAGCAAGTACAACAAATAAGTTATTTTTGATGATATGTCAATTTTAGACGGTAAGAGACTAATACTAATAACCGTGCAGCAGAGTATTCCATGCCTTTCTAGTTCGGGTCAAGCAATATTATGCCATTTTCTACCGTAATGGTTCTACCGTCTAGAAAATATATCTACGAAAGTGTCACGCGCTCATTTTATTTCAAGAAGTACAATTTGACGTAGTTATACAGAAAGCGTCCAGCCACGAAAAGATGAAGAAACTGAGAAAAAGGCGTTTGAAAATATGACGATAAAAAGCATAGTACAGCATTTGTTAAGTAAATATCAGTGTTTTTCCTACGTTATCTAAGCGCACTTTTTAGAACTATGTGAATAAAACAAACATAATATGGCATAATAGATAGAAAAAAAATGCTGCAAGTGAACATAAATTAAATAATACAAAACGTTCAAGTGGTTTGGACGTTTTCTATGAATCATAATATTGGGACTTAAATTTAACACGTCCAACCTACATGGATGATACTTACAAATTATATTGATGCAGTTAAACATAGTCACACCACTTGGATGTTTTCTAACAATATTATCGTTAGTTGATATTTTATAAATTAGAAACAGCAGAAAACTTTCAAACCACATGGACGTTTTTTACTTCAATTTAAGTCAGATGCAATATGGGTCGGTAAAAAAATGAATTACCAAAAATCTATTGCATTTAGAGCATGGATGTTTTTAGCAGATATAAATCTCGTATTTATCTACAGGAAAACACGAAAACTCGATTTTGGCAAATTGTGGGTTGGACGCTTACTACGTAACTACGTCCAATTTTACTCCAATCTAGAGCCCAGCAGTAATGGTTTTTCGTACCTTCCTAGCGTTCCCATTATTATTGTGTATTTAATCATTTTCTATCTTACTGTCTTGGTGGAATGTAGGTCGAACTTAGTTAAAAAAAAACAATTGATAGACCATCTATGAACGTATAATTTTACCTTACATTATATGTATTAATATTAATTTTGCGTATGGGCCCTACAGTCGTAGTATTTTTATTCTTGTGTCAATATAAATGGCCTCAATATTTAAGTATCTAATGGTTCACAATAACTAAAGTGGCACAGTTTTGGAGGTTCGATCCATATTTTCAAAGGTAGATTTAGGTAGGCTTTTTTTAAATTTAACGAGTGGACTGCTTTAATGAATAACCTAATTTAATGAACAAGTTGTAGTTAAAACGTTGCGCTTCAGGTAAGTACTTAGTTGAGGTCTTACTTTCGTCATATTTGACATTGTCAACGATTAGTGCTCATTTCAGCTTTTGAACCAATCGTGATCAGTTGACAAGCATAAAAGCAATATGACCGATACGCTGAAATGAACCGACAATCGGGGTTTAACGGAGACCGTTTAAATGCAAAAAAGGTGCTAATCATTAACTTTTGTCAAATGTAAACCCGCACATTCTTTGTACTAGAACTTGGAAGACGCGTTGATTACGCCTCACAAAGCATTCCTGTTAGTCCCCCATTCGTAATGAGAGTGAAATAAGCGTTCAGGGCAAACGAAACAAATTGTATCTTCGAATCGCTACTTCAAGGCCCCTAGCACAGACATCGATAAAGTTTTATCGACAAAATCGGATATTTGACCAGCACTCCCTAGCACGACTTCAGATTGCCAAAAAAAAACAGATCGCGTCGATTAAATTAAGCATATTCAGTCGACGTTTGTCCGTTGGCGATCTGCTCGGGAGTAAAACACATAACCGATTTTGTCGATAAAACTTTATCGGTGTGTTTGTGCTAGGAGCCCAGATGCGAAAATACCTCCCGGTTCTGTTTAGTGGTTCAAAACTGAAGTGCTACGGTATTAGTCTTTCCTTGACCGGGATGTCTGGTAATCTTCGGCCCCTAGCGGCGTTACTCGTTACATTTATTAAAAACAGATGATTACCCTTATTGCTGAATACCCCACGAGAAAGACCTAGCCGTATAATTTCGCAGCTTAATTGTTCAGCTTTTTACATTTTGGTAGCTATCGCTGACTTGCGATAAAACTCTTGCAATGCACCCAAATTAACGCAAGCATGCACTTCAGCGATTTGATCATTATGTAGATTTAAAATATATATTAAATTGAGAGAGACCCTAATTCAAAATAATTCCGTGTGAAAAATTCGAGTATTTTCAAATTTGATCTAAAAACAAAAGTATCAATATTAGATATCATTGACATGTTTTGATACCGAAATGGTTTAGTTTGATTTTTTTTACCATGATTTTAAAGTTGTGGCTTAGTCAGAAAATATTTTTAGAATTAATTTATAAAGCAAAGCAGATGGTGAGATTTTTCTTATTTTCCTAAATTTGCCCCAATCATTTATAATTCTCGCGAAATGTTCTCCCAAAGCTTAGAGAGACGTTTTGAATTCGCCTATCATTTAAGTTATTATAGTTAATTTTTTTTTGTAACATTGACATGTAAAAAAAAAAGTCGTAAGCCGCGTTAAGAGGGGAGCACAATTTTTTTGAGGATTTTTTAAAGTTCAATGCTAGTCACTCTCACAAGGTCACCATTTTTGCCTCTGCGTCTATAAATGAATAAACCGAAAAATAGGCCATATAATTTAATAACTATGTTGTCAAAATAGTTTTCCATTGTTGATTCCATATCTTTCGGTTTTGTTGTGACTTAAATGTTTAATGATTTTTTTATTTGTTTTATTTCCAGTTGGATGCACTGAACTGCCCCAAATGGCGGGCACAGGCCGCGGGGGCGCGGGTGCAGCTCTCGGACGCCGCCGCGCGCTTGCAGAGGGTGCTGCACGCGCAAACCGCCGACCACCACGCCGGTAAGTTCTTGGTGATTTCCACATGACACCCTTGCATCTACATGATGCCCTGGTACCTGCCTGAGTTCCCTTTGATATATTCAGTTACCAACACTAAATAACATTTCGTTCCCTTATCGGTCCCACTGTTACTTCTGTGCCACTAGAAAAGGTTTTCTATAACCAATTTGGGATCTTAAGATTTAAAAAATAAATAATAAAACAATAAAAAGAAAATAATTTTGTTCATTAAAAAAAAAGCTCATAAAAAATATACTATTTCCTGGGTCATTCTTTTGGGTTTTCATGTATCTTTTATTGATGTTTGTAATGTTCTGAGATTCATGGAAAATAGTATTATTATTATGTATTTACAAATGATATTTTTTATTTTCAGTAAAAGAATGCCTTGCCAGGATATCAGAACTGGAAGAACAGCTTTCAAGCAAGGAGAGCATGTACAACGCCAGAATCCTTTCCATCACCACAGAGGCGGAGGAGAAGTATCGATTCGCCCTCGAGGAGAATGCCGCTTTATCGGCGGAGATCAAGAACATCAAGAGCACTCTGGAGCAGCTGAGGAAGGAAGTTATAGACAGTCGGGAGGTTGTCGTCAAGTGTGAGAAGGACAATCGAGTCAGAGAGCAACAGAGGACCCGTATGGAAGAAGAACTCCTCCGGGCAAAACACGAGGCCCAGAAAAAGAGACATACCCAGCCTGGCTCTAAGGTAACGAACGATAGATGAACCTGTCTCTCTAGTGAAACACCCAACAACTTAATATGAATGAAATAAATTCTGTCCCTGATCTGGTTCAATATATCTAACATTGTGGATGTTTATTTATTGTAAGTTCTTATTCCCAATAACATTGCTGCCACATGTGAAATATTAAAAAAAAGGTGTAAGTTGTCAAACTTAAATAGATGAAAATCATTAAATTTTTTGTTGGCATAATGCAACGGTTATCAAAGAAAGTTTTGGTGATATTTTTGTTTATAGCAGTTATCCGGTTAGAGCAGGAGATGACAGGTGTAATATTTTGAAAAACTCATAAAACTTTTCCATAATTTCCACAAAACAAATCCTGCCAATGCCCACATTACATTTAATGGACAAAAAAACTACTCTCAATGCAACGGAAATTTCCAAAACCACAGGAAAAACCTCAAGGTAAAATTATATTTGATAGGATTATTTGAATCTTTGCGCTAATGTTCTTTCTGTTTGTTTTCCAGGAGGCTGTGCTGTCAGCCGAGGTAGAGTCTCTGAAGTCAGTCCTGGAGCTCAAGCTGTCAGAACTGGGCGAGGAGAGGAGAAAGGTGGAGCAGCTCCGCCAGGCCGGGGCCGAGCTCCCCGCAGCGCTCCAGCGAGCCCAGGCTGCCCAGACCCTGGCCGACTACCTCCGGGGTCAGCTGCAACGAAAGCTTAGTGACGAGGCGTAAGTATAATTATCAAGTTTTATCTGTTGCAATTTAAATGAACACGATAGTTAAAAGCTTTCTTTATATTTACATTTGATTAGAGGTTAATTAATCTGTTTCATTCTTCAGGAACCTTATTCAAGAAAATAAGCAGCTTCACGATTCCTTTATGCAGATGAGTGCTCATAAGGCCCGCCTTGCTCTCCACAATGAGGAACTTCAGTACAAGCTGAAGCATAACAACACCGTGGCTACCCTACTCACACAGTCTTCCCTCAATGGATCCATCTCCTCGGAGACAGAACACGACAGGCTCTACCGCTCCTACCCAGAGACTTTCGTCCGTGGCTCTTCCAGGACCACGGCCAGCTTCAACGAGAAGTACCTCCGCTCCAGCAGCTGTCAGGAGCGACAAGATGGAGAGTGGCATTCTCCGAGACGTTCTACTCGATCCAATTCTTCTGATGATAAAACTGATGTTTGCGATAAAAAAAGAGCTATGGATAGTTTCTTGGATGAGAACTCGCCACCTAACTCACCTAAAATTAAGGGAGTAGTGGAGAAGAGCGATTCTGTAAGCTGGATTGTAGAAATAGAGGAACCTCCAGAAGAAACCGTTTCCAGGATTGTGAGGCAAGCTAACTCTTTCCGGTCTTCTCACCCAGTTAGGGAAGCTCTGAAGAGGCAGCGCCCGCGACCCAAGGGCTCGCCCCTATCCCCTTCCCATCCCCTGTCGCAGTCTGCCTCAGCCTCCAGCCTAGAGTCTACAGGCCAGGGAGGTGCTCACTGCAAACTTTTTCGCTCCAACTCTATCGAGCATAAGCAATACTGCGAGCCCAATTACTGCAGCACCCCCAATAAGAACATTAAAGGCAGGAGGTCTTTAGATAGAAATCGAATGTCGGAAAGTTTACCCGATACTCGTCCCAGAGCTTCTTCTTTACCCCACGACCTTCGGCCTGTCACTTCCTCTGTAGACCGTCGCGAGCGATCTACCTCCCTCAACAAGCAAGCCAATGTTGATTTAGAAAAGGAAATGCTGCTTCCGCCAGGATATGATTGCAAATCACTAGTGGCCAATGTTGATCTAGTTCTCTTGCAAGAATGTGACTCAGTTCCCAAGGAATCAGCTGGTGAAGCCCTTATTTCCGGTGCAAACTCTGATGAAGATTCCTCCCTAGACGAGAGGTCCCACAGCCCTAGTGACAGTGAGAGTGCCTCAGAGTCTGACAAGTATCTGGAGATGAATGGTGCCGGGGAGCGCCTGGCTGACCCTGTGCTGCAGAAGATTGCGGAGACAATGGATCAGAGCCTGTCCACTACGCCCATGGAGGTCAGCTGGTCCGAAGATGGTGAGTGTCTTATATCGGAAACGGACATATGAAATTGGGATTTTTAAATGATCCCTTTTGGCTCATTTAAAATATATTTTGCCAGTGGATGAATAAACGCTTTTGTGATATCATTTCTTTATTTTGGGTTTGAACAAGTGTTCAAAACATTAGATTTACTGAGAAATTATAGTGAAATCAGTCTGTGTGCTCCAGCTACTGCCGATATAACAAAGCTTTTCACTATTTGCTTGATATGGAAACTTAGTTAGTCACCGAGTTGTGTGCGTGCATTAACTGACCACGAGTGAATACAGTGTGAAGAGAACATCACGGGATTAAGTAAGAAAAAATCAAGGGTGATACTGAACATTAGCCACTTCAGATTCATCGTAAGGGTGACAAGTCTTAAGGTCTAGTCTCTTTAATATATTTTAACTCTTAAGTGATTTCTACCATTGATATTGTGATTTAGATGAAGAATCCGGGTGTTATCCAAGATATGTGTTACTAAACAACCTGACTCACCATGAATATTTTAATAATTTTACTTCTTTCTATTTTGTATGTTTTTATCTTTACATTTTATTAGCAAATTTTTCTCAATCTAAGTGTCGTCTTTCTCATTTCTTGGCACATTCACACATTTATACAATTCTTTTGAAAATATATTGAAAGATTTTTGGATTGTCAAGTAAGACGCTTTATTTTTTTATTCACTGAGTACATAATCTTTATTAAAAATGTTAGGCCAGGCGCGCACGGGTGACTTTTGTCACGGCAACAGTTTTGTCACTGTCACTGTCTTCCAATCGAGCACGCACACAGTGAGTGACTCTCAACCGTCATCCTTTTATTTCGGCAATGGATTTCGAACAAGCGGATGAGTCACCGAATGACATTTTGTCACCCATGCGCGAGCACCCATACCAAAGTACTCTCTACAGACACGGTGACAGTTTCGCTGCGTGCGTGCACCTTTTTGACTTTTGGACCGCAATAGATTTGGAAATGGTGACAAAACTGTTGCCGTGACAAAGTCACTTGTGCGCCTAGCTTTAGAGATAGAATTTTAGAAGCACTCTGAATCCGAGGTCTTATTGAAGTAGTCATTTATAAATTCTCTAGTATCTACCTGTCGTAGAAAGAACTAAAGGTGATCTGCAACTGAACTCCATACACAGGTCATACTACTTATCAGTATTAAAAAAAAAGTTGTATCTACATACATTATTCTATTACAGAAGACACAATTCAGTTGCATAGAATATCCAGATATGTAATTTAGTCGTACATTTATCACAGAATATTACTATCTAATAATTTATTGCTTGATCCAATATAACAATGTATAAAGTGAATCATATTTTTAGGTTATGTTAAATCTCCTTAGTGATTTAACTGAACATTTATTTGTATTTTGCTACAGAACATTTGAAACAGATAAAATATTACAAATGACCATATGGTTTTGAGGCAGTGGCATCACTTCCGTATAAGCTATTTTTATTTATTTTACTCTTAATCTGTAGTTGTTTAAAAGTTTGCCATACACAATCATTTTTCAAACAATATTTCGAATTAAATTCATATGTAATGGTTATTCAATTATTAATAACTTACAAAAGATAATGCGGTTGAACTTTTAATCATTACAGCGATGCAATGTTAATATATTATTATTATTGCCAGCTTATATTAAATTTGTTATGCTATTAAAATTTTTATAAATTTGTAAGAAATATTGGTAGATAGGTATATATTTCCATTTATTACATTTTGAAACATTTTTTAAGGGGATTGACTTTTTTTAAATTTACAAATATGCTACTCTTGATACTGAGACTTGTTGAAAAGTTAATCTCCCTCGTTTAGATTTTTATTATTTTCGTTTATTCTCTGTTCATAAATGTTGTTTAATTATTGAAAATGTTTCTATTATTTTTTACTAAATAATTTTATAATGTCGGGGGTTGGTTTTCCTTATTTTTGAAGCGCTTGATATTTTTGTAAATATTTTTTTAAATGGCAAATCTTTACATCAACTTTGTGTACCTAGATACTAGTTTACGTCTTTTTATCTTAATACAACACTTACAATGGAAAAACCAAATACTGTTTCTTCATTATACTAGCAACAATTGTTACTAGGTAAACTTTAGGGATTATAGTTATATTTGAATGATAATAATAGAAATGCGACTATGTCAATACATTTGTTAAAACAGTCATGCTTACTTTTTATTCAACTAGCTTCTCAGGCTACTGTTTTAAAATTCTTGTTATAATTCACTGGTTTACAACAAATATCTATAATGGTTTTCGATCTCAAAAGGAGAAACAAATAATTATCTTGAACACCCACTTTTAAACCTGAATTGTAAAATTGTGAAATGTGTCAATAATTATTACTATTTCACTTACAACTAAACTATATAGAAATATTTTATAAACACATGTGTGGATGATAATATAAATAATTCGGAAAAGTTTTTAAGATTTACTGAATTTCCCATAATCCTATACAGATTATTATGAAGAGTCTCTTAACTCTGTGTGTTTATTTTTCAAATAATTAATAGAGACCCTTCTGTAGAAGTATCTTGTTAAGGAGCCGCATATTACCGACCCCTAAACTAAACTATTATTCACATGACTAATTTATTTTACTATTATTAACATGTTTTATCTATTTATTGTAATTTTTTAAATAAACATGTCACGTGCATTTGATTTAATTTTTATTGTAAATAACTCTTTTTCATAATATTATATAATCTTCTGAAGAGTTTATTAAAGAAGGGGGATGGATGCACGGGGAATGAGAGAGGGGTATGAATTTCTACTGATTTATATATTGTAAAAGCTCTCATCTGCAGAGTGCGAGGGTGAAAGAAAGAATACTTTTGAAACAGTTAAAGTTGTGAGAAGTTCCATGGAACAGAATGTATAAAACCATTACATGATTGAGTGCAGTTCTTGTAAATATATACATAGCTACTAATGTACGAAACCCTGCAAAGATATATAATTGCCTTTGATGATGATTTTATAGTGTATAACTTATAATCATCTTGATAATGTACAACACATCTTATCTTTCCTACCGAACTTAAATCTGGATGTACCATATAATACAATAATTTGCATGGATTAAACTACATATATATCAGTGAGTTTTAAATTGTAGGTAACAAATTAAAATTATAACATTTAGATGTATGTACTTATATGAATATAGTGTACTCTCCATTCCATTTACCTTTTACTCTTTGATGTTTTTGTTATTTGCAAGAAACTTTGTGAAATTTTCTTGTCAACAGAAATGTATTTGTAATAATAATTTAGAAACATAATATGAAAATAAACTAAGCACGTGTTAAACAAATCTTTAAATTTCCTCCCCTTCCTGCTTCCTCTTTTTGTACCTTTTTGGCATCATTGAAGTTACTCACATGAAATCAATATAAAATTATAAAGCTGATTCATTTCTAAAAGATTGGTCTGTGATTGAAAATAAAGATTTTTGGACCCCATTATGTGTATATCAGAAAAAACTGGTTGCCAGTTTTATACAATGATTTAAATGATTTTTTCAGCTTCAAGTCCAGGCTCCTTTTTTTCTTGGGAAATTAAAGTTTTTTTTAATTTTTTTTAAATTCACAAAATTTATTTGAATGAACATATATTTTTATATATATTTAATAACATAATTATTTAAGCATTTTGAATCATCTGAAAACTTACTAAAAATTAATTCTATATAGTTACTTATTTGTAAGGCAATGGGTAGGTATGCTGTTAATATTAATATTATTGAAGTATATTGGAGTTTGTGGTTCACATTTTTACGGACTTAGTTTTCATCAATGGTTGATAAATTTATTCCATTAATAACAGAAAAATGATTTTACAATCAAATTAAAGTTCTCCACTTTCAACCATTTCTTTTAATTTGAATTTTTGTATTTTTCCACTGGGCGTTAGTGGAAAACTATGTACGATTTTTAAAATCCTAGGAATTTTGAAGTTAGCAATGGTTCCTTGGCAGAATTTCCTCATCTTATTCAATTCTAATTGTGCTCCTTCCCTCAACCTCACGCTGGCACAGATCTCTTCTCCCAATCTATCGTCCTTTACGCCAAACACCTGGAAAAATATTTAAAATGTCGACACACTATAAATACACTTTGTTCACCGAGAAGAAATCAGTAAGTATCTAGAATGTGGAATGGATTGGTAGATACTCTCAGTATGGCCTTGATAAAATATCAAGGCCAAGGATCAAAATGTTACTTAAATTTGCATCCGACTAGCCAGGTTTTTCCAAACATTCTTCTTCCCCACCTACTCAATTCTTTCAGGTTCACAACATACCCCAGTTTGGGTGCCTATAGTTTCACTGGCTCGGAGCAATTAAAACTTTTGTGCGGAAAATAAATAAATTGGTTGTAGGAAATGTTTTCTTCTTGGAAAATTAGTTAAGTTAGTTAGTTGAGTAGATAATTAGTTGATAGAATATGAACTCATTATGAATGCAGACAAAACGTAAACACAAATATAAAATACCGCAGATAGTGGATGTAAAGACATCAGAGATAAAAAAATTCGGGGTCATGCAAGCTAACATGGCTGCTGTAAACTAAATATAATATTACATGGGTGTAAATAATATCGACGTGGCAGATGTAAATGAATAATAAAGAATCTTACATGTGTCTCTAAAATATCTGGATGATTGTTGAGTAGGTCTTCAATTTCTTTTGGAAATATGTTTTCTCCCCCTCTGATAATTATATCTTTCAGGCGTCCAGAGATCTTTCCATACCCATCCTCTTGTAAAATGAACTGATCTCTGAAATGTTATTTGACAAATGTAAGTAAACATTGTGATTTTTTTAATTTACATACTCGACGAACCACAATGAAAACTTCAGCCTTAAGCACTGTGCACACACACACACACACACACACACACACACACACACACACACACACACACACACACACACACACGCACTGTATTTTGTAACGGTTTGTGAAACAGTTATAACTTATAATCATGTAAGTAGGTACATCTAATAAGATTAATAATGATTGGCTGATTTTTAAAGCCGTTTTTGTGAATGAAATTACCGATTTGCTCCGTTTTGACAAACCTCCATGGTAGAGCGTTAAGCTTCTTGGTTCCGGATCCAAAAGTCACGGGGTCGAAATCCGGAGAGACAAATGAAATTCGAATTATTTCTTAAGAATTTTTTCACTCATAATTTATTTAAAAAAACAGTTATATGGTACATTTACACTTCAGTTCCGGAGTGATAGATGCCGCTCTGGTGAAAGACTGATTCAGTTTCATAACGTTGCTTTTTATATATTTTATAGTGAATACCGCACAAGAGTCCCAACTGCTCCCAACCATCTAGAGTCAGGGAGTCTATGGCATCCCCAATCGGGGTATGTTGTGAGGCTGGAGGTAGTAGAGAGGGGAAGGAGATAGGGAAAAGGAAGGTTAGGATGTATTTGGCCATTCAGTTCTGGTCACCAAACACAGCTAAAGCTCTTTCAAGCAACGTTTCGATTCTGAATGGTGATATTTCACCAGGGCGATACTTATCCACCACTTTTGAACGTGCTGCAAATATACTATATATTATATTGTATGAATTAAATGTGTTATGACACATATTAATTAGATCAAGTTTATTTACGCATGCCAGGTTTGAACCCACGACCTCCGAATGCGCCTTTCACTCGAGCATGGTGGCCGCTTGAAATAGCTTTAGCCATGTTTAGCGGCTAGACATGAATATCAAGGTACCTCCCAACATTCGTCTTCCCCATCTCCTTCCCCTTCCCACTCCCTTCAACCTCACAACATACCTTAATTTGGGGATGCCACAGTCACACTAGCTTCAGGGCGATACTGAAAGTATCTCTTACTCTAGAACGTGCCGCAAGTATATGAAATAGCTTATCGTCTCCGGAAAGGCAAAAAGGCAGAAGAGCTATTTTGGGAAGTTTACACCAGAGCACTTAGATGGCTGAAGGGTCTCAAAAGTCTTCAGAATCAAACGAGAATCAGAGCATTCGACGCAGAAATAAAAACTGATCAAAACTGCATATTTAACTCATTTTTGACCGAAGTGTCGCTTACGCTCTTTTGCCTTTCCGATGACGATATGAACTCCACACAAGAGGCTCTGAGGGGAATTATTTCCCCTTAGGGCCTATCTGATCTTTGGGAATGCTGTGTGTAGGGTATTTTTGATGAAAGGAAGGAGTGAACCTGGTTCTTGAAGAAACCTATGTTGTAGGAGGGAGGAAACACAGAGGTCGGCAAATCATTCCAGTCAAGATTTCGAACACAAAACGAGTCAACGAAAAATGTCAACCGTGTGCAAATGTTGGGCGTGGGTTTGATGTGTTTCTCGGCTGTGCACCGGTGCCGAAGGGATCAATGACGCAACTTCCTCAGAGCACCTTCCATTGAAATACTGGTATAACAAGAACTGCATTTCCACCCGACGTCTGTGCTCCAAAGAATGTAATCTGTTATAAGATAGGGGAACTTATCAAACGGATTGTCCGTTTCTTATTAAACTGATTGCCGTTTCTGTAAAACAGGAGCATTGCTAAAAAGTTTAATAATTTCGCAAGAGATGGCTCAACATTACCGCATTGAAATAATGTTTGCTTACCCCGTTCTTAGCCATTTATCAGGACTGATAATGTCTACGGTCTTTTCAGGATCTTCAAAGTATTCCTGCATGTTCCCGTAACTTCTAATACACAATTCCCCCGGGGTACCCATTGAAACGGTTAGACCATTTGAGTCCACTACCTGGAAATATTTCAAACATTGTAATATAGATACAGGGTTTGCTTCATATTTACAAATGTTTTTCTGTGTTGATTACATTCCTATAATGTAAATAAAAAAATAAAAAAACTATTATAAAACTACCCATACCAAGCTTTTCTATGACAAAATTCTTAGCATTCTTACATTTCAAAACATTTTATTTGACTTACTTTTGCTTCTGTATGCCCCATGAGTTTTCCCACAGTATCGGTTGCTTTGAAAATGTCATCTTCTTGTAAATTTTGGAAAATTCCGCAGGCTTCTGACATTCCATATAGTGTCTACAAGATAAATTGGATACTTTCAAAACAATATAGTAACCTTGTTTACATTACATAGCAACAGTTGAAGAACCCTTCTTTACATTTTCTTTTATGGTAATAATTAAGTATCTTCAGTAATTTTAAAAACATATTGTAAGGAATCTTTTTAAAAGTAAGATAAAGGTGCCATGTGTCTTGCATATTGGGTTATTTATATAAATATTTTCATAGAAAGGCATCACTTTGTAGTTTGACATAATTAATGACAATGAAATAATAGCTTTGTATAAGACCACAGATTTTATTCAATTTTTTTATGACGTGTATCTGAAATATTCATGACTAAAGAAGAAATTAGGTCCAATTGACCCATTCTTATGTGGGTAAACAATGTTAAAATACAAAGAGGTGAGTCCAAAGGTATACCATTTGTTATCTACTTGATTATGTTGGCAAAGTGGATGTGTTTAAAGTTTTTTATTGAGGTGATAACACAGATACAGACAATGATAAACACATAAAATAATATCCATAAATTAAAAGGAGAATTCACCTGCATCCTAAACTATTTTTAACGGATTCAGAGTTAGTTTTTTAGTATGTATAATGATAATCAGCTAGATTTTTGTTCTTAATAGTTTCTAGAAGAAATAGGTATCAGAGATCACATAATACCGTTTTGTAAGATTCACAGTCTTCTACAGCATGAATGAGAGAAGAGGCATCAGGCATCTATCCTGTTTCAATGCCTCAGCCATTAAACTTACATCCCTCTGGTTCCACGATTTCCGTCAAGTTGGTAAATACTCTCAGTATAACCCTGGTGAAAGTTCACCATTCAGAATCAAAACATTGCTTGAAATGACTTTAGCCATGTTTAGTGACCAGATCTGAATGGCCAGGTACTTTCACATAAAAAATAACAAAAAAAATTACTCCCGTTTTAGATAAAGGGAGAGAGCATTATTTATTTTAAGATTTGGTATATTTCTCTTCTCGCCTGTGAATGGAAGTTCCCTTTCACTCTGCATAAGTAATACTTTCTCATTAGTTATATTATGATGTTTCTGGATACTATCAACATTATCCTAAGGTTATCCTTTTCAAATGCCGCTTCTTTCAAGGTCCTTCGATTGTTTGGTTTAATTGTTTAATTCACCCTAGTATATTTTAGTGTCAACAAATAGTAATAGTATAAGTACTAGTACCTTCAAATGTTCATTGAAGGTGAAATTTGTTGATTTAGTTTAAATATAAAAATATAACACAGCAACGTCTATAACAGGGTGTAAGAAAAAAGTGGGACAGGAAGGAGTTTCACACCAACCTTTATTGACCTAATGCCAAGATGCTCGAATATTTGTTCACCCAGTTGCCTAGAACATGGAGCCCCTCCCGTAGAGGCTATTTCCAACCCCCGGATAGGGGCCCCAGGGTTGCCCGCTAGGCCCCCCTTACTGCGCTGGTAGTTCACGAGGTCCACATACATTGTGGGCGTTCCAGTTATTATTGTACATCTAGGAGATCAACTTACATATATGGTTATTGCTTTTTAAGAAAGTTAACATATCGTCGCTGCAAAGGCAAAAGGGCTTGAGCGACACTTTGGTCGAAAATGAGTAAAATATGCAGTTTCGATCAGTTTTTCTCTCTGCATCGAATACTCTGACTCTCATTTGATTCTGAACATGACATGGGCATATTCGTTATCGGTAGGAATTGAGTACAGCCTGATTCTTCTAGTACTAACTGAATTCATTTATTTGATTCTTTTCATTGTTTAAGATAATGTATTTTGGTTTTGCAGGTTAAACACTCACATTTAAATTGCGCTAGTGTTGAATGTCATATATTTTAAATAAAAATCAGCAAAATAACAAATTAAGGGATTCAATTGATGTGAAATTATTATGCAGTTATTCCGTACAGACAATATAATTAACTTATTAAAAATTGAAATGCGTTTATGTTAAGAAAGGCAGAGCTGCTAAACATACCCCACACATGGGGTAAGTTGAGCAAGAGTGTGGGGGGGTTAGTTGATCAGTAATCACAATTTACATAATTATGATATACGTGTTGCAAAAGAATATTTTCATAATGCTTTGCTCCCGTATTTTGTCAAACTTTTTTTACTGTCGTTGTTTTACGAGCCTTCTTAGCCGGCTATTCTGCAAGAGCCGTCAATACAGTTGCCTTTCGTTTCCTTCTTCCAGCCTGATTATGCTTTTTTGGACCTGCTTTTGGATAGGGTCGGACGACTTTGGGAGAAAATGCTTCAGTCACTATAAGAGCAGAAGGCTCATCATCAACCGGAACCATTGAGATATAATGTTCCTTCTTAACTTGTCCCAATGTTTGGTGATGGAATGGCGATGAGTAACATTGCCCAACTAACCCCAAACCCGTTTTTGAAAACAAAATATAGGTTATGTTTAAAAAGCTCAAGCTATTAAGCAAATTGTTGTTCAAATATTTAAACAAGATAAACATTCAATAGAAACATAATTGTTTGGACCAGATTCGTAAAACAGTTTTAAA
The DNA here is from genome assembly GCA_022651775.1 of Drusus annulatus. Lineage (NCBI taxonomy): Eukaryota > Metazoa > Arthropoda > Insecta > Trichoptera > Limnephilidae > Drusus > Drusus annulatus. The sequence continues at coordinate 584,142 of JAGWCC010000150.1, forward strand.
GTTATGAGAAAATGAATCACAAAAATGTTTTTTACTTTTCGGTGCGAATAAAAACAAAGCGGCCATTATCGAATGGCGACTGGCACCCGCGCATGTTGGTTCCTGTGCCTGCCTCTATCAGTCCCACATACCATGAAAGTTCCTACGGTGTAGAGGTGTAGAAATATGGCCATTGCCCCAACATGCTTCTATGCTCAACTATTCCCTCCCAACCCTACTATTTCACTGTATTAACATAATATTTATTTATATTTTATCTTTTGAGCTATATCAATAAAAATACCACTGCTTACAATTTTTTAAACCAATTTTTAGAATGTATCAAAGATAAGGGGTATTTTAACAACTTCTATTCAACACAATATGTTTTTACACATTTTAAAGTGGGTGAATAATAATATTGTGCTTACTTTTCTTGGGCAATAGCTTTTACAGTTCTTTCCACATTATATGCTGGGCCTGGTATTACTATGGTAGTTCCATGTTGTAGGGAGGCCATTGTTGTCAACTGTCCAAATGCGTGGAAAAGAGGAAGCTGTAATATTAAACATTTTATTATTGTTATTCTACCAATGATTTTCGAACACCAAAGTCTTGTGTTTATTTTAATTAAAAAATACCTTCTTGCTTTAAGTATTAAGAATTTAAAAACTTTTTCACATCAACCACTGCTGGATGAAAGTTCCTAGAGGTATTTTTCACTTTATTTCCCATGATGAATTTAAGCGTAACATATGGTGGTCGTCATACTTTTATAATTTGATCAGAAATAGAATTTAAAATCCAAGTTACCTGAAGGCATACGCTATGTTCTTTTTCTGAAAAATTATTTCTAAGGCCGATTTCCCAGCTATTATTTACATAGCTAAAGTGTGAGATTAGCGCTGCTTTAGGTTGTCCTATAATCAAAAAATGTTTATGTATTTGTCATGAACAGCATTGTCACTTACATAATAATCAAATGATCAGGTCTTCCAAAACTCTTCACGGTCATCATCATTGACGTTAAAGTTCTCGGAGAGTTCTAGTTTCTTCTTGGGAATGCCTTCCCTCCTTATATGTATGTTCTAGAGTGGGAGATACTCTCAGTATCGCCCTGGTGAAATACCACCATTCAGAATCGAAACTTTGCTTGAAATAGCGTTAGCCGTGTTTGGAGACCAGGTGTAAGTACTTCCCAACCTTATTTTCCTCCACACCCTTCTCCCCATTTCTTCAGCCTCACAATATACCTCACTGTCTCCGGGTAGTTGTATTAATTCCCAAGATGCGGTGTTCGCCCCTACACCGTTCAGTGTGATATTGTTAAGGTCCCCCAACACTCCCCTATCCCCAAGGCTTGTAATGCTCTAATGCTCGCCGGTCTAGTCCGCCCGATCTGTCGCGAGTCGGTAACTTCAAAGGCGTGAATAAGAGACGCGCACATGATGGACTATAATACTACTCCAGAAAACTGCTGTCTTTTTATAATATTAAATTTTGAGCAATTCCTTGATACATGATATTTCTATTATTATATAGGTATTATAAATTAATTGAAATTCTAAATTAGTTAAGCAAATAATCAAGTAGATAATACAGACTAACTAACCATCACCCCTTTCACCGTAGGGATAGGCAGAGAGGATAGACGGTGGAGGATGTAACGCGGGGCACGGGTCAACCAATAGGCGCGGCGCGATCTGGCGTGGCTCGTGTTTAGGATGGCCGTGGGCACGCACAGGCCGCCAACAGAGCCTCCTACAGGTTTGGCAATCTTCCAGCTTCGCTGCGCGCCCTGCCCAGCGGAGCCGTCCCAGATTTATGAATCTTACTATCGACATCGACAACTCTTTTAACGGTAGTATACAGGTATAACAGCCAGTGTATAAAAGAATTTACTCAAACCTGTAGTTCCTGATGTGAACAGAATTACAAAACCTGAGTCTGCCTGGTTCATGCGAAGAATTTCTGAGATGTATTGATTGGACGAAGTACTACCTCTAGATTTTATATTCGTGTATGTAAGCACACCACTGAAACACAAATAATGTTATGATACATGTTGTTTAATAAACACACCGTTATCATCTCAGGTCAATGTTTATATATGTTTTCTGGCAGAGAAGCTTTCTATATCAGTGTTAGTGTTGTTAAACTGCTTCATAGCTATTATTATCAATTACAAAATAATTGCGCTAGTGCAGCATGTAGTAATTCAATGCATAATTAATTTAGTCAGATGTAATAATATTTTGAAATCAATTAATGCTATTGAATTTACGTCAAAACTTTCAGCGCCTCCATCTTTGAGCCATAAAGGTGAATAAGAAATATTATTTTGTCTTATGGAAAAGGGACGACGCTGTCATAATTTTTTGTCTTTAAGTTTTCTTGAAGTTCTAAAGAAGTTTTATTTTACTAATGTGTGTATTGGAACATGCAGCGTGGCCTTGAATCAGAAAAAAATGCTTACTCCAATTTTTTATCATCCAACATAATAATTGTCTTGATGTTGGGCATCCTTGGACAGTTCAACTCTCCCGGAACACAGTTTCCCAACTCAGGAGCAATGGCCCTCAGCATCCCATAGTAATCTTGGTTCTTGATGACAGATGTTATGGCTAATGCTTTTATTCCTACCTTGTTGATGCAGAACTCAAGTTCTTTTTTTTGATAGGCAGGATTAATAGGAACCTGGAACAAGTTGGAATCTTATCAGATTTTATAGAACCAAAAAATGATGGCATTCGAATTATTTATTCATTTTCAAATATTGTTTTGTTTTTGTTTTTTATTTTCTTTTACATATCATATACGAGGCCTGTTCAAAAGAAAAGGTGAATTTTGAATTTTCGCAGGCTATGTACATTCGATTATCGTTTTTTTTTGTTATGTTGGTACACATATGTTTATCATATGTTAGTATTATCAGCCATTTTGGATTAGTGGTTTGTTTATGACAACTGGAAAAGTTAGTAACGTTTTTGTGTGTTCTTCGATTTTTTACTTTTGAAAAAAATGGATCAAAGAATAAAATCCATGATTTGTTTTTCCACAACTCCAGGACGCTCATCGTCATTAAAATCTCCTCGGCCTTCTGTAAAGCGCTTGTACCACTTATAAACACTTTTTTGAGACAAAGTAGACTCGCCGAATGCCACAGTCAACATTTTAAGTGCGTCGGAGCACTTTATTCCATTTTTAACGCAAAATTTAATACATATTCTTTGATCCATTTTTTTCAAAAGTAAAAAATCGAAGAACACACAAAAACGTGACTAACCTTTCCAGTTGTAAAAACAAACCACTAATCCAAAAAATCTTTCCTTTTTCAAAAACAAACCACTAATCCAAAATGGCTGATAATGCTAAAATATGATAAACATATGTGTACCAACAAAACAACAAAAAAAAACGATAATCGAATGTACACAGCCCGCGAAAATTCAAAATTCACCTTTTCTTTTGAACAGGCCATGTATATAGGTGGTAGTGCTGTGCCTCTCTCATTATAAATGTGTTGAGAGCAGGTGCACTTTACAGTTTTACATCCTATATTTGTACCATTACCATTGTATATTATATCATAAGCCTATACGGGCGTAAATGATGTATTGTTTCCAACAAGTATTAATAAAAAGTCAATTAACATTGTATAATAATAATAAAACGTTAAACTTAGTATTTATGATTGCTTACACTACTAATAGGGAAGTTTAGAAAAAAAACGTTCATGTTTGATCCTTCTTGGCTGGTGATCCAAATCTTGGTGTCCAATTTATATTTTACGTAATTTGTGTTCTGTCTAATGACCAGTGGAAGTACATTGTTTATCTTTGTTGCAAAGTATCTAAAGTTTCTTTGGCCAAATGTTGTTTTAGCGAAAGGGATAAGTAAGAGACTATGCCCTTTTGATCTAGTATCGCGAACGGTTTGGACATTTTCAAATAGAGTTCTGTGTTATAAAATATATTAGTATGTTTTTGGCATAAAGTTGCCTAATATCTAAAATTTAAATTTTCGTCCGAACCGGGGTGATCGGTAGTTTTAGAATAATCTTTATAATTAGTTTGTGAGCTTTGAAGATGGAATTAATGGCGGAAGCGGTAGCCCCACCCCAGGCTATAATACCATATTCGATTAAAGATTGACAAAGTGCATGGGAAATTGTTTTAAGTTGGTTCAAGTTAAGAAAATTCCGAGTTTTTCGAAAGTTTATTTGCTGCAGTGATAATATGTTGTTTCCACTTTAAGTTGCTCTCAAAAATAATACCTAAGTATTTGATTTTGGTCACTCTTCCCAAACAAGGGCAATCACATGTATTAGTATTAGTCAGGGGGCAAGCATATATTTTTATTAGATTTTCTGGAGTAGTTAAAGAGGGATTAATGCTAGAGGCAATGTATTTTGTTTTTCTCACATTTTGTGTTAGAGTATTATCATCTAGCCATTTTTTTAACTACATTGATGCACTTGTTCGCTTACATGTAAACATCATTTCATTTTTTTATATTTGAAGAGGAGAATCGTACCATCAGCAAAACTTCCAATTTTTGCATCTATAGACATATTAAACAATTCATTTATATAATTAAGAATAAAGTGGGTCCCAAAACGCTTCCTTGAGGCACGCCGAAACTAATTGGCAATTGCTTACTAAGATTGTTATTGATTTTTACACTCTGTTTACGGTTAGACAGGTAGCTTTGAAAAATACCAAGCTCATTACCAATTTTTGATAGTTTTTGTAACAGTTTGGAATGTGAGATAGTTTCAAAAGCTTTACATAAGTCTAAGAATATTGACAAGCACTTTGATCCTTTGTCTAAGTTTTTGACAAAAACATCTGTGACCGTTGCTATGGCATCCGAGGTGCCTTTATTTCTCCTGAACCCAAATTGGTTGGAGGACAGTATGCTATTATTTTCAAGGTATTCAACTAGTTGATTGTGATAGCTTTTTCAAAGACTTTAGACAATGAATTTAGTAGTGTAATTGGGCGATAATTAGTTATGTCCACTCTAGAGCCTCCTTTGGGCTAATTATGATTCCATGTTTAAGTTTGTCAGGAAATTGGCCTTTTAGGATACTCAGGTTAATAAGATATGTTAGGGGAGTGGTGATTTCAGGTACAAGTTTTTTTAATGCAAATTTTAAAATATTGTCCAAGCCAGTTGAAGATGAGTTCTTTAATGAATTAATGATATTTCTAGTGTCTTCATTAGAAATTTGTTTTATACTAAAATGCAAGTTATTGTGCTTAAATGAAATATAAGTAATGGTTTATTGAATGTTACCACAACTAATCCAGCTCTAGTGGCAGCCATCATTGTTGTAATCCATTGCATGGAGTTTAAGCAGCAAATTCCAAACTTGTCCCCCGGTTGAAGTCCACTTTCCACTAACCCAGCTGCTAGTGTATCTGCCTAAGACATAACGAAATATATATACATTGACTGCGTTGGGAAAAACTTTAAAGTTTTGTGAATGCTTCACGATCTGCTAGTTCTTTAAAATGAACCCTTCACGGAGAACACTTCAATTTTAGTACCACTTCAATCCATGAGAACTGCAACCGGTCCTTCGCAAAAATAAAATTTCATGATTTACAAACATGCCTTTCCAGGACTAGGTCAATATGAAATTGCGAAATGTGGGTGGTATTTCACAGGTACTTTTTTCGACCTCGATTGTAAATATCCATTAAACACTATCCTTGTTTACAATAATGGCCACAGTGCTACAAACATACCTCTTCTAGGACCTGACTGAATGTCATGGAGAGTCCCTCATCATGGGACACGAGAAAGGTCCTATTGGGCCAGGAATTCGCAGCCTTCTGGAGACATCTTCCTATCGTCTCGTACTGCAAGGGCCTCTGTCCCGGGTTGTGGATATAACTTGGTATATCATTGCTGCTGTATCGTCGAGTACGGCTTATCCTAGAAAATGTCACTGAATTAGATGTAGCTAGTTTAAAAATAATGTTTTCGGTTAAGATATAAAAACTTAATAAATTCATACCCTCGTGGAAATAATTACGGGTGCCTTTATAGATATTTGTAGTTGCGTGTTTGATTACCGTTTGAACTTACATTATGTATATTTCAGATGAATTGTGTGTTGTAATTTGTTTTTATGAAACTAAAGAATCAACTTTCATGTTGCGAGTAACCTAATGATATTGAATGTATCTCTACTCCCACCATAAAATGCTTCAATGAGCCGTTTGCATTATGTTTTTTGTGTTCAGGAGGAATTTCTTGTTCATTCAGTATTTTGTTTTTATATTTTTAGTCCTTTTTTTGAAGCCCCAAGAATTTTTTGAAAATATGGTTTTTTAATACCTTCAAACTCGAATTATTTTTTTGAGACCCTAAAAACGAAGTGTTCTTTTATTGATATTTTAACTAGCAGATAAATTTAAAAAAATAGAGCCAGCTTTTAGTTAACTGTCAAATTACGTAACCGAAAGCAGTTTTTTTAAAGCTTACTGGGGTCCAAGGACGAAACATCGATATTGATTTTATCGTCAATGTCGGTAATTTGGAATCTTTCCCGAGCCCGACTGCAGATCACCAACGAACAAAAAACAACTTACGTCGACTAAATATGCTTAATTTAGTCGATGTGAACTGTCGTTTGTTCGTTTGTTGGATGCCAAAGTCTCACTGGCTCCGGTCAGTTGGGACTCGTTTGTGGTATTTACGTTTATTTAAATTTAAGGTCAAATTTTTAGTAAACCCACTTTTGCATTATAAAACAGAGATGTCTTACCAATATTACCTTTTGAACATTGCTGTTTTCTAATAATTTAAAATAATATTTTTAGATATTTCTAAAAATCAGAAACATGTATTTGATTCCACTTGGCACTGAAGAGATAAACCGATATAAGTGTTAAACCGATATAAGGGCGTATCTGTATGTCCGAATTAAGGTGTGAAATTGATTCAAATTTTAAATTCTTTTCAGATTTTTGGTTTTTATTTGCCCCTCGGCTATAAATCTATAAAAAAGTTTTCCCTGGTTTTCAGTCTGGGTGTCGCGATTGTCGATTTTCAATTTAAACCGCCCTAAAAAGGTTTCACAGCTGTCTAAAGGCACACTGGTAAATCAATAATAGAATACATGCTATACCAACGGACACTATAAACACGCAACAAACATTATCGTAGCATGAAAATGATGATTGTGTCTTTGGTAATAATCAGAAAGCGAATAATTATGATTACGTTACGTAGAAATCGTCTGTTTGCAGATTGGAATATTATTGGATTAATAACAGTGAGATTATGATTTAATGCGGATTAAATATTTTGATCTATGAATGCATAACTTATTTATATTCTTTTGATCCAATTATATATGCAATATTGCCCAGTTTTTAACTGAATACCAAATTAATATGATTTTTTTACCTGAATACTTAGTTGCCTTTTGTCATCAAAAATAATATTTGAGAACCGCAGAAAAGGAAAGCTAAGCAGAAATTTGGCAGTTATAGATTTACATAAAATATTCTATTTGTTTATTGGCGCCTAATCAAGATTCCGGTGATCATTTATAGATAATTTGGTACTCAGAAATTATTAAATCGACTGTTCTAAATCAATAGGCCGTAAGCGATAAATCACTACTTCACTGAAAAGTGAAAAAAACGTACTTACCATTTTATATTAAACACACATATTTTACATTTTATAAATTTAGCATCCAAATATTAATTATTAAGTGAGAGATTATTCAATTTATATTTTCTAAGCAATTTGGAGAAAAAATAATAATTTCGTAGGTAGGTACTTATTTAAAGAGTTCTCTGAAATAACATATAAAGGCTTTCCGAGGGTTTCTGCATTTTTAGTGAAAGAAGAACAATAGTTTGTTCGAATTTGAATATTCGAAAAGTTTTACGGTGCGTTCTTTATTATATTAAAAATGAACTATTTTTCCATTTTCTTTTCGGAAGTGGAATAATAATTTTGAAACATGCTGTATACAACTAACAGATCAGTATGAGTACTAGTACTGTATCAAAATATATCTAGCTGTTAGAAATAACAGCTAGATGCCGCCAACGTCTAACGTTATTGACGAAAATTTGCGCCAACAGTTAGATATTATTACTAAAAATATTAGTACCTACATACGAATATTCTTCGACGCTATTATTATTGTATTAGCGTTAGCGCCAAGTAAACAAAAAGGTGTAAGAGTTTATGCATCGTAAGCGACATTATGTGTATCTTTTTATACTTTCTTACTAAACGTTTTTGTGGAATATCCTATCCGAAACGCGCGATACGTAGCTCCAAGAGTCAAGCGAATAAAATAATGGCTAGGTAAAATAATGACGGCACCTAAAATGTAACTGTTATGTATAATTCTCCGAATGTCACCAAAATATCTAACAGCTAGATATATTATAACGACGCCTCGTATTGTCATGTACCTATTATTTTAGTCTTTTAAAAGGTCTAAAGAGTGTGTGCGTCGTCGACAATATTATACGTAGTTTGGAATAATCTTTTGGTTATACTTCTTCTTACTAGACATCTGTGTGAACTTTCCTATCCGAAACGGCCGATACGTAGTGCCTAGAATCAAGCGACGAAAATAATGACAAGTCAAATATATCTAACAGCTAGTTATATTATAACGACGCATCACATTGTCATGTACCTATTATTTTAGTCTTTAAAAAGGTGTAAAGAGTGTGTGCGTCGTCGACAATATTATACGTAGTTTGGAATAATCTTTTGGTTATACTTCTTCTTACTAGACATCTGTGTGAACTTTCCTATCCGAAACGGCCGATACGTAGCGCCTAGAATCAAGCGACGAAAATAATGATAAGTAAAACATATCTAACAGCTAGATATATTATAACGACAATGTATTTTCATCGAGCTGTTATTTTTCAACAGGGGATTATTATTATTAAAACCAATAGGCTCGTTATTCATTATTTTTGCTAGTTAGTTTTATGTCAATATCCTACTCGTTTAGTTTTCGCGTTTTTACTCGTCGCGCGTGCATTCGATGTGTTCTTGTGAATTGAAGAATACGATTAATGGTGTAGTTGTCTAATGTTTATATTTTGTTTCACGGCCAAAGTGCAAATACCGAGTAAGCAAATAAATTAAGTTTTAGTAGACAATACGACGCAATATATTATTTTACTTTTTTACTATTGCATTTGCATTATTAGCTCATATAATTCAACGTCTAAACTTAAAAATAATAATAAATAAATCCATTTTATAGCACCGTTTTCGTGGGAAAATCACCTCAAGGACGCTTTGTGTACTTATATGTAATTTAGAAAATATAGTATATTGGTAGTTTACCAAAAAATAGTCAACGTTGGCGTTATTTTCAACGGTTATATTTAACAGTTAACAATCGCCAACGATAACGGCGTTGGCGTTTTTTTCGAATTATATTTAACGCCCAGTACTAATGAGTACGGTGTTCGTGTCAACCATGACTGCGATACATATAAGTAACGTCTACTTACTATAATTCAATGAAAAATGCATTTTTGGAATTCTATATAAACACACAAAAAAATAATTCAAAAACTGATTTAATGATAGGTTCTTAGTATCCTTATACAACAATACACAGCTATATTACGTATTAACAGCTGCTGGCTTGTCAAGATAATAAATCAGAATACAAAGTTCATTGATAAGAATGAGTCGTTTTCATTATAATTATGCATTTATATATGAAACTACGCTATAATGTAAAATTTATTCCAAAAAACTCAATGTCTTCATAATTATTAGAAAAACTGATTACTCATAATAATACCAGTAAATTTATAGAGCGCAGTTTTGTGATTCACCTCAAATGTGCTTTACACTAAATAACCCAAACTAATATAATAATGAGATAATTATACATAACAGATATGTGTGCAAAATAAAACTATTATTTTCAAATATTCACGACGCAAAAAGTACCTATAAAAGGTTATAAGCCTATGCGATGTACACAAAGTAACTTACAAAACAATTAGAATAGAACATTTACACAATAAAGCAAGATGGCAGAGCAACAACAAAGTAGAGACAGCTTATTTACAACCATATCATAATATCGTCGCCGGAAAGACAAAAGGGTTGAAGCTCCATTTTGGGAAGCTTACACAAGGGCACTTCAAAGTTTTTTTGTTTGGCAATAAAATTCATAGGTCTTCAGTACCTTGTTGAATTTTGAAAAAAAAGTTAACTCAGGTAACTCAATGCTTTCAATGAGTTACCTGAAGCGACAAACAGCTAAAAAAAGTCCCAAACTTGTGTTACTTGAGTCAAGCCTTCTCCCAAATGGTAAATGTATTTTCGATGGCTGAGGGGCCACAAAAGTCTTCTGAATCAAACGAGAGTCAGAGCATTTGACGTAGAAAAAAAAAACTGATTTTGATAAAAGTCTTGCTTAAGCCCTTTTGCCTTTTCAGCGACGATATAATACTTCTGAGTAGGTACTTAGGCCAAAATATAAAAGTAAGGCGAGGAAAAAACCGAAACTAAACAATGTGCGGAAGCTTAGAAAGATGGCTTAGTATAGGTACCCGATTGAAAAGAATTTAAGATTTATGAAAACTCGTAATTTTAAATAATGTTTTTTTCAAGGCCCGTTTAACCACCTAAAATTTGGATATAAGTAATAGTTGAGGACAGTTTATTTCCTATGAGTGAGCCGGTTGATAGAAAATGTACCAGCGAAGCTAATCTGAACTTTCTAAACGTAGTTACTAAAAAAGTAAGATTGTTGCGGTAACTATTTGAATGGAATTTATGTTAATTTAGTATAAGCTTCCCGTGCAGACATATTCATGATTTGAGATATGCGTACATAACTCAGATATGAGTATAACAGGTATAACAAACAGCTTGTGTATACATCAATAGACTAAAACACAAGTTGCTGGAAAATGGTGTATAAACCTAAATACAAAATGTTTATAAATTTGAACAAATTTGTTAAAGAAAAAAAAAGGAAATAATGTTGAAGATAGTTAATATGTTGGTACTTTTCATCATAAATATAAGAGTATTACGAAAAGACGAATCTAGCATTACAAATAGACACAATGTGAATAGACCAAAGAACATGATAATATTTTGTGAAAATATGTACATGGTTTTTCACATTTAGGATCAAATCTAAAAATCTAAAATTGGAAATCAATATTTGAATCTGAAAATCCTAATACATGGGCGGAGAATTTCGAAATGACTTTCCATAAACATATAAATTAATGTACAATAGTTTACGTTTCTAAGCCGAATTCCAAATATAGATTAATTAAGCCATCGATAACACATGGATTGATCATATCAAAAGGAAATACTCTCACCGGTCCAAAAAATCACTACATTTCACAAGAAATACCGAAATAAACTTACGCTCCTTAGACTCACAAAGGAAAAAATACTTTCGTGACAATATAAAAGATGTTGGTCAAGACAGCAAAGAATTTTGGAAAATCATTAATAAATACAGTTACGAGAGTAAGAAAATTTATATACAGTAGACGCTCCTTATGGCTGATTCACACCAACGTCAGGTTCCGCTCAGTGCCGATATTGTTCCAAGAAAACTTATTAATATGGTATGAATATCAATCAAGGAGTATGTGCCAAGACAAATTTGTGTGGCAGTATATCCTTCTGCCCACCCTTGTGATATTTAACTACTTATTTAGTTAAATAATTATTTTGAAGTGTAAAAATACTTCCAACGCAGGTTTTTTTTTTAAACCATTTTTTAACACTAAATAATATTTTTAATAATTAATAATTAATAAAAATATTATTTAGTAATGGTTTTTGATAAAAAAAAATCTGCGATGTTAGTTTTTTACAATTCAAAATAATTATTTAACTAACTAAGTAGTTAAATATCACAAGGGTGGGCAGAAGGATATACTGCAACATAACTTTGTCTTGGCACATACTCCTTGATCGATATTCATACCATATCAATAAGCTCTCATGCGGAACAATATCGGCACTGAGCGGATCCGGACGTTGGTGTGAATCAGCCATAAGAGAGCGTCTACTGTATATTTATCAGACTGAATATGATCAAAGCCATATATTTCTCACTTGCTAAATCTATTCTCCAATATGGTATAATCGGATTGGGAGGGACTTTCAAAACTAACCTCTCGCCTGCAGAAAAAGCACAAAGATTAATTACTAAAGTGATACTACACAAACCGTCGTTTTTCATAAATAATGCATTATTACAAACCAACAAAGACCATTTCAATTCAACAAATTCCATCGCAATTAGTATCCGACCAAGATCAATTGACAACTTAGAAATCCCCTAAATTCAAAACGAGTGCCTCACAACACCATTACTTCTACCAAGGTATTCATTTTTTTATGCTCATATTAAAAAGACATATTCTAAATAAATAAATAAAATAACTAAAAAAAAAATTTTAAAATCTTACATATTACTTCTACTTTATTTTAGAAAAAAATATAATGCAATAAAGACACATCTTCAAAATTCTATTAATCTGTTTTCGCAATTAAATCGAACTCTTTATTATACATTTCTTGATTTCTATTGTTTTGTATAATTTTGTGATTTACCTACATGTACTTACAACATAGTGGCGTTGCTCCCCAACCCAAACACGAGAAGTGATTTCTCTCCCGGGCTGGGGACTCTTGTTTTAAACAAATGATTTTCATTAGACAGTAAGGATAATCAATAGCATAGATACAAGTAAGGAAAAAACATGACTTAAATATTATATAAACGTACTGAAGTTATGTTTCATATGTGAGATCCGTTAAACAATGTGATTTTTAAACAAATACCCCATTATTTTATTCAGTTTTTTAGAATTTTTTGGTAGGTACTTTCACCTTGAAATGGTTGCCTTTGCAGGTAGCCAGAAGAGAAACCGAATACTCCTATTTATTTGTTATTCCACTTAACATATTTTCATTTTGGCTTTTTCAAAATTAAATTGTCACGTTTTATGATTTAAACGGATACAAATGACAAAACCAAAAACCAAAATTGGCTCAAGGAACATTATTCTTTAGGCTTTGGCATTTATAGGCTTAACAAAAAATTCAAGATGTGATGTTAGCTCTGTGGAAAATAATGAACACGAAAACCGATTATTTTAGTTACTGTATTTCATTATTTTTTCATGTATACTGATGGCGTGAAAGTATATTAATTTAAAAAAATTGTAAAGATATTAAATTTTTGATCGGAAAATTTCATTTAACTGGTGTTGTTTTTTTTAATGAGATGTGTACATATGACAACACTTGGTGGTACAACCCTTGTTTTAGTGAATAGAAATGGTATAATATCGAGTTCGATAAAATCAATAAAATGATTAGGTACGAGTCGAAGTAGGCCTGTGAACTTTTAACATTAGCTTTACGTAGTACATATTATGCTTGTTTTGTAATCACCCACTCATCACTTTTTATTGCTTTAAATATCAAATAAGCAATTGCAAAAATAGGCCTAATACATAAATATTAAATCAAACTAATTAAAAATTCAAACACAATTTCTGTTTTCAATCTGCTAAAATGCAAAATACGTTTTTTTGTAAATACCAAATCGCTTAAATGTTAAATACTTGATTTATACAAAAATATTTTTATTATTTTGTTCTCTCAATGATACAGCACTGTTTACATCAATTCTTAGTTTTGACTTAAAGAACTGTTATTTTTTAACTCAAAGAGAAACAACAATGGATTATTTTATAAAATAATTTAGGAATGTCTAAGAATCTTTACACAGAATTACCATTTTGGAAACAATGCAAACATTTCCCCAATAATGGCATACTCGTACTTCACATATCTTTGGCTTACAATAATGATCGAATAATTGTTGTGTTTTTTTTTTTATTCTTAGTTCAAACGTTTATTAAACTAATTTATCAATTATCACAAATACAGCAATAGTTCTTATGTAGTTCAAATTTCAAATTAAATCACCTAAGTGGATTCAAGTCTCATAAAAACGTGAAAATATTTGAAAAAATTACTAACCTGTTGACTGGGGTAATCCGAGAAAACTGCGTGTACTTTTGTGAGATGGTACGTTTCATCCAACGGTGCATGACTAAATTAACAAATGTAAGAAGAAATACGATATTTTCACAATATATTAAAAATTCTTACAAAAATAACGATCAAATGAAAAATACTCAGTTTTTATGAAAAAATAACATTGAACGAACAAATGGTTCAATAATATTTAAATAATAATTGCACAAAGGTTTTTTAACTAGTTTTTGATTTATCTGGGGGGCGGTTTTACCTTTTTGATTGCCTCTCGACAAATGCCTCCGAAAATTTGACGATAAGAGTGAAGTGTGTACATAATGAGACAATTTCACTACTGCTGCTGTTTGCAACTATGATAACACGCACACTTGCTGTCGAGATAAAGGAGTCTCGGCCTTATAAATAAGTCAACACGGAGATATCCCTCTGTTTGCACTAATTGGAATTGGGTGCTCGCTGTTTGCCCTCCATTCGTCATGCCAATGAGTGTGTAAAGTGAACCAATCAAGTTTTAATGCAGCTGTATTAAAATGGCAAATAATTCAGCTGATCCAGTTATATAGAATTTATGAATTGATCGATCCCAAATGCCCTTTTCTTCAGTGGATTAAGATCTAAACAAATGTTATAATGTTTGTTTGATTCTAATTACTCGGTATCCACTCTGCATACATTTTGTTAGTTATTTATCTTGCTGTGTATGTAAATTAATGAATTATTATTGTCTTTATTTGCACACAATTACAGTAGCCAAACGCGTAAATCAAGTATTAACGCAGCGATACTTTCGTAAAAAAAATGACGCCGTTTACAATGAACGTACTTTTACATAAACACCATGCACCTAAATATACCTTATAATTTGTAAAGTTTTTAAGAAAAATTAATCTGTTTTCTTCACTGAGTGACAATATAGCTCTCCTTAATCTCCATAGATATAAACTAATATAGACTGTATATAACCTAGCAGCACTGATTTTGTAACAAAAACAAGATGCGCAAACAACAAGATTTTATACCTTTTAGCGCCATGTAATGTTACCGTAGAAAAATGTATATCCTTGGGTGTGTTAGAGGTAATGTTTAGATCATTTCACGAGCAATTGATGAATCTGTCAGCGTCTACCGACTGCACACACTAGCCCTTTGGGTGGCCAGTAAGAAATTCATCGTTATGCAATCGTTATTATCCGTCGTTGCAGTTCTCAAAAATTGAAAATTAGGAATATATAAAATGTCTGTTTTAAACATGCTGTACTTGGTTTCATTAAAAATCTTTAACGGATATCTTGCTTACCTATTCTGTATTTTTGTTCCAGTGAGTTTGCTATAGAAACCATTACTTTTGTTCAAAAAAAATAGTTTTTGGTCCGGTGTAATAATTTGTACGTACGAGAGTCTCGTCTCATGGGAAATATTAATCACCTCAAGGGCGCTGTACAAATCTTAATTTCTAGTTAATATTAATTCCTAGTTTGTATAAATATACAGCAACATACTTACCTGGCAGGTCACTTCTGGTAGGACACAAGCACTTTATTATAATAACTTAAAAGTTTAGGTGATTTACATATATATACATTTATTTTTATTTTGTATTTTTTACTTATTTTATTTTTATTTTTAGGGCATGAGAGCAAATTTAAAATATAGAAAATCAAAGGTATTTTTAATTTTTTTGTAGTAAGGAAAAGATAATGAAAATCTTCTATTGAATTTATGAAATGTTAGATACAAAATGATGTGTTTATTAGGAGTGTAATGGTATCAGAACAACAAATTGTTAAGAATATGAATGTAACAATTATATTTATCACTACCCTTCGAGAAATAATGACGAGCTTAGGCTTCCAAAACTAAGTAAGCGTGAACGCTAAATAACATCCATTAAAAAATAAGTAAAAAGCGTTGCAATGTTATGAAAAGCAAGTTTTAGTTATAAGTATTGCAGGACTAGGTTATGGTTTATACTAGCTATATAATATAACATTTTTTAGCTAAATAAAATGCGTCATTCATTTCACACGTACCTACACTTAAGGGTCAGCACTCAAAAATTACACTAAACGTTTCTTTCTAGGATTGTAATACAAGAAATCCTACAAATTATGTATCTGAAAAATTTCTAGGGGGCGTTAGAAAAATGTCTAAAGTTTCCAGTGAATACAATTTTACAACCGTAATCCTTTAAATTATATGAAACACATACTAAAGTATCAGTTAAAGGGTCAGTTTTGAAATCAGAAAAGGCATTTTAGAACGTTTTACCTAATATTTTAGTATGCTTTTCATAATTAATTAAAAAGATTACTGTTTGATAATTGTATTCACTGGAAATCTCAGACATTTTTCTAATAACCTATATAGAATTAATAGATGAATCATTTGTAGTATTGCTTGTACTAGAAAGCCAAAAAATGACTATTTTTGGGTACTGACACTTAATTTGTCAGATACACTTGTCTAGCTAGAAAAATAGAAATTCATTTTAATAGATATAAAAACAACCTTGGTTTTTAATACTCTTAGTTTAATTTAAATTAAATTATACACCAAGGATCTTAATTCAAAGATTTTATATCTTTGCAAACACCCGACTGAACCTGCAATTTCCCACAATTGAACGCAGTACGCTCTTAGTAAACCGCTATTATTTCCCAGCAGTATAGTCCAAAATAAATTACTTGAGACTTTTTACCTTAGGCTGGTAGGTGTCTTATAACTTTGTAAAACACCACTTTATTTGAGTTAATCGCCAACCAGGTTTCGCTTTTCTCAAGCTTCTCCAGGGCTTTTACATCAACTAAATAACATTACATACAGACAGGATATATATAGGACAGTGATGAAAAGGAGAGATACAAGATATAGTAGAGAGAGACACAATCACACATATAGAGATACATATAAGACAGTAAGGAATGGCAGAGAGAGATACAAGATATAGTAGAGGGAGATAGAGAGATATACGTATAATAGACGTAGACAACTAATTAGAAGTGTAGCGGGTACAGGGAAGTGGGGTTTTTTTAATTTTTTACCTGAACAAATCAAAAAAGATACTTATAAATTTCGTTTGTTTATTAATTAAGTTTGAATTATTATTAAGTGCTTTCTTAATTTCTAGGATTTCCAAATTATTCAATTTGATACCCGTCGCATTTTTGTGTAAGAGGTTTATTCCCGTAGTATTATTCAAGGAGTGGTTAGTTTCGAATATGTAGTTGGCGAATTTTGAGAAGGCGTTGTTAGTTAAACATCTTTAATGTTCTCTAACTCTAATGTTGACGTTCCGAGTCGTTTTGCCAATATAGAAAGCGGAACAGTCGTTGCAATTAAGTTTGTAAATGCCCGAGTGGCTCTTTTGTATTAACTAAAGATTTACCTAATATTATTTGTATGGAAGGCGGGTTTTATTTCTGATGGAAGCTTTTTAACACTTAAGGAAGAAAAGTTATTTATAAAAAGAATTCTACGCCATTGGGAAATATTATTAGAGCTGACATAACTGTTATACAGGAATTTGTTTGTTGATATTAGTTTTGATTTTTTGTTCAGTATATTGTCAATTAATTTTGTATCATATCCGTTGTTTCCCGCGATTTGTTTAATGATGGCTAATTCATTATAAAAATTGTTAATAGATAACGGTACGGAGGTTAATCGGTGAATCATGGAGTGAAAAGCTGAGTGTTTATGGGATATGGGGTGATTAGAGGAATTGTGAATGGTGGTATCAGTGTATATAGGTTTCCGGTACATATTAAAATCTGGTATATATCCGGTATCGAGTATATTATAAATAATACATTTGATTCACATTCACAATTCCTCTAATACCATTAACTAAGGGTTCTCATGTCAGTCCTGGCAGAGAAGGCTGAAGGGCACGTGAAGTACCGGGTAGGAACACTGCTCTCTGGAGCTAAAACATGAAATTTTATAGGGCCGTCACAGCTGTGAATGTCCCTTCTAGGGGTCACATCTGTAAACTTAGAGCGGCGGGGGTGAATTTCGACCGACAGCATTCATCTCTTTAAATAGTATGGGATGATTCAATGCTAGAACGAGTATTCGAGATCCAAGAATTGATCAATACGCTCGGAAATTTGAATATAACTAAGAGGATTGTTTCAGTTTGAATTAAATGCAAATGTTAAGCTTTTGTTATAACATTTTAAAATTAGTATAAAAATGTTGAACCCGCCATGTTGTATTGAGGTTAGCCATACTTATAAAGCTCTATGAGATATTAAATATTCCACTTATTTCCCATTCTTGTGTCCAACAGCTCGGCTGCGGAATTATTTCCTGTCCTCTTTGTTTCCTCCCTCCCACAACTCGGGCCTTTTCAAGACTCAAGTTTACTCCTTCCTTCACCGTTATGTAATATATAATACTGGTCACAAGGTCACGGAACATGCGAAATATTCGATAAATAATTGATATGTAAAAGAACATGGTTTTCCCTCTCCCTTTTTTATTCGAAGCATGATTCCATGCAACGTTTAGGGTCAGGATAACATTTCCAATACTCCTCCATTTACTCGTGGTATGAGTTTTTATAGGTCTTTTTTTTGCTTGTGGGCAGTTGTCTAACCATACGACCGTAATTAATAATGAAGGCCTGCAAATTTCACCTCTGGGTATTGCATAAACATAACTATAAAGCCTTAACATTGATTAACGAACATAATCTGTGACTCAATCCAGTCATAACCTGAAGCATCTAGATTTCATAAGGATAATAAAAAATTGAGTTCTTATTGAGGAGCCTGAGGTGGTTGATCCGACTCGAAGCTTGTGTTTTTAATCAAATTATGTCTTTTAATTAAATTGTTCTTAACCACTTTCGCCGATGTCTAAAATCGGGATAGATATTAGATGAATAAGTGGTCCAGAAAATAATATTATATGAAATGCTGCCAATTATTTCAATACTACTGCATGCCCTTGCAATGAACATGTATACAGAAAGATCCATCATTATGTGTCTAACCCTTTCTTCGTGGAAAAAAATTAAAAATAAAACTGATGGATTACGTACAAAATTTTATAAAGTTAAAGTCATATGGACAATATACAAGTCTCCCCAAAACTTACACTGACAGACTTCAGTCAGTTTTCAATGCTGCAGCAAGGCTGATAACTGGCATTTCCAAATATTCCCATATGTCGCAACATCTTAAGAACCTTCATTGGCTTAAATGTCCCGAGCGGATCCAATTCATTTGAATAATCCATATTCTATGCTGGATGATTTTTAAGGCAAAACATGACATGACGCCGCCTTACTTGTCGGAACTGTGCATTCCAAGCGATACTAATACGAGGCAAGCAACTCTTCGATCAGCATCTTCAACGGCCATAGGTAGAATCACAGTACCTAAACGCAATCCCAACACCGATTTCGGAGACTGAGATTTTGCCGTAGCAGGCCAACAGCTTGGAATAACCTCTCTTCACATTTGCGAAAGATCGACAGCTCAACTGAGTTCAGAGCAAAACTAAAGACTCACTTTTTTTAAATTATCATACCCAAAACAACGTCAATTTGCTTCACTAGAGTTTTGATCACTCAGTCCAAGGCCATACTTAATTTACTAATGCTTATTCCTTTTTTTCTACCCTAAGTTCGACAGCACGGGCAACAACCATTACATAGATTTGTTGATCTAAATATGTTAGTTGTAACTCACTAGTTGTAAGTTCATATTAAGTCTATAAATAAAACACATAAATTTTGTTTATAACCACTCTACGAATATGTCATATTAAGTCGTTTAAATATTATTCTATTTATGTTGTAAAGCGCCCTTGAGATGATATATCTGTCACGAAAACGGCGTTATATAAATCAACCAATTATTTTAAAGCATCCTAAATTTCCTCCCAAATACATTACATTTTTCAAAAACTTTTGTTATATCGTCGCTGGAAAGGCAAAAGGATTTAAGCGACACTTTGGTCAAAAATGAGTTTAACATTCAGTTTTTTTATCTGCATCGAATGCTCTGACTCTCGTTTGATTCTAAAGACTTTTGTGGCCCTTCAGCCATCTCAAATATATTTTCTATTTGGGAGAAGGATTGACTCAAGCGACACAAATTTGGAACATTTTTAGCTCTTTGTCGCTTCAAGTAACTAGTAGAGAGAGCATTGAGTTAAGTTTTTTTTAAATACAACCAGGTACTGAAGACTTATGAATTTTACTGAAAAACAAAAAAAATCTTTAAAGTGCTCTGGTGTAAACTTCCCAAATGGCGCTTCAGCCCTTTGCCTTTTCGACGACGATATATTTTTTTGATTCGTGTTTTTAATACGTAAGGTATATCAAACCGGCCTTACCAGAATTTCTCCTGTGTCGAATTAAAGTGTATGTATGGTTTTAAGACGTGGTCAGTTATATTATTTGAAATTAAATTTAATATGTGTTATTAAATTTAATTTCTTTGATAAAATCAATCTCAATGATGGACTTGACTGATCAATTCTTAAGCCTTAAAAGGCTTAGGAAACTTTATTGTTCACAAAATCATCAACGTTTTTATCGCCACAATTTATGAAACAAAAGCATTTGAGACTACCTGTGACCTACCTGTTTGTTACCTGTGACCCACAGGCTGAATTAAGACGCGCAACAGCCAATTGAGACGAATATTGCAAAGGTCAATCGAGGAACTCTACTCATATTGTGATATATATTAATTTGGTATTGTTTAAAATACTAATTCCGTTAATAACCGGATTATCATTATATAAACACAATCACACGGGATTAGATGAAAGCATTTCTCGTATCTCTGATAATATTAGAGAAACATAATATCCGATATAAGAAACTAACCGACTGTCTACTCTGTAACTTTGCTCTTGATGTCTGATTTAGTAAAAATTGATTATATTTTGGTGATTATTAGGAAACTTACTTTCCGGAATGCCCTGCGACGTTGGGAAAATTTTCAATGTTTTGTGAATGCTTCACGAACTGCTAGTTCTTTAAAATGAAACCTTCGCAATGAACACTTCAATTGAAGTCCAATTCACCAAAGAGAGATTTGAAATTAGAGATAATGTCGATATCAGAATTAGGTGTGTTGTGGTTCCAGTTACCGGTAACCAGCGAGGAACCGGTTATTTATTCAGTTCTTTTTGGAACCGGTTCCTGGTGTTTTTTCGAAAAGTACTAGCAAATCGACAAAAGTTCCTCGCCAAAATAAAAGTACTAGTCGGTAGTGATTTGAAAGTGAAAAGAACTGGAATTTGTAGGCTTTGAAGTTCAACTTCGCAACTGAACTGCCGCAAAATACAATAGTTCTTTGTAATCTAACTTCAATTGAAGTTTGTTAAATGAAATGAAATGAATGAAGTTTGAACTTCCCCAAAATGAAGTAGTTCACACGGAGCGGTCACAACGCTAATATCTGCCAATACCATATTAAAGAGCAAGACACTTTGAGTATTATTCAATTAAATTCCGAGAAGAAACCGTAGGCCTCACAGTCTTCAGACAGGCTTTGGCTACTTGCGGAAGACAAGTATCGCAGTTGTGATTCGTACCATTCTTGAAAAGGCTTCTGTATTTCTCATTACTTGAAAATGTTGTATTTGTGCTTCTGCTGACAAGCTCCTTGAAATCAATCTTAAAGTGGCTTAGAGGGTGTATTTTTCTCTAATTACAATAATAATATTCCAATTAAACTGAAAATTCATCACGTTCTTAACTAATGAAATAATCTTTTCCAACTCTTTGAAATATCTGACTATTTTATTGGTATCGATGAGGTCAGGGATAGTCCAAGAAAGCGTGTACGCCAAACACAATATTAAACAAAACGAGTGAGAGTGTTAATTATTTATTATGAATATTAAAAGAAAGTAATTATAAATAATAAATAGTGTTTGGAAATATTAGAGGATAAATAACCAAGATAAGAGATAACTATATGTGTGTATCCATTCAATGAATGCTGATCCACCTTTAAGACTTCTTTTGTACATACGAGTATATAATCTATAAGATTAAAATTCAAAATAAAATACATTCGTGTGAAATAATCAATAATCCCTTTTCTCAGTAGCTCAGCCATAAAACAATCTTTTTTTATTACTTGACCGTGTCACGTTTATCAATATATCTCGTATGGTATATATTATATATCAGTGATACGGAGTCGATCTGTATAGCCCTCAGGCCATAAGATTATTGTGTTACGCTTCTTTCCTTATGCGAGGGCAGCCCAGTCCCTTTCGTGAACTTTCCCAGGGCTGTCACCGGCAGCTTGGTGATGTCGCTGAGGTCTCTCGATTCTACAACATGCCTCCAGATATCGGAGCCTTCCTATAGCGGCACATTGGCGCAACAGATAAATCGTTGTTATGTTCGTTCGCACAATTCTTACAGCTATCGGTGTTGTCCACTCCCAACAACGACTTGCATATTCTTTTAAGGCGAAAGAAATACTTCTTATTGCAAATAAAATACTTTTAATTAACTTTTCACGTTAAAGAAGTGTTTATAAGTTTTTTCAACAGCGTGACATCTTCAGGGTAAATTAAAAATCAACATGTAGAAAATCCATAACTAAGACGGCTGCTGACATGGGCCGAGAAACGGCATTTAACGAGGCTGATCATCGCTGATTACGATGGTAGTAGGAGTTTTTGGTTATTCGCAACCTGGAAATGTTTGTCTTTTTTAAATAAATAAACATATGTCCGTATTCATGACTAATTGACCGCCATTGTGTGATGTTATTTGATTTACTGAAATTGTAGTAACATACGACACGACGTAAATTATTATCAAAAGTCTACACTTCAAAATTAAACCGATCTATTGTTAACAAACAAATTAAATGCACTAAATATGCCCCAGACATGTTTACATAAAACCGTGCTTAATAATTTCACTCGAATCTAAAACCGCCAATGACAATGACCGTTTTTTAACAAAGGTAACATAGTCTTTTGAGAGCTGCCAGGTCAACGTGATTTATCACCTCCAAACGCCATTTGTATTAATCAAGCATCTAATTGCGCCCATCCACAGTAGATCGAGTTTTTTTTAAATTTCATTTGAATGTGTCTACAAAATGGATGTTTAAGGATTAAGCATATTTTACTTGTACAAATTTTATTATTTTGTTGTAATATTGATGCGCGGAAAATAATCCTCACAGTTTTGGCATTCGTGGTCTATGAAAAACTATAAAAAGTAGGTACCAATAGTTAATATGATTAAGTTAAGCTTTGAAAAAAAATACCTAATTACCAAAGATAACTATTTTTTTTTGATAAGGTAATTTTTAATAATCAAACTAATGCTGTTCATTTTATACATCAATGCATTCACTGTTTTAATTTATTTTCTTCTTTGTTTATGTGGCTAATATTTATAACAATGGATTTTTCTATGCCTGTCTCACTGAGAGGAGTTCCCGAGTCAAGACACTCGTAATCATTTTTTTTTACTCAAAGTTAAATTGGAATATTAAGATAATATTTAATTGCTCAAAATAAAACCCACCTTTAGGGATTTATTTTGTACCAGTACCCCAGAAACTACCGACTGCAAATTTATGTTTGTCAACATGTATTTTATAAATCAACGCATCCTAAAACAGTTTCAATTCTTAAAGTAAAATAAATAAATGTAAATCTGACCTATAGTTTATTCGAGAATCACAAAAATGCAAACACTCGGGATCTATCTTTACTTAAAGCTCAAGTACCCTAACAAACTTAATGTTCTATTTTTATCAATACGTATATTCTCAAAAGAGGTATGAAAAATATCTAGTACGCTTCAGGGCTATTTTATTAGACACAAAAAGTAGTTTCCAAAGTTAAAAAATAATGCGATTTCAAATTATTATCTTATGGCCAATATTTTGTTATTTAAAACAAAAATAAATAAAAATACATCTCAAGCGTAGTACATATTTGCTGCACGGTATCATTTAGTTTGGTTGGGTATTTAGGCTTAAATCAGAAAAAAAAATTGTATGAAACAACAGTGAAACTCCGAGTGTTTACATGTTCGTACTTCTCGAATAAAATATAGGTTAGGTTGATTTTTGGGGCTCAACAGGAAACATAAGCAATCAATTCAATTTTATGATTCTGACGCGTCATTTGAAGAATAACATTATGATACAGAGTCACGAATATTCCGTGTTATTTGAGATATGTTTGATGTCTTTTTTTAAATCTACTACCTCAACGCGTAACCAAAATCAATAAGTAATATGGATTTTAATATACTATAGTGTCTTCCAGAAATTGACGTAAAGGGCGAAAATGTAAATTCTATACCAAGGCCCCGATAAGTAGGTATACTGACATATATTATTGTGAAATTAATTAAACTTCTTTGTTGCAACTCATTCAGCTCAACATTCCTTGTCGTAGACTCTGAAACAGTGAATTGCTGTTCCTCAATCATCACTCCTATTTTGGTTATTGCTTTATTACAATATTATGTGTATGCTGTTCTTTCTCTTGCTCCTTTTTCCCATTCCGTGAAACGTATTTTTTTTAGTTGGACAATTGTCTGTTAGGTCATAAATAACATTATTATTTTGGTATTTACAGGTTTTCGAAAACCAACTATGTGGACAATAAATGTCGTATTAGTACATTTATGATCTGAACAGTATTTGTACCTACGTGTTAGATAACTACAACACAATAACCAATCATTTCAATATTCGGGGTAACATTTCCCATTAATTAATTTATTTATTCATAAATTAACGGACTAAAGTCCAATTTCAAAAAACATACAAAACACGAAATGAGAAAAAAAGAGCAATAGAGAAAGAACAGCACACACATAATATTAAATGAAGCGATGACAAAAATAGGTCAAAATAAACCATAAGACAGAACATTCAAGCCAAGGTAATAAAAATATGTGAAAGTTACACAATTCGATTTACTTTTATAGTGGACATCACACGGCGGGTGCCGTTTAAAATTGACCTTTGCGCGCATTTCAATAGTCAGATTTCATTAAACCGTCGTACTAGCTTTGTTGTAATACAATTTAAACAGGAGTTTTACATGTTTATTTACTTATTTTTTAAGACAAATATTTTAATGACCCCCTCATGTTTGCAAGAAGCTGATTGGGTTTTGCAAGTCGCTGGAACAAGGAATTTCTCAAGTAATTTTGTTCACTATATTATTTCAACCATGGTTTCTTAGTAAAACATACTTGATTTTTTTAGAAATTTAAAATAACTGTAAAGAATTACTGTTTATGTTTTTTGAAATATTTAAATAATATCAATAATCAAAAGAGAAAAAGCCAGAAAAAAAATAATGGTCACAACCGAGACTCAAACTCGGATACTCTACTCTATCCGGGAGTAAATGTATGAGTTTACTTCCAGATAGAGTAGAGGATCCGATTTCGAGTTTCGATTGTGACCATTGTCTTTTTATTTTCTGTTTTTTTCTGTTTCATATTTGTAATTTAGATTATTGATATTATTTAAATATTGATTTTTTTTACTTGCTAAAACGGGCCGGACTTAAAAGTTACGTGGCTTCCCTACGATTTTGCATCAAATTGACGTCGTCCTATTAAACAAGACTCAAGATTATTATCTATTGTGCTATCTTAAGTTGTTTATTTATATGATACATATATGCAAAAAATATAATAATATTTGTGTGGTACGTTCGTGAGTCATAATAAAATACCTACCTAAAAACTATTTCCAAATTTGATTGAAGTAAAACAAACATGTACATTAATCACAGTTTCATGCAAAATACTATTCAAATTTAAAGTTTTTGTTTCTTAAGTGCAAAGCTTTACAAATCACCATCATCTTATAAATCTTTGTAATTATTTCCAATAACAGCCTGTGTCTCTATGCAAAACCAAAAAATTAAAAGTAATGACGTACGATTGTACTACGTAATGTTTTAAAACCGAATAAAGCTGAAATTATCTAATTTTTAAAAAACGATTTTTTCACCCCCACATTAAAACCAATTAAACCCACGAGCCAATCAATAGATTTTGTTTTCTTTGTAAACGTGAAGATGAAACTTAAAAAAAAAAAATCCCATATTTATTATAAAACTAGGACTTGGAAAGCTTGTTTGCTAAATACAATTTTTATTTTAAAACCTTTTTTGGTAATTTTTCAGTAAATACAAGTTTTCCCCTGATTCTTAATAGTATTATATAATGCGATAAACAAAGGCATTTTTCAATGATTTTGTTTTTTTTTCAACAGTGTTAAATCAATATAATGTTTACGTAATAAAAGTATTTTTCGTAATATGCAAAAAAGGCAGCTTAAAATTTTCCCGATTCCATCATTTCCTTAAGCTTGAACTTTTGTATTTTTCCTGAAGCTGTTTTGGGAAAATCTTCAACAATCTTCAGGTACTTCGGTATTTTGTAGTGTGCAATTTTCCCTTGGCAATATTTGCTCAGCTTGGCATCGTCCAATTGAGATCCTTCTCGTAATTTGACCGTAGCGCAAATTTCTTCACCGAGACGATCGTCCGTAACTCCGAACACCTGGAATGAAAAAATAAAATAAACTACCTAACTTACTAACCATCCCATCATTTTTCCGTAGAGGTAAGCAGAGAGGATGGATCACCACACAATTCAATCCTGGAACACACATCATTCTTCATTCTTCATTTATATCAAATCAATATTATTGTCTTATTTTTCTGCTATACCGGCTTTTCATATATTTATTTATATGATTTGACCTGATAGTAGTCGAGTGGACAAATGCGTCGTGCTTCCATCCAGATGTGTCACAGATTCAACCCTCTGGTAGCCGAGATCTCCACCATTGTGCAAAGCATATGTTTTACTTTTAATGGTGGTAGTTGGAGGTTAGGTCAGGTTATATACTCGTATACTAAAGTTATTCGAAAACGGGATTGTGTATCTTGCTTTCTATGTTGTGAGGCTGAAGGCAATGAGGAGGTAAATTAGATAGGGACGAAGAAGGTTGGGAAAAACCTGGCTATTCAGATCTGATCACCAAACACGGCTAAAGTCATTTCAAGCGACGAATCGGTTCTGAATGGTGGAAAAGGTGGAACCAGGGAAATATTGAGAGTATCTTCCACTCTGGGACGTGTGCAGTAACTTTATTATACTCGTGAATGAATTAATTGTGAAATTAAACATTTTTTAAAAAAAGAAAGACAAACTTTCTCGGGTTACGAATAAGCAGACAATATTTGAAAACCTTTTACTACCATCATAATAGGCGAGAAATTCTACTTGTAAAATGATAGAGAACCCAGAACGCCTGGGTGGGAACCCGACATTTATTAACTAGGCTACTAACCCATCGTTTAATTAAATAATGTTTATTTGCGCACACTGGGATATAAACCCGCTACCTCTGAATTCGAGTTGTCGAGGATTTTAATCACTCGACAGCGGAGGCCGTCTTAATATTAGATTTTTTAAAATGACACTCCTTAAAAAGAGTTTCGGATGCTCATTTGGCAGAGGCGTTATACCCGGATAGAGTAGAGGTTCCGAGTTCAAGTCTCGGTTGCAACCTAATTTTCTTACTTTTTGTATTTTCTTTTGTTTTATATCCCTATGAAAATTTTGATATTGTTTCAATAACATAAAAAATTCATATTGATATAAAATAATTTATTGGGAGACTTTTAAAGTAAGTCAATATTTCTATCCTTTCTTGTTAACAACTCTAGTCTCTATTTATAGATGATACTCATAATGATTTTCCTGGATGAATCAAGGAAACTTCACGTCCTGCGTGTTTTCATTCGCAACAATAATTTATATCTACTTATATATACGTGTACACTAACCTTATGTACTTCGTTCTACTATTGTGAAATGTATTTTTTTCTTACTTGATGTGTGAAAAAATAATTTGAGTACATCTAAATAAAAACAAAAAAACAAACAGTTAGGAATATTCTTTGGCAATAGGTTTTGTAAAAACGAGAAAAAGTATTTTACGTGTGTTTCAATAATATCAGGATGTGTGTTTAGGAAGTCTTCTATTTCTTTAGGGAACACGTTCTCCCCTCCTCTAATGATCATGTCCTTGAGTCTCCCCACCACTCTTCCATACCCATCTTCTTGAAGTACGAACTGGTCTCTGAAAATAGTAAATGCAATGACATTACAAACTAATAGACACGATGTAGAGCTCTTCAACTAGTGGCAAGCAAAATATACGGTAATTGCCGTTCTTTCGATATCAATCAATTATAACCGATTGACTCGTTATTCATTATTTTTGCTAGTTGGTTTTGTGTCAATCTCCTACTCGTTTAGTTTATCGCGTTTTTACTTGTCGCGCGTGCATTCGATGTGTTTTTGTGAGTTGAAGAATACAATTGATGGTGCAAATACCTTGTAAGCAAATAAATTAAGTTTTAGTAGACAATACGACGCAATATATTATTTTACTTTTTTACTATTTTTTACTATTTTTTACTATTGCATTTGCAATATTAGTGGATTTAATTCAACGTCTAGACTTAATAGGTAAATTTTATAGTGCCGTTTAATCACCTTAAGGACGCTTAATAACACGCTAATTTAGAAAATATAGTATTATATTGGTAGTCTACTAAAAAATAGTCAAGGTCGGCGTTATTTTCAACCGTTATATTTGACAGTTAACAATCGCCAACGATAACGGCGTTGGCGTTCTTTCGAATTATAGTTAACGTCCAGTACTAATACATGACCACTGTTTGAATTGACTGGGAACTTATGTGTGTTCGTTACTTGCCACATTTTGTTTAAATATTCTAAGACAATATCGTGTCTATATGTTTGTAATGTCTTTGGTTACACGTGATTTGGCTGGCGATAGTATTGTAAATGGATAACACAAGTTAAAAACCTGCTGCCTCCATCGATATATTTATAGATTTTTTTTGACAAAAAACAATATTTACTATCGTTGTATCAAATAAACATTGATCAAAAATAAGTAAATAAATGTTTTGTCATCTACAAAAAGATTATAGTAAAATTCGGACAGCGTCCTTTGTGGTAGTGCGAAAAGGGTCACCCACATATGAGATGGGCTGACGACTTAAAACAACATGTTGACTGGACGGATTATAAATGCTAAGAATAAGCAAAACTATAGACACCTGATAGAGGCTTGTGTATAATGACAGACACCAGAAAGCTAATTGAAAGAACATACGAAGAAGAAAGAATAGCCAAATAAACAGTAATAAGTTTAAAATAAATTTTAATAAGTTTACTTTTATTTTTTTGAATATCCTTATGTCCTCCATTACTGACACATTAAAAAAAATCTTTTCCTTGATCGGTTAGCACCCAAAAATGCACACTTTTTGGCTTTCTAATACAGGTAATACTACAAATGATTTATCTATAAAATCTACGTGGATAGATAGGAAAATGTCTAAAGTTTCCAGTGAATAAAATTATTTTACTGTAATCTGTTAAATTCTATATAAAATTCTTACTAGAATTTTAAGTAAAATGTTTGTAAGTGCCTTCGCTAGCTTTTAAATTGCACCTTAAATAGACATTTTAGTATGTTTTTGATTAATTTAAAGAAAAAAAATATTCACTGGAAACCTTAATCATTTAACGTTACTTAGACGTCTAAGTACCCGAGTAGAAGTTATTAATAAATATTTTGTAATATTGCTTGTATTAGAATGATACAAAGTGACGTTTATCGCCACTTTGGGTGCCGATAATTTAGAGAAAAATCTACATTAAAGCTGTCTAATTTATTAATAATGAACACAATTCACCCAGTTTTGAGCCACTTGTCTGGTCCAATCGCTTCGATGGTCTTCTCTGGGTCTCCCCAGTAGCCCAGCATGTTGCAGTAGCCCCTCACGCACAACTCCCCGGGAACTCCTATTGGAACCACTTTTCCGTTAGAATCAATCACCTAGAATGTCACAAAGGATACTCTAAAAACAAATTTCCTTTAAATCTGGCTTCTGTAAGATTTCGACAAACTTTCAAGTTAGAGATCAACAAGGATAAGAGAACAATGAAGAACAGGACTACCACCGTCCATTCCTAGATATAAAGTATAGGTACTAGAAGACCATGAGAGAAACCTCATATTGTAGGCGTGTATTCTTTGGATGAAGTCAAGAAATGTTTAAACCAAAATCTGAGACCGGTACACTGTGAATTGGGGACTCAATTAATGATAGCCGATGATGGTGACCTAAATAAGATGTTCCTTACTTGAACTTCAATGTGGTCTTGTACGTGACCAACTGTTTCTGTAACCTGCTCCTGCGTCTCTTCAAACAATGACTGGAAACTGACAGCAGTGTTCTCCGTCATCCCGAATACTGACTGAAACAAATAATTACTCAGATATTTTTTAAGATTATCACAGCCTCGAGTATAATACTGTCTAAATTTTGGGTTATTGAATATTGGTCAATCGGTTTCCCGGCATTCCGAAGAGAACAATGACGCAAGTTCCTCGGAGCATATTCCATTGAAAACCCGCTAGAACAAGGATAGTATTCCCGCCTAACGTCTGTGCTCCAAAGATTGCAATCAGTTTGTTGAGGAGGGAATCTATCAAACGCACGGCCTGTTTATGCAGAGTCAAGTGTTTTTTTCCGGTATTTTGGACCTTAATGCATTTTGAACAACATATGAGTAGAAAAATAGATAAATAGGTAGTATGTCAAGATATGTACCTTAATTTTCGAGACTCCTAGAACATCTTTGATCTGTTTGAAGAGTTTGGGAGAGCAAGGAGCTCCGCCTGTTATGGCTAACTCCAGGGTTTTCAGAGAGGCTTTCGACTGTGTCTGCTTGGATATCAAATCTACATACATTGTTGGGGTTCCAGTAAGGATAGTACATCTGAAAAAATAGGCAGTTTTTAAGTGACACATTGTAACTTCATTTTATTGATACAAACACGCCAGCCGGTTTCGGCACAACTCTTGTTTTAACAGAGCAGATTTAAACAATATGTATTATTTATATTATTACGTATGGGTACGCAATTCCTTCAATAGACTCTTCATGGTTTTATCTTTATTATTAAGAGATTTCTGTTTTTTATAGAGCTTGCAGATTTTCTGGTATTTTGCAGATGTTAGGTATAATATTTCTTGTGTAAAATATTACGTATTATACATATTATGAAACCGTCACAGTCATCATTAAATACAATCTCATATAACCTTTTTTTTATTATTTTTTATTATATGCAATATAAGGATGTTACAATATTTTAGAGTATTTTTTCGCTCGCCATGCTAGGTATAACACTGTCCTAAGCCGAACAAAAATTCCAGTTTAATAGTATATAAAAAACCTCACATATATTATGTAGTTGGTGAGAATGATAAATCATAAAAGAAACAAATATAAATCAATGTAAGAAAAAGATAAACCTATAAAAGATTAATACGTATTTAAAGAAATACAAATTATATAGAAGAAGGCAAAAAAACAACACAAGAAAATCAGATAACATAATAAAAGTAAGTAATACATATTAACATATCTTGTATATTCAATTTTCTTTTTTTTTTCAAATACTTGTACAAATATGGGGGAAAACATAATAGAAGAAAGATAAACACATGAAAAATTATACATCACTACAGCTGATAAAAAACCCCCTGAGGTTTTTAATGTAATTATATTGTTTTAAGGCAAATTAAATATTTAAGTGAAAAATGAAGCCCATGAAAGTGTTTTGATAAATGGTACTGGAATTTCATGGAGTTATAAATTTACTTGAGGAAATACAATATATTTTGAACAGCAAACGACAATTAATATGACAAAATATTTTATCAAAAATGTTTTCAAAAACGTTTCATGATAAAAGAACTATTTAGTTTTTATACATTAGTGCGAAAAAACTAACTTTCAGAATGGTTACGCAGGGTTATAAAAACACAATTTTTATGACGTAATATTTATTAACTTACTTCTCTTTGATTGCAGCTTTGAGAGCCTCTTCGGGACTGTAGCCAGTGGACGGGAGTACCATGGTGGCTCCATGATGAAGGCCAGCCAACGTAACTATTACCAAACCAAAGGCATGGAACAATGGTACCTGGGAAATTGGTATTTCACTTCAATTAAACAAATATAAACATACGAGTACATTAATAATATCAACAAAAACAATGAGATCAAAAGAAAATTTTTAGACCTGACACTTAGAGCAATAATATACAAGAGGTATAGCTGTAGATCGATCTGTAGTCAGTTTTTACTAGCTTTTACCTTGAAGTAACTGACTCGGTTGGAAAAGGGCGTGGCTAAGACTGGGGCTACGGTATTTGTATATCCATTCACAGCACATGTCGACATAATGTTTTTGTTTATTCGTATAGCCACTTTTTCACAGTATTTTTATCAATAAAAATATAGCATATAAGCAAATAAACCGTTTAGTTGTGTCAAGTTTAGTGTCATAATAAAAAATGTGGGCGGAGTCCTGCGGTTGCCCAGTAGCTTAAGATCATTGCGTCACTACGTAAAAGCGGGGAATTAAATTTGTTGTCTCTTTCTCTCTTATGGTGTACGATGTAAAAACCTGGAGAAAGTGTTTTTTCGCAAGTTTGTGTAGGTTGGGTAAAAATAATTAGCTATCCCTCCATATATTGTTACTTCAAGACCTGACATTTAAGGTACGATTTTGATGCTATGCCGCTGTTCAAAGGGCCCCGACCACTGACTTAATTTGAAATAAAACTGATGTCGCCAATTTAAGCAGGACGTTTCAATGCAAAATTACTTTAGTTCGGACACACAGACAAACCCATGATACACAGACAGAAGTCTGTTTACTTCTTCAGTGTTTCCGAAAGTTTTTTTTTTTTTTAATATTTATTATACCAGACCTCAGGGAGGGTGGTGCAATTCCACGAGTAATTGACAATCTCTGCGGGCGGAAAAAAAATCTCTCCGATTGAGAATACCTCGAGGGTTTTTTCCCCTAGTAACAAAGACCTAGCGCCGGATTTGCCATACGT
This sequence comes from Drusus annulatus, assembly GCA_022651775.1. NCBI lineage: Eukaryota > Metazoa > Arthropoda > Insecta > Trichoptera > Limnephilidae > Drusus > Drusus annulatus. The sequence continues at coordinate 617,223 of JAGWCC010000150.1, forward strand.
TCATACTGGACAAAATAAATAGGCGCAACCTCTGAAGAGGGCACTGTGAAAATAAAGATCGTAGTTAAATTTACCTAAAATATTCCCCAATTGATTTAAACATTATATGGGATAATTATATCATTATAAGTTGCCCGCTAGAGGTGTCGAGCTGGACAAATGCGAGTTTGAGACATTAATTCTGCACGGATTTTTTAAACGTTTTTTGTGATAGTTAAACGGGCGTATTTGCCGTTTTTTTAATGATTCTTTTTAGTGAGCTTTACGTTTCATTTAATTTACTTCCTTGAAAGAACCAATTAGATAACTTCATTTTACCGGGTACACTGGCCACCCGCAAAACAACATCTGACTTATGGTCTATATTTTTAGGTTATACAATAATGAACTCTGGAGGAAGCTACTTAAGAGCACTTATCATGTGAAACCTTATTATTACACAGATAACAAAAGTACAAGTATTTTGTGTACAATTACAATGAATACAATAATGTGCGTGTATTCTATGTGGTTGTCTCTTTTTTGTAATTCGTATGAATGAAATGAGCAATATGCGACGTACGCCTCTCAGAAGTTGGGCGTGTTGTACAGGGCCCGCAGATACTTCAATAGTACACAACTGCTGACCTTGTACAAATCGCAAGTACGCCCCACTGTTGAATTTGGCAGCCACCTCTGGTCTGGAGCCCCTAAATACCTGAAAAAAACCCTTGACTCTGTGTGCAGAACGGGCGGCCCGTTTGATAGATTCTCCTATCTTAACAAACGGATTGCAAACTTTGGAGCACAGACGTCAGGTGGGAATGCTGTCCTTGTTCTACAGGTATTTCAATGGAAGATGCTCCGAGGAACTTGCGTCATTGATCCCTTCGGCACCGGTGCATAGTCGGGAAACTCGCCAAACGCGCACCCAACATTTGTACACGGTTGACATTCAATACATGAGAACGGGTCGCTTTTACGACTCGTTCTTATGTTCAACAGCTCGGCTATGGAACGATTTGCCGGCCTCTGTGTTTCCTCCCTCCTTCAACATGGGCCTCTTCAAGACCCAAGTTCACTCCTTCCTTTCCTTAAAAAAACCCTCCACACAGCATCCCCAAAGATGACATAGGCCCTGAGGGAAATTGTTTTCCTCAAGGCCTCCTGTGTGGAGTTATTGTAAAAAAAAAAAAACGTTATAGACAGGTCCGGCCCTTGACACCCCTTGTCGAAACCTCAATTAAAACCCCAAAATTGACAGTAAACTTCTTTTTATTCGTCTAATAAAGCATCACTTTTATAGAAATGGCAACACTGTCAACTACTTGATTTTGCCAGGTTTCCCCTCTTATTTGAAAAAATGTTTATATTCAAATATAAAAAAAACTACCTGTGAAAAATGAAAATGTTTTTTAATATTAAATAAGCAGAGTAACATGACAATTCGTATATTGTTAACAAAACACAATAATTAGCATTTAGCTAGATGTTTCTATTGCATTGTTTTTATATATTAACTTGATATTTATGTGTCAAAACGACACTTAATTGAATTAATTTCGCGCCCATTGCTCTCTAATTTTCACAACTTGTTTCTGCATGATGTTGTCTCCCTTTTACACACAGTATCAAGTTTAAGACGATAGGCATGGGCTTAGGGCATGGGTCTTATTTCTGCGCCGTTCGATCGCCGTCTTTATGTTATACGAGTATATAGGCGCTGGTTTATTTTTCTGGATTTTGACGGATTTTTTAAAATCTTTCAATAGAATATTTGACTTCAACACTATTGTTTTATTACTGTATGCATCAAGTTACGTAAAAAAAATGTGTGTAGCTGCAGCGCGTCTTTAAATTTATCATAAAGTGTGCTGAAAACCATTTATTTTGTAGATATTCTCCCAGAATTTCATACGCTTTTTATTGGTTGATGATGTCCTACGAATCTAAAAAGACAGATTTTAAAAAGTTTTTTTTCTGTTTGTTCAGACAAAGTAAAATATTATCACCCCCTGAAATTTCGCGGTTTGAGCGTGAAACAGGGTATGTGCAAGATTGTTCAATTGTTTTAAAAGCTCCCTCGTCTTTCTGACCTCCCATTTACATATATAAATTTGCTTTAAATAATTGCCGTCTTCACCTAATTCCTTTATTTGCTTTTTTGTTTTCGAAATGCAAGCCTTGTGTTTGGAAATAGAGTGCCGTTTTTTCTGGCTCCAATGGAACTTCGATCCATTCGTGAACTTAAGCTTTGTCGAGAATCATTTGTCGTTTACTCAGGCTCTATGAGACAGGATGAAGTGTACTTTTAGAATTTCTTTAAGAATGAAAACTAAAGACGAGTAAATGTAAAAATGTTCCAAAAGTAAAATTTGTGTAAATATATTAATTTTTATTGACTAAAAACGAGCCGTGGGGTCTAAAATTCGATGCCGTACTTTTGGAATTCTGTTAAGAATGTAAAAATTTTACTTAGCGGGCAAAATGCGAGGCTTGGGGTCAGAAATTAGATGCCGTTTATTTGGCTCCATTGTACCGAATGAAGATAAATCTTTGAAATTCTGTTTAAAATGTTGGGCTACAGACGAGTAAATGAAAAAATCCTCCAAAAGTAAATTTTGTGAAAAAAATTTCAAATTTATGGTCAAAATTCGAATCTTGGGGTCGAAAATTAGAAGTCGTTTTTTCAGGCTCTATGAGAACGAATTGAGTGTACTTTTGGAATTTGTTAAGAATGTAGAAATAAAGACGAGAAATTGAAAAAATTGAGTGTACTTTTGGAATTTATTAAGAATGTAGAAATAAAGAAGAGTAATTGAAAAAATCTCCTAAAATTCATATTTGTTAAAAAAATACAACTTTGCGGGCAAAATGCGAGGCTTGGGGAAGGAAATAAGATATCCTTTTCTCAGGCTCTATGAGACCGAATAAAGTGTTCACTTGCAGTTTTGTTAAAAATGTTGAAATAAAGACGAGTAAATGAAATAACTTCCAAATTTGGTAATAAATCTTCAATTTTATGGACGAATTCTAGTCTTGGGGTCGAAAATTAGATACCGTTTTCTCAGGCTCTATGAGACCGAATGAAGTGTCCTTTTGAATTCTGTTAAGAATGTTGAAATAAAGATTAGTAAATTAAAAAATCCTCAAAAGAAAAAAATGTGAAAATATATAATTTGTAGAAATTAGATGCCGTTTTCTTAGGCTCTATGGGACCGAATGAAGTTTTCTTTTGGAATCCTGTTAAAAATGTAGAAATCAAGACAATTAAATGAAAAAATCTTTAAAAAGTAACATTTGTTAAAAACATACCACTTTGCGGGCAAAATGCGAGGCTCGAGGTTGAAAAATTAGATGGCGTTTATTTGGCTCCATGGAACCGAATGAAGATAGATCTTTGAAATTCTATTTGAAATGTTGGACTACAGACGAGTAAATGAAAAAATCCTCCAAAAGTAAATTTTGTGAAAAAATCTTCAAATTTATGGTCTAAATTCGAGTCTTGGGGTCAAAAATTAGATGCCGTTTTCTCAGGCTCTATGAGACCGAATAATGTACATTTGGAATTTTGTTAAGAATGTAGAAATAAAGATGATTAATTGAAAAAATCTTCCAAATTCAATATTTTTGAAAAAATCTTCAATTTTATGGATAAAATGCGAGCATTGGGGTCAAAAATTAGATGCCGTTTACTCATACTGTATGAGACCGAAGTGTACTTTTTGAATTCTGTTAAGAATGTAGAAATCAAGACGAAATGAAAAAATCTTTAAAAAGTAACATTTGTTAAAAAAAAAACCACTTTACGGGCAAAATGCGAGGCTTGTGGTCGGAAATCAGATGCCGTTTATTCAAGCTTCATGGAACCGAATGAAGATGAAATTATGAAATTCTGTTTGGAATGGTGGACTTCAGACGAGTAAATGAAAAAATACTCCAAAATTAAAATTTTGAAAAAATCTTCAAATTTATGAACAAAGTCTTGGGGTCAAAAATAAGATGCCGTTTTCTCAGGCTCTATGAGACCGAATGAAGTGTACTTTTGGAATTTCGTTAAAAATGTTGAAATAAAGACGAGTAAATGAAATAATTTTCAAATGTCAAATGGTACTAAATCTTGGGGGTTGGAAATTAAATGTTGTTTTCTCAGGCTCTATGAGATCGAATGCAGTGTTCATTTGGACTTTTGTTAAGAATGTTTAAATATAGACGAGTAAATAGATATAAAAGTAAAATAAGTGAAAAAATCTTCAATTTTATGGGCTACATGCGAGCCTTGGGGTCGGAAATTAGATGCAAGTTTCTCAGGCTCTATGAGACCTAATGAAGTAAGCCTTCAGAATTATGTTTAGAATTCTGAACTTCAAGACAGTCAAATGAAATGTTTTTCCAAAAAAAATATTTGTATTCCACTTAGTGGGTAAAATGCGAGCTTGGGGTAAGAAATTAGGTGACTTTCTCAGACTTACGCTCTCTGCAGTAAAAACAATTGGCGTTTTGCTATTGAAAGAACACGTGTTTATTTATTTAACTTTTATATAATAATAATTGTATTTGGAACATGAGATTAGTTTATAATAAAACTATTATTATTAAATAATAAGAACCATAAAAGGAAAACAAAAACTTTGAGGTGCGTTACAATTTCCAAAGTGATTTGAAAGTTACTCGATGTTTTAATTGAATTGTTTGTATATCCTTACTTAACAATTATATCAGTAAAATAATATAAAATAAGTTAGTGGTTCACAGTTGCAATTTTGTCATGAACAGTTTTAATAAATCCAGTTCAGTGGTAAGAAATGTTACATACTGTAACAATTTTTAGGGGTAAGAAAGCTTAATAATTAAATTGAATTATTTTATTAAGGGTGTGAGGATGAATGTTTTGTAAGTTAGTTGTTTTTTGAGAGGGGGGAGCACAATCTGTCACAAATGTCGTGGAACCAACCATGCACCTACCTTGTACTTGTTTAAATAATCGGCTTACCTGTGTGCATATTGTGTGATGTTTCTGCGAAAGTTCATTCCTTTTGCCGATCAAGTAGCTGTTGTTGACGTTATTGAAATGTGACAATACAGCAGCCTTTGGTTTTCCTGGAAATTTTCAGTTTTCTTTAGTCCACAATCGTTTTATTCAATTTCAATTCAATTTAGCAGGCTGAACTGAAGTAGTACCTACAGTTGGTAGTGCGTTACTTTCGGATAGAGTAATTAAAGTAAGTAAATTCAATTTTCGTGTCTCGATCAAAACCTGTTTTTTTTGGTTTTATGTGTCTTTTTCTATTTCATAATCTTTGTAAATAAGAATGTGGCCGAGAATCGATCTCTGGACCTCTACTCTATCCGTTTTAATTTCGGTCTTAGCCTAATCTTTTTATTTTCTTTGTCCTTTTCCATTTCATATTCTTTGAATATTATTAATTTTCTTTCAGTGATTTATATCATATTGTAGGTATTATACCGGTAGTTCCCGAGGTGAACTGAATATTGCAGGCATCATCTGGTCGTATGGATAATTGGAGGTGGGAGATTTCTTGAATGGAGGCTGCGGTTGCCATGGACATCACTTCCGAGTAGGTGAATGCTCCTCTGAAAAATACAGTTGGAAAATGAGAAACGAATCACTTATTTGTGCACTGTCCAAAGAACTTTTTTTTAAATTTACCGTGGTTATTGTTATCCGCTGCAAAATCAATCGTAAATATATATATGATTGATTTATATTGTCATCACTCATCAAAGGTTGCGGGTTCAAATCCCGGCGTGCGAAAATACATTTTATTTGATTATTTGAGCTATCGACACTTGGTCGTATTTCGTTGCAAATTATTAATATTAATTCAATAATTGAAATCAAAATAAAGTAACTAGCTAACTATCACGCCGTTTCTCCGAAGGGGTATGCAGATAGGACGGGCCCGAACTCTTTTATGGCACACACTACTTGTTTCATACACATTCATACATCATTTCATTCATACTCTTCTGTTATTCTGACTCTTGACATGGCCCGACTCGAGTGTTTGATTCACTTGATTCTGCCAAGTCTTCCTCGGTCGTTTTCGACTTATTCTTCCATTCACTTTCATGTCATATATTCTTTTCACACTCCTTTCATCATTCATTCACTATTCATGCCCAAACCTACCAATATCAAAATAAATTATCAAATTTCAATAATATTTACATGTTTACAGACTATGAAAGCTGTAAATTATACTATGTTTGCGCAATAATAGGTCAAGAGTGCAAACATATTATTATCTTGAAAGAAAGACAAACATTCCCGGGTTACAAATAACCTGACAGTATTTGAAAAACTCCTACTTCCATCATAATAAGCGAAAGATGTTGTTTGTAAAGTCATCTATCGACGTAAATCTTGGGCAGGTGACGATTTTATAAGTCTGGAAAGAAGAAGTTGCTTCTCGCTCAAAAAAAGCTCGCTAAAATATAGATTTGTCATTATTTCGTCCACTGCGAGTAGCTCTCTCCAGATTCAGCCTCAACAAACTCCTAAAATTATTACACCTAGTATTTTAGTTGTTACCAGCCATCCAACAGATTAGTTGACGGATTGTTTTTGCATTGCAGCTTATCGTTGGTTTCTCCCGTACAACCGAACTTACTAATGTTGGTTTTTCTAGTAAACCATTTCCTCAAACAAAGTACAGTTTTGAACTGTTTATCTCCATCGTAATTTGTGCGCTAAAAACGCTTGAAAACCACAACCACTTAATGCCACCCCAAAAGCCACTTAATCTATGGAATAAACATATTAAGCTGTAGTCCATACCAGTGCAAAACCTGAAACTAAGAATAGTGACTACGATTTAGGGAGGCTTTCATCCAGAAGTTGATATGCTTTGGTTAATGTTGAAAACTGTTGAACAATATGAAACATCGATAAATGGTTAACTTATGATTGATTTTCCATAACTCACGGTTTCTTCTGATCATCCATGATGACCACAAGCTTTAGGTCGGGAAGGTTTTCACTCTGCAGCTCCTCGGGGCTGTTTTTCCTTAGCTCTGGAACAATGTCCTCCATCATCTGGTAGTAATCCTGCGACTTGAAACTACTCGGTATCACCAGACATTTTACCCCCACCTTCTTCAGGGAGTATTCCAGCTCTGTCATCTGATATGCTGGGTTTATGGCCACCTGAAGCGAAAAAACTAAATTTAGTGTTTGTAAAATAACGTCATTATCAGGAAGCTCCCGTGGAAAACCTTTCTTGTCTTTCTTCTATTGATTGATTATTTATTTAACCTTGAACTTAAACAACAATTACATCAATTTACTACTACTTTATTGCTTGTATGAGGAAAATAATCATAAAATAGCCATATATATTATTTGTGACAATGATAATTTACAGTTCAAACTCTATGTGAGGTTCGAACATAAACAAATAATTGAATGGTAGGTCATAGGTTCGACTCAAACAACGGGCAATACATTACCTGTTTAATTGAATAAAATAAAATAAAACTCTTGTGAAGCACTTATCATTCCAGTCTAGCTATTGCAGCGTCCATCATTGTGCCCGCCAAGGCCACACTAGACTCATATTGGCTAGATCAATAGCGTAGAATTTTTCGTTGAACACCTATCACCACAAATACAGCTGATACAATTAGTATTATGGTAATCTGCAATGGCCGCATATAGCTATCATTACCTTGTCTAATAACGATAAACATCTTTGGCGCACACTTGCTATTCCAAGTGCAGTTTGAGCAACAACCATCAAAAGCCCTCGTTAAGAATAACCATTATGAGGCCATTATATACCATCACAAGTCAACAACATAGAACCTAGAAATAATACCATAGAAAGGGGCACTAACCGCCACAAGTCCAGCTCGAGCAGCGGCCATCAAGGAGACCAGCCAGCGCGCGCTGTTGGGCCCGCAGATACCCAGCCTGTCCCCGGGGCGTAGGCCTACTTGCACAAACCCTGCGGCCAGACGATCTGCCTACAAAACACAACAAATTCATATTGGACAAATCAGACTATTTGTGATTACAATAATATATAATATAGCCGAAACGATAACATGAGTGTCAGCCAGGAGAATATATAACGCATATAAATTGAAGAGGAAGTAATGCTCTAGAAAGATATGACACTTTCAAATTATTCAAAATTCCAGTCGGGTCATGCCAATAATCAACATAATAGATAAGAATGCATGAGACAATAGCTGAACGATAACGGTGCAAGGAATGTGTGCCATAACAGATTTGTATGGTTTTACATCCTCTTTGCCGCCTACCCTTCGTAGAATTGGCGTGATGATTAGTTAGTTATTCATTAAATTCACCTTTTTCACGGGGCTTTACTTGAGATGCTACCAAGTTAATGCTATCATATACATAAACTGCAAATACATGTGTCCTTTTTGTGTCTGAAGATATTTATATAATGCAACTGCTCTCTTATCTTTCCAATCAAACATAATCATAAACTGTTTAAAGAACGTATAACGGACTCTCTTATTTAAATGTACATTGTTTTGGACAGCTTTATCAATCATTTTTAGTAAACAGTTTGAAGTAAGATGATAGTAACTGTGATATTTACATCCATTAGATTATTTTTATCAGATCAGGGGACCTTATTTTTTTTTAAAGGTAGGACGATGTGGGTCTTGGACACAAGAAACTGGAGGTGACAGGACTTTCCAAGGGTTATAGTAAAGATGATGATGACATTATATTATGTCTTTACTTGCATATATCCCGTCGAAGATAAATTATATGAAATGATGGGCTTGGGCGACAACGCAGCAACGAAAAAACTTTGTGAGTTCAACGCCCTGTTAAACTGGAAACCAGAAAGACAAAGGTTACCAAAAAGATAGCAGCAGAAATAGAGTGACGATTTAAAAAGATGTTGAGGGCTAAAATATTCTTTGTAGAATAAAAAAAACAATGGAAATACAGGAACGAGACATCGCTGTGCTAGTTCAATACTATAACAAATCAAAAAAAATAATTTTTTACTTGTTATAGTATTGAACTAGCACAGCGACATACTCGTATACCAAACAATGCGTAGAGTAGGACGGAATAAGGTCTACTAGCGCCATTGTACCTACTCTGAAAATCATGATCGCGAACTTAGAACAAGCACTTACCGGCATTATCTCTAACCGAGCGGGATCTAATAACGTTTGATCTAATAACCCTAATAACGTCCGCGAACACCTCGGAAGTTCAATCGCGTTCAAGCTGTACGAGTATGTCCTTAAAATCATTCGAAGGAAGTCTTCTATTGCAGATATCCTACAATAGCTTGAATGTTCTCTCTTATGTTTATCGCTTCATTTATTTTAATGTATATGCTATTCCTTCTCTGTTACTCTTTTTTCTATTTCGTGTTTAATATGTATTTTTGTAATTGGACATTAGTCCGTTCATTTATAAATAAATAAATAAATAGCAGTACACTGAGCTACAATTCACCACTTATATTACCTGTTCAAGAACTTGACTGAAGGTCAGCCTCTCATCCTTCTGGCAGTCTACCAGCCAAGTTCTATCAGGCCAACGATCAGCTGCCTGCTGCAGACAGCCGCCGATGGTTTGGTACAATAATGGTTGTTCTCCCAGTTGATGCTTATAGCTGTAGCTGGCTCCATCGGTGAACCGGTTCGAAGATATGCTGAGAGATCTCTTCCAAAGTGAAGAAAGACATTTAAGAGACCTTGAACAAAAAAAAAACGGTTTATGCTTTACTGGAGTATGAATAGATTCAGTCTATCTGAAAAAAAAAGAGTTTGGCCAAGTTCCAAAGACATATTATATTAATTCACTTTTATTTCAAAAACAATTTTCAACATAAAAAAATAACATGGTCTGATGACGTCTTAAATTGACACTAATTTATTCAAAATATTTTTTGTGTGTTTTTAACAAACATACAAAAATATTGAAAAATATTTCATTAAACTATAAATAACTGACATTTATTTTAAAAGATCTCAAAAATAAAGTTATTCATCAAACAATTTGATAGATGAATAACAGTGGTACAGCAGAAATTAATAAGGATAAACCTAATATTCAATCTAGATTACTAGTGTAATAAAATAGAATAAAAGATAATAAAAGAGATTTTTTTTTTAAATTAAGACAAACATTCCCGGGTTACGAATAACCTGACAATATTTGAAAAACTCCTTTTGCCATCATAAAAAGCGGAAGATGTTGCTTGTGCAATGATGGAGGACTTAGCCAGCAGAGGAATTGAACGCACGACGCCCGGGTGGGAATCCGACGCGTTCTTCACTCAGCTACCGACCGGTCATTCTATATATATTATATCAAATACATAAAATAAATAAATAATAAAGTAAGTTAAAAAACGTGTAGGTACATGCATAGTTTAACAAAAGAAAATTAAAATATATATTTACACCCCAGTACCCCAAATATAATAAGATTAAGTATATTCAAAGGATAGTAATATGAATAAAATGCAAGAAGTAATTTTAAACAATTTCGACGTTGGAAAAGGAAAAAGGCTAAAAGCGACACAACGGTCAAAAATGATTTAAATATACAGTCGTTTTCTGCATCGAATGCTCTGACTCTCGTTTGATTCTGAAGACTTTTGTGGCGCTTCAGTCATCTAAAATATATGTTCCTTTGGGAGAAGGCTCGACTCAAGCGACACAAGTTTGGGACTTGTTTAGCTTTTTGTTGATTTATAACAGAGGTTCCCAAACTTTTTTGTCCCGTAGACCACTTGCCGATTTTTTCTGTTTTGTATAGACCCCCTGCTTTCCTAATATTGTTTTTTTTTAGCGACTCAACTTCGAAGTTTTGTTAAGGGCTTCAGTAACTGCTAGTTCTTTGAAATGAACCCTTCGCGGTGAACACTTCAATTGAAGTCGAACTCGCCAAAAAATAGTACTAGTCGGTAGAGATCTCAAATCGAAAAGTACTAGCAAATCAACAAAAAAAATCCTCTTCGAAAAAAGGCACTAGTCGGTAGAGATTTGAAATCGAAAAGTACAAGCAAATCAGCAAAAAATCCTCCCCAAAAAGTGCTAGCAAATCAACAAAATTTACCCTCCGAAAAAAAGCAGTAGTCAGCAAAGATTTGAAATCGAAAAGTACTAGCAAATCAACAAAAGTTCCTCCCCAAAAAAGTACTAGCAAATCGACAAAAAGATAAAACTGAGGAAGAACCAGTTCCTCGCCAAATCTTTGTAGTTTTTAGTTCTTTGTAGTCTTTGAAGTCGAACTTCCATTGAAGTACTTAGAATAAAGTACTTCATTGAAGTCCAACTTCAATTGAAATATATGAACTGCCGCAAAATGAAGTAGTTCGCACCAACTTCAATTGAAGTATTTGTTCAATGAGAATTGAATGAATTTTGAACTGCCGCAAAAGGAAGTATTCTTTGAAGTTTGCGGGAAGCCAACATTTTGGTGACAGCCTGCCTAAATGGAATCCACTCTCGTGGACCCCCATTTACGTCTCATGCACCCTCAATTTTTTTTTTCATTGACGTGGACCCCTTGCAGGTCGGAATCAACCCCTGGGGGTCGATATAGACCACTTTGGGAATGACTGATTTATAATATAATAATACGAATAATGTTATAATCAAAAGATTAGGAGAGGATGATACATGTATGCTGGTAGTGCGCTTCCTCTTGTTCATATATCAAGTGATATTCGTTGAGCTGTTTATATTTACTCCTTAAGATGTCTAATAATATAATAAAATGTTGCCAAATCTTCTCAGAGCCCCTTGAATATTAATGCCAAATGGCACAAAAGTAATATTATCTAAAATACAAAGTGATATTAACAATCAAAGCACCATACTTTGCTTTTTTGTTCACGGTCTAATCTTCACAGTTTTTTGTGCCTTCTAGATCCTTTTGTGTTTTTTTCAACTTTAATAACCTCCATAGCGCAACGGTCTACCAATTAGAATTTAAGTTGGGAGGTTGAAATAAATTTTGATATTTTTTACTTAATACCTGAGCATTGCTTGTGAGATTGCTTGTGAACACTGTTGTTGGGAAGTGCATGGGCTGACTAATAAGGTGCCTCAGCACTGCGCCGCCCGGAGCGGCCTGCGTCAATTGCGCCTGCGTGCAGCTGGGCCTTTATTGCATTATGCATTATGTCGCTCGCATTTTAATTTGTATTGTGTCTTGACTTACAGAGGTCGAGAGATCGTTACGTGGTATCTTTTGTTTGTACGTTGATAGTGAATTTATTCTATTGATGAAACCAACATGTTTACGACACACGACAAGTTAAATTTTTGAGCAAACATCATATTTTTCGAAAAACGATAGCTTTCAAATTGAAAAAAAAAAATAGAAACCTTTTGGTAAATTAAAGATCGACGACCTCCAGAATCCAGAGAACGCTGGTTCAAATCCCCGTGTGGAAAAATATTTTTCATTTATATCAATTGTGTTATTTCACATTTAAATAATATATAGTATATCTGCGGCACGTTCCAGAGTAAAAAATACTCTCAGTATCGCCCTGGTGAAAGATCACCGCTCAGAATTTACAAAAAAAACGTTGCTCGAAATGCATTTAGACGTCACCAGATCTGAGTAGCCAGGTACTTCCTAACCTTCCTCTTCCCAGCATCTCCTTCCCTTCCCAACCCCTTCAGCCTCACAACATACCCCGATGGGGCTTGCTATAGTTCAACGGATTGCGGGCAGCCGGGAGCAGTTGGGACTCTTGTTCTTGTATAAGAAAACTGTTATGCTGATTAACTATAAAATAAACACACAGAACACACGGACATGTTTAAACTAATGACACCATAATTAACATTATCTAATATCTCTCCTCTCTTTTTAATTATTATTTATAACTTTTATTATAAATATTCTACATATGGTATTTATGTTATTCTTTTTTAATTATTTGATTTTACTGTAATTATTTTTTTACTGCTAGTTCGTAATATTATTCACTCAATTGTAAAATCTCCATGGTCTTGTATACGAAAAAAAAATATATAAATGTAAACACAAATAAATGTTTTAAAGTGGAAAAGCAATAAATCAAGGAGAAGAAGTAAAATAAAGACGGATGGAGGTATACATAATTGAATAAAACTTAAAATGATATGCTGTTCTGTTGAATGGTAGTAAATATATCAATAAATTTGTGGTGATTATTTTATTGGAAATATAATAAAATGTCAGAACTATAATAGTTTTCTATGTAAATAAAATAATAATAGTATAATATAAGGGGAGAATGAAAGTAACGTACCTTTTTAGAGGAATGTGATTTGAGCGTAACAAACCACGAGAAAGTGACAAAGAGGCCGACATTATCTTAGACGTTAGTTTAACTCCTGTTTTAGCAAACACCACTCTCAGGGTATTAAACTGTAAGCAATTCTATTTGTGAACAATTTCTAATAACCATGTTTAACTGTCTAAATCATTAACCAAATTAGCTTCAATGTTTTGACTTAACAATCACCAACATATGCTGTAGATTAAAATAATCTAATGAAAATTACCCCGTATTATTGTATTGTGCGTTGCCACTCACTCGCCAGTGGCCCTGAACTGATAACTGCGGGATTGGGAACTGATAGCGAGGCATATTTTTAATAATATTAAATACACGTTGGTCGCAAAAAAAATTAAGTAGAACTCCACAAATCTTATAAATATTGTTTCGATATCGTCACCAAAAAGGTTCCTCTACAATCGGAGGCTGTTGACAGCATCATGAACCCTGAAACCCTCTTTCGGAGATTCTCTTTAATAACCTTAATCCTCATCGGTTTTTCTTCTGCCAGTACTTCCTTATTAGATGATTTTTTTATCAGTACTCACGATAATATCATATATTATGTAACATGTCGAAAAATATGTGTATTGTATGTTCCATCTTTTTCAGAGCAAATTTGTGACGAAGTGATGTGGTCAATGTAGTATTGTGTGAATCACGCATTTTAGTATGCTGATAGTAGTTTAATATTCGAACAACCAAATGGTTTACCATCAAGAGGCCCTAACACGAATCCAACTGCAGATCGCCAACCAACAAACGACAACTCACGTCGATATTTCGCGCTTGGGCCCTAGGAAATTTTAGGAACCCAAAAGTATAGGCAAGTACCCAAAGTTCTAATCTTCTAATTTATTTTCCACAATAACAGTACTTCTATTAGAACATCATTTATAATTTCATAAATACACAATAGGTAATAAAAGGTGGTAAATAAAATTACCATCAAAATTCACACTCCATGAAAATTATTTGCTTTGACTATTACCTTTGTTGAAAAAATGCTTTCACAAAGCTGAGATTTATTTTGTGGTCAGTTGGTAAAACCTCAAACTCTTCATAAAAAATATTTATGTTGCTGAAATCTATATATTTGTCTAATTTCTTATTATTTTTATTATGTGTTTGTGAAGTAGATAGAAGAAATAAATATTATTTGTTAAATAAATTGGAATCATGCTCAGAAAACTGATTCCTAAAAAAATAATATACAGCCAGGTTTGAAAACATGACACAAATATTCTTTTCTTAAAATAACACTTTTTTTTTAAAACGTCATTCGATAGTAATTTCTAATGTTTTTATAATCACCCTGTTATTGTAAAATAACTCAAAGATACTTTATCTTTACAGTAGGTAATAAAGTAAAATGACTTGATGATGAGAAATAAATAAAACAATATTATGGTACATCGTGTAGTATGGGCAGAATAGTACTATTTGTGTTATACACATCACATTTTATAATATTGCCATGTATAATATTTTGATCCGTTTGGTGTGAATTTTTGTCTGGCTAAAAAAAAACATGTGGATTGATGTATCTACTGAAAATACTGAAATGGTAAATTGTGAGCTAAACTTTAATTCTTTGAATAAAAATTTACTTTTAAAGCTTATTGAAAAAACATTAACAATATAGAAAAATATAAAAGACAGAAAACAAAAAGATATGGTATTGAGAAATGTATCAAGAAGTTTTATCTCCACCGGTTTCAAAGAAAACTTTTATCACCAATTAACAACATAAGACAGCTCAATAAAATAAACTTTCTGTTTCAGAAAGAATTTCGAAATTTTAAAAAGTACTGTCGATTTCAATGGAAGTGAGGAAAAAACGAACTTATTTCGAGTACCCCAAACACGTTTACAAGGTACTATCTACCGGTTTACCTCTTCAGTGGCTAATGCCTTATCCACTTTCCTGAGCCTCGTGTTGGAGAAGTGAAGTTTTGTAAGGAGGTTGTTTGACATCTCTTTGAAATTTATTGTACTTGTGTCGGACGTACATGGTCCACGATAAATGTGTAGCATTAAGATTATTTTATATTATTTGGAAATGTTAATTAATCATTGCAAATGTATATTTCTCCCGGCTTGATAAAGCCCGAATCACCCAAAGCAATCGCCCCTTCGGGGTAGGTCGGCCAGACTAGAGAAATAACGAACGGAATGACGAGCGCGTAGCGCGGCCCGATCCCGGCTAACCTAAAGATTCTTGCATGAGCGGGTCCGGGAGTAAATTAATCTGTCTAACCCTTTCACGGGGGCCAGGTTAATCGCCCGGCCAAATAAAATATACCGGGGTGATAACTCGGCCCCCAGCTACACAACTGTTATAAAATTATGTATGTAAATATTAGGATAAGTTAGTTATTAAGAGTTTAGCCCCCAAAACCGGGCACTATTTTGTAATTGATAATTTCAATCTGTATTTGTGAAACTAATAAAAATGATAGAGGGGCGAAATAAAATTGAGGTGAAAGTTGGTGGAAAGGAAAAGGGGATAAGTTGCTAAAATCTATCCCACAAAATTGCCAGCTGGCCGGGGAGAGAGAGAAAGAGGATGCTAAATCCTCTCATACAACGCTCTCCCGCCCCGGCTATGCGCTTGCGTGGCGATTATATATTGCGCGAAAACGGGAGAAAAGGCAGATCACAAGCATCCTCCGCCAGCATCACTTCACCTTGACTTCTCTTCGCTCTGACATCGCCTTCAACCTGACTCCTTGACTTTCTTTGACCATCGCCTGCCCCCCTGGACCGCCTGACTACACCTCTCTCTGGACCAGACCCGCAGCATCTTCACTTGAAAGCCGAGGCCCTACAAGTTGACCCCGTCGTCTCCCTTACAACGAGACCGACCGCTTGGAGCACTTCATAGATTGGGACCGCTACCCTATACAGTTTACTTCTGTGCCCTGTTACGTCGGGTACAGTACTATTCTCCTAGCTTGTATTGAAGAAGAGTAAGCGAGATTGTGATGACTGAATGTGAATAAAGCAACAGTTGGGTTGGTCATGTTAAAAAAGTTTACCAGTGATAGTAAAAAATTACAGGAGAGCAGAATACATTTTAGAAATCGGTTAACTCGTATTGTTATTTTTAAATCCCGCTTGGATGCGGCTATCAAAATACTATACTTGATGTTTATATCCGCTAAATTGCCAAGCGAGTCAAATTTACAAATTCCTTTTGCCTGATTGGAATAATGTTTTCAAAATACGACCATTAAAAAGTAACCTGAAAGCGGTAAGCGTCCCTTTTCAGTTATGAAAATAAAATATACAAAACGTGTTTATTCTGTGTTTGACAACCCTGGCGCAAGAATAACTCAATTTGAATTCAGGTAACTGCTCACAAATCAATTAAACATCCCTAAAATATAAAAGTATATTATATACATACTGGGAATGTTTTTGAAGCCACTGAAAAAATTGATGTATTAAGACCCATGTTTTTTTTTAATTGTACATTTCTCTTTGCCGTTTAACTACGAGTAGTTTTAAAATAATGGAAGTGTTAAAGTTCACATGTATCTAATTTATTTATTTTTTGGTTTAGTTATCCAACAGCACTTTTTGTACGGTCGCTTGTCACATAATTTGTGCATTTGTCTTTTTATTTTTAAGATCCACTGATTGATATCGACTGTGTTAGGTAAAAGCCGTCATTTATTTATTTTGCAAGGAAATTTAGGCCTTAGTGAAAAAATAACAGTCACACTGTTATGCTTGACACCTGATCATAATTTGATCAAATTATGAAACGGGCCGAGAATCGGTTGGTAACGGGGGCGATTATTTGAAGTTAGTTGAATTTGATTAGTAGTGGTGAAATGTTAATAATGGCGCTAATTATTATCGATTTGCGACAGTGAAAAGTGACAGTGGTTTAAATCACTTGGCCTAAGTTTTTGATTTAAGAAAATGTGGACTTCTTGGAAGTGTGCCTTTGACCTAAACACAGTCGAAATAGATTGTGCTGTATAAAATATGACTATGAGAATATTAAAGTTAAAGTAATATTACTTTATTCCATCCACTCCTGCATGGAGGTGTCTCCAGGCTTCTTGCCACACCGGATTCGAGCTTAACATAGGTTACTTTACCTGAGTGGTTGGTGTCATTACGAAAATCACAGCTCCCAGACTGAAACCCTTTCATATTTTAATATAATTTTTTGGAAATCTATTTTCACGTTGAAAAAAAATTGAAAGATTTGTCTTCGTCTGAGTTTGAACCTAAAAACTTTTCAGCAGCGCCACTGACGTCATCTCAATAAATTTCATCAAATGTAGAAAATATTTTGTAAGATTTTGGTGCGAAATCTCCATAGTGAGTGGGTTTTATTAAAGCTTTTCCTAGATTTTCATTCTACTTTCCATGCTTGGTACGGTTCGCCCTCCTTCTATTGGTTACGGATGTAGCGTGCAGACTTGCTCTACAAGAAAAGCCCCGTGATTCTTTCATACTTACATCTCTTTTCCTCTCACGCACTTCCAACGAATAAATCCTTTTTCTCATTCTAACAATCTGACTCCAAAGAAGCAATAATTAACAAAAATGTAAAGATCTTTATAAAAAAATCGCTACTCAGAAAAGAGTTTCCGAATTTTTTAATGAAAATAATTTTACCTTTTCATTGAGTGGTTGCAATTTGTTACAACGTGATTTTATTTCTTGACGTTGCGGATAATGCTATCACGCATATCGTTTATTCAAATAACATCATTCTTCGTACAATTTTTTTTAAAAAGGGGTGCCTTTTTTACTATTTTACTCAATCCTTTTTACATGAGGTCATCATGTTATTTTATCTTGTCTTTTTTTTTCTTTGAAGAAATGTTTCTTTTTATGTTAGCGTTGGTAGACCTCATTTACCCATAAACTACAAAGGAATTAAAGAAAACACATTCAAAAGTGAATATTATCACAAACTGTTTGTTTGGTCACGTATGTAATAGAACAAGAAATTGCTTAAAATGTTATCACAATATTACTGATAAAAACTTGTAAATACTATTGATAAGGCTCTGACTTTTTATCACCAGTGTATCATTTACATGTTAGTCGAGTTCAATGAAATAAAATAAAATTATGAATAATTGTTTTTAAATAACTGAATAGTTCCCCAAATACTAAATAGATTGGCACTTATGTCATTCGTTTAATAGTTTAGAAAAATAATTCTTAAAATACTTGATTAAATAATAAAGCAAACAAAGGGCACTTTACACAGCTGCAATAATAATATCAATAACTATTCGAGTATATGTACAAGTTATATGAATACTAATGAAGACAAGATTGTGTGCATGGATCAATGGACAACTCTATCATCAAAACGGTTGTTTCTATTGGAAATTCAAATCTAGATGAACGCAATAATTTTCAACTCGTAAGTTCATTTCCATCACAAACTATGGAACTTTTAAATAAATTTATCTGTAAAAAAACATGTTTTTTTGATGTTTCATATTATTGAATTGTTTAACAATAAGCAATTTATAATGTTTCGAGACTCCGGGTACTAAATCAGATTTTTGGGACTAACTGTCAAGAGGAAGAATAAACAAACAAAAACGAAGAAAACGTATTGTGGAAGATAAAAATTAAAAGATACTTTTCTGGGATCACTTTTTGTCTTAGATTTATGAAATTAATATAAACTAAATAAATAAATATATGAACCCATTTAGGTACCTACTAAAAACTGGTGAATCTAAAATCATCTAAAATCACAAGCAAGCGGATGTCGCAGAAGAAATGATTTGGAGGCAGACCGAGTTAGAAGTGGACTGACTGTGTTGAAGAAGTTTGAGAATGGTGAGGGTCCGGTGTCGGTGGAGAACATTTGTGAAGACTGTTTTTACTAAACAAGCGTTTCATTTATAAAGGTATGCGAGTCCGTGTTAATTTTTAAAAAAATAATTACCCAAGTAATGAAAATTATGAAAATCTGTTAATTACTGAGGAAATTCAGAACACTGAATTGATCAAGTCCACACAAATGTTATCCAATCAACACGTGAAATTGAAATAAAAATCTAACATCGAATCCTTCAAAAGACCTAGCAATCACAATTTGATTATCATAGTTAAATATGTTCTTGATACATGTAAGTTTATTGTAATATTATTGTAAAATAAGAGTAATGGAAGAACTATTTATAAAATGCCACTCATTTATTTTGAAAGGACGACCGAAAATTAGACCACACCTCTAAACACCTTTTTGCTTAGGAAATTATTGACGTATTAACAAGGGTCAAGATGTCGTTTAGATTGTCGTTAGATATTTTGATTGGTGAACGAGAATGTGATGACTTTGCATAATTTTATTGGTATTTCACTGATTAGGGTTTAAAAATTATTTTTGTATTTTCATTGGTTTGGTAAATGCTATGAAATACCTAATTTTTTTTTTTTAAAGTTTTTTTGATGTCTTGAATGTTTTAAAATGCATTGGGATCCCCCAGCGTGAACTCTTGCATGCTTAAACATTTAGCTTCGGCAAGACGTTAAATCCTCGCCTACCTCGACCATCAGATTTCACCTACACCGTGTAATTTAGTTTAGCATTTCTAGCTCATGAACCTTCAAGTTCCCCCAAGTATTCACTGCACTTCTGATCTAATTGGAGACATTTATTAACTACTGCGTGTGATGTTTTGTAAGAATGCTAATTGCTACGGACCTATGTTTGGCTAAAGATTTTCAGAAATTTCCATTGAAATCGGTTTTTATAGTTTCAAAGCAGGTAGATATGTACTGAACCATAACAGTGGTACATCATTTTCACTAAAACCTCTTTCTAACACGTTCAAAAAGTGCGAAAGGTCCTTTTAAGGTTCCCCCGCAATTTACATTGTGTGTAAAATGGTGCATTGATTTATAAAATCTTCACAATAAGAAGTTTCCACTAGTACTTATCATTCAGTGAAGATCTTGTTAAGCTAATTTGTTTACCAGTTTATATTATCATAGAAATGCCTCTACTATATTCGTACGTCAGTCGTCGTAGAAAAGGGAGGGGTGGAATGTCGTGAACGGAATAGTTAGAGTACACGAAATAATCCAGTATTTGATGTTATCTGCTAATAAATTGACAGTAATAATCTCAACTTTGAGTAAAAGTTTGACACGCTGCAATTAAAACAAACGTGAAAGTTCTTCCTAAAATGGCAAATAGTCCAAACAAATCCGAGTCCCGATATTCCAATCCTCAGCACGCATCGATGACAACTTTTAAGTTGTTCCATTTGTCAACTGTCAGTCGGCATTGTCAACTCTTGAGGAAAAAAGTACCAGGAGTAAATAAATCCGCGAAAGTCGGTGGGCGGGTTCCAGAGGGCTGGACATGCGCACTAGGCGGCTCGCTCTCCCCCGCCCCCGCCCTGGAGACTTCATCATCCACCCCAACCCCCGAGGAAGGTCCCAAGAAGCAGTTTGCCTCGCAATACCGCATGGAGCGGCCAGTCGGCTCACAGGCCCAGCAAAGTGCGATCGCCGCATTACCTTACCACTCCATTCTTCCAGATACATCTTCCAACCGATCCGCACCACCCTTCCGTAGAAACGATGCACGCTTTACCATAAGACTTAAGTTAAGAAAGTAACAGTTTCCACCCGGGCGACACAATTAGACCAACCTATTCACAAAAAACGAACTTGAACACATGAAACGCGAGTTATTAAAATATTATTCGACCTCGAAGTCGCCGAGCTTATTTTGATTTTCGTTAATCTCGGCCGCCAGATTTGAATACCGATTTTTACAATTCAATATTACAATGTGCCTGGGAGTAGATTTTTATACCGATTAATAATCATTAAAATAATATCGCAAATTAAAAATAATGCTTTTATTTCATTAGTAGTAGTGTAGGATTCTGTGATTGCACCAAATAAAGCGTGTTAAACGATAAATCTCAAAGTTGATCCGGAAGATAAACATTGTGGCAGTTAACACAGCTTGGGTGTAAGCTTTAATGGGATTGTCCTGTGTGTGTGACTGGACGATGCCGCGGAGGTAGCGCGGGAGATGATGCCAAAGACCCGCACCGGACACCCGGACAGCTCAAACCTCTTCTGGAGCGGGCTATCTGGAATTAGTTCACCGAATGAGTGACGATGTCAACTGGAGGAGGGAAGAAGGGAACGGGCAAAGGACCCCCGAAGAAAGCCGCAGCGGCAGTTGAGAAGGAAGAAGCGAGCGCAGCGAAGGTCGCCGATAAAGATGCAGATACCAAGGAAGATGCGACATCCAGCAATGGAGATAAGAAAGAGCTGGGGAAGGCGGACGGCACCGAGCCGGCCATCAAGCCGCAGAGCGCGGGAGCCAACACCAGGGACGCAGCAGCGAAGATCTTGGCCCAGGCACAGAAAGGAGAATGGCCGGCCGTGGAGCAGAGCATCAAGAGCCTGGAGAAGATGGTGGCGGCCGGGGGGGAGGAGGCCAACACCACCCCCCTCGCTGGAGTCCTTGACACGGTATGCTAAACACTTCTTTCTTGGTTTTCTCTTCAACTTAGTATAGGCCCACTTTGTGTTTGCTACAAAGGTCGTTATCTTTGACAGACTTTATATTCGACAATCCGCATGCACCTTTTTTTCGTTGTATCGGATGTTAACATAACCATGGTTTATAGGGTGGTTTATAGTATCATAAACATATTTAAATACGATGGTGTCTAGAAGCTATTACTATAGCCGGTAAAGTTGAATTAAGGTAGGGATAAGAAGTAGCTTGTATAATTCTTGGCCTTTTCATTTATAATTTACCGCTGTCGTGAAACTTTAAGTAAATACATTAAATTAAATTTGTTTAGTTGTTGACATGAATTGGATGATTATGTTATTAAAACGTTTTAATATTTGCATTCGGATAGACGCTACAAATATCATGACCAATTTGCTCGAACGCTAAGTAGAATATTTCACGCATTGACTCGTTCATGTCGCAACCTTCAAACTAAACTTATGGAGCGTTTGTGGGCCTCCAATAATTTCTTTTAAAACACAACACGCAATTTTTTCATCAATATTCTGCATATTTTGTACACAAAGGAAATAAATAATATTCCGCGTGAAACAAAGACGGAAAAATATCTAACAAATCTTTTTATAACAAGATTTTAATAGCAGAACTTTTCAAAGAAGGTATCGACATACTAAAACAATATAATGTTTGTTAGAGGTACTGTAGAGATGTAAAATAAATCTAAATGTATATGTAAAACACCATCGAAAATAAAACTGCAAGTTTTTTGTATGGCTGTATCGATGGGATCACGGTTGCATTGTGTATGCCTCTCTTAACCTAACCTAACCTAACCTAACCTAACCTAACAGATTAGAAAGAACTGGAAAGCTGTTGGGTTAGGTTAAGACGCTTGGATGGTAAAGATGCATAATGCGATTGTTCAGATGCACAAGGAGCACATCGATTCAGTTCATCAAACTTGCAGTTTTATTTACATGACTTGACTATACTCGTATACCAAAAAAATATCATATTGATGGTTTTAATTTTCAAGGAAACATTAAAACAGTTTACTTTTAAATAAATAAAGTATGTGTCAGCTTATTTACTACTGGTTAAGTCGCGGCACGTTGAACTATTTTCATTTGTACGGTTCGCAAACAGTACAGCCCGGCTATTATTTCGGGAAACAGATGTGGCAAACCTATGGCTCAGGCTCTTCACAAAAATAAACACTTATATAATGTTAAGATTACTTAAAGGCTCAGATGTGGATTTAAAAAAAGCTCACTTATTCTTATGATATGTTTTGAATTATTAATGTTCATCTGAATTTCTGCGATTTTTTTAATTCCTTACAATAATATTGAAGTCTTAATGATTAAAAAAAATACATGTAAATTATGCAATTTTTAGATGGAAAATAGTGTTTCAAAACTAAATCCAAATCAAAAATTGTGTGAGACTTACACTTCTAAGAATACCGTTAAATGATTTTTTACAATCGTGTACCTTTTGTGACCCATTTTTTTAGTAGTTTATTTCTAAAAGAAATAAAACAGAATGTACAAAAAAATAGGTTGTGAAATAACACCCTTTTATCTTCGCTTGCTACTTCCATGTATAGTTAAAGATGGTGGGGGTTTGCTCGTCCTAAGACGTTCTCAGAACTATAAGGTAGTTTGTTGACTCAGCAAAATAAAATCGACCACTATCAAAGCGTGTGATACAAAGCCTGACTTATCTTTAAAGAAATAGTTTTTCCTGATAGGATATTGACGACCTTCGGCTAAATCCAGAGATCTCAGGATCAAATCCCGGCATCCACAGACGAATCCAATTTATTTTATGTATTTTTTCGCATAATAATTTTATGAAATATAGGAACTATATTTGGCCGTATATTATAAGTAAATCATTAACACTCTTCTTACAAAAGACTTAATATTTCACAAAATGATTAGCTAACCCCGTGGCCGGCAGCAGGCAGCAGATAGGCACATGTAGGTTATGCACCAAAGCGTGATGCTAATTCGGTCACCAAACACGTTAAATGTACCTGTGGACCAATTATTTTTGTTTCAAATCTCCAATCTTTACCACCGGTCGGATCAACAATTCAACTAATTAATTTGAATGAGTTCTCTATTATATTTATATTTTTATAAATATTTTTTCCTTCGAATTTATTTTACTTTTCACTATTTAATATTTGGATAATTTGTATAGCGGCGTTTTTGTGAGAAATCACTTCAATATTTATGAATAATGCTGTAATATATATTATCATGAAATATTCAAATACAAAAAATTCAAAATTTTTCCAGTCGGAAAAAATTGGAATAAAAATATATTATTTTAAAAGAAATATGATATTGATAAAAAATACTGTATTTAAAAGCTTTTGGTAGCTTAATTAGCAGCAACGTTACTCCCGGATAGCGTAGAAATTCCGAGTTTAATTCTCGGTCGCAACCTAGGCTTATTATTTTCTGTTTCTTCTTATGTTTCATATTTCGTTGAAAATTGTTAATACTGTTTCAACAATTAAGAAAAAGTTCAATTAATTTTCTCCCATCGTATTTTGTGTATTCATCTCCTATCAAAGTGGTATTTTTCAAGTTTATCTTACAAATCGTGAACATGATCTTTTCTGATGGAGCTAGTTAAGAAGGATACGAATATTTAGCTCCAGGCAATTTTTATTTATTAAATTAAGTTAAAATCGAAGGAAATAATATTATGGCAGTAGCTTTCGTTAATAATGTTTGGTGGCTATTTAATATGTTAATACATATTTATATCACAGATTTAACAAGTTACGAATCAGTTGTTCTTAGGTCATAGGCGATCGTCCTATGCTTACCGAAAAGTATTGAATTCTCATAATATTAGCCTTTAATTTAATTGTAATCTAGTAAGTATGTACATTATTTATCTTAAGCTCGACAGTAATCTTTATTTTTTTAGACTCATTACTCTTATTTAAAATCTACGGATTAAACATGTTTGCGGGGTTCTATCAAATTAATGATAAATGTATTAAGATAATGTTGTGAGTTAGGTAATAGATTATCACTTAATAAAAATAAAAGATTTTTTTTTGTTATTTGATATTGTGACTTATTTTTATCTTTATTAAATATTTTTGTATTTTGAGTAATATTTACGACTAATTTTTTTATGTATATTTTTTGTATTAGATTATTTATTTTGCATGGTGAAAGGTCCTAATTTACCATTGAAATAATAAAAAAGATGTTATTCGTAAAATAACAAAAGCGTTTCGTTTATCCAAAACCATCCATTGTTTTCAATTTATTTGAATATTGTCTGCATGGTACTTAAACAAATTGGTGAAGGTGTGATTATAGAATGAAAATTAAAATATTTTATATTATTTTAAGTACTGCAGTTTAACGCACCTGTTTTGGTCTCTGTAAATTCAGGTAAGTTTTAGTACAATAATTTGCCAACGCTAAGAATATCATAAGAATTTCACATAAGAAATAAAAGTGATGGGAATATTATGAGATTTTTTAACATTTCAATAAATCGTTCAGACATACGTTCCTACCAGAACACACTCAAATAAATGCATGTATCTAGTAAGGGCGGCAATAACCTGTGATTTATTATTATAAATTCAAAAAATCACCTTTCAATAAATATATCCCTTTGTAGTAAAAATGCAAAAAAAAATTAACCTTTATACAGTAATTTGTCATTTTACCCAAAATTTCAGCAGCGGTAATTTTACTTATTTATTAACTAACAAGGTGGAATGTAGTCTGCCTCTGTCTTAGCAAATTATTCTTATTAATCAAGGTATTATGAATAAATTAATACATACGATTGGATCAGGATATTTTATAACGAAACAAAAAAAAAGCATTTTAGTTCGCTCCTGCAATGAATCAGATCGTCAGATAGTGTAATTTACTGCCAGGCACGTCGATTGATTACAGTGCCCTAATTAATAAAAACGTATTTAAAAATAAAAATAAACTTAAAAATAATAATTTATAACAGTCATCATCCGCACTATAACGTCTATTTATCATCAGCTAAGTAGGCAATGTTGATTAATGAGATCATCTAAATAATCCGTCATCATGGCGTCACCACCACGGCCGAAGTTAATCACAATGGAATCATTAAGAGCCTATTGAGGGTAGGTTCCAGTACCGCGAGGCCCCTGGGGTAGCGTGATACATCCCGGGGTAGTTCGGCCACTCGGGTGGCAGCAGGGAGGGATGCGAGGGGGTGCGGGGGCAGTTGACCTCCTGGCTTTACTACTCCCCAACACCCCCACGCCCCACGCCTCACGCCCCACGCCGCTAGCCTCACGCCCCGGCGTACTTGTACAGATTTCCAAACGGTTAACTAAATCCAGGTTACTCCTTAAGGTGTGGAGTAGTTGCTCGACATGGTTTTTCAGACGTCGATAATGAGCCGTACTATTACATATCTTTTTACCACAAAGCAGAAAATATGCTTGTGTCTAATGTCTCAAATATATATATAGTGGCATAGTACTTCCGCAATTTCTTGGAAATGTAATCTTCTATATTATTTATTTTTCATGGTAAATCAGTTTAAAAAAAATATGGTGGAGAATTAATCCAAAATTCGAGAGCCGTTTACATTCTATAAGAGTTACATTTTCTACAGCTCAGCGATTCATTTCATTTTCAGAGATTTTAGCAAAATTAAGAGGGTTTAAAACTCAGCTGAGTGCAAATGAAGTTTATTGAAATATTGACATGAACCTTACCCATATGTAAAGAATATTGATAAATTATTTTTGAAAATGAAATAATAATAAAATCATTTATTCGTTCTAGAGTGGGACATACTCACAGTTTAAATAGCTAGACCTGATAAACCCAGTTCTTTCCAACCTTCGTTTTCTCCCTTTCTCCTTCCGCGTTCCCTCGCGACTCACTCACAACATTCCCATTCCATAATGAATTTAACTCTGAAACTCTTGTGTGGTATTCGCATTGCACAAAAGTCTAATTGAGCCAGCAAGATAATTAGCAACTAACTTTCAAGTTTTATTTAATTATCGGTTCCTTAGAACCCCTTCCACTTACGAAAGGGGTGTATTTGCCCGTACGTGAGTTAGTATCGTTTGCGTATAGCTGGCAAAGCAATGCCCATAGTACTTACCTCAGAACGCTGGCACTGGCCGAGGTCGAATGGAACGAACATTTGAATTCTTTATAATCGACACTGATCGAAAATAGAGAAAAATGGTAGGAAATGTTTCAAACGATTTCCTTCAAACAGTAAACCTAACCTAACCTAACCGCTTCGACTACCGTAATACGTGCATTAGGCTGGGCCGTCAAAGTATGGAGGTTTCTTTAAATTGTTTTCTCTCGATATTTTAAAAAGTTGCGTATAATTTAGTTAAAACTTCGTTCTAGATTAAAATAAAAAAATTGTTCCACTACTGCATAAATACGTCAAACAATAATCAAGCTAATTCTATTACACTTTTATTATTTAGAACTATCTTCATATTTCTGTCTTGTTTGTGTATCTTTTAACTGTGTTTTTATATATGGATTGTCTTCATTGTAAATTATATTATATTTCATAAATTATACAAAAAAAACAAAATTATATTGATTAAAAACTTGTTTTAATACGTTGCATATCAGGCAAACTAAATGAATTAAAAATGGGTAATATTTATTTGTTTAAATACGTAAATGAATTTTATATAAAATGTTGTATTATTGTTATCTGTTGAGTAATTTATCATCGGTAATTTAATTCAATCGTATTGTATACAGGAGTGAACTCCAATAAAAACACCATTGTTGAAATAATTCAGTGTGTTTTTTTCGAACACTCCCCGTTCTCGCTGCGAGATACGATCTCCATTCATTAAGTCGAGGTTAAGCGAAGGCAAAGAGGCCATTCCGAGGTGTGTACCAATACCGCAGACTTTCCTAGGGGCAGTTCAACTTACGAGCAATGAAGGGGTGTTAACTGACCATTAACTTTAAATTAAGCAATTCTCTACCGTAGATTTATTTTCATATTTATTACTAAAATATCTTCTCTTGTATAATTTTATTTAACATATTATTAGAATATTGCCACGCATTTAATCCTAAACTAGTAAGCAGTCAGTCTCCTGGCGTTTATTCGTGCTAATTCTCATCTATTAGAAACTTGTTATTCTGAATATGAGATAATCTTTTTTTTCTTTATATTCAATACATTACATACGTAGTGACAAAGAAAAAAGTAGTTTTGTAAAGCTACCATACGGAGGCTTGTCTGCAGGTTCTACTAAATTATATTTTTGATTATTGAACATCATTTTTACTAAATATTAGTAAGGTATTAAGTGCGAATTTATAAGACTAAGCAATTTAACATGTTTTTTTTAAATATATTATAAACGAATTAGATCCATTCCTAATGTCTTAAAAAAATTCATACCTCCGATAATAATTTTAACTTGTTTAACACTACCTCTGGCTATGGAAATTGCATGTGCTAAGTATTCTAGCAAGTATGAAGACGCTCAGAAATCCCATTCGTGCAATAATCTTATTGACCCCCCCATCAAAGAAGTTAGCATAATTTTTGACACTGAATCGGTCGGCTGGTTTAAAAAAAAAATTAGATACAATGGCATCGCAGCTGTATTTTTTTTCTGTCTAGTAATTTGTTTGTTTCGTTCAACTTATTTTTTAATATCCTTGAAAATATTATTGAATTTGACATTGTAGATTTTTTTTGCATCTTATGTATATTTGTATTTCTCGGAGTCGTTTTCATATTTCTTGTTGGTTGGCGTATTTTTCAATTTTTTTAAATAATTTTATCACGTGTTTGCGTATTTTCAATGAGTTAATATCATTTATCCAAGTTTTTTTGTTTAAGGCTATATTTGTAATCTAATTTTTTCATAAATGCTTTTTAAACACCATTAAATATCATGATATTATGGTAAGATTCATTTAAAATTTAAAATATTTAAATTGATCTTTTCAGATAGGGCATTGTGATATTAATGTTGCGATATTTCACTTTTGCTGTCAGTACAAAAATATATGAGTATTTTGGAAAACTTTATAACTTAATTTTAATACCGTTAAAATAATTCCATCATAAAGTTGCAGAATTTTCTTTACTTGTGCCATACTTGCCTTCAAATTATTTTCCACTGATCTCATATTTAAGTTAGTTCTTTTGAACTGCGTATTCTCTAACAACGTATTAGAATTTGAACATTTTGTAAATTTGTGAGTATTAAATAGTGGGGTAACTTCCACGAACTGTTTGAAAAAATCTGTAGGAAAATTAATGGTTCATAGTGGGAAGGTGTTTTTAATTATTATTATTTTTATATGCATTTATTTATAAAATACCTGTATAAATCTAAAAGATTTTTTTTTTTAAAGTGAAATTTTGTATAGGTTGGGTAAAAATAATTAGCTCTCTCTCCATACATTGTTACTCCAAGGTAGGGACAGAAAGAAAGAAAAAACAGCTACAATCACAATTGCAAAACATTTGCTTCGTTTATTATTATTTAAAGCGGGTCGGCCATTTCACCCTTAGAAATATTACTTCAATGTTAGAAGACTTATAAAAACATCTGAAACGGTTGTCTACTGCTATATCTCAAATTACTTATTGTGAACCCATTTTTCTGATTAAGGCAATGTAATGCGAACTCATTTATCTTGGGTTTTAAAATTTGATCGCCTATAAATATTACAATAAATACTGCGAATAAAATGACGGCCGACGAATAAAATAGACGGCCTCCATGGTCGAGTGGTAAGACGTTTGACTACGAATCCAAAGGTCGTGGGTTCAAACCCGGCGTGTGCCAATAACTTTTATTTAATTAATATGTGTCATTACGCATTTAATTCATATAAAATAAAATAAAAGTATATTTGCGGCACGTTCCAGAGTAGTAGATATTCTAAGTGTGCCCCCCCCCTTTTGCCCTGGTGAAAGACCACCATTCAGAATCGAAACGTTGCTTAAAATGGCTTAGGCGTGTTTGGTGACCAGATCTGAATAGCCAGGTACTTCCCAACCTTCCTCTTCCTCTTCTCCTTCCCCTCTCCACTACCTTCAGCCTCACAGCACCCTATTTGGGGATGCCATAGTCTCACATTGGCTCTAGATGGTTGGGAGCAGTTGAGACTCTTGTGCGGTATTCATATAAAAAATTTAAAAAATATAACATTTTGGCCTTATTTTTTATTTGGATTTTTTGTTGGCGAGTCTATCTAAACCTAGACAAAAATAAAGCGTAAGACATATACAAAAAGCTTTGATGGGTCAAATCTCCTCCTTACAAACCTTTTTTCGGATTTGGTTTTATTGTATATTGTAGAAAATGACGTTCTTTAGAGTATGATCAAGAAATATTTTAATATTTGTGCCCAAGCTTAGCAAAACAAAATAAAACCTGCTTTTGGCGAAAATCGAAACAGGCGGCCGGCGTTAACTGGCAATTTTAACCTTTTCGCCACCAACGCAATGAGTGCGTGTCTTCGTTGGAACTTTTACGAATTGCATCGTCCTAAAAATGATACAAGTAGGCACACGATGTAAATTACCCGCTTGACTGTTTGTATGTAGGGAGGTACATATTTTCACTACTTGTAGGCATAAAAACCTTATTAACCAATTTTCTTTCGTTGAATGTTCGACTGTTTGGTAATTTGATACTTATTATTTATTTACAAAAATAGTTGTGCTTTTTCAATAGATAAAGGATTACATTTTGATTGTTTTTGTTGCTTAACTCTCTTAAGGTGGATATTCACAAAAATCACACACTGATTAATTTATTGTTTAATTAGTTTCATAACATTATTTTTAATTAATGATTTTATTTGTAGGTATTAGTACAACTGGTAAGATTTTTTTCTCTGAAAATAGCAAATTATTAGATTTTTTTCTGTTCATTTAAATACTGAAACGAAATACATACATATTTTTGATTTCCGTTCATTCCAGGGTGGAAGAAACTTTCAGTAACACTCTGGTGAGAAACAACTATACATAATGAAAAAATTATTTGCAATAACTCAAAACATGTTTGTTGACTAGGTCTGAATAGCCAATTACTTCAAAACAGGGCCTGCTTGAAAGAACTTACATTATTTATCTACCCTGACATCATTTCTCAAATTATGAATTCCATAGATTCGGCAAATTCTATTTTGCATTAAAAAACATTTTAATTACGCAATATTTTTATCAAAGACATGCTCGGCGACATTCTGTTCAATTGTGGTTATGGAAAATGGCGAAGCGTGTCAAAATTTTGCCAAAATTTCACATAAAATAAGCATTTTATGATCTCAAATTCCGTAACTTGGGTGTCCATGGAAATCAACAGACTGTTTACGAATCTCGGAAAAATCCACTGTAAAATCTTATGACATTATTATTTATATCCTGTTCGTATCGACCAAACTCAAAAACGATATTTAGTAATGGTGCCTTCGCCGTTAACCTCCCTTACATGGCAACCCAAATCGTCGGCAGTAAAAATAATTTGATATCTGAAATTTTATTCGATTTGGGACAACCCATTTGAATTCAGAAGTTTAGAATCACTTCGTTGGAGATTAACAGAATCGTAGGTTTTCGAAAGAAATATTAAAACAAGTGTTTATTTCGAAGAATGCCAATAATAAAAAATAAATTTTGGTTAGATTTTTTTATCTGCTCATTATCATGCATATATATATTTTTTTACAACACATCGAAAAACTTACAACGGCCTCTGTTAATATAATAATAAAAGGAAAAAATTAAAAACCATCTAGACTAGAGTTTGTAAAACGCTGGTTTCTGCGCAACTTGTAATAAGCAATTATAAAGTGTGGATCGTACAATAAGACTTGCCTTTTTATTTTCTTACTTAAAAGAATATTTCAATGCCCCATACCTAATGTTTCGCAACGGGATGAAAATAGCTGCGTTTACCTAGAAATACCAGTTAAAAAAGATGTGTAAATTTCATGACTCAGTTTTATAGCTTTTACTGCTTTGTTAACAAATAAGGCAACAGATTTCAATTTTGTTCGACTTCATATATTTTTTATGTTGTTTTTTAAATTGTAAAACAAACGATGGAAATATGAAACATAAATATTAGCCCAAATATTTCAGTAAAAAGACCGAAGAAAATGTTTTATATGTCTGAGTTAACATTATTTTCTACAACGAATAATACCCCAGTACCTCCCGCCAGTGGCGTAAAAGGGTTAGTTTCAGAATTGGGCCGACCGCCTCATAAAAATGCTTGCTTAGGGCCAAAAAAAACCTTCGCTTTCTTAGGACTAGCCCAGACATTAAAACAATAAAAAAAATCAAAACATCATAAACCAAAAGTGCGCGTGCAGGAATGACAGGCGCGCCGAGTTGACAACCCCCCACGTGACGTCTCCACGTGGGTATGCAGATATCAGCTGTAGCGAGAGTCGTACCACGGAGGGCTGTCTCCGTGGTTCCCCACCCCTCTTGCGCCCTCACCACTACCTCTACACCCTTCTTGAGTGTAAACGGAATATTGTTTACGTGTGTGGAAAATGACAGGGTGGTTCAGAGGATTATGTTGCCGTGCAAAACTATGCACTTTATGGATGTGTAAAGAATTCAGAAGCTTTTAAATGTAGTATTGGTTTAACGGGCTCAATCTTTTACTTTTTTCGCTATTCCCTGTCCAGGTCTTCCTCTTTTATAAATTAAGCTAATTTGCATATAATATGTAGATGGATTATTGACGCTTCAAATATTGAATACAAGAATACGTTTAACTTTAAACAAATACAAATCTAACCAAGCGTAACGTTTATTAAAGTTTATGTCAGGCGCATTTATTTTTTGAGAAAATTAGCTGTTCAATGATTCTTAGAAGTTCTCAATACTGATTTAGTTTATAAATATATACTTAGAGTATTTACTACTCCTGACTACAACTACCACTCTCCATCCACCACTCTAAGCTAACCTAAGCCAGCCTAGCCCCACAAACTATCACCTGGAATTAGATTGAAATCATAGAAAGTTTTAAATTAAACATTTTCGAGAATAAAAATCTTGTAAAAAGTAATAATCAATAATAGAAGAACACAATAAAAAAAAACTTGTCTTAAGGGTCAGCACCCAAAAATACACACTTTTTGGCTTTATAGTAAAAGCAAAACTACAAATTATTGAACTATTAATTTTATACGGATAGTAGAATGTCTAAGGTTTCCAGTAAATACAATTCTGAAACAGTAATCTTTTAAATTCTTCATGAAATGCATACTAGAATTTTGGGTAAAACGTTAAAAAATACCTTTGCTGGTTTTAAAACTCCACCTTTTACAGACATTTTAGTAGGTTTTTCATAGAATTTAAAGGATTACAGTTAAAAATGATATTCACTGGAAACCTGATACATTTTTCTAACTGCCCATAGAAAATTTGCAGATAAGAAGTATTGTTCGTATTAAAATGCTGCAAAGTAACGTTTAGCGTCATTCTTAAGTGCCGATCCTTATTCTGGGATGAATACGAGAAAGACACACCTTATCTAAAACTAACCTGGATGTGCCAGCAGTATTTTTTTTTCTTTTTAATTTTCTTAAATGAAAACATTTTATTGAAATGTTGTTTTCTGAAACACGGGTTCTTTCGCACAATTTCCTCGCAACCCATTTGCGAGGAACATTAGCAGCCGGATAATCTGCAGTTTAGACAAAGGAAAATCAATCCCACGTTATTTCTTACATCTACCAGTCCGCTCTACACACGTTCTTCTGTTGTGTGGATGCGTTGAAAATAAGCACCTACCAACTGGAGATATGATATTCAATTCCAACAGAAATAGTGATATTTTATTGACTCAAATAATAAGTAAATAGATTAATAAAAATTTTAAAAAAAACGTTCTATACAAATAATAGCATAGGTATATTATTGAAAAATGCTAAAGATAGAGATAATAAATTAAGTCATTCTGGCATTTATAAAATTTCTTGTAATAATTGTGCTTCATATTATATAGGTAAGACATCTCGCAGTGTAAACATTAGAATAAGTGAACATCTAAGATGCTTAAAAAACAATAATTTTTCAGAGTTCGCCAATCACCTCATTACTACTAATCATGATTTTAATAGAGATACAGGGGTTAAAATTCTTCACTGTTGCAATAAAGGGATAAAATTAGATAACTTAGAAGCACTAGAAATTAGAAAATCATTAAACAGTAAATGCAATATTTTAAACAATCAAATTAATTTATCTTATAGTCCTATCCTAAATATTTTTCCAATAAACCGCTCTGTTATTCCCATAATTTCATCAATTACTCCTTCTCCTTCAAACTCCTAAATATGTATATTTATCTCAGTATTTTGTATTTCAGATCAATTTAATATTGTCCTGATGATGGAAGGGTACTTCCGAAACCGGTAGACAAAATATTAAATAAAAAAGTGGTTAAAAACAAAGTATATATGTTCTATTTATAATAAAAATCTTTTTATTTCGATTGAAAAGATTTAAATTCCGCTTCTACGTATTTTAATACAATTTACGAAAAATATAATCTAGCAAATTGGAATTCACTCGTCTTTATATTTAATTAGATTTTTAATCTTTCAATTTTCTTTATCCTTTGTAAACAATATGTAAAAACAGCAGTTATTAATACGTAAAACGTAGTTTTTCATTGCTTGTTTAGTGTTGTTTAAGCATTAAACGTGTATCTATTTTTATTTGATGTGTTTTGTTTGAACTCTGGTTTAAAAGATGAATATTTAAAAAACAAAAATATTTTATAGAATTGGTTATTGTTACCCGTGAAAAATCACGGGATGTAACTTGGTTTGCCGAGTAAAAATATTAGTTTGCATTTTAAATATAGAATTCTACTACAATCCACATATTTCAGGTAGGTACTTTCTTAGGAAGTTTTTTTTCTAAT
Source organism: Drusus annulatus (assembly GCA_022651775.1). NCBI lineage: Eukaryota > Metazoa > Arthropoda > Insecta > Trichoptera > Limnephilidae > Drusus > Drusus annulatus. Next base: position 651,997 of record JAGWCC010000150.1, read on the forward strand.
TTGATTATTTGAAAATAATATCAGTTTTAAGTTTAAAAAGATCACATTCGTACGAACGTACGTACTCGCAAAGGAAATTATTTTATTTTGAAATTTTTGTAAAAGTTCACACAAATACTCATTCGAAACAAGGCTAATGTAATGTATTAATGTGAATATGTATATATATTACTTATTCATTGTACTGTTTTTGGAAGAAAATATTCTATACTGGCACAAAACATTTGTTGGCTTTTAATATTGAAATTCACAAATTAACAGCATAAACGAACACGAAGTATTTCCGAGAAGACTTAAAGCAAACATTTTTAAGGTCATGTCTCGGAAGAGCAAACATAAAAAAGGTTCTAATTGCAATAATATGTTTGCACTTTGTTTCAGAGTGTTAATTAATGACATATCGTCGCCGTGCAGCTAAAAGTCACTAACAAATTGTCACTTTTAAGATATGGGTGTTTTGTTATTTTAATTTTAAATGTATATTAACGGGTGATAAAAAAAGTTTGTTCTTAATATTTATGGTTGTATTCAATAGTTTTTAAGTTTTACAATTTAAAAATGGGGCAATCAGATCTGTAAACAAATTGCTTAAGAATATAAAATAAGAAAAATATATTTTGTGGTTTTCGCATTATCGGTTTCTTCGTTTGAAGTATTAATAATTGTTACTTTTAGTGAATTTTCGTAATATCTGTTTATTTTTTTAAGAAGTAGTTTTTTTTCTTTTTGTGATTTTTCGCAAGCATGTTCTAGTTAAACTAGGAATTTTGTGTTAAAGATGATATTTACTATCGCTCAACTCTGAATGATTACGAAGTGGATGGTTGACATGCGATAAATAAGGAGGTTTGATGACTTTTGAAAAATAAAAAAAAATCTGATTCTGTGCTGTTGGCAACTTTTATCCGCCATATAAATCGATTTAGGAATTTTTCACGCAGTCATCGATTTTATCTATAGATACGGATCTCCAAATATATATTTAGCCGTACCTAACTCATTTTTAACAAAGTGTTAGTTTTTTACTTCGCTCCACAGCGACGATATATAACAGTGGCGTGCATTGCTTTTTGATCAAGGGTAAGCTGTAGCTTCCAGGTACTGGTCATCATCACTACATCGTCATGAAAAATCTCAAGTCATGTCAGTTGTTTCTAGTGGAAATTATTATTTATTAAATCTGATTGAAATCCATAAGTAAAAATATTTTATGCGTAAATCCTGATGAAATGTATACTATTTAAATCTGAAATTAAAAAGGAGAAACTGCGATTTATGGTTTAAATTAAATTAATTACTATGAAAATTACGAAATAACTATGATCTATAATACTACAACAATATAAAATCTGGATAAATGCTAGGTCAATAAAAAACAAAAATAATTCCACAAGGGAGGCAGCTCATATATTCGTCAACAGATATCGATATAAAATGAAACGATTTCAAATAATTTATTTAAACTATATATTTACAATTCTTAAAATCAATTATAATATTTGAAATAATTATTAAATATTATATATTTAGTTCGATTGAATTACACAAATTTGGTATTATTTATTTATTTAAAATGCGCGGAAATATTTTTCTTTAAAAAAAGGTTGATGAATAAAATAAAATTTTAAATGAACAATATTAACCAAAAATAAACAGAGACTAAATATTTTTTAAGTGCATTAATTTTTCTCGGGGTAGTCACAGCTTCTCAGCCTTTATGAACTGCACGCCACTAGCATAAATAAGACACGACTTTTCTGTTCCCTGTTACATTGTAAATTTCTTTCCTTCTTTCAGAAAATATGATTTTACTCTTGTCAGGGTTAAAAAACCCTCCTTCGCGTGACAAGGGAGGGTAAAACCAAATATTTAAATTTCGATCAAATTTCGTGACTCGGTGCATCGCTGTTATGACTTCCATATCATTTGTCGATTCCATACTGCTGCCATCTGTTAAAAACCCAGCAAACTATTATGACATTTCTTTCTTTTACAAGTTTTTCGTGCGAATAGGTCATCAATAATTTAATAATACAGGTTTTTGGACGGCTGTCGATGAATAATTATATTAAATTATCGTGTAATGGCTGCAGCGAGGTTATGATTGTTGGTGATTATAAGTACTCATGAATATTTATTTACCTGAAGAGGATAATAGGTTCATTTTTGTCACTGGAACATATTTGGTTGGTATTAAAAAATATATGCTTTCCTACAGACAAAGAAATGGCTTCGGATAGCAAACGATGATGACTTGACTCGATTAGCAGCTCAAAATCCCCAGCAATAAAAAGATACAAACCTTTGAAACAAGGCTATCTTTGTGAAAAGACCTGCGCACCTTAACACTCTTGATTTTGCAGTCGGTGGCGTCGCTAATATAGATTTGGTAAAGTTCTTTAGTTCCTCATATGGCCGCCTGCAAAGTCAAGGGCGTCAAGCTGTACGAGAGTTGTATTTTTTTCTTATACTTGGTATTTAAAAAAAAAATGCAATTTACATACTTTTCTATGTAAACGGCCAAAACAAAAACCAGCGAACAAACTGTTAAAACAACAGTTGCGACGCCCCCGACAACACATATATTTTCACAACTGATTTGTATTTTTATCCACTACAATTTTACAAACATAAAAATGCGTTTCAACCTTATGAAAAATTTTGTTTGAAAAGAGATGCATACAAACTTATAGAAATTAGGAAGTCAGGTAGTTAGAAATGATTCCGATTCACGCGGGGATAATCAAATACCTGAGTCACGCTTCGCAGTGAAAAAATGACTCCATTCTTTCGCAATCATCTTGCCATCAGCTTCGCCGAAATCTGACTCGCCCATTCATAGGTCAGCCGGGGTGAAGAAATGCAAATTACATTTTGCTAACGACACCTCTCAAACGCCTTTCGAGCACTACAAAGGGAACGCTCTAGCATTAGCTTCCAATGAACGGCTGTTTTATTTCTACGATGTACGCAGTGACGAAGTTAACGAAACTGATTATAATCTACGATGTTTACAAATAGTATTTTGTTTAATCCGAGAATTACAGCTATACGGTATTACATTTGGGTTTTTTTCTCAATAGTTCTTGATTACATTTAGCATAAAGGGCAAATTTAAATTCTGGGGAAGTTGTAGGTATTGGAAATAATGTTAAACATTAAATTTCTCATTATTCTTTAATCACCTTCTCAATTGACTTTTTGCCTTCTTCATTTAATATTGTCTGTCTCTTTCTCTCCGTTCCTTTGTTATACTTTTAAATATAATTATATTGTTTGTACTCCTAGTCTATTTTATATTGTGTTCTCCCTCTATATGTATACTCGTATATAACCGTACACTTCAAACATACAATCTGTGGTCTTATAGAAAGTTAAATATGTCAAACCGCAAAGTGATTGCTTTCTACGAAAGTATAATGTTACACATATCATGAAAGCACATTTTTTAAGACATTAGCTAGAAAGATAATTTTGTAAGGTAAGTTTTTACTTCGTCTGTCACCTGAAAGTCCTAGCAATACATCAGAAATCCTGTTTTCCGAAACAGCAATAACTCTCGAGCGGTGAGCTTTGACGATTTAAAAATTGCACGGCTCTTTCCGTCTAATATTTCTAACTCAACACAATTGTTTTTAGTTCGAAAAGTTGTCTCCATAACGAGCAACAAAATATTGAAACATCATTTTTAATTTTAAAATGAAGACAGGATGTCATTTTTCAAGTAATACATTTTTCAATATTGTTCGATAAGAAATACGGTTTTCTTATAAAAAAATATTTAGAATAAATTTGTAAACAACAAAGCGAAAAATTTCATCGATATACCTATTTTTATACTAATGTCTATAAAATAGATTTGTCAATACACAGTCCAGAGCTACTTACGTATTTTAACCTAATTTCAAAAGTATTGTCGCCATTAAATATGTTACGTTGAAATCCGATAAAACAGTTTTCCAGTGATTAACGTCAAAAGCTGCAATGAATAATCATTTTTCATATCTTGACCGAGATATGAAAAATAATTATCTTGAAGAGGTTCGAACTTCCATACAATTGGGCACAATCTGACTATCTTTCAGCTTCAACTGAGGGTAGATTAAGAAGTGTTCGCCTCCCTTATTTAAGGCTGACCCCAACCGCTGTACAATTAGCCCCAGCCATAATCTTGACCTGATTTGGTTTACTTAAAGTTCATTCCTTCCGCGACATTAGCCCTTCAACTCTTGCCGACTAGAAGGGCTTGGATAATATAATTTTTTTGACTGAGTCCGCGAGCTATTTTTATAATAATGTTACTTTAAGGGTTGACCATTGCCCAATCACTTGAATCGCTTTATTGGCAGAAATAAACATAAAATATCTGAAAATGCGGAAAATCGGAGATTTCTCCGCATTGAATGGTTTTAGTTTAGAATAAATTGAATCAAGACAAATAAAAATAACTGAAAGAAAAATACATTCGCTTTGGAGGTTAAGCGAAACGTTAAATTTATTTTATGCCTAATGTATAATAATATTTACACTCTAGTAACGATTCCTGTGGAGCTTAACATTTTGTTCTATAAGCAAGCATTTTATGGCTACCCAGTAGTTACTACTCGACTTTACCCGAGTTTCGACACTATTTTTCTTTAGTGATATGAGAATGAGTACAAACAATATTACATCTCGTCTTATTTTTTAAAAGTTTTATGGATATTTTAAATATCCACAGCCCATGAAATAAATACAATTTCGAGCTATTAATAACAATAACTAAGCATCGGAAATAAAGTAAGGCGGCTAGCCACTGTCAGCATCTGTCTGGCTGTTAGCCAAGCGTCCTACCAACCCTACCGGGCTATCGATGTCCTCACAGAAAATACATACATTGCATAACTAATACATTTAAATAACTATATCCGTTAAACTTGGCTTTTAAAATAAACGTTGCATTATATTTCAGAAGTTTCAATATACAGGATGTTCCGAAAGTCGACGTTTTCATGACAGGGCTCATAGACCAATTCATGACAGACATTTATTACTGAAGTAATATTTTAATATGACTTTAGTCAAAATCGTAAGTTTTCGAGATATTGGCAATTTAACGAGTTTCGTAAAAATCGACAGCTCGTCAGTTGCCATCAATAGCCCGGATTCATGAATTAATTTATATTTATAAAAAATAAAAAAATTAAAAAATCGACCAAAAATGATTTTTTTCCAAAGGAGTAGGTAGGTACTCCTAGTTTTATTTTGCACCAGAGAGGATATCAATAGCAGAGCTGTTCAGGGTTGCGTTATAAAAACTTGAATTTAAGAATATGGAATTTTGTAGCTGTGGCACTCGAAAAACTGATCGAAGGTGTCGATTTTCACGAAATTCATAAAAGTGCTAATATCTCAAAAACAAACGATTTTTTTAAAGTTATATTTTGATATTCCGGTGAGTCGTGAGTTGGACTACTAACTATTCAATAGACAACGTTGACTTTTGAGACACCCTGTATACAGTGTTTCAGAGTAGAACCGCGAAACTCTAAGCAATGATTATTCTTAAAAATCTAAAACTAAGGAAACTTTCATTGAGGCCCAAATAAAAAAGTTATAAATTATTTTTCATACGGTAACGTGTAACCGATCCTCTATAGCAAACATTAGACAGCCCACTACAGGCAAAAATCTATCCCTACCGGCTCGCTAAATTTGAAATCTGTTTGACGGCCCGAAACCTGACGATTATGCACACACCTTGCTATGCGAATGGGCGGATACCTACTCCCACCAATTGTAATAAACAATTTATCCATTGTAAAACTACCACCACAATACAAGTTTTTGACAACCTAACGAAAACATTAACTGCTAAAGTTTCACGGTACCACCCTGAAACACGGTGTATAAAGCGATGTCTCTAGGAAAGTGCAGCAATTCCGTGTGTTTTGCCAATCTCAGACAGTGAAAAGGTCAAGCCTTTATTAAAACACAAGGTGTTTAAAAAGTAACGCGTTCCTCGGAGATCGATGGCGAACTTATAAGATGACCCTGGGTCCACAGACATAATAAGATATGCTAATTGGTTTTTATCTCTCCCTTGACCCAGCACAGATAAAATCAACTGTTGTTTACTGTTTTCACCTACTCGTCGGGGAGAGTTTATTCACTTTCCGTTAATCTGAGTTATTAAGCTACATTCAGAAAGGAAGTATTTTAGCACCCTGCAGCTTTTGTCATTCTTATTTTGAATGGAATCTGAAAGTAGTGTATCCCAACGATTTGCTTAGAGCTTTTACAGCTTGACACGAATAACTTTGCTGGCAGCCAAAGGAGGAACTAGAGAACGAACCAACTTTTTTTTTCAACTCATTGTTTTTTTTTGTATCTACGTAATCTACACTAGTGACTTCACCAACTGAAAAGTTGCCCATGTCAAGCTGTACCTACTAGGTGGCTTGAAAATATCATAGAATCAAGTTATCTATAGACCGAGTACTTGCATGTAAATAACGAACAGATAGTATTTTTTTATTAAATCGGATTTATAAGTTTTATTTCGTGCTTCCAGTAATTAGTTTAATAAATAAAAACGTTGGTAACAGAAGTTTAACACACTATTACAAAGGTTTAAAAAATAATTGGATGAGAAAGATTTCGTTTTGATAAAACACTGTTGCTGTAGCAACAGACAGGCTGAGCCTGGAGTTGGCGAGACGGACTGCGCCTCCTTTTTGCATAATAACGTATTTTGTGCGATTTTCTTACGTCTAAATTGGTGGCATCACGTCTAATGTGGCCGTAAAAATAACGAAAGTCGTAATACTGAACACGGCGTGATTATACAATAAAGAGTTAGAAAGACCACGGGTTAGATAAGTTAAAAAAAAAATGAAAGACAAAAATTCCTGGTTTGCGACTAACCTGACAATATTTAATACTCCTCCTGCCATCATAAGAAGCGGAAGATGTTGCTTGTGCAATGATGGAGGATTTGGCCAGCAGAGGAATTGAACGCACGACGCCCGGGTGGTAATCCGACGCGTTTGTCCACTCAGCTACCGACCGATGGTCGAGCAGTACAAGGCGTCAGGTCCCACCCAAGCGTTGGGGGTTTAATTATCTGCTAGATACGTCCTCCATCATTTTCCGCTTCTTATTATGATAGTGGGAGGGATTCAAATTTTCCCAAGTTATTCGTTACCAGGGAATATTAATCCGATATTTATTATTAAAAAAATTAAAAAAGATGTCAGTGCTAAGTGTGAATTGACGTCGAACATTTTACTCCCATCGGAATGTGGCTTAACTGGGAGGTAGTACAAATCGCGCGTATATTTAATGGATTTCTTGAACTAGTTTCGGCAAAAAAGGTTTTATTGGATTTTTGTGGGTCGCATGAAACGTTTGCCTACAGGTCTTAATAATTACTACAGATGTAACTACATAGATATACAAATTCTACTACTGCGAATTATTTATTGTTAAAATAAGAAAGTTTAACACAATATCAATTATTCATTTCAAAGTTTTACTTATTCTCTCATTGAAGACATTCAATTAGTTTTTTTTTTAAATAACTACTAGTTATTTCTTGGTTTCACTTGATATTCAACACATATTATTTAATTTTTTTATTGGAAAATACGAATCAAACAATCACATCAAAACTTTGACAGAATATTTCAAAGCTCGATCAGCTTTGTTGACCTTGTGATTTCCGAAAGATATAACTATAGAAATTTGATGACACCAGAGCTCACCGTTTGTCAGTTTTTAGTGGGCCACAAATAAATTTTCTGCTTTGTAGTTAACATATTTAATAATAATTAAATTAATAATATTTAATTCAATTAATAATAATTAATTTAATATAATTATAACGAATGAAAAAGCTTGTCCGGAAAACGACTATACACTTTCGGGAGTTGCTTGGATGTATATATCCACAGTGAAAGCTGTTCAAGTAGGCCAGGGTGTGAGTTACTAATACCTAAACAAAATACTTATGGGTTGTAATTCCAAGCTAATTTACTAACCCAAATTATAAATATAATATATATAAACCTATGTTATAGTTTATTTATAATATTTGTAGTTTACGGTACAAAAACGCACGAAGGATTATTGATACTAAGAAGACAAGAACACCTCTCGCAGTGGGGCACCGAATCTGGTTTCGCTCCTCCCCCAGCATTAGAGATTTGGGGAGACTAGACAACGCAGTGACAAACGTTTCCCTAATACACTACCAATTCCTACTGATACCAAACTAGAACAATACGTCATCTATAACTATGAGCTTAAGGAATTATTTTTTATTGACTCGAAGACTGTCTGTTCCCGCTTCTGTGGAGTGTCAGGTCTACCATATTTGCAGATGGGATGTGGATATGTAAAAAAAACTCTGTGTTTATTATTGTCACCTGTCAATACAAAGTAGAAATATATAGATTATCTTTATATTGACACATTTGTGTCGTTGAAATGTACCATAGTGCAAATAGCTTCAACCTTAATATCTATCTACACATATTCGTAAATACAATATTAACATACCTGAAAGAATATAAACAATCTTCAAAGAATACGAAAATAGAAAAAGACACAGAAAATAAAAATAAATTGGTTGTGATCGAGACTCAACTCTATGATGCCATTTATCTTTGTAGTGTGTGTTTGGATAGAACTTTGCTCACATTTATGAGAGATGATGCCAACATCGGAAAAACGAAAATGAAAAAAAATACATAAAGTTTTCAAGAAAAATAAGATTGTTAAAAATGATGGTGCATTAATTGGTTGAGTTAGTTTTGTCGGTAGAACGATATTCCTGGATAAATTGGAAGTCTCGAGCTCGAGTCTCGGTCACAACCTATTTTTTTAATTTTTTATATGATTTTTTCCGTTTTTCATATTCCTCGAAGATTATTTTACTAGAAAAAACACTTCAAATCAAATAATCGTTATTTCCAGGCATTCATAAAACAGTGTAATTTTTTTATACAATTCTTGAACTCATTTCCCTACCGAATTTCAGGTGAAAAAAAATATTTTGGTATTTTATGAAAACATGCTTTGTTTGATGACCAGATCTGAATAGACAGGTTTTTTCCAACTCTCAAACTTCCTCTATCACCCCTGATATTCATTTTAGTTATGAAGTTCTCACAATATTGATGTTGAAATAGACCTACTTGCTCCGAGCAGTTTCGATTCTTGTAAGTTTTACACAATTTGTTGTGTTTACTTACCAATTTTATTTTTGAAGAAAAAAACACCATAAAAACAGGAAGTACTAAATTCATTGCCATCATACAATAGATGTATGACTATATTACACACAAACTTGTAAGTCTTTTTTTCCCGTGTTTGCTGAACGAATTGAAAACAAAAAATTCTTCCTGTACAAAAAATACTATTTCGTAGTTTTAGCAATAGCTTTTTACACACTGAAAGTTCATTGTCACTGTCATCGTTCGAGTCATAAATTATTGAATACATTAAAACCCCTTTTTATTTGCGACTAGTATGATATCTGTGCCGGAAGCGACATTGACGAAACATAACCTTGAAATAATTTTCATAGCCATTCGTTGATAATTGTTGATATAATGAAAAAAGCTACAAAGATGTATGAAATAATATTGTGTGGAGCTTTTGCTGTATAGGGGTGCGGCTAGCGCATCGCAACAAAAAGCTTAATGCATCCAGCTTATGGCTTTTAGGGAAATTAAATTCATCGGAAGGGATGATTTTTCCAGGTTTCCACCCCTTTCTTTCTCCATTAGTAATGCCTTGAACACTGCTTAGTACGTTATTAGCCTGCGCCGATTTTTTATCGCAATTTATGGACCGATCATATTAAAATAGCGGTGTGCCTCTACGTTAGTAATGAAAGGTTGCGATGAAAGATATTGTTTATTTTTAGGTGTGTTTATGATGGGGTGTTAAAATATTTATTTAAAAACACATCGTAAAATGTAAATGTAGCAAACCAAAAAAACCGTGGGGTTACATGAAGTTATAAAATAGCGGTATAAAATAAAGTGTCACAAAATTTCTTATCTTCTGTTTGCATTGCTAGAATTAACATTGTTGGTAAAAAACATTAACTTTTTTTTTTTCAAAAACTTATAGCGAAAAGATACGTGATAGGCACTACCCGTAGAGATGCGAATGTAAAAGGAAGCACTCGGCTTAAAAATACATAATTATATATTTTATAATATTGATAATTCATTTGTATAAAAGCGCACATATTTTTAAATGGCTTCTAGAAGATATTGAATATTGAAATCCCAAAAAGTAAAAAAAACACGCACACGGAAAAAGGTGAAGGGTAGCGCCTCATAATACTGAAAATTTCTATAAAACTTAAGACTGATTTTTTTTTTTTTTTAAATAAACGGGAATCCGTTTCAGTCACAGTAGTATCAGCACTCTAGCGCACTCAAAATCACGATCCGCCACAGATAGTGATCGTTAATCATTCAAGTAATTAAGTAAAAGCAAAAAAAAAACGGATAGCAAAAAATAATCAATATATTATGGCGAAGTGTTTTAGATGTACTTGTAGGAAGGACGACTCACTATATATTTTCGAAATAACCGTAAAAACTCATGTTTCCCTCCCTTGCTATTCAGGTAATGAAGTAAACTGTGTTGTTGGTTGCTTAACTTTTGGTAAAATCCATTACATCCAATCTCTATCAACAGTTAATTGGATGAAAGTAGTTTAGGGGATGTTAAAAAAACTAATATCCGCCACTTTTTGCTATGGACTCCATCGCAATTTTCATTATCTGTTCCGGTAAAAAATCAGTGCAAAAAGGTTGTTTATGTGCTTTTTATGTTAATTTTATGGGATTTGATGCCATTCAATATGAGCATGAAAAATGGTTACAATTAGTTGGATTATATCGAATTACAAAACGTAATCGTAAATTCGTTTAATTTGAAATTTCAGCTTTCCTTTGACTTAATATCGACTTTATTATATACTTTTCGGTTACTTAAAATAAGTTTGACAAAGCATTATACATTGTTTAAACTTTTTTATAATTAACATATATTTCATGGAAGAGCGTTTTTACCTTTAGTTTTATAATCTGTAAGTTAATTTTTTTAAATTTATTTTTACTTGGTATTACTCACACCCGGTAGAAATGGTCGATATTCCTGTACCAATTACTTTCTCTTGGTGATTCTGCTGTCATTGGAACCACATATTTTTTCTAAGCAACCGGATATTTTTAAAACTGGTTTTATTTGGATTTTGTCATTCAAAATGAAATGGTATTCGGAAAAGTGTTTCCGATGGACAGAAGGTTTTGTTAGAATTTCGAGGCGAGTAAAAGGATATTAAAAATGTTCAATGAATATGAAAAAAAAGATAAGATAGTGACCGAGACTCGAACTATTTGTTTGAGTTCTGCATGTGCGGTAGATGATCGCAGTTTTCTACTGTACTGCGAGTTTTCGGACACGGTTTTCGTGTACAACAATAGCTGACTGAAAATTGTATTGTTTTTTAAATAAATTTAAAAATTAATACCTTCATTATGTTCTTAAATACATTGAATCAACTAAAGTAAACGTCAAGAGTTCTTTCACTGAGAGCATAAAATAGCATGTTGTAGGCAACTTATATCATTTCACGCAATTTGTTTTTCTGTAAAGTTTGTTTAAAGTTTTCAAATGTCACGCACGCAGGTAGCCAATAAAGTCAGATTGTAACTCAGTATGTGTTGACAGGGTTCTATAGTTCTATAGCAGTTTTCCGTGATTTTAATTCTACACTTAATTATTATTTTGTTGCATTACTACCCGGCTTCGCCAGAAAAAACTTTTTTCTAATTAAACCATTAGACATTTTCAAACAAAAACTACAGCTAATCGGGTAATTGTTTATCAGAAAAGGTGGTATTTAAAAGCTCCATAGCTCATGATTTAATTACGTTGTGATCTGGAAATACACAGTTCCGCTTGAAATTATGTCCAAAAAGCTGTTTAAATGTTATGATGTCAGAGTAGGCGTACCTGCACCGACGCTTTGTGACATTCTGTTATTTACGTGTTTTCTGTTAAGACATTCAGAATGTTCTAACCTTTACTAATAATAACAACTTTTTATTGTTATAATTTATTAGGTTTACGAATAATGAAACCAACGCTCGCGGGCCGCAGGACGCAACAAAATCCAAAATATCGGTTGGAAACCGATATTTCGCACCCCCTATACATTTTTTTTCAATTATTGTGGGTTGTGCGTTGTGCGTTGTGCACCTCTTGTTTACATTTCTCAATTTTAAAGCAAAATTTAAGTGGCCAGGGTTTTTTAAAATTTCCATTGGGTAATATTTTTGTAATTTGGATAACTATAACCATTTAGTATATCAATTGTAGCACGCACATAGAAAGCGCCGTAGGCGTAATATTTTCAGACTCAAGGTACAAGATACAAATGACTAGGGTAGATTTTTCCCATTCAAAAAGTCAGGTGGTCAAAAGTTTCGGTCGCTCTCGTCAACTTTGGTGACGAGAGCGACCGAAAGTTTCAACTGTCTTAAATATATTATTAATATATATATAAGATATATTCTATTGCTACTATATTACTTTCACAAACATAAAAAGCATTTCATCTTAAATATCGATGAAACAATTTTTGTACGTCTACTGTTTTTGAAAAGTTCGGTTTTTCATTTTTTTCAGTAAAATTACCGCAAACATTTTGATATTTTTTAACCAAGTGGGTCGTACGAAAGGGGCTCACGGACACACAAAATAATTGTATTCACGGTTCGCGGGTTGTGCAATACTGCCCTAAATGAACTTATTATTTTTTTTTATAAAATATTACAACTTCATGAATGAACAACTATCGGTGGTGGTGTCGAAAATCAATCTGTAGTTTCTAAAAACACATACAGCTCGCATAATTTCTACAAAAGCTACTAACAGGATGAAATGAGTCAGCATTTGTATAAAGTTTTATTTTTGCACAACGAATAATGTTCAAAGCCCTCCTAATAGTATTTAAACATTGTGTTTGTATGGTTGAAACATGTTTTTTAATGTAATTTTCGTTCACAACCATTCACTCAACTTATTCTTCTTCTACATGTTTTACATCTATTGGAGACTGAACAAAGTCATTGATACTAGTGTTTTAATATTGTAAACCAAAATACCCTTCATGCTGATAGGTTTATGTAGTTTTCCACTATTTTTAACGAAGTAATTTAAAAGTTTTTTTTTTAAATTCTAGCGAAAATTCTTACTTTCCCAGTTGCTCTCTTAGGTTTTTTAGAACGTCGATAAAACTAAAAACAGCAAGCCAATTATATATCTGTAATATGCATTGACTTGAAACCTTTGAGGTAGTCAAAAGCGACTTTGTTGCAAACGTGCTTAGAATTCAACGCTAGTCTCGTAATCCTCGAAAACCCACCCAGAAATCTCGTTGCCATCTTTAAAGATTCTACGGGTGATGACTGGATGTGAGTGTAATGTTGATTGTTGAGCTATTCTCAGAACAACGAGTTATTAAATTGTCAAATGCAACCGTCAAACCTGAATTTAATGTTTTTCAATTTATTTCTTAAGAACCTCGCGCGTCGTTTTCTACGAATGTAGTTGATATTTTCTAGCGATAAAACTTGGGAGGTGTAATATACTAATACTAATATAATTCTTTGTTATTATGGTAAATATCCTTCATTGTGTTCTTAATTATCATAAGATTTTTTTTTCTGTAAATTCAAAGAATGTTTATGTGTTCATGTTTGTACTTCACTCACATATTGTGTAATGTGATATCTCTAGATTTAAAAAAAAAATCATCGTAGTAGGCAATTAGCTAAGAATTTAAATTCAGAATAGAAAAACTTGCATCCAAGTTGTTTCTAATACGATCTACATTCCCACCCGGTTTATTATTTGGAGACCAATTAAATAATTGGACAGTTTGAGCAACGTGGCAGAATGAAAAATGTCTAGTACACGACTACTTTTCATACATATTTTGGGTATTTGAGCAATTGGTGATAAAACTCACATAAAACCAATCTGATTTAAAAGTGTGTTTGACGCATCAAACTCTATAGCATTACTAATAGTAAGTGGAAAATCTACATTTCTGTATTAATAAATTAGATTTGGGAAATCACTGTGTATAATTTTGGTATTGCGAATCCTTTACTCCATTAATAAGGTCATTAAACGTAATACAAGTTTCCAAGATATATCACTTGTCCATTGTTTATTGTACAGAATAAGCAAAAAAAAGAAAACGCGAAATTGTAAAGAATTAAATATCGGTGAATAGACCTCTAGGATGAGTGACATCTGTTAACATTAATAAAAACATTTTGTTAAATGTATACATAGTTGCCATCTGTTGACTAACTAAGCAACCTTCTATCAAACAGATTCTTTAGCCATTTTTGGACGACTCATCGGTAGGTCTATAATACTTGCCAGACACATGAATTTAAATTACAGTGTTCTGGATGGCGGTGCCACACTGTTGTTAGTTTCTGTAACGAATTTAACCAGTTCCAGTTATTTAGGGAGAAAGTCGTTTGTCACATTTAAGCCGAGACTCCGAATTAATAAGAGCTGGCGCTAAACTAAATGTAAATCAGATGTATAATGTATTCCGAGCGCCAGCTAACCTCATTCAACAAAGAAAACAGCACATAATTCATTCACTAAAATATATGCACGGTACCTTCTCTACGGCTATAATTACTGTGATTACTAGTGTGAAAGGGGTACAACATGATATAAGGAGTTAAATAAAATATACGACCACCGCAGCACATGTGTAAAACTCTGGACATGACCTCGGGTTCGATTTCCGACGATGTTATTAAATTTACATTAGTTTGACTTGCATAAATATATTCGGTGTAAAAATACGTTTTTTTTAGCATAAATATTATATACAGTATTAAGGCTGATTCACACCAACGTCCGGTTCCGCTCAGTGCCGATATTGTTCCGCAAGAAAACTTATTGATATGGTATGAATATCAATCAAGGAGTATGTGCCAAGACAAATTTGTGTGGCAGTATATCATTCTGCCCACCCTTGTGATATTTAACTACTTATTTTGAACTGTAAAAATACTTAGAACGCAGATTTTTTTTAAAACCATTTTTTTTTCACTAAATAATATTTTTATTAATTATTAATTATTAAAAATATTATTTAGTGATAAAAAAATGGTTTAAAAAAAAAAAAAAAAAAAAAAAAAAAAAAAATCTGCGTTCTAAGTATTTTACACTTCAAAATAATTATTTAACTAAATAAGTAGTTAAATATCACAAGGGTGGGCAGAAGAATATACTACCATACAACTTTACGGCATACCCTTTGATTGATATTCATACCATATCAATAAGCTCTCTTGCGGAACAATATCGGCACTGAGCGGATCCGGACGTTGGTGTGAATCAGCCTTTAGCCTTCTAGAATGCAAAGTTCTTTTCAAAAGTACACTTTTAATGTTTTTTACGTTAAATTTGAAAGTTACTGGTGACTGAAAAAAATAGAATTATTTACTAAAAATATTCTAGTTGAAAATAAAAAGTAGAGTGCCGAATCAGATTTCGAATTCAGATTTACTGCTAGAAGTATTAAATTGTAAAATATGTATTTTAGCCTCACAATGCCAAAAATGTAGCCATCTGCGATTTTTTCTTCTTTATGCACCTGTGTTTTTATTTCTTATGACAGCTGTTCCTGTCACGACTCAATTCATCGTAATTCTGGAAATCTAAAGGGGTAATTTATTTATTTTATTGTATATGCCCGAGGGGGCTTTAACATAAAGAGGTTTACAATTAACAGTAAAAAATGAAAAATATTTACACAAACAAAATAAAGAATAGTTGTAAAGTAGTAAAAAATAATGTTTGATTACAACAAATTAATATTGATTAAAGATATATAATATTATAGCCTTCTTGTATCTACATTCCGTGCAGTTAAATACATCAGCCACCTCTGCGTATGTATTACCAACTGCATGCAATCTAGGTACAAGCGAGTATCTGAAAGACTCAGTCCTGATGTTATTGTTACAGCTAAATATAATTTTCGTAAAAAGCATTTACTTTGTGGCTTACCATATTTATAAATAAAACACATAAACTTTTTTTATAACCACTTTATTATTTAATATTACGTCTACCGGTTTCGAAAGTACCCTTCCATCGTCAGGACAATTTTTAAATTATCATAAAATACAAAAGTTTGGGTTTTTTTATTTTTAAATATAATTTTGGTCATGACCGAGACACATATCATCGAAAGATGGCAGTCTAAAATCGGAATAAATTCAAATATTAATAATGTTCAATACAATTATGAGATCGTCTTAATGGCTTAATTGACAGTGTTACTCCAGAATTATAGAAGAGGTTCCGAGATCTTGTCTCGGTCATAACCATTGTTATTTTTAGTTTCTGGCTTTTTTCTTTTTCCTATTTGTGTTTTCGATTATTCATATTATTTAATAATAATATTCAAAAAGATTCGAACATAATTGTAAGCGATTTACGATTTTTAAGATTTTTTATCACAGTGTTTATTATTTTCATAACCATTGTATCCGATTTAACTACAATGTGTTAATACTTTTTTTTCTATTCACTAAAAAAAAAATAGATTTGAATCGAAAACCACATAATATGTGTAATTTAAATTAATATGAATCAATTTAAATTAAAGTTTTGTTGTAATACTCGATTTAAATGTGCACTTCATTTGAATAACCGTTTATCTTTACAAACATTTTTTTCTTCTTGTAGTCATGGCATAAAATACCCTGATATTGTTATGTTTGGCGTCTGAAGCTCAACTTTCCCCAACCCACGAGGGGTGACTCCACTATTACAAAAGGCCCCAAATGCTGTTGAAGTTTTCATTTCATAATAAATAAATGCATGGGGTAACTCGATTTCCCTTCACACATAATTTGTTCTCCATTTTGGATTGTCAAAGGTTAGGGCTGTAGTATCGACAGTCAAGTTTGAATAAAGCAATAAGTTTCGAAAATAGAAATCATTATTAAAACAGTTATTTGTTTGTATGGTACATTGAGTAGGTAGAACTTATAGACCTTTTGACTTATGTGTGTTTTTTGGGGGTTGTAATAAATATACTCAGCCTTTCTTGAAATTAAAATTAATTTGAGTTGGTACTGGCCACGATCGGGTTAATTCAAGCCACAATATAAAAAAATATAAATTTTCTCACATTTTCCCAAGCCAAAGATTTCAAAAGCAGTGTATGGAATATCAGCATGCTCAAAAAAATAAAACGAACATGTAATATGTACTCGTATCTACCAACTAAAATTGTATTAATTTTTCACTATACCGTATTTAATCTACGGCGAAAAGTTGTTTTTGAGAATTTCCATCGCCGCGGCGGTATCTCCAACGGCGTCCATTACAAATGTCAAGTCTCCCGACAAGTGTGTCACGTGTACGTTACAAGAATACCGTGGCACTTCCGCTACGTCACGGCGGCCGGCGGCAAGCCGATCAACAGCCTTACTTATTCGCCGCACAGCCTTAAAGAGGTTTAGGGGCGCTAAACTACAAAACCGAAACATACAAATTAATAATTAAAATGGCGAAATACACACTGTACATAATTTGGGCCACTTTTTAATTCCGTTGCTCCGCGACCACGGCTTTACGAGGGCTCGAAAAAGACAAATAACCAATTAAGTAAAAATCTTTTTTGTAAAAGTGTACATTTCAAGGAATATCACTGAAAAATATTTATATTCATATGGAACATGGTTATTTTAAATACATTATAATTATATTCGTTTACTATACGAGTATATATGATTATCCATGTAATTAATAGTTCGATTTTGAAATGTGCGTTCAAATGTGCTCATGCTTCTGACGTCATCTAAATCCGATTGAGATGCTTTGCGGATAAATTTACAACTACGGTGACGTCATGTGATGCAAAATCGTATGGCGCCACTCTTTCTAATCGATTGACGATTTAAAAAAATTCAAACAATATGATTTAGAAAAAAGGGGTGCTGCTGTAAATCGAACTTGAAATCTCCCATTTCATCAATTCCACCACCGAACCGCTTTTCAAGCATGTCCTTTACATCACTTCCGTCTTATGTTAGACTCCGAGTTCGTTTCTCGGTCGCACCCCAATTTTTTTCTTAGATTTTCTGTGTATTTTTTTTAAATATGATTGATATTGTTTTGATAAATAATATCACAAGGGAAAATTAAGCTCAAAAAGTTAATAATAATTTTAAAAGTAAAAAAGTACAGTGGAAACATGATTTAAAAAAATAAATATTGCCATATAAGTTACAAGGTAATTTTTAATGACTGATTTTCCTCATTTCGCTCATTTGATAGGGTATTTTTGGTTAGGTGTCTCGGGTTTGTAAGTGGGTGTGTTTGGGTTGGGTTCTCGGCTAAGTGTGCCACGGCCTCCTCGGAGCGGTCGCCCCTTATCGCGCGCGTCACGCTCCAAGATGGCGCCGCTTCCGGCCGAGGGGAATTTGGCCCACATTTGGCGGGAAAATCCATATGGCCGCAGAGGCATCTCGGCCACAGCAGATCGGACCGAGAGACAAATAGCCAATGAGATTAGACGGAGACCGATCTCCCCAAGACTGAATTGAATTGATTTGTTTTTAGGCAGTACCTACTTTTGAACTATGTGCGATAGGAAAGGGGAAATGATTCAATCAGTTATGATCCTCTATTAGATACCTATCTAATTCAAGAGCCCTATGGCGTAGGCCTCCCCCATTTTTTCAGGTTTGCCGTTCCTGAGTGGCTCTCATCCATCCGAAACCTGCAACACACTTCAGATCGTTAGCCCATCTCATCTGTGGGCGACCTCTGCTATTCTTTCGGTGGTTATGTCTGCCACCATAGACTTGCTTCTTATTCACTCGTTCGTCTTTCTATCTCTCAGGGATATGCCTGAGAGATATCTTTGTGTGGTAAATACACGCTTCTGGAGGTTTTGGGGTATCTCCCTGTTTTTTAGGATATGGCTAGGTTTCCTGAAGGTAAATCCAAATATTCTTCTCTCAATTTTGCTGTTTTGGTTTTCTTTGCCTACTTTCAGAACTTGATATAGGTAAATACATTGATTTGCATTTTCTAGAGATGTTCTTTTGACGTTAATATGCCAGTCTTGAAAGCAGATGACTTACGTTTTCTTAAGGTTTATCTTTAGTTCAATATAACTAGATTGTTCGTCAAGTTTGTTCAGTATTGACTTTAGTTATATCGAAGGTTGTGTAGTTAGTTGTTGTTAATTACGTATATGCACTGCAATTAAAAATTACAACAGAAGAGGTTCAATGCAATCATTTCGTTAAAACATTATTAATATCCCCTCCTTTTCCTCTCGTTACATTTTATTAACTATAAATAATTTATTAATATTGGAATTAACTTTAAGGCATTAATGATTATTTATTAGTAGTATTTAAATAATATTAATAATCTAAAACACAAATATGAAACAGAAAAAAGCCAGAAACTAAAAAGAACAATGTTCATGACCGAGGTTCGATCTAGGAACCTCTACTCTATCCGGGAGTAACACTTTGCCAATCAAGCCACCGAGAACTCATTAGAAAGCGGCATTTTAAAACGATCTCATACTTATATTGAAAATTATTAATATTTGAATTTCTTCCGATTTTAGGCTGCCATCTTTTGATGATATTCAAAGTTCTACCCGAATACATTGAATATCTAGATGGTGTCGTAAATGATTTCCTTCGTGAGTACGCACGACCGTACGAGTTTGAACATTTCTAATTTGGAACTGATATTAATTGTGATTATTAAAAAAAATTTAAATAATTTTTCAAATTCTTACCTACCTAATAAAACATTAACCTTTAATATATTTTTGTATACATTATTCTATTTTTGAAATTAAATAAATATTTTTTCTTAGCATGTCTAGTGGATATTATAAGGGAAACGATGAAATTACGATGATTCAATGTCAGAAGGGCGCTGGTTTCGTAAGAAAGAGCGTTTATAAATACTTAAAATTAGTTGGTAAAGTTTGTGCCATACTAATTAACTACTTTTTAAAGAGAATAGTCCTGAACTAAACATCAATTGTTACATTAAATGCCATGTTTGAATATCGTCAGTGGCGTGTCATGACTATTCTCATTTTAAGCTGTTCTTTATAATATTATAAATAAATCCCGATCGAAAATGTTGTCAGAACCAACAGGTAACTATTTAATTCGTATTTTAAAGTAAATTGACACCTTACACCGATGAAACATGCTAGTTTCCTTGTTCAAGTTTGCCTACAAAGAACGCGTTCGACAAACTTTTAAGCAATTATTCATAATTTATCGCATGTCAAGTGTTTTATGGAGAGTGATTGATATCTTGAAGAGAAATGAATCGTCGCACCTCTGATACGAGAAGAGTGCTACACGGCTGTGGTCAAAAGTACTTTATATAAATTACACAATTATGTCACAACTTTTAAAAGAAAATGACACTACACCCAGTATGCAATAAATCAGGCATATTTTGTTTATAAATAAATACTTCGCGTTGCGTTTTGCACCACAATTCGTGTCAATAATTGCAAGGTTAGGGTAATTTCAAGGTGCCTAAATACTTGCACGGTGTCTAAATGATACGGGAATTAAAAAGTAACTACACAATACTATTACCGATGCAATTTACTTACTTGCCACAGCAACCACTTTAGATCAGTGCCGATAACATGTTAGTTCTTCTACATAAATTACGTTGAATGTGTATTTAAATATATTTTCTACAGCTGTTAAAGAAAAATTGCACGCAAATGAAGCTTAAAATTGAATGGAAAAGACTTTTCAAAGTCAATTTTAGTTGCGCTAAACCTTCTGCCTATGGTCACGCTCTAATCGTTCAATTGACTGCATTCTGAGGCGACCTGCACTTGGATTGCGCCCACTGCATGGCACTAATAATTATGAGGTAATAAGTCTCCGCATTAGGCGGCACGCTAGGGCCGGTATAGCACCGCCGCTGAAAGCTCCGTCGCAACCTTCCTTTTTGTTGCTTGCGTCGTTTATGAGAAAGAAGGAGAGGTTGTAACGGAACACTGCCTTTAAATGCACAGTCCTAGCAAAGAATGTGGCCTTCGAGGAAGAAATTTCAAGAAGGAGACCTGTGTAAGATCGTAATCCTGAATAATAGGTACTATTTTTACGTCATGCTTTGATGGTCTTACATGTTCGAGTACAATGTTTTTTTTTCAATTACTACGCAAACATATTTGAACTAATGCATGGGTATCGTTTAGTGGAATGATACAGTATTAATTACAATAGGCTTTAAGCTGCTGGTAAAGGGTCTTAATATAAAGTATCAATTTAACAAAATATGTCTGTTTTGATTGAAGTATGAAGTGGGGTGACAGTTTTTTTTTAATTTAAAACCGAGTACATTACTTCGGGTGCATTACTTTTAATTCAATTAAAAATTTTACCCTGTTTTTCAGTTTGATAAATGTCATGATATAATATTGTTGTTTTTTGTATATTACTTACTAGTTGTTTTACTGTCTGCTAAAATACATTATAGGTAGGTACTTTATTAGGTAGATATGAATTTTAAAAGTTTTGATCAGTTCCAAATTTGAAAAGTTCACACTCGTACAGTCTTACGTACTCACAAAGGAAATTATTTATAGTTAATGATGATAATTACCACATTTTTGAGATGTGTAAGCGAATATCAATACTGTTGATGGTTTCCGTGGTCGAGTGGGTAAGACACTCAACTATGAATCCAGAGGTCCCTGGCTCAAATTTCGGCGTGCGCAAATAAATTTAAATCAATTAATATTTGTTATTTCACAAATAATTAATAAAATATTGACACATTCAAGAGTGATAGATACTCTTCAGAAAGACCACTATTCAGAATTGAGACGTTCCTTGATATGGCTTTAGCCGTGTTTGGTAACCAGATCTGAATAGCCAGGTACTTTTCAACCTTTCTCTTCCCCATCTTTTTCTCCTCCCCACTACTTTCAACCACACAACATTCTCCAATTGGACGTAGTTATGCAGAAAGCATCCAACCCCAAAAAGATGAAACTGATAAAAAGAAAAAAACGTTTCAAAATATGACGATACAAAAGCTCTTTTCGGCATTTTTTAAGTGAAGATCAGTGTTTTATTTTTTATAATAATAATTATAAATATCTAATTTATAATCTTTCAATGTATTTATTAAAAAAATAATTGTATTTCCTATATTATCCTACATTTTGATGTTTTAAACTTCAATTTAAGTCAAATATCTGCAATGTGGGTTAGTAAAAAAATGAATTACCAAAAAGCTATTGATAGAACTCTTATATTTATTTGTAGGAAAACATGTGAAACTCGATTTTGGCAAATTGTGGGTTGGACTTTCTGCATAACTACGTCCGCGGGATGCTATAGACCCACTAGCTCCAAGCGGTTGGGAGCAGTTACGACTCTTGTGCGGTATTGACTCTATAAAAAGTATTGATCGATAATGTCTGAAATCAGTTAGATATGGCACCCTTTATATTGCATAATGTTGTGCAGAAAATGGAAGAAAGGGAGAGGAAGGAGAGGGGATGAAGGATATTTGGGAAATTCTGGATATTCAACATTTCAAATGGTAACTACATTATGTAAGCAAGAACAACTTCATAGAATGAAATAAATCAACATACGGTAGGAGTTTCAATGTGTGTTCATCTATGCACAGATTGTGTATCGTTATAAAAATACGCAGTGTTTAATTATTGAAATTAATAATTAATTGTTTTCAGGCAACCGGCATGACCCCTCTGATGTACGGCGTGAAAGACAACAAGACCTCCTTGCTCGACCGAATGATTGACCTGGGGGCTGATGTGGGAGCTAGGAATAATGTAAGTATACCTTTCTTCACACAATCTTTAATAATTAAGAGAAGGAGAAAATAAAACTAAGTTTTACTAATCCTCGGTATACCCGGATAAAGCAACCCGACCTAAGAGCCCGGAGCATTACTGTGTGGTCAGTGGCGTCCCAGGAAGATTTGGCCCGAAGCAATTGGCCACTGGCCGCATCGTAACACTTACTAGGCTAAGAATTGGGTTTTTGTATCCCAACATTCCCAACACGTCAAAGTTCAGATTCGAAGGAAATGTTTTTCCTCAATCTGCCCAGGTTCGCTAGAGTTTCAACGTCTTTTTCTTTTTTTAATAAATATCATATCTTCGCCGGAAAGTAAAAAGGGCTGAAGCGCCATTTTGGGAAGCTTACACCAGAGCACTTTAAAGTTTTTTGTTTTACAGTCAAATTAATAAGTCTTCAGTACCTGGTTGGATTTTTGAAAAAAAGGTAACTCAGGTAATTTAATGCTCTCACTGAGTTACCTGAGGCGACAAAAAGTTTTAAAAAGTTCCAAATCTGTGTCGCTTGAGTTAAACCTTCTCATAAATGGTAAATATATTTTAAATGGCTGAAGGGTCACAAAAGTCTTCGAAATCAAACGAAGGTCAGAGGATTCGATGCAGATAAAAAAATTTATCAAAACTGCATATTTAATTCATTTTTTACCAAAGTGTCTTTTAAGGCCTTTTGCCTTTCTACCGACGATATGTTCAAACTAGTATGGCGTGTATTTTTTTGTATAGTTGAACAGATATTGTATGGTAATCTATATCTTGTGATGGAAATGACGTTGTAAACCAAAAATAGTCGAATTGACCTACAAATTTCAGGAATCAGTAGTAATTTCAGGAAACCGCACCTCACTGAGCGTAAATTCTTAGTTTAACAAGTCAATGAAGTTTCTTTATAATAAAATATCGTTTTAATATTTAATTATTTTAACATGATTCCTGCTCTGGAGACTCTTTTTCGTACACAAAATGTAATTTTTAAAGTTTGTGTTAAATAAAAGGCAAAAGAATTTTTAAAAATATTACGACCCGCTCCTGTGACCTGGCATAACACCAAATTGGCGACAATATATGGAAATGAAGATATATTCAAACGATGGCAGAACGAACCAAAGCTATAATTGTGCGTGTCACATACCTATACCTGTTTGGAGTAAATATAGACCAATTGAGTCCGGCATTAAACATTAAAACGTATTTTCGTTTTGTCGGTCGAGGGCCGAATATTTCGCCTGCGGCAATCACGTCAGATAGGGTCGCAGCACTCGGGTTGAGTCAGTTAATGGGACAAGAGGGATTTTTCAGTTTTTTTAAAATGTTTTTTACGAATTTTAAAAGTCATATGTATCCACAACAGCACCTTAAAAAAAGTTTGACTAAAATACACATTAGATATGTGGGTATTTAAAAAATATTTAAAAATATTTTTAAAATATATATTTTCTCACTTATAAAAGAGTTGTTTTCAATTAATCTTCAATCGACCTCCAAATGTTCTTCTTCTGTGGTCAAATGCAAATATAAAAAATACATAAAAAAAATATATTGTAATAGAGCATTTATTGATCTATACAACGAATTAAAAAAAAACAAAAAAAAAAAATTGACTAATCAATGATTTTTTTATAAACACGTTACTCGATGAACTTTGAGTAGGTTTTTGTGGGCTAAAAACGGTATATAAATAAAAATATATTTTTAAATATTACAGTATTTTAACTATATAAATTGAAGAAAAAAGTTATTTAATTGGTAATATGCGGTTTTTATAAACACCAAAAGCACAGAAAACGATTGCGTGAAAGAATTGAATTCATAATGCGAAAAGTATTTGCAAGGATCGGTCGTGTAGCGGTCGGCCGGTCCCGTAAAGTTTAAATAGAATATTATGTACCCTGGATAGAACAAATTCAGACCGTTGATTTTATTCTTATAATTTGAAGGAAATGTGTCAAAAATAATAATTAGAATACGTGCGAGGCGCAGTAAGACGCAAACGAACATATGATTGTAATTTCTTACATTTTCACTTCTTAGCGCGAGTTTCTTTACAGATAATATAATTATTTTGAAGGAAATATCTAGCAAGGATCAGAACAGGTTTATTGCAAACACACTGATGGAGGTTATAATCGTCCCTTCTTACATACGAGACGAAACCGAACAGACGCGCATGTGCACGTGTACTGTCGCAAGGTTCTTACCTTGGGAAAAAATCACAGTATCTGGGGAAAAATCTAATTATCCCTGTATGCATATTATATTTTCGGTAATATTCTTTTATACATTTTATGTGTCTAATCTGTACTTCATATAAAGAAGTAGCCGATTTTAATAGAACTTTGTTAACTTTATTGATATATATATATATAAACATATATAATATTTAAATAATATATATATTTTCGACAAAATAAGGAATATCAAGAGAAATCCCCCCAAATTACAGGGAAAAATTAAAATCTAGTAAATCACGAAGTCGGTCAAAATTTGTTAGGGAATGTTCGTTTGCAAGTTCGGGTCTACAAGTGGATACGTGGAACCAATCCATTTTAATTAACAAGCTACAATAAACTTTTGGCGAAATTGTTTGCAAATTGCGAGTCCTTGCACCGTGTTTCACGCTCATACTGTGGAACTTTGGAGAGATGTTCACGATAATCTAAAAATACTTTTAAGCCCAACAGAGCAATACCTTTTTTCTTGAGACTTGTGTTTTATGGACAGTTTGTTAAAAGTAATTTTTGGTTGGTATTAAAATACTTTATTACTGGAGGTCAGTTAAATTTAATGTTGGTTTTTAAATTTCATAATTGTTTTTTTTTTTTTTAACCTAACGTTACCTGTTCAAACCTGAACATGTTTATACTTGGCGTTTATTATTTACACCGACCAACGGTATTTGCGCTGGCCGTTAATATAATAATTCTGAAAAATTCGTTGGCTAAATACTCACCATTAATCATTTTTTTATATAAGTACTGACTAAGTAATTAATCGCTTTTTTTATTTGTCGATAAAATTATGTTTGAGCCCAGATTTTGTTTTTAATCATTAAGGTTATTATAAAAATAATATTAAAAATCTGTAGTTGTAAAGATACACTTCAAGAACTATGTCCGCAATTAAAAAAGTCGTATTTGTACGATCTATTTTCAAACTAACAATACATAAAATATATTGGTTTTACAGATATAAATTTATGGAAAAAAAGATTTACAAATAAATTATTTTTATTGATTGCGTATTCGTGTGATGTACCTAAGAAACAATAGGTGGCAAAGTTTGGGACCTTCACCCTTCTCAGACCTTCACCCTTCGCGAGGCGAGTGAAAATATTTACGAGATCTGTCAATAAAGTAACCCGACTGTGTTTATGTTTGACACAACACTGTAATATCACACAGTGATATATTTCAGGCGTACATGTAGGTTTTTTTTGCGAATAACAATATTGAGGATATTTGACTATGTGTTTTGGGTACCGAGGTTTATAATTGTTTGTAACTTTTAGGACACACAATTGACAAGGATTGACTGTCACATGGTATTTAAATAAACCATTAAAATTTCCACATTTTATCTCGATATTTTAAAACTGAAAGGCTCTCCGCAATTATCCTTTCTTCAAAACGACCCTTCACACAGCATCTTTAAAAACTCAGAGCAATAATATACAGGAGGGAGCGCTTCTGTACTATCTGCAGTCGGTATTAATGATTTTCGCCCGACTTGGCTAGACCTGTACGTGGCTAGGACTAGGGCTAGGGTATTTATACATCCATTCGTAGCACATGTCGACATAATGTTTTTGTTTATTACCACTTTTACACAGTATTTTTATAAACAAAAATATAGCATATAACCTCAAAAACCGTTGAGTTATGTCCAGCTTAGTCGCATATCAAAACTTTTGTGACGCGGAAGACGGAGAACATCCTTACAATACATAAAAGCGGTGTGATATTTTGCGGTTTTTTTGTTGTCTCTTTCTCACTCATAGTGTATGACGTAAAAACCCGGAGAAAGCGATTTATCCCAAATTTGTAGAAGTTGGGTTAAATTAGCTCTCTCTCCATATATTGTTCCTCCAAGTTTAAAGATGACATATGAAAATATATTTCTCAATGCCTCCTTGTTAGTTTATTATTTGTTTAAATTCTATTATCATTTTTATTAAATAATATTCTTTAGTTTTTATCATATTAATAATATAATTAAATTTTTTATCATATTTGTAATATAATTAAATTTTTATCATATTATTAATTTTTTTATTTTTAATAATATAATAAATTCTATTATCATTGTTTGTTAAATAATATAATTATTTGGGAGAAGGCTTGACTCAAGCGACACAAGTTTGGGACTCTTTTTTAGCTTTTTGTCGCTTCAGGTAACTCAGCGAGAGCATTGAGTTACCTGAGTCAACTTTTTTTTTCAAAATCCAACCAGGTACTGAATTTTATTGTAAAAAAAAAACTTTAACGTGCTCTAGTGTAAATTTCCAAAAATGGCGATTCAGACCTTTAGCATTCCCGGCGACGATATAACTGAGAACTCCGATATTTCGAGTTTTTCGTTGCTTCTCCAAAGATTGTCACCGGAACCTGTAATTGTAACGGAAGTGTGGTCAGCCGGTGGCTTTTCAGTCGGTCGTGATACATACAGAAAGGTTGTCGAGGAGTGTGTGGCCACCCACATGGCGGCAAGACCGAAGATCTTGGTAGATTGGCCAACAAGGATTTGTTTTGCCAGCCTTGCAATTATTGCTTTATTCGAGGCACTATTGCGTACGGAGGGTTGGGGAAATTGAGGCCAGCCGCTGAAAAGCCCCCGTAACTTTATCGATTAACCATTCTCTTAAAGTCTTGCTATCAGACATAAACAAATAACAACTACGACAAAATAAAACTCTTGGACAAACACTGCGGTTTTAGCTCAAATTAAGATAATGGCAAATTTCACATCTCTCAGGAAAACAATATCAATGGTTTGTTTGGTGTGGTGAAACATTCTTGCATAATAATGTTCTATTTACCTCTTTGCTCGAGATGAATCGAAAGGTCGCAGGCTCGAACCCCGACGTGCGCAAATAAATTGTATGAATTAATTGGTGTTATTTCACATTTAGTTCATATAGAATAATATTTTGTGTATTAGCACGTTCCAGAGTGGTAGATAATTTCAGTATCACCCTGGAGAAAGTGCACCATTTAGAATCGAAACGTTTTTTGAGTTGGGGGTTATTTCAAGGTTTTCTTTCTGAGAAGAAATTTTGAATTTGAAAAAACAATTTTGTTACTAAGGAAAAGGATAAATGTTTGAAATTTATATATTTAGTATACGAGTCAAAAAGTTACAAATACGCAAAAAAAAAATTATTTAATAAGGATTCGCCAAAAGTTCATTTTAATATTATTTTACTAAGAATGCAAATAAGGCTATAAAATGAACACTTACCATGAAATAACAGTAAAATATCTAGCGAACACATTGGGAACATAGGGGGGTAGTTGTACACCCCCACATACCACTTCCCCCTCAGCGGGGTGGAAATGCTAATTTCTTTCACTGATTTACTGTTTAAGGGCTGTTTTGACGTGAGGTGTATTAAAGAAACAGTATACAATTATTAATTCAGGGATCGTTTTAATTTTGTAAGACATACATTTAAATGCTGAACAAAATCTAAATAGGTTTTAAATTTGAAAGTTTTAGAATTGGCACGAATTTAGTAAACATTTTTTATTGAACATTTTTATTGCAAAATAAATGTTGTAATTAGTCATTTTCCACTGCGTTTCCACACATCAAAAGGCTTATCCAATTACGAATATGGGGAAAAAATAATATCTCTACACATACGAGTCGATACCTACGGCCGGTGTTCCAAATATTTCGCTAGCCGATGCAAACTTTACTTAGTGAAGCCTAAGTGAATTTTCCCTTATCGCCCGTTGCGTTAACCGTTCTTAGCAATCCATAGACAAAAAATTACATCTAGAGTAATGCTTTTTAATGCAAAATAACATAAACCCATCATTAATTAAATAATATCGATGCCATTATGAATATACATATTGAATTTTATGAACATGCATTGAATATTTTTTAAACAAACATGTCTTAATAAATTATTTGGAAACGGATATTACTGTTGGTATTCTCACGTTGTATTTCTGTATATACGAGTATACCGATGTCGATGTATATTTCAACTGCCGAACCGTTATTAACAACGTATTTAAACCCAATCTCAAATATTATTTATTATATCTGGTATTCATATTTAGAATTACGATTTTTCACTATTTTTTGGACTCAATTGACATTTTAACAAACTTCTCTTTTGGTTAGCAGACTTTAACCCTGCTGTTTGAATTCCCTTACTTCAGTATTCGACTTGGCGTAAGTCGAGTTGGGGTTGTGTTGAAAAGGGCGTAATTGTGCGTTTCAGCATGGTTTAGACAAAATTTCGGCTCGACAGCTGCTATGTTTGATTGGAAACAACGGCCGTTAATTATCTGAACCTGAATTAACCATTTAACGAGAATTTGTTTTTCATCCCTTGTATTTTATTTTATTTAGATTGCCCACACAAACAAAATAATAACTAATAAAATGAAATAATAATTTGTATTATTACCACAGATTTTATTTTTATTTTTATGACCAATCGGTTTAGCTTAGACTAATCATCGGGGTACAAAATTTAAAAAAAAAACAAATTGTGTGGTTATATATACTCATACAGAGGGAGAACACATTTTTTTAAAAGAACAGTAAGAAAACAAAAGAAAAGAAAGAGGGAGAACACAATTTTTTTTTAAAGAGTACAGTAAGAAAACAAAAGAATCACATTTAAATTATAGCAAAGTAACAGAGAGGAAGAGACTGATAATATGAAATGAAAGAGGCAAAACGTCAACTGAGAACGTGATAAAAGAATAATGAGAAATTTTATGAGTTAACGGGAAATATACCTGATATTGGAACTCCTAAAAAAAATCTGTGGTCTTATGCAAAGTTATTATTTCATTTTCATTAAATATGTCAAACCACAAAGCCTTCCACGAAAATATAAAATGACTGTTTCAGTTTCCGCAAGATTTTTTATTTAATTTCGTGCATTTTTTAAGCAATAAAAACACTTTCAATGTGCATTAAATAAGATGAAGATAGTGTTAGTGAGTTGTCAATATGCGAATATTTCAAACGGAAATTCCTATGGGCAATATTTGCAGGTATTAACATGAAACTGTGTATTTGAAGATTAATAGAAAAGTATATCGTAAAAATTTTTAATCGATTTTTTTCCTCGTTTTTACCATTAATTGAGCAAAATATTTGAGGTGATGATGAATATTTTAAATAATGAACACATCTTGTTTCGCAATGGCCTCAAGCCATAAATCCAACAGACGTTGGAAACGAACCTAAAAAAACGCCAATTATTGACCCCATTCCGAACTGAAACACTTGACTTATATTCAAACAATCTGATAAAATCATTTCTTCCACTGCGATTAAGGATTATTTGCGAAAACCATTTCTCGACAAGTAGAGCAGCTCGGCTAATTAGTCGCCATGGTTCACTCCCATAGCTTCGCCTTCAGTCCTACAATAAATCTGCTCACGTTAAGCTGCTTATTATTAAGGGTTGCCCGAGTTGAAAAAATAAAAAAGCATGCAGCGGAGTGGAGCAATGCAGTCATTGACGCAATAGGCAACATGCAATCTTTTTAATAGCAAAAAAAGATAAGATTTTTTAAAAGTAGGTATTAAAAACATGGTGTTACTTTTCAGAGCAGACTGATACATTATTTGATCGGATTCTGAAAAACGAAAGCAAATGAAAACTCCGCAGCAAGAACCTGTTGACTATCATTTTTGTCAGAAATAGGTGAGTATTCTCACTCAACTAATTCTGGTACGCTCTATCCAACGAACACTTTTAGATCATGAAAATGGCACGAACTTGGAAAATCAAAGAGTTGTGAACTGCAAATTTTATTATCACTGAAATATTTTTTAATTGCAAGAACATATTGTTATCTACAATAATAAATTGTATTTTTTTTTTTTACCTGACAATATTTGAAAAAATTTTATCACTTTGATTTACGAGAACTATTAAAATGGGCATCCACTTACTTTACGTTTATTTAAAACTATATCCCTAAATTTTAAACTATAATTTAAATAACCGACAGCCAAGTGTGTTTTTATTTATGCTTAAAAATAACTTACGAAAGGGTTGACTCTCAAACAGAGCTGCCTTACTCCTCTCACTTTTTTACATTTGTGGTTAGTATCACGTTTGAAAAACGCTACCAAATTATTCAAATTTACTTTAGAAATCGGTCATTGATTCTCGCAACTTATAGACGACTTGATGATCTGAAACCATCCGTAGAACTGTGGATAGGTTTCGTACTGCACACTCTCTGATCTAAATGGTAGAATGACATCAACGCGTCAAAGTAATATGCGTACTGAAGATAATATTGCTGCTGTAAACGAAGCTGAGAAAAATATCCAAATCGATCTGTCGCCGGTTGCAGTAATTGGGGCTCTGTCCGTCAAACACATCGTCAGAAAGGGCTAATAAACAAAATTGCGACACATGGCGTGAGACCAGTTCAGAAGAGACCCTGCAGACTGCGTCAAATCCAAAGTATGCGTCGTTCGGTGCAATTTGTCAGAGATCGCTTTACGGTCAGCGGAGATAGTAATTAGACCATTATAATTGATGAAATTGATCCGGACGGGATGACCGAACCATGCGGTGACCGTAAACAGCGACTTATTGAAATGGAAATTTGGCGACAAGTTGATTTCAAGAAATTGACCTGTCAATTAGCTTCCGAGGTCGTGCGATTTGACATTTCCCGATTATTTCCAAGGGTACGTGAAGTCAATAGCTTATACTGATAAACCAGCAATAATTGACGCCTTGGAAGCCAACATTATTCGTGACATACGGCCAGCGGTGCTCGAAAAAGTGCCCCAAAAATGGACTCTAAAATGCGCTTCATCAAGAAAGGTCGCCGTGGCAACATGACTTTTTTTGTTCGAATTTTTAATGCCTTTCTAAAGTTTTATTGTTTTTAAAAAAAGTGTTACTTTTTATAAGTTCAAGTTCTATCGGGCTTTAAAAATATTATATTTTGTTTTACATATAAATATAGTGATCGGCCATCTAACTGGATTTTTTAATCATATCGGTTGTTGGATTAAAATTTTTATTTTTTTTAAGTCTTAAAAGTTGTTAGACGCTTTGAAAGTAGTTGAACGTCTCGCCAACATTTTAAAAAACTTGTTATATGAATACATTTTTCCGAAAAACCTCATTCAATACGGTTCTAAAAAAATCTTATTGCCAAGAAAAGGTGCCAATGAATGGATGATGTAACCCTAAGAAATGAATACAATAAAACACCTCATAAATAAACGCCTACCGAAGTGCTTTCGACGCCTTTGGCCATGTTGTTTCATCCTATAGCCAAAGCTTAACCGAATTTACTTCGTTTAATTTAAAACTGTTTTTCATTGTTTAAGATATACTTTGGTATTTGATGAAAATGTTTAATTTTGTTTCACAGGATAACTACAATGTACTCCACATATCTGCCATGTATTCGAGGGAAGATGTGGTCAAACTGTTACTAACCAAAAAGGGGGTGGACCCGTTTAGCCCAGGAGGGGTGAGTACCTTATTCAAATAAGTATTTAGTTTTGTATGGGCCTGGAACCTTGTTACATAATAAGAATTAAGTTAAGAAAACTGGTTTTATTAACTTAATTCTTAATTAAGTCGGTATTGAGGAAAAAAAAAACAGGAATTTTCTATATTAGCAATTTCTAAAGATGGTGTCTAAATGGCCCTAACCCATTTAAATGGATGTTGCAGATATAAAAATGTAAGCGCTAGATTTTAAACCCGCGACTCTGGGTTCATCTTACGCTCTGCCTCGACTTCAAAAGCCACGATTTCAAATTCAATCGTAATATCCTTGAGTTTCCCCTTAAATTAAATAAATGTTAAATCTATCCACACACTAAACGGTTCCTTAACGATTTTTCAATAGAAATTTTAAGGTTTATCAGCCACGGGAGATATCGTTCAAACTTGCATCCATTGTGCGAAATAGGCCCCTATTGCTTTCATAGGATTTTGACTTTATTTGGATTCAATTATTGATAGGACAACTCATCAGAACTTTGAACACATTTTCAGTCAGCTCAACTTTTAAAGACCTAAACGCATGTAGATGAAAGTTACATGTTAATACTATTGAGTAGTTCTCAAAGATATACAAACTTTCAGGTTCAGGAGCGAAAAATCATATTCTAGAAAAAAAAATACAATTCTTAGAACGAAAAAGTTGTTTTTAAAACTGGGCTTATGTGTACCTACTTTTATTGCGATCAATTTGGCAGCTTAGTTAGTGTAGTTCCTTCCTCACAGGTACAAGTAAAATCTGGATTTTTGTTTTGTATAGACTGTAGAGCGTACAACTCCCGAACCTGGAAGATTGCAATCTCTGTCGGTGCCAACGTTCAAGTTGAGTAAAAGGTTTAACAACTCCGTTAAACTTTATTTAAAAAAAACACCCTCATCCCCCCACGGGTTGAGGAACTCTGTAGAAAAGTTTATCATGGCACTGACACCACGTGGTACGGGGGTATTCCATCTCATTTGCGTACCCCTCTCCTATCTTCTCCGTCCACCACCTAGAACTGTTTTTTTTAGTTTTATTTATTTTATATTAGTTACTTTGTACATTCAAGCTTACAAATAGCTAATTATTTCATTTTCTTTTTGACTTTATAACATTTTAACTAACATGTAACCGGGTCGCAATATCGTGAAATGCGCTAGAAATCATATTTTCCACAATAAATGTCGAGTTGTGTTTTTTTTTTTTACGTGAATACCGCACAAGAGTCTCAACTGCTCCCAACCGTCTAGAGCCAGTGAGACTATGGCATTCCCAAATAGGATATGTTGTGAGGCTGAAGGTAGTGGGGAGGGGAAGGAGATTGGGAAGGGGAAGGTTGGGAAGTACCTGGCTATTCAGATCTGGTCACCAAACACGGCTAAAGCCATTTCAAGCAACGTTTCGATTCTGAATGGTGGTCTTTCACCAGGGCGATACTTAGAGTATCTACCACTCCGGAACGTGCCGCAAATATACTTTTTTATTATTTTTACATGAATTAAATGTGTTATGACACATATTAATTAAATAAAAGTAATTGGCGCACGCCGGGATTGAACCCGCGACCTTTGGATTCGTAGTCGAGCGTCTCACCACTCGACCATGGAGGCCGTCAAAAAGGTGTTTTACGTTGTCTTTTATAGAAATGTCACTCAGTTATTTGGCTCTAGCGATTACCAAACTGGGCTCATGCCACTATCGTATTCAAGTTTACATTTTCCATCTATCAACACAAAGCATACATTAATGACGTTTGTTTTGCTTATCATTGATATATAATGACAATAAGTAGGTATATTATATTGGTAAATCGCAGTAAATAATTTAATCTTAAAACATTGTAAAACAATTGTCAAAAAAATATAAACATAATCGTCAGAAAGTCGAACATCTTATTAATCGAGATTTACATGATCGAGAATATCCAAATTTTCGAGAAATGTACTGAGAAAGAGACTGAAAATTTGTTCGAAACGTTGACTCGTGAAGGAGGAAGAAGCACAACATGGCTCCGGGCTCACCACTCAAACATCAAACAAATAATTATATTAGTTCAATTTTTCAATTACGATGAGATCATTTTTTTTAATTAAAATTAATTAGTTATTATTAAATTTAAACACCCCTAATTTATTATTAATAAAATTATTTTAATAATAATAAATTAGGGGTGTTTTGTCTTTTTTTAGGCCACCAGACTAGGCACATGCCCGTGTTGTGACAGTCAGAATTATCGTTCCATGTTACTGATATGTTGATAAAAAGCATTCTAGGATGTGAAGAACGAACATTTTGACAGATACGATAAATATAATGCTTAGTAATTCAAAATTGTTTGTTTCAATTTTTTCTTTTAAAAAATTAAAGCAATAATGAATGTGTTCTAGAGCCGACAGCAAACTGCAGTTCACCTGGTGGCCAGCAGGCAGACGGGTACGGCGACCAGCATCCTCAGAGCCCTTCTCAATGCAGCGGGGAAGGATATCAGAATCAAAGCTGATGGAGTAAGTGAACAGTGATTATAAGCATTAATGCTTCTTAAAAAAAAAACCAAACACCAATTATTAATGCTTATAGTATACAAAAATATTTTTTTTAAATAAGCATTAATGCTGTAAAGTTAATTCTAATTTCAATATTAATTCCCGACTTTGTCAAAAGAAATCTTCCGTAATTAAAAAAATGGATATTTATCCAAGACACCATCTAGGTATTCAATGTGCTCGGGTAGAGCTTTTTTATCATAACAAAGATGGCAGCCAAATCAGAGGAAAAAAAAATTTTAAAAACATCAATAATCTTCAATGAAAAGTATGAGATCAATAAAAAATGTCGGTTTCTAATAAGGTCCAATGGCTGAATTTGTTGAAGCGTTATTCCCGGATAGAATAGAGGATCCAAGTTCGAGTCTCGGTTGTGACCAGTGTCTTTTTACTTTCTGGCTTTGTCTGTTTCATATTTGTTTTGTTGATTATTGATATTAACTTAAAATTATATCACAAGCGTCGTTCATACGATGGGTTCTTCGCCACCCGATTTAACATCGAATTGGACAGAAGCGTTCACACAAGATATTAGTAATTCCTACAGGCAGATTATTTTTCCATCTTTGGCTTTAACGAGTGTTAAATAAATAAATATTTAAATGTGTAAATACATGTTGAGAGTGACAACTGAGAAATAATACAACCAAGCCTTGTGGCATCCCGCTTTGAACATATAAGTACCTCCCCCAAATGAATCCAGCTATGTCGATTGTTGGTGACTCACGCCTCTGAATCTGGCAGCTTTTTAGGTCGACAGACCAACTGATTTGTGAACGACCTTCAATCTATTAGCAACTAATTAATTATTTTTTTTATTAAGTTATTAACGTTGAAAACGAAAATAAATATGGATTTGTAGATCTTGGCACTGATATTCTGTTTGAATATCTATTATTTTAAAGTAAGCATCGCACATAAGATCGACACATTTGACGTTGCAGTGAGGGATAATGGATGCAAACAAATTTAATATTGTAAAATATAGTCCATTTAATGAAAATGAAATAACAACTTTGTATAGGACCACAGATTTTACTTTAATTTTTCTGAATGAGCGGTTTCGCTTAGCCTAAGCATCAGCAGGGTAAAAAAAAAAACTGAAATTATTAAAATAAAATCTATGGTCTTATACCAAGTTATTAATTCATTTTCATTGAATATGTCAAACCACAGAGTGATTGCTTTCTACGAAAATATTATAGTCCGTTTGTTCGTTAGTTCCTCTTTGACCACCTTTAAGTCGACCTTTCCTACTTAAACTATCATATCTTCAAAATCCGAAAGAATGCAAGGCTGATGTGAGCGTAATGAATAGGATCAAGAAAGGGACGCTTAGATGTTTTGGGCATGTAGAGCGAATGAACGAAGAAAGGAGTGTGAAAAGAATATATTATGCGAAATGGAATGGAAAAAGAAGTCGAGGACGCCCGAGAAAGACATGGCACGATCAAGTAAATCAAATACTTGAATCGGGTCATCTGAAGAGTCAGAATAACAGAAGAGTATGTATGAGACGGTGTATGAATGTGAATGAAGCAAGGATTGTGTGCCAAGACAGATTTATATGGCAGTCCATCCTCTCTGTCTACCCCTGCGAGGAAACGGCGTGATGGTTAGTTAGTTATCTTCAAAATCCCGATTATGTTAAGCTCTACTTAAAAGCACATGCTAAAAACTAAAATAATCGTAGCAAAAAAACTATCGTCGAAATGAATAATAGACTGTCAACTCCTCCAAAAAGTCCGCTCCCTTGTAAACAAGGTTCAAGTGGAATAACCGACGTTAGATTTACCTCCGTCTCCGCCACAGCGGCGCTACCCTTGACATTCCAAACGTTTTATGATCCATAATGTGTCAACCTTCGTGAATTTGTGCATCTAAATGCTTTCATTGGGTTCCAGGTTACTCGTTACTTCTACAAATATCTAATAACAATATTCATTGGAATTTTTTTTTGTTAGAAATCCAAATGACACCACTGCTTGTCCTCTGTCACAGGTCTCGCAATTAGAGTTGACCCAAACAACACAAACTTAGAATCGTATGTATAAATTTGTTCGAAAGAAAAGGTGAATTTTGAATTTTCGCGGGCTGTGTACATTCGATTATCGAATATTTTTTTGTTATATTGGTATACATATGTTTATCATATGTTAGCATTATCAGCCATTTTGGATTAGTGGTTTGTTTTTGACAATTGGAAAGGTTAGTCACGTTTTTGTGCATTCTTCGATTTTTTACTTTTGAAAGAAAATGGATCAAATAATATGTATTAAATTTTGCGTTAAAAATGGAATAAAGTGCTCCAACGCACTTAAAATGTTGACTGGCATCCGGCGAGTCTACTTTGTCTCAAAAAAGTGTTTATAAGTGGTACAAGCGCTTTACAGAAGGCCAAGAAGATGTTAATGACGATGAGCGTCCTGGAGTTGTGGAAAAACAAATCATAAAGTAAAAAATTGAAGAACACACAAAAACGTGACTAACCTTTCCAGTTGTCAAAAACAAACCACTAATCCAAAATGGCTGATAATGCTAACATATGATAAACATATGTGTACCAATATAACAAAAAAATATTCGATAGCCGAATGTACACAGCCCGCGAAAATTCAAAATTCACCTTTTCTTTTGAACAGGCCTCATATATACCACCGAAAATGATGTTCTTGCCAAACGTCACTGAAAAACAGTATTTTTTCATGTTAACACTTTAGCGAGAAAGCGACAAGCTTATACGTGCTAAAAAATAGAATATTCAGAAAGTTTTATTTTTATTATGTTATAAAATCAATTTATAAAGTCGAATAACACAATTCGAGTCGAAACATGATGTACGTTAGCCATGACAATGTGTGAGTGCTCTGTTTATAAGTTATACATGCATAATAAAACTTTCGTGTCAGAGCGGTGATTTAGTCATATGGAAATAATGAAAGACAGTTTTAAGAATGTTGTGAATGGAATTTAAGAGATAATTTCATAGTTAATCGTCTATGAAGTTAATCATGTTGTGCAATGCGCAATTTTTTTGTGGTTTCATTATTGTCACAAACTATTTAGCGTGGAAAAGTCACAAAAGTTTTCAGTAATTTTAGGTTTTTATGCTCTAAAACTCGAGTGGAAAGAGTGTGGTCGCAATTAGGCATGCGGAATTAAATCATGCCTGTCTCTGCTGTGGATCTTTTCATTGTTTTTCTCCATTTTAACACAATTTCTGTAGAGTACACGCTTATCCGGATAAATGGCAGTACTTAAATCGGGGAATATATTTTGATTATTTTGAATTCGCAATGTTGCCCCGGGTATAAACAAACTGTTTTGTTTGTAAATCTCAAAAGAGAAGATGTCGAAGAAATTTATACAAAAAAAAACGAATTGAATAAAAAATCTTCCCTTTTTGTCTCCGAATTCACCGCTTACTAAACGCTCAAGGGTCAACATCCAAAAATACACACTTTCTTGCTTTCTAGTACAAGCAAAAATACACATTATTTTTTTATTAATTCTATAGGGTAGTTAAAAAAATGTCTCAGGTTTCCCGTAAGTAATCTTTTGAATTCTTTATGAAATGCATACTGGAATTTTAGATACAATGTAAAAAAAATGCCTTTGCAGATTTTAAAATGCACCTTTTAGTGAGATTTAAAAGAATTTTAGAATTTAAATAAAAAATATTTTTGTTTTAAGCCACTTTATTTATACACATATAACAATTCGACCGGTTTCGGTTAAACTTAACCTTCTTCAGGAACGTATATATATAAACCAAAATAGTTTATATATATACGTATATAATATGTTTATATATATACGTTCCTGAAGAAGGTTAAGTTTAACCGAAACCGGTCGAATTGTTATATGTGTATAAATAAAGTGGCTTAAAACAAAAATATTTTTATTTAAACTATAATATCAAGCTTCTAAAAGTGATTGCTTCCTTCGATAAATTAAAGATTAAAGTTCAAAAATTGTAATCGTTTTATTTACTTAATTTAATAATTTTGTTTTATCGGTTTGTAAATGGGATTGTTTTGATTTAAATAAAAAAGTTTATACAAATGTTTCATTTCCAAATAATGGCTAATTTTACTGGGAATAGGACGTCCTGCGTAGCATGTTTAGATTGTTCAACGGTGTAGGTAAATAAATAAATTGCATGCAATACCGAGCAGTGCGCATGGATCCTCATGATTTGGTTTTTCTTTTCGCCATGCGTGTTATCAACATTCAACTTGGTGTTTACGATAAAAAGACAAAGGCTTAGTCATACTTTCGGCGAGATCATATTTCCCATCCATGGATTTTTGCGTAGGTACTCTAAAACGCACAAAAAAATATTGTCATGTCAAAAAATCTAAGCTGAGTTGAATATGATCAGTCGGTGCCTACCCCAATAACTAATACAATCATCGAGTAAGAATTTCCATACAATTATGATGTTAGCTAAATTAATGGTAGTAAATGTTTAGTAAAATTGGCCATGATAAACGTAATTTCATAGGTTTATCTGTAAAATCGCGGAACTAATCCTGAGGCGGAGTACCGATAGTTTGGGGTTCGTGTTAAGGCTGCATTTGGCAAACTCATATCCCGTATTATGGAAATGCAGTTGATCGAACATTCAATATTGTCTTTGTCTACGATGCAATATAATTCAACGCATGACGTGAGCTCCTTTTAGCATTTAGCCTTATGGGTAATTCGCATACAATATTATATTATTATCTTATTTTTTTCCAAATTAAGTTATGAATTTTTTGATATTCTCGAAAATATTTTTTTTTTAAGTTTTAAAGGGAGCACGATTTTAGGTATTAGGATATTTATTGTTGTCATTTCAAAGTTGTATGGCGTTATGTCTTTTATATATTTAAAAATAAGGAGATATTCATTTTCTCAGAGCACATGATTTAAATGACACTGTGAGCAGTGCATAGACCTATACATTCCAGACAGAAGAAGTTGTGCAAATTTCATAATGGTAGTTCACTGTTCAAGAGTTTTTGCTGCTCCAACATACAAATTATTTGATTTATGATTAAAATTAGGTACCTGCATACGATATTTACCGACCTTTCTCAAAAACATAGTTTTTTTTAGCAAACTACAAGTAATAAAAACATATTAATTAAATTGTATGGATAACAGTATGTAGTATTGTCTCAACAAAATGATTAATTTATCATAATTACCATTAACCGCTTTATGAATATTTGTGTTTTTGAAATGTCATACTATTCAGAACTTTAAACTGATTAAATTAAATGATTCTTCGCTTCGCTAAATTAGGAAGTATTTTATGGAATGTAATTTGTCAAATTAGGTTGAACTGTGATTATAGCCATATTATATTATGTTAGATAGGCAAAGTAGTTTGTAGGTTGCGACGACGCCAAAACTCGGCGAATAAAAGCGTCGCGATGCCTCGCTTTCGACGTCTTTCGTGAGACAAAATAGTTAGCAGTTTCAGTACAAGTTTAGTCCACACGCTGTCGAGAGCCTTTTTTGTCACTATCGTTTGATCGGGATATTCTAGAATAAATACAATCCACGAATTATGTTACTCATTGTCATATTTATATTTTAACACAGTGATAGTACTACAACCTAAGCTAGCAAAAAACTTATTGTGGCATAGTGTTTTTCCTAATAATTATTGTGATAATGCGACAATTTCGCTACCTCAAAGTGTCTGATTAAATAAATTTCGGAATTTTCTCAACAATAAATCCACCCACAAAGCAATGTACGTCTAAATATTCTTGTTGTAAAAGCTTGTTAGAATCGTTTCATGCGTTAAATCCTAT
Organism: Drusus annulatus; assembly: GCA_022651775.1. Lineage (NCBI taxonomy): Eukaryota > Metazoa > Arthropoda > Insecta > Trichoptera > Limnephilidae > Drusus > Drusus annulatus. The sequence goes on from JAGWCC010000150.1 coordinate 693,050, forward strand.
TTATTTGGGCCAATACCCTCACTAAATTATGCACCGAGTGTTAACTTTTCAAATTCGGAACTGATTGATTGAAATTACTAAATTTAAAAATGATCTTTTAAAATGCCCTAATGTATTTTAGCAAACATTATTCTATATTTGAAATTGGAATCAATATTTTTTCTTTTCAAGAGTTACTCCCCGAGATTTTTTACGGTTAACAACTAGTTAAAACATAATTTGGTGAATACTGGTCAGATATTATGTAGGTACCTACCTACTCGTTAGGTGTTGGGTAAGCATCTGCTCGTCCAACAATTTTCTGGTTCCTTTTGAAAATTGGAATAGATATTCCTAATATACTCGTATATAAATTTGGTTTGCCGAATGTATTGATATCCCATTAGATCTTTTCGCGCATAAACAAGAATAGACGTTTTAATGATATTTGCATAATTTATATATTTGGTAAAGTTCCTTTGTGTTCTACCTGGTTTTAAGTAATAAACTGTTAGGTTAAATCGCATTTACCTAGATACCATGAGCATATATATTCCCAAACAAACAATACGCTGATCAGTTGCCTTCAATCTTTAGTCATTATTTACTTAGTCCTTAAAATAACAACAAAATACAATGATTACTTTTTTACAGACACCACGACAGAAATCTGTTATAGGGAGAGTTTAATACCTTGAAGCGTTTTTAACGAGTGTCTTTGAATGTTCATAATGTGTTACGGTGGATATTTTAGATTAATAGTTATATCATAAGAACGATATGCTTTCGGTATTTAAAATATATGAACTATCACGGATGAAACGCAACCTATCTAAATCTTGGCACACACTTCTTGTTTCATTGCCATTCATAAGTCGTCTCGCACATAATCGTATGTTATTATTATTCTTAAAATTAACCGATTTATATGACCGTACAATGTCTTTCTGGGGTGTTCCCGATTTCTTCCATTCCCTTGCGGGTCATAAATTCTCATTCTCAGGCTTAGCCAAAATATTAAATGTAACATAGCAAATGCCTATTCTATGTTCGGGTGTCGTTGGTTTCACAACTTTGCCACTTTCTTGTGGTAGTTTGAATAGTTTGAGAATCACCCAAACTTTAGCGAATTTCCATAATGTTTAAGATTTATAGATATGATACGAACTCCCACATAAACTGATATTATGGAAATGGAGCTGGTCTTGGATACCAAATATTTGGACTCCTCCCTTGGAAACAGCACACTCTTGTTAAAGAACTACTTTTGCCACCGAACAGTCTTTGTCTATGAAATTGGCGAAAATTGGGATATTTTGTTCTTTCCCAGTGGCAAAACAGAACGCTTAGGTGTCGCTATTCTAACAGCTTATTATCAGTTGTCAACTATCTGTCGATATTATTTCAATGTCATATGATTTATTTCTTTTTGGTTCTAATATTTCTCCTTTATTAAACAGTGGGGTGTGAAAGCTCGGAAAATCTAAAATGTAATAATAAAACATACTTAGATTTCGTGTCATGTCGCGATTGCTTTAATCATGTGTGATTGTTTTTTTCTTGGGAGTATTTAGTCTCCTTTAAAAACTGCGTGTGAAAGCTTTGTGAAATTGGTTTGAAAAATAATATTGTCAAACTAATACTGTCACCTACCTGCCAAGAATAATTTCGTTATATTAACGTGTTTTTATCTTTCTTTGGAGTACTTTTTATCTCCTTAATTGAGAATGAAGTGCAAAAGCTCCAAATAATAAGTGTGAAAGCTAACACGGTAAAGATAATTCTGTCATCTACCAGATGACGTCACTTTAATCACAGTGTTTTTTCCTTCTTCGGAATATTTTATTACCCTTCATAAAAAATCTAAAAGTCTCTGTAAAATTTGGGTAAACGCCAACAATGTAAAAAATATTTCTGTCAACTACCTGTCGACTTGATTTTTTTCTTGGATGTGATGTTCCTGCTTCAATGTATAATTACCTGCAAAATCTATTTAAATCTAGTGTATAAAATGGTAATTTAAAAATAACACCGTCCGCTAACTTTCGACATTATGTGTATTGTAATTTATTGCTTTTTATTCTTTAATAATTATTAAAGAATGAGGTTTGAAGGCTCTGTTAATTTGGTGTACAAGCCAACAAAGTAGAAATAATACTGTCAACTACCTATCGACAATATATACTTCAAAAAAAAAATTCTGTCTTGAAAAAGTTTTTTTTCTCCTTTGTTGAACAATGAAAGGCGAAAACTCTGTGAAATTGGTGTAAAAGCTAACAATGTAAATATAATTATGAAAATTTGAATAAAATTGTCTCAATGAGTGATTTTTGATCAAATCTTGAGAACAATTTTGACCAATAAATGTGTGTAAGTAAGTTCGCAATGTCGAATAACGCCGGGAGTATTCAATCCGGGTCGGTGTCTCCTGACGAAGCCGACCAACTCAACCAACTGCGGGCATCCTTGCCAAAGTCCTTTTTGGAGCAGTACGAAAAGGAGCCTCACTCGCTATCCGACTTGATGAAGAGCGACGCCATCTGGAAGAACAATGAAATCTGTTATTTGGAGTTGAACAAGAGGAAGGCGCGTATGAAAGAACAGCACCAGGAAGTGACCACGTGGAGAAAGCTAATGGACGATGTATTGGGTTCTTCTTCACAGAGAGGAAAGATCCCGCTGCTGCTGGCTGTTGAGGCGGGGAACCAGTCCATGTGCAGAGAACTGCTCTCGGCGCAGACTTCGGAACAACTTAAGGTTGGTCACAAACCCTTTTCAGTCTCTTTCATTACTATTTCACGACGGTAGCGGATGTTATATATCAAAGGCGCCAATGCCATTCAAGAAGGCTCCCAAATCACTGATCAAAGGGAAGTCAAACAAGACGTAAAACACAAACACAATGCTTACATTTTTAACTTTGAAATGGTTCAATACACCACGGTGCAGTTTAACAGAGACACAACACACGATATGAAGTGTCCCGTAAGACAAGCCCTTGCATAGTAAATTTGTCCTAGACATCAGCAACTTTTATTAGCTAGTTAGTTTCCTTTAACTTTGAATATTAAAAATTCGTACTCATTTTCTCCTTTGGTTTCCCCAAGGGTTGTAATTTAGACTTGATCCTACCGATGATATTTTATTCCATGTTATTTTTAATTGATTTTATATTTCTTCTCTCATGTTTCTAGTGAAGTATATATTCCTACAGTACTCTTCTTCGCGCGTCTTTTGATATCAAGCTTTGGTTATAGGGCTCCCTCATTTTTTTCAGTTTGACCGTTCTTTCGCGGTGTCATTTTCTGGCGGTTCTCTTCGGTCTTCTGGCCCATACGTGTATTATTAAAATCGAAATGTGTTTGCAGTCGACCACCACCAACGGCGACTGCGCGCTGCACCTGGCCGCGCGCAGACGTGACGTGGACATGGTGCGCATCCTCGTGGACTACGGCAGCTCGGTGGACGCGCAGAACGGCGAGGGCATGACGCCGCTGCACATCGCCTCGGCGGAGGGGGACGAGATCCTCGTCAAGTACTTCTACGGCGTGCGGGCGTCGGCGGCCATCACCGACCACCAAGGTACACTCCAATCGGAAGTAAAGTGTATAGTGTGTAAATTTTCGATATTTTCTGAACGTCCATTGAAATCGTATAACAATTTGATGGTGGTGGGAATGACTAACTCGTGCCCGGGGTAGGTGGAATTACGGTTTCCCCTATTTTAGAAATGTGCAGCTGAAGGAAGTTGGAAGGTGAAGGAAGTTGGGAGGTGAAGGAATTGGGGAAGAGACCGGTTAAGAAGTATCTGACTTTACAAATCTGTAAACTGAACATGACTAAAGCCATTTCAAGGAAACGTTTCGACTGGGAATATCTTCTACCTTGGAACCTGGAAAGAGGTGCAAATATACGAAATACGATAATATCCCTCTCTCTCCTAGAGTTGTAAATGTGCGGTAGTAAAACTAGTAGTAAGTTATAGAAATCAGTTGTTATTTTATTTTCAGATCGAACCCCAATGCACTTAGCTGCGGAAAACGGCCACGCGGGGATCATCGAGCTTCTAGCTGATAAGTTTAAAGCCAGCATCTTCGAGAGGACCAAAGATGGCAGCACTCTCATGCACATAGCTTCTCTCAATGGACACGCGGACTGCGCTATGATGCTTTTCAAGAAAGGAGTCTACCTGCACATGCCAAACAAGGTTAGATCATGTACACTTTTAGATTTATTTTCAAAGAACACCATATTAAAGAAGAAGCCTTGCTGAAAAACTCTATGAGAAATTAAAAGAAACAGGTACCTCGTCAACGTCATCGGCCATCGGAAGGTTGATAGAACCCAAACGCAATCCAAATACTAAGTTTGGAGATCGCGCTTTCGGAGTTTCGGGGCCGAAAGCTTGGAATAAACTCCCTCCGGAACTAAGATGTATAACGAGCCAACAGAATTTCGGTCCAAACTGAAAACTTACCTTTTCAGACTCTCATATCCTTAAATTTATTAAAAGAATCTCAACATAATCTGTCTCTCGACGAATCACCTTTAGATATTAAGTTTTAACCAAATCCTGTATAGTACAACAAATTCAGAAAGTCAATTTTTTTTATTTCGCTCCCATGCCAATCGGAAAATTTTTTTTTTTAAATAAAACAACTTAAATAATAAATAAAAATTTTAAAAAAAATTTTTAAAAAATTTAAAAAATAAAAATAAAAATAAAAATAAAAATAAAAATAAAAATAAAAATAAAAATAAAAATAAAAATAAAAATAAAAATAAAAATAAAAAATAAAAAAAAAATAAAAAATAAAAAATAAAAATAAAAATAAAAATAAAAAATAAAAAATAAAAATAAAAATAAAAATAAAAATAAAAATAAAAATAAAAATAAAAATAAAAATAAAAATAAAAATAAAAATAAAAATAAAAATAAAAATAAAAATAAAAATAAAAAATAAAAATAAAAATAAAAATAAAAAATAAAAATAAAAATAAAAATAAAAATAAAAATAAAAATAAAAATAAAAATAAAAATAAAAATAAAAAATCACACCCATAATTTTAAGTTAATAAGTGTGTAGGAAATTAGGAAACTAGGAATTAATATGTAATAGTAGAAAATAAGATCTGTACAGCGCCCTTGAGGTGATTTTTCATAAAAACGGCGTTATACAAATCGTCCAAATATTATTATTATTACCTAGGAGAATAAGACCACTTGTATCTGAAAAAGGTAGCGATAATCTTTAAAATGTATGTTAGACCAACAAAAAGAAGAATATTTTTCACTAGGTTTGTTTTGATTAAATGTTTTTTTTATTCCAGGGAGGCGCTAGAAGTATTCATACTGCAGCTAGGTACGGCCACGTGGGTATTATCAACACTTTACTTCAGAAAGGAGAGAAAGTTGATGTAACAACGAATGTAAGTTAAATATTAAATTTTTCTGTTTTTTTTTCATTAGATACAACAATTTTTTTAAAGTTATTGCTCTTTTTACTTCAAAATCTTTATTGGATTAGTTATTTATTATATACACACAGCCTAGAATCAAAATAAATTTCAGCGGTAGGACATGAATTCGACTATGTTTTATGAAATACCTAGTAAAACTTAGTTAGGTCGCTTATATGTACGTATATCATAGGTTTACCCCTGATATCTCCATTGCAATCTCTCCTTCTCAACAGATTTGCAAATACAACTTAAAAACGACAAATGTAACAGGAAAATAGGTTAGAACGGAACTCTCAGCGGCAGGAATTCACAATGTTTTTTTCCAGGATAACCACACGGCGCTCCACATAGCCACGGAGTCGTGCAAGCCCGCCGTGGTGGAGACCCTTCTTGGCTTCGGCGCCGACGTGCACATCCGCGGCGGCAAGCAGCGCGAGACGCCCCTCCACCTGGCGGCGCGCGTGCCCGGAGGCGACCGCTGCGCCCTCATGCTACTCAAGTCCGGGGCGGGGGCCAACCTCATCACGGAGGACGGGGAGACCCCGGTGCATGTGGCAGCCAAGCACGGTAATCTGCCCACGCTGCTGTTGCTGCTCGAGGACGGGGGGGATCCGCTATACAAGTCGAAGGTCTGTTGGATCTGTCTGCTTTAGTCATTGTAGAATAAGGGTGTGCTTCGTATAATACCAAAGGAGAACGATGAGCCAAGAACTGATACCGGCGCCCATAGGCCCATTACTCTTCCGCTTATCCTTGGAAAAATCTTGAAAAAAAATCAGAAGAAGACTTGACCATCCTCCAACTCCATCGTTAGTTTGACTTCGTCTCCGGTAAATTAACGGAGCACCCCATTATGTGAGCGATCGACTGGGTGAAGGTTTATCCATCGAGGTGTGATTGGCATTTTCTTAGATATCTCGGATGCCTTTGCCAATGCATGGCGGTCGATGATGCTGGTGAAGTTAAACAATAGGAACTGTCCGCGTTATATCTCTTCAAGATTGTTTTGGATTACTTTCATGAAAGATAATTCACGGTGTCGCACGAGCGCACCTCCACAACGCACAAAGTCAATATGTGTTCGATCCTTGGCCCAACTCTGTGGTACATTCTATTTGACGATCTCCTTAGGTTACCCTTGCCCGAGGGCTGTATCTCGGTTACTTATGCGGATGAAGCGCCTCTTCCGATCTCTAGAGGCACTCGAAAGGATCTGAAGAGAAAGGCAGAAAAAGATCCGACTGAAATACTAAACTGAGATTCTAGAAACAGTTTGAACTTTGCCCACCATAAGACCGTTGGTCTCCTAATGAAAGGCTTCCCCAGTAAAAGTAGAAACCCTACCATTGAGATGGTTTGTGAAAAATGCTAGACGTTTAGGGGTAATTTTAGATAGGTCAACATTTTTCTGGCCCGTATTAGTGCATCAAGCAGGGCCCAAACCTTGTACATGATGTTGAAAAGGCTCTCAACGGGGTGGGGCTTGCGTTCTCCTGTGATTCGCCTTCTGTATAGGAGCGTGTACGTGGCAAAAGTTTCGTACGCAGCCCCTGTGTGGAAGCACCGCCTAGACAGTGTACTAAGCTGCTGGTTTCTGAGGGTGATCAACGGACCCCTCTACTGGCACTCAAATCGAAATCGGGGAATTTTTACCAATGTTATTTAATAAGAGGTAGGGCAGCTGTCCACCAGGGAGTTCAACTGACCCTGAATCAACCTGATTCGCTCGCTAAACTACTGAAAGATATGCGTGAAAGAATGAAAACTTCGATGTGATAAGTCGACAACAGGCACATGAACTTTCTCCTTATTCCCACCAGTTAAATCAAAATGGAAGGAGCCTTTATTCAACTGAACTATCATAATATTGAAATAATAAAGACTTTTCTCTACATCTTTGGAAATGATGTCTGTTACCATATTGAAGAATTATTGCGAGATTCAAGACTATTATAATACCTACAAAGAGTAAAAAATACTTTTTTATCTGGATAAAATTTATTCCACTGGTTGCAATTATGTTATTCATCTTTTTTTAAATTTCGACTTCACCAGCATAAAAGTGTGTTAATACCAGAAAAAAGTACGACTTTTAGTTTCTGGGACTTAACCTAACCTAACCTAGTTTATATTAATATTATATTTAGTATTACGGCTATAAATTTCCTTTAGACTCTAGACTGTTGGATATTGTTCATTTCCTCACCAAAGATATTTCTAAAATACAAATGTTTTCAGGTTGGAGAAACACCTTTACACTTTGCATGCAGAAGTTGTAGACCGGACATCGTTCGCCACCTGCTAGAGTTTGTCACGAAGAAACAAGGTGCAGAAGCCACAACAGCCTACATCAACTCGGTGAACGAGGACGGAGCCAGCGCCCTGCACTGCGCCTGCCGCATCACTCACGAGGAGGTGGAGATCCCCGGCGCAGACAGGGAGGTGGTGCGGCTACTGTTGCAGGGCGGAGCGGACGTGTCCCTTGAGACCCGCACCGCCCGAGAAACTGCCTTTCACTACTGCGCCGTAGCGGGAAACAACGACGTCTTGACGGAAATGCTGGAGCATATGTCCTCAACAGATGTAGGAAAAGCCATGAACCGGCAGTCTTACATAGGCTGGACGCCTCTACTTATAGCTTGCCATCGAGGCCACATGGCTCTAGTGAATACCTTACTCACCAACCACGCCAGGGTGGACGTCTTCGATACGGAAGGTCGGTCGGCTCTTCACCTTGCGGCTGAAAGAGGCTATCTCCAAGTATGCGATGCCTTACTTACCAACAAAGCGTTCATTAATTCCAAATCTAGAAACGGTCGGACAGCGTTACATCTTGCAGCGATGAACGGCTTTACACATTTAGTTAAATTTCTCATAAGAGATCATAATGCAGTTATAGACATTTTAACCCTTAAGAAACAGACACCTCTTCACCTAGCAGCGGCCAGTGGACAAATAGAAGTGTGTCGGTTGTTGCTCGAGCTCGGTGCAAATATAGATGCTACAGACGAAAGTGGACAGAAACCCATACACGCGGCAGCGCAAAACAACTTTTCGGAAGTGGCACAGTTATTCTTGCAGCAGCATCCTAGTTTAGTGATGGCGACAACTAAAGACGGCAACACGTGTGCCCATATCGCCGCCGTGCAAGGCAGCGTTAAAGTGATCGAAGAACTCATGAAGTTCGACAAGAACGGTGTTATATCCGCGAGAAATAGAACAACGGACTCGACTCCATTGCAATTAGCTGCGGAAGGTGGTCACGCCGACGTAGTAAAGGCTCTGGTGCGGGCAGGAGCGTCATGTACGGACGAAAATAAGGCCGGCTTCACGGCAGTGCATTTGGCTGCACAAAACGGTCACGGGCAAGTATTGGAGGTGATGCGAACTTCCAACTCACTGAAGATATTCAGCAAAAAATTAGGATTAACACCATTGCATGTGGCCGCGTACTATGGACAAGCAGGTTAGCCTTATACTCATGGTCACTCCCAGTAACGGTACTTATACTCGACACAGCAGGTATCGTTTAACACCTTTCATTTTTCAGATACCGTACGAGAGCTCTTAGGACACGTACCCGGAACAGTTAAGTCTGAGCCCCCCACGGGCACCTCGCTGGTGGGGGAGCTGGGCACGGAGTCCGGTATGACCCCCTTGCACCTGGCCGCCTACTCGGGGAATGAAAACGTTGTACGACTCCTACTCAACTCTGCCGGAGTACAAGTGGAAGCAGCTACTACGGAAAATGTGAGAAATTAACCCACTTTTATATGTGTCTCATCATCACAAATCAGCCATTTTGGAGTACCTATTGAAAATGTTTACCTTTTGTGTAATTTTTTTTTTAAATAACAGATACTTAATTAAAAACATTGACACTGTAAGGCTGAACACACGGGCGACTCGTCGGCGGTTTTTCACCGGCAGCGACACGCTCCGACTGCTAGTCACCGGTTACAGTCGCTGGATCATCGCCACAGTTCGGCAACCGCCAGTCACCGGAACTACCTTCAGTACAATCAGTACAAAGATGGATATTGAATAGCAAGCACTACTTTGATTATTGTTACGACAAAACCAAACGAAGACGTAGAAATAGGATTATTGGGTTTATACTTTTAATGAAATTTTTTTTATTTATTTAAATTCACTGCAGGGGATAACAATGAAAAAGTCTTTTCGAATGTCTAAAAACACATTTCACTCTCTAGTTACTAATCTATGTGATTCTATACTACGAATATACATGCGCAAGACGGTGCGTCTCATATGATTTGTTTCATAAACATGTACACTGTACAGCCGTCCACAAGCAACTTTTTTTCGGTTGCCGTTAAAATACCGACAAGTTCTCCGGGTGAGTTTAGCCTTAAAATGACTTCGGAAACCGAAATGATTATCGTGAAAAAAAACTACAAAACATGTTTCAATGTGTGTTTTTTTTTAAATACACCAATTTTATTTCTTAAATCAATGGCTGCTTTATTATTTCCAGGGATACAATCCGCTTCACCTCGCCTGTTTCGGAGGTCACATGTCAGTGGTAGGTCTCCTGCTCAGCAGATCTGCCGAGCTGCTGCAGAGCACAGACCGCCACGGCAAGACAGGCCTTCACATCGCTTCCAGCCACGGCCACTACCAGATGGTGGAAGTCCTCTTAGGTCAGGGAGCCGAAATAAACGCCACAGACAAAAACGGGTGGACCCCTTTACATTACGCTTCAAAAACTGGATACTTGGACTGCGTGAAACTGCTTTGCGAATCCGGGGCATCACCCAAGAGCGAGACTAACTTCAACTGCTCGCCGATCTGGTTCGCGGCGTCGGAAGGACACAACGACGTGCTGGAGTACCTGATGCTCAAGGAGCACGACACCTACTCCCTGATGGAGGACAGGCGCTTTGTGTACAACCTCATGGTATGCTCGAAGAACCACAACAATAAGCCCATCGAAGAATTTATTTTAGTTTCTCCGGCGCCTGTGGATGCCGCTGCGAAACTGTCAAATATTTACATCAATCTTTCTACAAAGGTAAAATATGAACATTTAACTAAACACCTTAAATCATTATACCTACCTGTAATCGTGTGTCAAGTTTATTCAGCGAAACTTTAGGGGATTCATGAAAATCTATTTGTTTGTATTAGGAACAAATTAAATCAAACTGGTATTTTAATTAAAAGTAACTTTTTAAAGCTTATTCCTTTATTTAAACAGAAATATACAGAAAATAAAAAAATAGGTTCCAACCGAGACTCAAACTCGAAACCTCTACTCTACTCCCGGATAGAATAGAGGTTCCGAGTTCGAGTCTCGATTGCAACTCAATCTTTTTTTATCATTGATATTGTTTCAATAATTAATTCTAAAACTTAATTGGTTTTCGCGTCCGATCAACAAAGATTTCTTAAAAACGCGCCTTGCAACTATTAACATCAATATTCTTATTCTCCTTCTTGATAAGCCTTCTGGCATCCAGCTTCGGTCAAGAACTACGAACTCATCTTTCACGAATGCATGCAGTGGCTTGGAGTTTTCAGATACTAAGTTGGCTTTCAGGAAAAAGAACGAGCAAAAGACCTAATCGCTGCTGGCAAGCAGTGTGAAGCCATGGCCACGGAACTGCTGGCCCTCGCAGCGGGCTCGGATTCTGCCGGAAGGATCCTCACCGCCACAGACAGGAGAAACATGGAGTTTCTAGACGTTCTCATAGAGAATGAACAAAAAGAAGTTATCGCACACACGGTAGTCCAGAGATACCTACAGGTAAGGAAATAGGTAATCGGTGGTGTGCTGATTGTTGAATCGTGACTGATAAGTAAATACTTTTCTCTATTTCTGTTGTGACGATCAAAGCTATTATTTTAAGTGTGCTCACTCAAAACAATAATGTATTGAATGGCCAGATTCATCCTAGGAGGCGCCCTGGACTAATTATTAAAGGAACCTTATAAAAATTACCTAAGCGTAGATAATTTTGTTTTATAAATGTAGTTTTATTCTAGAAAAAAAATGTGGATTTTCTTTCCTTGGCAATTCATTGCAGGTACTGATAAAAAGTGAAAGAATTTTTGATCAACATTAGGAAGGTTTTTTTTTAAATTTCGATCTTCATGAATGTTCACGCTTTTACGTTTTATTTTGCTATGTTAAATCTACCAAATCTCTAATTCCTTAAGATACTAGGGCACTAGGCTACTAGAATTTTGCCTTTTTCTCGTATTTTCAATGTGAATATGTTTTTTTATTTTTATTTTAAATCCGAAATTTTACAGGAAAGTATCAAATTTAGCAATAGGAAATTAGTTTTTGTGTCCCCGGGCCACTGCGTACCCGTGGGCTCTGGACCGTCACTAACCCTTTAGTAAATCAGGGCTTCTTAATTGTATATGTTGTTGTTGTTATTTTCCTATTCAATCTAAATAATTTCAGTATTCATCGTTCTCTCAAAATACACCTTTGAATTTTATTTGCAAATACCTGCGAAGTGTAATACACAGATTATAATAATAATAATTTGGAGTTTTTGTTTCTCAGGAACTTTGGCGGGGCAGTCTTACGTGGGCTCCATGGCGAATCCTGCTTCTGTTCGTCGGCTTTATCATTTGTCCACCCGTCTGGGTGGTATTCACCATGCCCGTGGGCCATAAATACAACAAAGTGCCCATCATCAAGTTCATGTCCTACCTGACGTCGCACGTGTACCTCATGATCCTGCTGATGGTGACCGGCATCACCCCCATCTACCCGGTGGTCCGGTCCAGCCTCCTGCCCTACTGGTACGAGTGGGGGCTGCTCGTCTGGCTCAGCGGACTGCTGCTATTCGAGCTTACCAACCCCAGTGAGAAGTCCGGCCTCGGATGGATAAAGCTCATGGTCCTCGTTTTCGGAATGTTTGGAGTGGCCACCCATGTTTCTGGAATGGTCATTGTGGAAAAGATCTACTGGCCAACGCTTATGTACTGCAGGAACCAGTGCTTCGCCTTGTCGTTTCTGTGCGCCTGTGTGCAGATCCTGGACTTCCTTTCCTTCCACTACCTGTTCGGACCTTGGGCCATCATTATCGGGGACTTGATGAAGGACCTGGCTAGATTCTTGGCCGTGTTGGCCATCTTTGTGTTTGGTTTCTCAATGCACATAGTGGCCTTGAACCAGCCGTTCAAAAACTTTACCCCCGAAGAAGTGAGAAGACTCTCAAGACCTAAACCCACGCAATACTTTTCAGACGGTAATATATATCTCCTATCTATTTTCTCGTTTTAATGGAATAACCTTGACATCCTTTTTTAAAGATGCGGCATGCCATGAAATTACATGTTTATGATAATGAATTAACGTGAAACTTATGTGCTAGATGAAACTTTATCTCCCATACGACTCAAACGCGGGATCCCAAGTGATGTTGAGTGGATCGATTCGGGTCCGAAAAAAACTTATTACAAAGATAGCTACAGAAGAAAACACAGAGCCGGGAGTAAGTTTATATATCAGGGAACCTTTAGCTCGGCACCGTCACTACACATATTTCACCGGTGAAGACAATTTCCTTTGCTAACTACCACACGATGTGAGCATGCTAAGGCCACGCGGGGGCACTGGGCAGTTGCGCAGTTGGGCAGGCAGCATCAAGCATGGCCGCAGCCCCTCTGCAGAACATACCACGGTGCAGGATGTGTAGTGACTCCGGCGGAGGGATTAGATTGATGTTGAATGCGCCCTGTCACCGTCCCATCTCCACACTCATCTTTATGGATTGTTACCTTCGAATGCTTTTGGAAAAGTCCATAATATTTTGCAAGTTGCATCTCTCCCTGAATGATATCATCGTACGTTCATAGCATGGAGTTATATAACCTTTTTACATATGAACTTTTGACATATCGATGTTAGATTTGACGTTTTAGTGATAATTAGAATGTGCCGCTTTTTACTTTGTGGTATTGAGTTGGTCACGTGTTATGTCGGGGAGGACTCCCTATCAAAGATCGGAATGTCGTTGCACTGAAGAGCCTTGCATTTTTATATTTAGTCACATTCTGTTTCAGGTGGCACGTTTTATGGTACTGAACCGTGTAGGCAATGTTTAGGCTGTCGTAGAGAGGGGTAGAGAGGCGGCCGCGCTCTTCTGCCGCGCATGGTATGCTCAGCGTTTGTTTTCATCGTCTGCTAATCTTACTTTACTTTCACGCTTCCAATTCTTTTCTTTTTCTTTTGGGAATGAAATCGTTTATTTTTTGTTTTCACTAAGTTTGGCTGTTTATTTACATTTTTGTTTAGTTTTGTTTTAAAGCATCTCTGTGTCTTAGAGCATCGTTTGGCCTTATCTGTCAGTTAGTTGTTGTTTTTTCCTCACGAGAGAGGAACTCATGCCTCCCTCTTGGTGACTTGTCCGTAGCGAAAATGACTCCGGTGGACGCGTTCGAGAAGTTGTTTTTCGCCGTGTTCGGGCAGACCACTCTCGACGACCTGAGCTACGTGCCCGAGTCCCGGCCGGAGTGGACGCAGAACCTGTTCAAGATTGTTTTCGGCGTTTACATGCTGGTGTCCGTCGTCGTGCTAATAAACCTGCTCATAGCTATGATGTCCGACACTTACCAACGGATACAGGTAATTGGATCTCTTTTATTGTGTGTTTTCATATTTTATGATTGCAGTCAAAATGAACCCGATTCTGTCGTTCGAGCTGCTGTTTTTCGCCGTGTTCGGGCAGACCACCACGGAGCAGACCCACGCCTCGCCTCCCGTGCAGCAGCCCGCCTGGACGGAGTATCTTTACAAAATAGTCTTCGGCATTTATATGTTGGTCTCCGTGGTCGTGCTGATTAACCTGCTCATTGCTATGATGTCAGACACGTACCAGCGGATACAGGTAATGGCTTTCGTTACCCGATTGGCAGCAAGCATTTGAATTACCTTGAATTTCTCTCTGACACTCCTAACTTCACATGTAGGAACCTCATTCAAGAAGGTTCTATTGCAATTGCTTAAATTCTTAAGTTACCAATATAAAATACTTCACACAATTTTCTATTGATACTATGGTAAGAAATCACATACATTTTCATTTATCAAAACAGACTAATTTAACCTTTCCTTTATTGTGCTAAAAACTGTTAACTGTGTACATTTATTTTTTGTAGTAATCATTAAAATAATAGTAGACACATAAATAAGTAAATTTATATACATGTAAATTATTGTTTATTAGTGCTAAAAACAAGAACCCTACTGATCCCTCGATGCAGTTCGCAACCAACAAATAAACCGTTTTGTAGTAAAAAAGGAAACATTAAGTTAATTAAATCTTTGTGACTAAAATAATATATTCGGGCCTTTTCATTATTGTTCAACTATTACTTGATACTCTTGTTCGCACTTATCTATATCATTCGACGCAGCTGTCTTGACGTAGCAACACCCCTTTGCCCACTGGCAACGCACTCACACATACCTACGTATTAGCAAATTTATGCCTGATTTTTCGGCAGAACATTTTTTCTGTTACATTCGATAAATACTTTTTTAACTAATTATTTTATCCATGTAATAAAATAATACCTACCTAAAATATGATCTCTGTGTTCAGTATATTTATTTTTAATTAGATAATTAGAGTCGATATCGACTCAGTTAAGAGCAAAGGGAAAGGAAAGGTTAATAAGGTGTAGTCTTTTCATAGAAAATCATCCATATAGAATTACCATCATAACAATACCAAAATGCGCAAATAAAGAGTCATCCCTCTGCGTGAGCTGTTTCAGAAGAAAAAAATATTTTCAAATTTTCCGCTCACTTCTATCCGTTGCCAAAGGTCGTTTAAATACGTGACTTGAAAGTTTTGAAATCTAAGCAAATTAATAAATTTGACGAACCTCTTTGATCACTTTCTGGGGACGATATTTATTTGTTATTGCAATAGGTAATATTTCTGTTATACCTACAAGAAACCTAGTTATAAAAACTGAAAGGGGTGGATTTAACCATTGGTGGGCCCTACTGTTGTTTTTGCATGGTTGAGGGTGTTGTGCCCTCATATTTCCCTTACCACCATCGCAAACCTCAGATAATGTATGACCTTTAATATCCACTATGACAAACTATTACTAAGGTATCTACATAACTATAACTAATTGCACCAAAATACTTTGGCATCAATTCAGTTATAAGTCTATAAGTATTCAAATTACGTTTAACGCATACATTACATCATTTACCAGAGGTCGGTATTTCGAGAACGGATAATAATTAACGGTAAAGAGATGTCGAAAGCAAAAATGGCGCATCCTTTTGTATTTCCAAATCCCTCCATCGATTGAAAAAAATCTTTTGTGGGGGTGGTAAAGCTATTATCTTTACCACGTATAATAAACGATTTTTTTTTGGTTGAATTTTTTGAAACAACAAAATTAAATTATAATTGATGACACAACAGGACTTTGAAATTCTAAATTTGGGGGCTTCTTGTGAGCACGTTTTCAAAGTGCCAGTAAATTCAACCTTGAGTGGTAGGTGTTGATCCTGCCCTGAAAGCTCAGCTGAAATTATGGAAATAGTGAGAGGTCACAGTGATACTGGATGCAGACGACAGAACTGTTCATTCTTGGTGCTTTATACCTATCGTGATTGCGTTTTCAACAGGCACAATCAGATATAGAGTGGAAGTACGGTCTCTCCAAGCTGATTAGGAATATGCACAGAACTACTACGGCCCCATCGCCCCTGAACCTCGTGACCACCTGGCTCATGTACCTCATAGCCGTGTGCAAGGTATTGTATTGTATTGTATTGTATTTACTGCATTTGCTAACTCTGAATTTATTCTTATTGACAATAATCGCTGGTCCCTACGCTTGTCTGTGAGCGGGTAAAGACATCGGGCTGGACGCGAGTTCTTTGGCATTATGTGTTCGGTTATTAATCAATATTTGTCATGTTTGGATTGTTTTAAAGGCGCGAATGGCAAAGAGGAAACGACCGAGCTTGGTGCATCTCATCGGGCTGCAGAGGAACCAGATGAGTGCTAGGACTAAAGCGGGGGCCAAGTGGCTATCCAAAGTCAAAAAAAAACCCAAGTGGAACCGAAAGGTAAACTGTTTACCAATCAACACGATTGTGTTATATTAATTTATGTAATCGATTTAGAAACTTATCTAACGGGGAGCCAAGGAGGCAAGCGCCCTGGCGAAAAAATTGACCCAACTTATACTTAAAAAATAAAAATGTATTACCCCTCCGAAAATGGTTCTCTGATCCGTCACTGAACATATTGCTCCATGTGAAAACCTATGCCTCGGGGAATTAATATCAAAATTGGCAAAGTCCACCCAACTTCATTACAGGCGAAATTTGACTTATCTTTCTCAGTCCTAACATTATTTGAGTTATTTCGTCAGATTCTGTGGCGCTGTCAGTGGTTCACCTGAGCCCGCTGGGATCGCAGCTGAGTTTCTCCAGCACTTCTCGGATAGAGAACGTGGCCGACTGGGAGACCATAGCCAAGCGCTACCGGGCCTTGTGGAGGGACAGCGCCGAGGGGCCCGCCGGGAGGGCAGAGTCCGATGACGTCACCTCCACCACGTCGGAGATCCCGCCCGCCACGGTCGCCGCTCCGGCCGCGGGACAACCGTGAACATTGGATGCATCAACGTCAAATTTACTTTCTAACGTCGACTCCGAACGTTCTACATTCAAATTGGAAATTTAACATTCTGTCTTCAAACTGGTGACAGTCCTAATCCTATTGCATACTTCCAAAGAAAAACTAAGCATAGAATATTACAGAGAAAACCAAAAAATGATAATACGGAGATCGCATATCGAAAATCACAACTCACTGGAAATTTAACATTCTACGTTCAAACGGGCAACTGTTGTACCATACTAAATAAATACTTCTGGAGGAAAGTATGAAATATAACAGTGCAAAACCTTCCTGCCATTCGGTGCTAGTTGCCGATTCCGTGGCGGTACAATCGTAAACATTGAATGTATCATCACCGTGGATTAAGCTCCGAATATTTCACATTCAAATTGGGAATTTAAAGTCTATGTTCAAATTGGTAACAGTGGTAATCCTTCTACTCCTATCAGAAAATCACCAATAATTTGGTATCCCAGTGAAGATAATTTAAAAAAAAACGTTGAAACGGAGATCCTGCCCGCCACGGTCGTCGCCAAAACAACCGTGAACATTTAATTGCTGTGATTAAACGTATCTAGATCAACACCGAACATTCCAGTGTGGAAAATCACTTCTTCACATTCTAATTGGAAATTCAACATTTTATGTTCAAATCGGTAATAATGGTGTAATCCTTAAATAACTGAAAATCAGCATAAGCGAAAATCGATCCTAAGCATTCTAACTATAAATTTAACAACAATTTTTTTTTTTTTTTAAATCGTAACAAACAATAAATATCACAGTGAAAATCATATAAATATTTGATCTGGAAATTTAACATTCCATGTTTAAAGTCGCAACAGCAAAAATCCAGTCATCCAGTGAAACTTGAGAGCTTTTCCAATATATATCCATAATACAAAGATAAAATGGTAAGACTTATAGAAGCCACGATACGGGCATCATCAACTCTAAACTGTGAAAAATCAAAATTAAACATTCTAACTGGAAATTAGACATTGAAAACTCAGCATTGAATGTTCCAGTGAATATTAACAATAATGTGCCTTCACACAAAATGAAATTAATGGACTGTAATAGAAACCATGATACGGGCATTGCTATGACTCTTTTTGATTTTCTTATGTCAATCTTTCTATGATCAACTCTAAACTGCGAAAAATCAAACTTAAACATTCTAACTGGAAATTAGACATTGAAAACTCAGCATTGAATGTTACAGTGAATATCAACAGTTATGTAAATATGTATCGTTAACAATAATGTGCCTTCACACAAGATGAAATTAATGGACTGTAATAGAAACCATGATGCAGGCATTGCTTTGACTTTTGTCTTTCTTACATATTCTACGCCAATCTGTCTTCACGATTTTAATCAACGTCTGGCCACCTAAAGCTAGAATGATTTGCTGTTGAATAAAATAATAGGACTTCAATGGCGACTACATTTGACATTTATGACAGATTGAAGGCATGAGGCAAGTAGGCCAAAAGATTTAAGCTTGTCGGTAAAGAAGCAAGAACATTGATTTTGAGATTATTCTGAGCGAATTTAACGTGAAAAATAGAATAAGAACTCTTCCATACCAAAGCAAATAACATAGTGGACTCTTCTGACTTTTTGAATTAATTAATGTGCTCTATGTGACTTCTTCCGGAACATAAACACGATGTAAGTAGCTGCATTCGAGGATCCAAACCATCCACCCTAGTAATGTTATGAAGTCATGATTGGCATACAACTTCTAAAATTCTTAGGTACATCCAGAAGGACATTAAACATTCAACAAATCAGTTAAGTCAGTAATTAATGGTTGTAAATAAAAATATACCTACCAACCTAATAATTATGTGTCTAAATTTAAGTTCACGGATTCAGAATCAACCATGTTGCCAATAGAAAATTAAAATACTTATC
The DNA here is from genome assembly GCA_022651775.1 of Drusus annulatus. Taxonomy (NCBI): domain Eukaryota; kingdom Metazoa; phylum Arthropoda; class Insecta; order Trichoptera; family Limnephilidae; genus Drusus; species Drusus annulatus. The sequence goes on from JAGWCC010000150.1 coordinate 712,060, forward strand.
AGTAATCCTATAATAATTAAAGATGTAGAATAATGTGGCAAAGTATAAAGTATAATGAATTAATTATGTTACGTCTTAATATGTTAATATGTTTTGTGTAGGTCAGAAATAATACATAATAGCAATTTGTATGGCGTCTTATAATACTGTATCTCCAACTCAAAAGCACTCTGTGATGGTCAGAGGTTAAAATGAAGTCATAGTTTCCAAGAAGAAGAAAAAAATACTCCTTGCTATGTTTTGACCATACACAATATATTAAATGAATGAATTACTGTGTGGTTGCCTGAAGCAAAAATGCATGTAAGATATTTTCTGACACAATACATTATTTTTGTATTAAAAATGTTCAGTTTAAGCACATATTTTACCAAAAAATAGCATTCTACATGATTATAAATGGTTACTAAAATGCCTACTGCGAGTAACACTCAAAACCATATTGACCATTTATTTATACATACAACATAATATTATATATTTTTATGCTGTAGATTTAAGTCTGAGAAGAAAAACAATGTAATATATTTATGAAAATAATGAAAAGTTTTATATGGTTCTTTTAGTTTAAATTATGTGCCTTACCGTTTAACGGCATTTCCAAATTCGGTATGTGAGAATTTTTTTGTTGAGAATACTAATAGATATATGTAAAAAAATATTTGACTATTTGAAAATTTACCATATCTTTCATTTTTCCAACAAATATTTGAAATTGGGGACAATGTTTGAAATATGACTATGAAGTATAATAAATATAACCCTTAGATTATACTTTCAACGGCCCTCAAGAGATGGCAATGATCAAATACCAAAGTCTTGCTGCATTAAAAATTATTATGGTATTTGATTGGGAGCAATCATTTAAAAGTAATTGATTTAACTAAATTCAAGCATTTTTACATAAGAAAAACAACAAGGTGTACCTTCAAAATTTTCTGATTTATTTGAAAAACTTTCGGCAGATATAATTTATTGCAATGAAAATTAATGTCATAAATAATTAAACAAATTACACAGCCATTTTATATTCTTAACAACAATTGTTTGCTAAATATCATCAACCTGTTGAATGAAAATAAAACAATATTTTATAAAATACGACTTCTTATTATGTATTTTATTCTGATGAAGCATTAATTTACAGAGACAAAATTATATGCAGTCTACATTATAGAAATGCATGTGGTATGTGTATGCATAATATGAGGGTACTTGCAAAGTCAGTAACCTCCATAAATGAAATCAGTCACCTCTACTAGCAAAAAAGGAGGTAAAATGTTCTTGTTGTACTCTTTTTTTATCTCTGTTAAATATGTTTTAATAATAAAAATATAGTACATATCTGACATTAATAATAATAATAATAAATGGATTACTTTTATAGCGCCGTTTTTGTGGGAAAATCACCTCAAGGGCGCTTTACAAATTAATTTATCCAACCTATAATTTATCACTTAAGCTTATAACTAATAACTTACAGTTAAGATTTATTACTAATGGCTTACAACTAATATTTTCAACTAGTGACTTACAATAAGGACTTATGGCTTGTAACTTACTACTGAGTATAACTTATAACTAGTAACTTACATCTAAGATTTCATTATTATTACTTCATCACCTCTTCATTATTGCTCCACATTTGCATTACTGTTCAACTATTCTTTTCTTGTGTAACGACATATAATAGAACAAGTTTCAAATTCTCATCAAAAATAAAGAGGAATGAGAATTATACATGGCAAAATAGATTTTTAAAAGTAGTAAAAATGTCAGGCGACAAACTAAATTGGCTAACAGGAAACATATGCTAACATTAAAAACATTAATATTTACACACACAATAAAAATACAAATAAAACTTGTTACTAAATTATTTACAACGTGGATATTCACAGACATAATACAAGGAAATTAAAAGAAATCAGAATACCAGAAGGAATAAATCCAATAAACAAAAACAGTTTACTCACACTTGGCAGTTTCGGCTGCTCCCAATGGGTCGATGGGCCAACTCACGTCGCTGGTGGGACATTAGATTTGCGTGTTTTAAAGAGCAATGGCCCGCCGCTCTTAGTAGATATACATGATATAGGACTGTCAGATCATCGGCTTGTTTGCACGGATATTGATTTTAACCCGCCCAAAGTACCACACAGACAATTATATCGAGGGAACGGCGTCAATTTATCCTTAACGATTTTCTGGAAGAGCTGCAAATCTCTCTATTATGTACACCCAGTATTTGGGAAAACAAAGACACCAACAGAACTTGTCGGGACATACAATTCAACAGTCTCATCTCTGTTAAGTGAATGTGCTCCGATGACGTCAAAAACACGTAAAGTTCGAAAGTCAGATGGCCGGTTTGACGATGAATGCCAAAACCAGAAGAGACTTATGCGGAAACTAGAGAGATCTTATAGGAAAAACTCGTGCGGTAAGTTCAAGGGGCGAGCGGATCCTCTTCCAAAAAGAATATTTGAGAAAAACAAACGCTAAAAGATCCGAACTTTGGAACGAAAAGATTGAGACTTAAGACTGTAATCGCTTAAAGTCACTGTGCCAACTAAGACAGACATCAAAAATGTCTTTCTTTAAACTCACTACGCTGGAAGAAGCAGAAAAAAATATTTCATGTTCGCCAAATAAGCAGTGCAGTCTTACTCCCATACCGATATGGCTATTCAAAAAATGTTCAGTTGTTTTAGTTCCTGGTTCACCCCTTCTACAAGTCTCTCAGCACAATACAGAAGGTTTCATTCAACGGAAACCGGACTACTCCGTATGTCGTCAAACATAGCTTCCGCCATAGAGTCGGGCAAGCCAGCACCCATCTCACTCCCAGACATGAGCGCCGCTCCGGACACGATCGATCACGACTCTCTCATCGAAAGACTAGAAATGGCTAGTATCCTACCTAAATAACCGCTTTCAAGCCATGAAGGTTGGAAACAAGCAGTCCGATTCAGTAAGCAAATAACAGTTTTCTTCAGCTATCTCAAAATATTAATTTGTGAAGGTTGCTGACTTTGTACCCCATATGATGTACATCAAGTCAGTGAGTTTCTGAGTTAAAAGTGTGCGCGCCCATGTCAAAGCCAAGGAACTTACCACTCTGCCACGGAGGTCGTCAGATTGTTGTCTCGAGTGTCATTAAAGATGCTATATCATTAATCAATGGTAACAAGTACATTTAAGTGTTTAAAACCTTATCAATGGGGGATGAAACACAATTAGAAGACATTATTTTTATATTGAAAGCATAATATATTTTTGTTCTAATTGATAATTATAACACATTTATTTGTTCGTTAAGTATAAGTGTACACACACAATATGCAGGTTTTGACAGATAATATGCAATAGTCATGTAGAGTTTATTAATATCAGTATTATTGTATGTTGTAACAACTGAAAGTGTAAAACATGCAAAATATTGAAATGTGATAACAGTTAACCACAAAGTATCCAATATGGACCAAGCTGTAATATTTTCATAACAGTCTGAATATTTACACATGGGAAAAAGCAAACAATGTGATTAAAATTAACATGATTATGCAACTACATATTTATTTTACACATGGGCAAAATTTGATACAGCAGTCGATATGTATGCATAAAATAGAACAATTTTATTGAAATATGTTGTCAGTATTAAACCACTTACTCTTCACCTACCGGCTTCACTTGTGAGGGCAGAATATTAAAAGTAGGTACCTGCAAATTCTGATTTAATTTATGAATATGGCAAACCTGGTGTGTTTTATTTTATTCCTAGGAATGTTGAAGTTAAAATTCTAAAAGGCTAATCAGTAAGGCAGGAATGTCAAATGACAACCAATACCGGCAACTAAAGATCACAAAAATATGCCATAAATAAGAAGTTCAGTGACTCGACGCATGGTTACCAGGCCAACAAGATTCTAAGATAAATTAATAGTAGTTACTACCCTACTTCATCTGAGAATATATTTTTATTTCTCTTTTATATGGTGTGTTTTCTAAGTTTTTGACAGTTAAATGGATATTACAAAGCACCATAGCTCACAATATAAATTATATGGTGAGCTTAAAATAGTTTTGTTAATCTAGAAACTTCAGACAGATAAATCTGTGCAAATTTCATGACAACAGACCTCACTGTTCGAGAGTCTTTTGTGGGAGAGGTACACAAAAAGATTTTCTGCTTTGAATTCATGATTTAAATGATACTATTATCATTGTTAACTAAATACTGCCATCATAAGCAAAGTCACTAGGCAAAAAGTATAATAATAGGAGTTACATACGAAGAAAATGTTATTATATGTATAATGCCAAAGTAATTGTTTCTAATTGAGTTGGCAACTACGAGGAAATCGAACAGATTTTTACTGATACATATTCAACAACATTGACATGATACAATTTATTCACGATGCATAGTATAATTTGCAAGGTTAATACAGCACAATAAATAGGCAAGTCACTTTTCAGGGGAGAAAAACCACATATTGAAGGTTAACATGTCAACAGTCAAAAGTCATTGAATTTATCCCTTTTATCGGGATGCTTTGCAAAGCAATACTATGTAAGTAATGGAAGAGGATCCTCAATGAAATGTACACAATTATTCATAATTATCACTCTAAGAATATTTGATATAATTTTTATATATTATATTTATAATATTTAGATAAATAAATAATATTACGAAGGTGCAGTACATTCAAGTGTTCACCTAACAAGTTCGGTAGAATAATTTGTGATATAAACACATTATACAACATCGATATAAAAGTGTTTAGCAAATAACAACACAAATAAACATTTCTATGAGAAAATTTCATAAAACATACATAGTTCATGACCAAACTCTTTTAACTTACATAATATGGAATAACATTGTTCATAACTGGCAAATTACAATGACTATCAATTTTTATTATCATACTTTCATATTTGTAGCATCAAATAACTCGGATAAATTTTATATAATATTTTTATCTAATAATTATTGATACTTGCAGTTCATCGTAAAAATACTCTGAATAGTAAGTTATAATACATAGGTATATCGATAACAAATAATAAAGAATCAAAGAATGAATAATATTAAAAATCTTTTTCTCCATGACCTTTACAGTACATGCCAACATAAATTGTTTGAGAGAGCAATGCAATTTTTTTACAGAATACAGAGAAAAATTGCAGGATAAAGAGTGACTTTTAAGCAGAAGCAATGTTTGCTACTGTTTTAGGAACAAAATGAATGTAGAAAGCGTAAAACTAATTTACAACAGTATTTCTCTAGTGACAAGGAATGATAACCATTATTTTTTATAAAGGCCTCAAATAACGCCAAATACTGTACAATAAAATAATTCTCCATGCTGTGTTAGCAGACAGAAAGATGAATACAAAGGGTTGCATTAAGTCACATATTGCAAACTCGTATTGTGGTAGGCAGAAAGGACAGAACGCTCCCACCTTCATAACACGGCGGTCTTCCATCACATCCATACATCTTCTGGCAGGCATCCGTCAGTTGTACCAGTTATTCATTTAAGGTATACTATCCAACTTGTCATGCTTTGGATACAATATCCGGTCAAATCATATCACATTCTGTGTGCACTTCTCAAAATATCTTTGGCATATTTCTAAAGCAGCAATAAAATCTTCTTTGAAGACTTTGGTGACTACATTAGTCTTAACAATACTTATTATAACGAGTTCATGTTGTAACAATAATTCTATCTTGGTGTTAGAACCACACCACCAAACCAAAATAAGAAATAGTAAATAACTATTATAACAACATTGTTAACAATGGAATGTTGCTTAATAATACATCATTATTTTTAACAAAATGACTAAATATTAACATTTCCCCAGGTAGCTGATTTCTCCACGACCTTATATAAAAAACCAATGCTAGAAAATAAAAATTGTTTATAATAAAGTTATTACGGTGGTGTTATTTATGTTAAATATTTAAATATTTGAAACTATTATAAATATAAATAGATATCATCTACAGGTCCCAGAACTTTATAAATTCAAAGCCACATCTTTATTGGTGATGATGTGATATGTCATTTTTAAAACAGAGTACATAGTAAATCTTACTGTAGAAATAAGTTGTTTACTAATATACTAAGTAAAAAAGCATTCAAAGCACATCATAAGATTAAATAAAATTTCAGTATATTAATGAGATTAGGTCAACTTTACTGGGCTGATCCCGGGGAAATGAGAGTGAAAATGATGTTTAGTACAATAGTGAATCTAGGGGAAAGTACCAAGGGCAAAGGCTTTAGGCTTTAAAACTAACTTAAGTAGGACGTGGCCTGGCCGGAAGAGGGGGTGGCTGGGACTGGCGAGAGGGTACAGGAGGAGGTGGGGGCGGGGCTGAGGGGGGTGCTGCGGGTGGAGGGGCAGGACGGGGCGGGGGCATGCGCGAGGGAGATGGGGGGGCCCGTGCAGGCAATGGGGGAGCAGGTCTTGTAGCAAAAGCCTCCTGGTGCAAGGGAATAGTATTATTTGTACACAGTTCTATCTCCTTATGAGTAATATCCCACCATTCCGGGGTTTTTAAGGATATGGAAAGATTCTCTGAACAGATTGTCAGCTCCTTGTTCTTGGCTGCCTGCAGTGCACTCTGGCCTTCTCGGAAAGTTATCCACAACGTATTCTCATCGGCAAACCTTACGAGAGTCACTTCTCCAAAAGAATTTAAATCTTGTAAAAGTGCCGCCATCAATGTGTCGTTGAATACTCCTCCTTCGTCGTCAGCATTATTGGAACACGGCCTGAGAATGATGGTAGCATCGGGTGGCCCCAAGTCCTTAACGACTTCCGAGAAAACTTTCTGCCTCAAATTGGTGTTAATTTTACAGACTTCAGCATCGATGATAGCAATGACAGGTCTGTGGTCACTCTGCTTGAGCTCTGCTCTGCCGTAGTGAATCAGCTTACCGGCCCCGGCCTCTGATACGGTTTCAGACTCAGTGACCGCCTTCCTGCTCTTCCATAGAATGCGATCTGTCCATGCAGGCGCTCTACACTTTTCACTTGTATCAAACTCCTCACTGAATAAATCATACTTGTAAGTGGGAGGAAAAGTTATTTCACCTTCGAAACAATTTTTAAAGACATTTCCGGCAAGTTTTTGTTTATTGAGCTGATCACTTTCCAATATGGGCCCCAAATTATTATCTCGGACATATTCTTTAATTTCTTCCTTGTCCATATCCACTCGGTAGTTGAAGTCCCCACACCAAAACACATAATCGTGGGAATTCAAAGTACGCCCCATGGGAAAGGCAATTTTTCTAGTAATTTCCGAATAATCTGCATTTCTCTCAGTGACTTGTGACTGACCGGCAGCAAAATGGGCACAAACAAAGCACATGGATGTTCCATGCAACACCATGCGAATGGCAGTTCCTCCCTTATTTCCTGTGGCTCCGCCCAAGCCAGTTTTCACGCAGTCTACGGCTACATCCCTTATGTGGGGAGTGAGCTCTGGCCGCACAAACACATAAAGGCAGACGCCCACCAACTGCTGGCTGCTCAGCAGAACATAGGGCTAGTCACGGAGACAGCACGCGCTCCAGCTCCTCGGCCCAGGCTTTGGAGTTGTCAGAACTGGCTGCCATGATGTTGCTGGCATTCAGATCCACTATTTCTTCAAAGCCAACAGCAAATATATCTGTGGGAGTATCCTTAATATCGGCCGTCGCCACCAGAGATGTTTGCGGTGAGTCCAGAAGCCAGTCAGCTAGGGACACATCCTTGTAGACGACACTGCGAAAGTGTTTCCCTCCATTAACATTGTAAGTGCCTATGGTGACTCTGATCTTAGTGGGAGTCACATATTCATTGTACCTGCGACACATCTCCCTCAGCACTGGTGTGGATATATGAAGCATGTTGGTGGGCAGCAGTATTCTAGTTCTATCGGCCAGCTCTGTGTTGAGGGTGGAACCCAACAGAAGTATGTCTATGGCTTCTTGCTTGGAGTTATCCAACAAATTGTTCTGTATAGTTCTGGCTGCGGATCGAGCGCCGTCAATGATTTTGGAGCCACCTTGAATGGCACCAGTTCCTGCATATATTTTGCTTATTTCATTTCCCATATTAATCCACATTTGCCTAAAGACTTCCTCGAATCTTGTAACATTTTGCTTTTTGTCGCCTATTTCCAAAAGCGACAACTGCTCGTTTAATACTTCTAATCCAATGAAAGTTTGAACACAGTTGGTTCTGTCGAGACAGTCGAGGCAATTGGTTCTGAGGGCACCTTTCTGTTTACAGTTTATGGTTCCATTTTGACTGTAGAATAAGCCAGTGTCACTATAGTATGGATCAATTATTGTTTTGAGTTTGGCGAGTGCAGGAGGAATTCCTCCCCTAACTTCCTGGTGATAGTCAAAGATAACCTGGTTTATATCTGTATGGTGAGATTCCTTCAAGTGCTTTTGGAAGGCATTACTCAGAATGGCTTCCCCTTCACTACTGCCAATAAGGCTGGAGCCCAGGAGGTTCACTATTGTAACAGAACCGTAGTTAAGTTTCATTTGGTTAAAATGTCTCTCGAAAGTACATTGGGAAGCCCCAAAACTCCGGGACATTTTAACTTTATGGGACCCAACTTGGATGCCTGGCTGCTCCCAGAATATAGGCACAGACCCACGAGTTTGTATATTAGAGGTGACATCATTATCTAAATATATGGCTTGCTCCGTCTCAACAAAGTTAGCCACATTCCCATCATCATTGGATCCACGCACATTGAACCGTGTCCCCGCTCTCTCACAACTCAGGCGGGAGATGAGAACGGCCCGAGCTTGCTTGTGACCAACATAGATAGTGCGAATCTCCACGGAGCCACACATGGCCTTCAAGAGCCATTCGTCACATTGTACCCCAAACCTCATAAGGTGTATGAAAAGAGTTCGGTTCCAGAAGAATCTGTTATCCGTAATGCTTGTCTTACTTCTGCGTTGAGCGCACAGGGTTAAATCCAACAACTGAGCCCCAGAGCCAGTAGTCCACGAAAAGTAGAATGTTCCTGAATTTAATAACTTCCTCACGTCAGACACCCTGTCTTCATTCTGAGACTGGTAATACAGGGGGCAGAACTGTGTTTGCGTAATACGGAAGATCTCCGTGTCTCCAACCTTGCCCACGGAACAACAGCCGGTCACCAGCACCAGATACAGCAATGTGTTATCTCCGGCGTTCAGTTGTAGGACCCCCAGGCAACCATAGGCATCCGCAATCTTGGTGTAATTCTTCTTCACAACTTCTGCCTCCTGAGGTGTCAGGACCACGACGGCCTGCGACTCAAACATGAGTGTCTCATCCTTGTTTCTATGTTCTAATAGAATACTATGGGGATTAGGGGGAGCCGACTTTTCCAACACTTTAAAACCTTTCGACATCGCCATATTGACAAATTACGAATCACTTGTTGATTGTGAAAACACACCAAGGAGCGAGTTATCTGTGTGATCGAATTTCGCTCCTTTTACCTGAGTAACTCTCATTTAAACGATAACTTTTAAGGTAAAAATCAAGAAACACAACTTCTTTACGATTTTGACACTTTGACAGATCGATGCAGACATGCAGATTACAACCCACTCCTAGCCCCTGCAAATTACTACGTAATGCGCTTGCGCGTTCAAAATAAAGTCCCATATTCACAAATTTTCAGGGGGAATAACTAAATAAACGATAAGTCTGAAGGTTGCGACGTAATCAACAACGAATTGAGTGATTTGACACGAGAGATATAGGACACACGCAAAGAAATCGTTGGAAAGCCGTGATCAAGCGTCACCTTTGAATTAAGTCTAGCTGGGTGATATTGGATCAAAGGTTAATAATTTTTTTTTATTAATATGTAAATCTTTCTAAAAGCTATTACAATATTGTAGGTATGTATGAGTTCTCTATTTAAAGCAAAAAAATCAATAATTTAATCAAAAGTATATTTGAACAATTTTAAGTTTTAGTTTCTATGGTGTTTAATAAACTGAAACATTGTATATTTATATATTTGTAATTTTTTTTTCAAAAGTGTCGAGTCAAAGTTTTTTATTTTCTTTAATATTTATGTTCGTAAAGTTGTCCTTAAAAAAAATTACTTATTTTTGTGTACATTAAGTAAAAAAATTAGCAAATAGGTTTTAGCCACAGACTGAATTTTGTGATTTTAATCAGATGCAATGTGCAATACATTTAAGGTAAAATAAATAATATTCTTGTATTACTATATGAAAAATACGTAATTATTTTTTATTGTTTTTCTCTTATATTTAATTATATTGTGTGTCTTTAGCGTCTTTAATTTAGAAATATTTTCTACCTAGGCAAAATAAGAAAATATCTTATGGAAAATAAAGGTTGCAAGCATCGTTTTTTATTATTAGCTGTTTTTCAATACAACATACGCACTGCGCAGATGCCATCTCGAAAAACTTTATCTAAGCTTTGTACCACTACTGACGTAGTAAAATAATATTATTAATTAGCGATGGGAAAAGCTTCACAGATTTGTGAATGCTTCACGAATTGATACTTCTTCAAAATGAACCCTTCACGATGAACCCTTCAATTGAAGTAACATATTAATCACAGAATTCCCCCGTCGGGGGGGTTGCTAGCGATAAATGTACCAAATAATAGTCACGTTTTTTTCTCAATAGTTTTATTCGGGACAGCTCTCCCAACCACATAACCCACTCCTCCATTATTGTATAACAAAAATTATACCGTGTAGAAAAACTACTTCTTTCTTTCTTCTATGTGTGTATTAATGAATTGTCTATTACTAGTTTCTTGTCTATTGTTTCTCGATGACAGCTGCCCATATGTTTGAGTTGTTGTTGTTGGCGGTATAATGCCTTAAAAGGAATGATGTACAATAAGTATGCATAGCCTTACAGAGAATTTGCAAAAAGCAAATGTAGTAATTGCGAAATTTCCAGTTTCTGTAAAGAGCGATGTGAACGTTTTTCAGGGCTTGAAGTACAATTTGAATATTTCTTTGTACACAGTTTGACAGTTTGCTTAGCAATAGGGTGAATATTGCGCAAATGACGATTCATATTACAGGCATTGCCTCCCTTTATGGATATAACTTTAGAACAAAAGTTGCATTTGGCCTGGTAAGCCCCAACTTCCTTAAAATAAGCCCATATTTCACTTTCTCGTTGAACGGCCATCCATAATTTTAGGTAGAGATTATATAGTCCTATAGACAAAACAAGCACAGAAATCATAAGAAACTGTCACGGGTACATGCGAGGGAACGGATAACTAAAAAGATACTTCATTGCTTCATTCTAGCGTTGTGACAGTTTTGAAAGAACTGTTTCAAAGAAGTACTTCTTTTGACAGCAGTCCCAACTTCATTCATTTTTCATTGAACAAATACTTCAATTGAAGTTGGTTAAGTTGGTACTTCCGATTGAACAGTGGCATCTACTTCGAACTTCAATTTTCATTCATTCGAAAGACTGAAATATTGCATCATCCACAGTTCAATTGTTCATTCCCTTCTTCCTTCGATTTTAGTTCGAAGAATGAATGAAGCAATGAAGTATCTTTTAGTTATCCGTTCCCTCGCATGTACCCGTGACAGTTTCTTATGATTTCTGTGCTTGTTTTTGTCTATAGGACTATATAATCTCTACCTAAAATTATGAAATAAGGGCTTATTTTAAGGAAGTTGGGTTTACCAGGCCAAAATGCAACTTTTGTTCTAAAGTTATATCCATAAAGGGAGGCAATGCCTTAATATGAATCGTCATTTGCGCAATATTCACCCTATTGCTAAGCAAACTGTCAAACTGTGTACAGTAAGAAATATTCAAATTGTACTTCAAGCCCTGAAAAACGTTCACATCGCTCTTACAGAAACTGAAAATTTCGCAATTACTACATTTGCTTTTTGCAAATTCTCTGTAAGGCTATGCATACTTATTGTACATCATTCCTTTTAAGGCATGATACCGCCAACGGCCAACAACTCAAACATATGGGCAGCTGTCATCGAGAAACAATAGACAAGAAACTAGTAATAGACAATTCATTAATACACACATAGAAGAAAGAAAGAAGTAGTTTTTCTACACGGTATAATTTTTGTTATACAATAATGGAGGAGTGGGTTATGTGGTTGGGAGAGCTGTCCCGAATAAAACTATTAAGAAAAAAACGTGACTATTATTTGGTACATTTATCGCTAGCAACCCCCCGACGAGAAATGCTGTGATTAATATGTTACTTCAATTGAAGGGTTCATCGTGAAAGGTTCATTTTAAAGAAGTATCAATTCGTGAAGCATTCACAAATCTGTGAAGCTTTTCCCATCGCTACTTCATTCATTCTTCGAACTAAAATCGAAGGAAGAAGGGAATGAACAATTGAACTGTGGATGATGCAATATTTCAGTCTTTCGAACGAATGAAAAATTGAAGTTCGAAGTAGATGCCATAGATTGTTCAATCGGAAGTACCAACTTAACCAACTTCAATTGAAGTATTTGTTCAATGAAAAATGAATGAAGTTGGGACTGCTGTCAAAAGAAGTACTTCTTTGAAACAGTTCTTTCAAAACTGTCACAACGCTATTATTAATATCAATCTGCTTCTGAAGAGTCCAGGATTGGTGTCCGTTTTTACGTGTGAAACGATATTAAGTATTGATATCTAACTGATCGTGTTATTGTTCTCACAAGAAACTTCTCTTATTAACAGACCTTACCCGGTATTCCATTATTTAGTAGAAGTTCGGTATTTAAACATTCTAGAACCATCTGTCAAGCGTAATATCTAATTTCTACGATGGGAAAGAAATGTAAGTATATAATAATACATGATATATCTGCCTTCTAGTCTGTAGTGTTTCTTTTGCGAATTCAACAGATTAATGTCCCATTTCGTTGTTGACACAACCGTATTATTCCAATATTATAGATTCCTACATCTGATGCAACATTTAAGCTAAATATGCAATATGTTTAGTGACTCGTAAAACAATGGATGAGTTTGAATTTGTTGAGGTCGAAAACTATTCTGGATTCAAACGCCAGTCTACATGACATCATCAAATTGCTACAAACAACATTTTACCATGCTTTGGTGATCATGGTCCAGTGAGATTCCGACTATTGTCAACTCTTTAACAGGAGACTTAACATAATTTTGTTTGTTTTAGTTTTTCCTGATTATTGCTTTAATATTTCAGCTAAACGTAATGTACATGCCGGATCGGGAGACTCTGAAGCTCCTAGCGGACGCCCTCCCAGTGGGCCAGCCCCTAGTGGGACGGCCCCCGGGGTTGATGAAGTTAAAAAAGTAAAAAAAGAATTTAAAAAAATGGACATTAGAAATGAAAATCAGCCTTCTACATCTACACCTTCTCATCACAAACAGACTCCTGTTGAAAAAAATATTTCACCATCTCCACTTAATCCGCAAGTCACACCACAACAGTCTCCTTCTGGCTTCGTTTCACCGGCCCAATCTTCTCCTGCTCTATGGGGTCCTCGGGGACAAGCCCCTGCATCGCAAGTGGCTCCACGAACACAAGCCCCTATCCCAACTCAAGGGGTTCCACAAGTCCAACCTCCAGCAGCCCAGCCTGCTCCTACTCCATGGGGTCGAGGACAGGTCCCTGCCCCTACGCAAGTGGCTCCACAAACACAAGCCCCTGTCCCAACTCAAGGGGTTCCACAAGTTCAACCTCCAGCAGCCCAGACTGCTCCTACTCCATGGGGTCGAGGACAGGTCCCTGCCCCAACGCAAGTAGCTCCACAAATCCCTCCTCCAACGCAAGTGGCTCAACCTGCAGTTCCTCAGACGCTAACCCTACCACAACCTGCCCCGGGTCAAGGAAAAAAAGGAAAAGGAAAGAAAGGTGCCAGAGATGCTGCCACTGCAGTCACCGGTGTACAAATCCTTCCACCTCCAGTACCTTCCCCAAGCCCCTACCCGGGCTCCTCTTCTTCCGATCCTTCTTCCCAAGGTTCTTCTCGATCACCTTCTCAATCCTCTTCCCAAACATTGTTACAACCTTCCACACCCTCTTCTCCCCAGAAGCTAGTGCAGAAATCTTTCGGGCTGAAAATACCCAAACGCGGCAAACCAGAAAAAAAAGCAGGACAACCAATACTTATTGAAACCAACTACCTTCCTCTTAGCATCAGCACCAAGCAAAATGGGGTAAGCCAATAAATGTATTCAATGAGAAAACAGAGGTAAAACCCATGTTTACACAAGCTAATGTTTACATTTAATTATTAGTAATTCAAAATTCTGTTAATAAATACATGTTTATACTATTAAAAAACAAGGCTCTTACCAATCAGCTTATCTTATTCCATACTATAATAATTTGAGTAATAACTGTAATTAACAAAAGAAAGCCTTGTCATATCTTAATATGAAATAACATAATGTCATTTTACTTCCAGGTGCATTATGATGTCAATATTGTTCCAGACAAGCCCAAAGGTATGCTTGTTCGCGTCATTCACAAGTTCATAGAAAAAAATTTCCCAGGAAGAAATCCCGCATACGACGGTCAGAAAAACTTATACAGCTGCGGAGAACTCCCTATGCCTCCCAGTGGTTGTTGCTCAGACACAGTAAGATCTTGCTTTACAATTAATAAATTAAATCCATTCAGTAGGTTCAATTAAAATTTGCAATAAGCGATTGACTTGTTTTAATCTGTAATTGTTTACATACATATGTAGACATTTAATTTTTGTAATTTAACTTTATCAAATTTAATATTATTATTAAATTTTGCTATTTTAAGTTTTTATTTTTAGTAACAGCTGTTTCGGCATTCAAAGCCATTATCAAACTGGTTAGGCCACAAAAAAATCTTCACAGTTAATCAAACTTTGTTTAGTGACATAGGGAAGACAAAACCAACTCTCCAAATATTAGTAGCTATTCCAGAAAAACCACTTCAGGCACCAACATACAATTTGAAAAAATACATCTGAAAAGATAGCATAATTGACAAAAACGTAACTGTTAGCTATGATAAGCTACTCTGAATAACCTCTATTCCTTGTTCCACATAACATTGTTTGCTTGATAGAATTTCTGGTAACTGAGTAAACCATTATATTGTAGATCCTCATCCCCGAAGAAGGACGTAAGGAACCCATGAAGTTCGAAGTGACAGTGAAATGGGCAGCCTTCGTAGATTTTGCATCCCTAAACACGTAATTATTTTTTTGGTATTTTCCTTGTGATTCAAATACACTTTATTTTTAATATCAATTGTTTACCGGTTGATGGCTGTTGAAATAATGTAGAATGATGTACATACATTTGTTAAACAGAGCTGGAAGAAACAGATTAGACTTGACAATAATCATATTTTTATTCGAAGATGTATTTATTTTAGTAAAAGCATCTTGAAAATATGATAAATACTGCATTAAAATGCAAACGCATTGTAAAAAAAAAGACAAAATTTTCTTTGGTCAATGTGAATCATGGAAATGACATTTAATCGATTGTCTGACTAAACCTGCACCGTGGGTTGGATCCATGGTGGAAGATGGTGTTATGGCGTACATCAATAGGTTCTTCCCGACATTCTAACTATGCACCTAAGCCATTCCCAACTAGCAAATTAATAATTTCAGTCAAAATAAAGAGTGTAAAATCAATTGTGGTTTAGTTTACACGCGTTGTATACATTAATTGAGGAGTGTGGGACTAAACAGAAAATGAGTAATATCAAAAACACGTCTGTTCCGGAGCTAGTGCATTTATTGACCGTCAAGGTAGTGGTTAGTTGTTTCAGACGATGATGAATGGTGGGGGGAGCGAAGCGCAGTGTAACCGCTACAGTGGCTATAATGATATATTCGGGCCTTCCCATTAATATAAAACTATTTACTAACTTGTTTGCTAGTTGGGAATGGCCCATGCACTAGCCTCCCAGTGTCAACACAGAGCTATAATAAAAGATACTTTCTCCCCGTTTGAACTTATGAGTGTGCTAAAATTAGATTGAAGCAAATTTGTATCGGACGTTACGAGCCTCCACCGGCTGCCGATTAGAAATAAGATATAGAATAGGTCTAGCCTTAAGTATAGAATAAGTTATTAACATTTCCATTTTGTTGCTCCCGGGCTAAATATCGCCCGGGAGCTATGTTTATGCCACTCGATACGGGCCGACCCCAGGACCTTCTTGCGTCGGAACACACAGATTGTGAGTCAGCCGAGAATGTTGGACGCGATGGAACGGCGTATTTATGCTCCATTCCCTCCCTAGTGCACGGAGCACAGGAATTATGAATCGCCCGATGCTGTCTGAGACGGGACGGCGTATTTACGCTCCATCTCCTCCCTAGCGCATGCAGGCTGGGACGGACCGGTCAATGGACCGGGCCCCAGCCAATGAGCGCCGAGTGCAGAATCTGCGTCTCAGAAGATAATTACTTAGAATTTAGCATTAGGTATTTTATTAATAATTAGAATAGCGGGAATTCAGCCGTTGGTATCGCCAATAAAAGTACCCAGTTCGACGGCTGAATTCCTGTTTACAAAACTAAAAAAATAACATGTATAATTATTAATTTTAAGAAATTGCACCTATCCGATAACTATCCAACCCATTCATGATAAATTGTATATTTTTTTGTGTGAGTAATAAAAATGGTGGGAAGAAGTAGTTTAAATGAAGGGAGAGCTGATGCTGGGATTTTTTGGTTTTCCGCTGCAAAAATGCTAGTGGAAAATATGAGCCCTCGGAAAGGTGATCTCGTCTGAAACGGGGCGGTTTGTGCGCCCGGTGTCCGAGTCCATCGGAGGCTGGGCCGGATATTTAAATACGGGGCGCAAACCGGTTCAAACTAGAATACCCTCAGCATCCCGCCTGGCATCATCTCTTCTGACTTCACTTCGTGACTGCTTCTCCCCGCCTGAACAATCTACAACTTCTTTGGCTGCATTTCCCTGGACCATCGCCTTCTCCCGCCTTTAGATACTTTGACTTGCTGCAACCGTCCCGCTGACTGACTACAGGAAACTGGCACCTCATATTTTACAGTCAAGTCGTGTGTTGACAAGTCGTCCGGTACACAATTGGTTTTCTTGAATAATATTTTTTATTTTTTTGTACAAATATTACTTACATGGAAAAACCAAGTTTAAAAAAAAAAAAAAAACCTTATTATAGAGTTTTCACTGTACATACAATGATAATATTGTTACAATAATATGACTTATGTGTGGCTTGAAGTGATTATTCAAGAAAAAAATATCATTTTGTTATCAGATTTAGAAACTTCTCTGTGGATGCTGCCCAAAGAGAAACTAGCAAATTAACAAACCATTTTCACTCACATATTTTTTGTATCCCCAAATTATGTAGATTTGTCCGTGTTTTGATATGTAGGTAATAGAAAGTGTTTGTTTCAGCTACATGAAAGAGGGAAGTTCCCAAGAAACCCCCCAGGTTGCCATTAATTGCCTGGACGTTGTTCTAAGGCATGTCTTGTCAAGGTTCGTATTATATTAATATTCATACGTTCATCATCAGCACTACAACCATTGAACAGCTACATGAAAGAGGGAAGTTCCCAAGAAACCACCCAGGTTGCCATTAATTGCCTGGACGTTGTTCTAAGGCATGCTCCACTAGCGCGCTTTGTCAAGGTTCGTATTATATTAATATTCATACGTTTATCATCGGCACAACAACCATTAGAGAGTCTTGGCCGCCTCGACGCCTGCCGGTTTCTTTCTGTTTCTTTCCAGTTCCCAATGCCGGAGGCTGCGATATCCGCCTCCACATCATCCAGCCACTTAGATTAGCTTAGGCCTCCCAAAGCTCCTTGTCCTGGAAGTTCATTATATACCTGTATCTCCAGTGCTAGTATGATCAGTATAACACCTCGGTGGTAATTTAATTTGCTTTGTGCAGGTGGGCCGGTCGTTCTTCTCGCAACCCTCGGGCAGGGTGGAACAGCTAGGCGGGGGCCTGGAGTTGTGGTACGGCACCTTCCAGAGTGCCGTCCTAGGATGGAAACCCTTCATCAACGTCGATAGTAAGTGGAAGAGTTTATGAAATGCCTATGGCAAGCAGTTGATATGAGAATTACCCACCACCTCGTAAATTCTGGACCTCCTTCAATAGGGTAAGGTGCTCCCACAGCCATCGTGCCCCACAATACACAGGTGAAGCATGAAAGAGTCGAAGACGTCAGCGAATGCCCCCTCTATTCTTTCCTGGTAGAATTGATAAGGTCCACAGGGCAATGCCCGAGGCCCTAGACTGACTCACAAATCTGAATACTTTCTTTTGACACCCTACCCCATCCACCCTATGAAAGAAGAAAAATACTCGACATGCATTTGCAAATCCATATTTAGCCCCCTTTTTTATCTTGGTCTCGGTTGCAAAACTAGTATTTCTAAATAACCTTTCCATATTGAAATAAAAACCGTTAATGACTTATGACTTAAATAGGATAAACCCACCTTTAACTCTTTCCCCCGGGAGCCGCGTTATGCTTACCTTGTATGCGGACAGCGCACTGTTCCGCCTCAAAGTTTCTCTGGCGTTAATTCTATGAAACGTACTTGGAGACAGTAAAATTAATACTTGTAAAAAATGGCAAATCTTCACACTACTGACATCTTGTGAAATTAATCCTAAATATGTATCGCAAGCAATGATCCAAAGGTTTGAAGGGAACCCTCGTCTTGAAGAGTAAATTCAGGCAGTTTGTTGTTTGTGGACGTGAATTATTATGATTTCTTTATTACAATATTTTTTCTGAGATTTTATCTTAAAAGTATGTATAGCTCTGTGTTAAAACATCAATCGCAAACTAGTAAAAAATATTGTTTTTTTATCGAAGTTTTATATTATTTTTAATAAAAAAAAACTGTTTTATGGGAATAATCAAGTGTTTATAGTGATTTTTTAACAATATGTCAAGTTGTGCACTTTTGAATTTGTATCCATTTTTTAAATAAGGGTTATTTGCAGAAATTCTAAATGTAGGGTTGCGGTCTTAATGATGAAATAATCAGTGCAATTTCGCATCAGGTATCAGTCCTGATACCGACTTAACTGAAGATACCGCCGAACTTATGTTTTTTTATCATTATTAACTCTTTCACCGCGGCGAGTGACTTTAGTCATTTCTACAAATCATTCGCACTAGCGGCTGACTAAAGTCATTTTTAAGCTTCGACTTTGTTTTCTGAGTACATGTATGCCGTATTCGGGCGAAATTTCTTTTAAAAAATAATAATATTCATTTGTGGATTGACATTTCTGAAAATCTTTATCAACTACTTCATTGTTTATCTTATAAAATAATAAAACCGAGAGCCCGGGGACAGCCTTCAGTCGGAGTTTTGAATCTCGCGCCCGTGTTTGATGGGAATTCTATAGAGTTAGTTCCCAATAGATGACTTGTCTCGGTTGAAATTTAACGCGATTGTTTACATTAACACAATTATGGCGTCATCTTAATTCGGGTTTATCTCAAGTGAATGTTTATTGATACTTTGGTGTTAGAGGATGATTTTAGGATAGTTCATAATCATGTAATGATTTTGTTTTCTTAAAAGGGTCATTTTAAAAATAACATTCAACTAAAAATGCGTAAAAAAAAATGTGCCATGTAGGGACGACTGTTTAGGTATATTTATTAACCGGTTAAAAGGTTAAATCATGAAATTAAGACAAAAAGTGTTTCAAAATTTATCATGATAAAAAAAATATTAAGTGTTATTTATGACATAATAACAATAAATCCCTTTCACTATTTGTTCAATTTAAAGTATAGTTTTTTATTCTTAGACCCTTTTCAAGTGAGTGTATGGCGCCGAAAAATCCTCACCACAGTTGAAGAGTTCTACTTTGGTATGTTTTAATGGGTCCTTGAAATATAAGAATGGTCGCCTCTATCTCGCATTCTCGCACTATGTAAATAAACTTCAACGATTTATCCTGTCCTATTGATGTTTCGAGTGTTTATTTACACTTGGTAACGTTAGGAAAAACAAAAATGTTTTGTGAATGCTTCACGAACTGCTAGTTCTTTAAAATGAACACTTCAATTGAAGTCGAACTTGTAAAAAAGAGATTTGAATTTATCCGGTTATTTGTTAAGTTCTTTTTGGAACGGGTTCCTTGATATTTTTTGGAAAAGTACTAGCAAATCGGCAAAAAAGTTCCTCGCTAAAACAAAAGTACTGGTCGGTAGAGATTTTAAAGCGAAAAGAACTGGTTCCCCGCCAAAACAAAAGTACTAGTCAGTAGAGATTTGAAATTGAAAAGAACTGGAACCGGTTCTTCGCCAAAATAAAAAGTACTAGTCGGTAGAGATTTGAAAACGAAAAGAACTGGAACCGGTTCCTCGCCAAAATAAGAACTTCCTCGCCCAAAAAAACACGTTCCTCTAGTATTTCGAAGTCGAACTTCAATTGAAGTACTTCTTTATAGGCTTTGAAGTTCAAATTCACATCTGAACTGCTGCAAATTAAAGTAGTTCTTTGTAATCTAACTTCCATTGAAGTATTTGTTCAATGAAATGAATGAAGTTTGAACTGCCGCAAAATGAAATAGTTCACACAGAACGGTCACAACGCTATAATGAACTGCCAACTTCAATTGAAGTATTTGTTCAATGAATAATGAAGGAAGTAGGAACTGCTGCCAAAAGAAGTAGTTCTTTCGGAGCGGTCACAACGCTAACACTTGAAAATGTACTTGGGGACATAAGTGATGGAATCTTCATAATATTTTATTTGTTCCATCTGTTATTATTGTTTAAAGTCATAAACTAGATTGAGGACAAAGAGCCCCCCCCCGTGTGACAGAAGTAATAAAAAATTTTGACGCATAGAAAAGGTTAAGAACCTCATTTTGCAGATATTATAATACTTGGCTAATTTATATAGCTCCATTTTTATTAAATATCACCTTAAAGCCTGATTCACACCAACGTCGGTTTCAGTCATTGTTCATAAAGAAAACTTGTGATATGGTATGAATATCAATCGCTTCTGCCCACCCTTGTGATATTTAACTACTTATTTAGTTAAATAATTATTTTGAAGTGTAAAAATACTTACAACGCAGATTTTTTTTTTTTAAACCATTTTTTTATTACTAAATAATATTTTTAATAATTAATAATTAATAAAAATATTATTTAGTAATAAAAAAATGGTTTTTGATGAAAAAAAATCGCCGATGTTAGAATTTTTACACTTCAAAATAATTATTTAACTAAATAATTAGTTAAATATCACAAGGGTGGGCAGAAGGATATACTGCCACACAAATTTGTCTTGGCACATACTCCTTGATTGATATTCATACATTATCAATAAGTTTTCTTGCGGAACAATATCGGCACTGAGCGGAACCGGACGTTGGTGTGAATCAGGCTTTAGGGCGCTTATATTATCATACTCCTATCAATTTTTTTTAATTTTCTTTTTTAGTTGCACATAAAGGGTTTCCAAAGGCGCAAAATTTAGTGGATCTCATTCAGGAGTTGGTCCCTCGGAATGTGGATGTGAGAAGAGGACGGCAACCACTGTCTTATGATGTCATTGACAGCCTGAAAAAATTCATCAAATCCTTGAAGGTAAAATACAGTGTAATGTACACAAAGCAAAAATATATATATGAGGCCTGTTCAAAAGAAAAGGTGAATTTTGAATTTTCGCGGTGTGTACATTCGATTATCGATCTTTTTTTGTTATGTTGATACACATATTTTTATCATATGTTAGCATTATCAGCCATTTTGGATTAGTGGTTTGTTTTCGACAACTGGAAAGGTTAGTCACGTTTTTGTGTGTTCTTCGATTTTTTACTTTTGAAAAAAATGGATCAAAGAATATGTATTAAATTTTGCGTTAAAAATGGAATAAAGTGCTCCAATGCACTTAAAATGTTGACTGTGGCATTCGGCGTGTTTACTTTGTCTCAAAAAAGTGTTTATAAGTGGCACAAGCGCTTTACAGAAGGCCGAGAAGATGTTAATGACGATGAGCGTCCTGGAGTTGTAGAAAAACAAATCATGGATTTTATTGTTTGATCCATTTTTTTCAAAAGTAAATAATCGAAAAACACACAAAAACGTGACTAACCTTTCCAGTTGTCAAAAACAAAACACTAATCCAAAATGGCTGATAATGCTAACATATGATAAACATATGTGTACCAACATAACAACAACAAAAAAATCGATAATCGAATGTACACAGCCCACGAAAATTCTAAATTCACCTTTTCTTTTGAACAGGCCATGTTTGTATATCGACTTTGTTTAGGTGAAAGTTTTTTTTGCAAGTAAATTTAGACCTTAGTGATAACATGACGGTCATGCTGTTATGCTTAACACCTGATTATAATTTGATAAAATGCTGAAATAGGCTGAGAATCAGTGGTTAACGGTGGCGATTATTTAAAGTGGTAACGGTAAAAAATTAATAATGGTGCTTATCATCAATTTACCACAATGTAAAATGTGACAGTGGTTTAATCCACTAGGCCTAAATTTGCTGGAAAAAAAAAAGTGAAATAACGCCTTTCACCTAAACACAGTAGATATCAAAATACCACATTCGGAGAAAATTCCTTCTCCCCAACTTGTGATCGTGTTTTACAAGCGACTGAACAAGTATCGCTATACAATTCCAACCCTCAAATAAATTGTCATTTCAAAGAAAATCGATCCCTAACCCAACTTCAATGAATCAGTTTCGTTTTTCATATCGTTCATTCATTCATTCGTTTAGACAAAAATTATTTATATATTCTGAATTTTTTTTTGTCTATTATCGGAAAATATATTATTAATATATTATTTCTATATTATTTTGTCTCTTGACATTTGTGAAATTTTTCATATTTGTACAATTCACAATAAATTGGCTCTTTATTTACCTTTATATTATTGTTTGACATTATATGTTTGTATGTTGGTAATGTGGCGCTGATGCATTATTACCACCATCTAGCGACAGAATAATAAAGACATTTTGGTAGTTGAAAAATTAAGTTGATCTACGCTTAAGAAGTTTCAAACTGGCATAAGATATGGTTTCATTCAACTCACGTGTAAGGTTTTCCCAATTTTACACTCGACGTGATTTTTTTAGTTTTATTTGCCCTGCTGGGTTCCAAGTCCGCAACCTCTGGGTCCGTAGCCAAGAAGCTTACCGCTCTGTCACAGAATTTGTTACCTTATAAATAAGAGGGATTCGCTGTAAAATTAAGTTGGACTGTGAAGATCAATTAATTTTTGTACACATTTACACACATATTATTTTTTCACTGTTCTCGCACTTCTGAAAAGTAGCGATTTATCAATTACACCTGTTTGACGTGGCACAACCGATATAGATTTTGGAATTTGAATAAACCTGCATCATTTATTATATTGCTTTTGTCAGGTGGAGTTTGAAATTCCTGGGAATTCGTCATCTAAACGAATGTATCGGGTCAACGATGTAAAGTCACCTCCTGGAGAGTTGAAGTTCACTGGAGCAGATGGCAAAATGATTACAGTCACCGAGTACTTCCAAAAGGAACGCAGATACAAGTGAGTTTGATTTACATTTGCCAATGAAAGGATTGAATGCTGTAGTCTAGAGGCTAGCGGTCAACAATGCAATTATGATGCCAACGGCAGTGAGACATGGAACTGGCAGAGAAATAAAAGAGTAGACTAAATGGTGATGATGATCGCTGTACCAGACGTTTTGTCAGCACATTGACTATAAATTTTAAGGGGCCAGTTTCTTCAAGTCAATCAGCGAAGCGGGCCTGGGTCGATTGCAGCAAGTCGAAGTTCCAAAGGGCGGGAGAAGGCGGATGGTCCAAGGAGATGCAATCAAACGAAGGTGTAGAGTCCAGGCGGGAAGAAGCGGTCGGAAGGTAGAGTCAGGGAGAGTTGATGTCGGTAGAAATGCTGAGTGTTCTACTTTGGACTGGCCCAGCATCTGGGTTGTTTAAGTTCTCTTCAAACTAAATTGATTTTTCAGCGGGGAGGGCAAAAATACCAGCATGCTCTTTATGACCTTTCATTTCCAATAAACCACTTCTTCCCAGCATTTTTATTAATCTCAAAGTTTTACAATTTACAAATTACTAGGGGGGTTGTATGTTTTATCTTATAAATGCTTAATTAACATAATTACAACATTTAAATTTATACATTAATGTAGTAGGGAATTCAGCCGTCAGATCTGTGTACTTTTAAATTGATGACTGAATCCCGCTAATCTAGTTTTTACAAAATAATACCTAACCCTAATTATGCAATGATCAGATTTTTAAAATACGCCAAATCTCTGCTTACAGCCCATTGACGGATTGGTCCATTGGCCGGAAGGGTCAGCCTCCGGGCGCTGGAGAGGATACAGCGCAAGTACTGCTGGCCTAGTAAATTGTTTGTCAAACATTGCAGCCATAAGCTCCCCGGCTGTCAAAATAAAAAATGAACAGAAATTCGTTGTGGAGAATAAATAATAAAATAAAAATATGAGTCCGGCCAAGCGGCGTAAACATAGCTCCCGGCAGTATTTGCTCGGGAACAACAAAAAATGAAATTTTAACATTATTATTTACACTTAATGCTAAAACATATTTAATTATTTATTATCACTCTAATGAGCAGCCGGTGGAGGCTCAAAGCGTCCGATACAATCGCAAATGATTTTTCCCAACTGGCTAAGAACAATATTTTGTATTGGTATTGCTGCGAATACAGATACAGTGCTTGCATACAGCATATTTCAAACGTGTTTTTCAACTTAAGAAAGGTAATTTCAAAGAAATTAAAAATATATGTATTAAATAAACTAGGTTGTTAAGTTTTTTCAAACTAAATTGATCACTGAATACACTAGTCCCCTTTTCACTAAAAACAATAAGTAGGCATAAGCGAGACTGTTGAAAGTGTATACATAGCACAATATACAATCCTAAGTATGTGTTGTTTGGGTCAACTCAAATTGTACGACCTATAACTAATATAATAAATTGTACAGTTATAATTGAATCATCTTTGTTGCAACTCATACAGTTCAACATTCCTTGTCGTAGACTCAGAAACAATGAATTGCTGTTCCTCAATCATCACTCTACTAATTATGGGTATCATTCTTCACTGTCCAGAATTTTGAATCTTGTTAACTCAAGCCATGGTCTTGAAACTTTTGGTACCAGTCTAAATGGTTTTTGTCATTCTTTACGACTCTAAACTAAACTTTGACTTGACCTTTGGCTTTGAATGTTCTTTCTTATGTATATTTTGTCATTGCTTCATTTAATATTATGTATGTTCTGTTCTTTCTCTGTTGCTCTTTTTCCCATTTTGTGTTGTGTATTTTTTTTGTAATTGGACAATAGTCCGTTAGTTTATAAATAACAACCGTAAAATCTTGTTTAAAAGCTGTCACTTGCAATACGATACAATAGTGAGGTGAAGTGCTTTGCCAGAAAGCAGCAGCAGCCTGATCGGCTTTCTGAAGCATTTGCAATTGTTTTAGGTCCATGAATAACATTACATATTATAATTAGAGATTTGATTGTTCCAGCATCAAATTCCCTCATCTGCCCTGTGTCTGGGTGGGAAAGCGAGACGGTGAAATAAAGATATGTTATCCAGTGGAGCTGTGTACTCTCATGCCTGGCCAGGTAAAATCAATTGTTTTTTTTTAGGATAATAAATAAGACTTACAGAAAATACATCAAATTATAATTGTTTTCAATAGAATCGTGTTCTGTAAGCATCCAACAATTGTTTAATTATTATTAATAAGTGTTTTGTATTCACAGGTGATTGTCCGTAAAATGGACGGAAATCAAACCTCAAACATGATCAGGTATTCTGCGGCTCCGGCAAATGAACGCAAACAGAAGATCATGAACGCTATCAACAGTGTATGTCTTTATTAATTTATTTACCTGCTGAGTGCTCATATCCAATAGCCATTATTGGGTAAATAGCATATATCTATGTATTCATTCAGTCCGTCAATGTCAATGCATCACCCGTCACATCCACATGCGTCAAAGCCAAAGTTCAGTACCATTTGTATAACTTTTCCCACAATTTTGTTTAAATGTATTTAATTACGTTTTTGTTCCTCCTGGAAAGTGGCCAAATTTAACTTATGTAGAGATGGATTCTCATCAACGTCATGTGAACTGAAAAATAAGATTTCTTTCACTTTGCACATATCTAATTTCAATGTTTTTTTCAAACAAAATTTATTCTCTGAAAAAAAAATGTTTGTACTCATTTTATAAAGGTATATGAGCTCTAAAAAAGTATGCATACATTTACTATGAGATGCTAACAATTTGTTTCTACTACAGATGAAATATAATGATGACCCAACATTGAAAGAGTTTGGCCTCAAAGTATCGGACACCTTTGAAAAGATTCCAGCCCGAATTATTACACCTCCTGCATTACAATATGCTGGAAAAGTTATAACACCAAGGTAAAGAAATTGTTTCATTGCTGTTCAAAAGTTATATATTTTACTAAGTATTGCGACATATTTCGAAGTAATCAATAGTTATCATATTTTGGAGGGTAAATATAAATAACAAATGTAGAACCCACATAATAAGTTATGTTTTTAAAGACTGTTTTTTTTTTTTTAATTAGCCTTATTTATCCCACATAAATAAAATACTTTTTTTTTCACTGTATACTAAGCACCTTCCTTATTGTGGTTCACAATTCGAAGTTTTGTCTTATGGGTTCCTTAAAATCTGATTTTCCCCACAAGTTTTTTTTGGTCCCTTAAAAAAAACCTTATATGAGTACTTCACTGCATAGTCAATACCAGAGATGGCCAACTTGTTTGTTGTTAGATATTAAATTTTTAGCAATTAAATGTAACTTCGGATCTTTCTAGAGGTGGCAAATGGTTTGCGGGAAGGTTTATCACTGCAGCCAAACTACAGAAATGGACGATTATTGTTCTGGATCGCGTTGATGGCAGAGAGATTGAACTACTCATCACATCGGTATTAATATAAATATACCATTATTCATGATTTTCAGTTACTAGTGATATAAAGGGTGTTTCGTAAGTCTGATAGAACTTACAAAAAATAATTTTTATTCGAAATTATATCATTAACATTTGAAAAGATTTCTGGTATATGGCCACAACGACTGTTCTTGGCCAAGCACATTCTGGACATCCAATTTTGGGGCACTTTTTGGAGCACTGCTGGCTGTATTTATATTAATTGTTCCAACAATATCACATAGGAAATAATTAAGAAAAATATCTAATAAATCATCAAAGACAGCTATCGACAACTGAACATATGTAATCAAATAATATCTGTCCCTCATTTTTAGGAAAAAGTTTTTGAATCTCGTTACTCATTGTAGCTTCGTTTTCAGTAGAGGTGAACCCAAAATTACCTGCAATGTTGTTTAAAACTTTACGCCGCGATCTTTACGTAAACAAAATTACATCCATACGCGGCACTCTTTTTGACATTCCTAAATAATCATTTTAAACTGCTATAACTCTCTTATTTCGTGACAGATTTATGATTGGCTTAATGTGCGCTCTGTTTCATCGTAAGTACGATGAAATACATAAATATACAATAGATCTCAGGATGCGCCTCTCACATAGTAACAGTGAGACATAACAAAAAATCAAGCGGCGTCTCACCGCTGCTTATACATACCAACATAGTGTTTATATGATTACAAGTGTACTCATTGACGCACAAACTGTAATCATATGGGAAAATTCAAATGACAAGATCGACATTTCGAATCGTTTTCAGTTTCAATCCGCTTTATGTAAACAAATCAGAAGTTTTCATTAGTCACCAGAAGGAGATGACAGTAAAAGGAAGGATCGAACTATTTTTTGGTTCACTTATCGGCTAAATTCATGACGTATTTACGGTGTAAACATCAGATTTGTCGGAACGCATAAATGAATACGCATAGTAATTTACACGGGGCATGTATTTCGTCATCTACTAGGTTGAGACGCTAGTCCGGAATGAGTCAACGGAAACGGTAAAAAATCTACTGATATAACGAATTTCTATATTTGATATTCAAATGAATACTTACTTACTTGTGGCACACGAAATATGCCTACGTCGCACTTCTTCTTTATTATACGATCTTAACACATAACTTTCTTTCAGTTATATAACTCTCAATCCATTTGTAGAGATGGTGTTGATGAGTCGTTTGTAATACTGAAGGACTAGAAATTTGGTACATAAATTAGGACTCCCCCCCCCTCTAACATCATTTATAGAGTAGATACGAAATCTATCTGCAGTTTGAAATGACTTGCTCAGATGGACGATTACGTGCCCCATAAAAACCACTATATTGCGCGAATCGACAACCGATTTCCAAAGTGAATTTGGATAATTTGATAGTGTTGCCCAAACCTGAGTCTATTCATGATGTTTAGCCAAACTCTAGTTACCCTAAATATCAAAAAGTGAGCGCAGTATGTCAGCACCGTTTGACAGTTAACCTTTTCTAAGTTCTATCTAAGCAAAAAAAAAACACCCTTTATCAATGCCTTAGGTTTTGATGCTTGATCCCCTGTTACCGTTGATAGCACCCTATTTAAACTTTGTCATTTAAACGGTTCCTGTCAACTGCTGATTCTCGTCCTGTTTCAATGTTTGATCAAGTTTTGATCATCTGTTAAACATAATGGTCATGCTATTATTGTTGACGGCTTAGTGCTGAAACAGACCGAGAATTGGCGGTTAACATGATCCACAAATGTAAAATCTGCGTGATTTTTCGGTCAAATGTGTTGCGTGTTCAAAGAACTCAACCTAACCAACTAACTCAGATACTGTGTCTTTTTGCGACACTGACTCCACATTTTTGCCGTTGGCGGTGCAGTATCACTTAAACTCATTTATTGAATTGTTTGCAGCTTATAGCTATGGCTTTCAAGGCGGGCATGGAGATAGACCGCCCTGATGTGAAGCATATCAGACCCCAGGACTTGCTGAGTATTTTCGAAGAGGCTGCCAGGCTAGGGACACAGCTTGTGATGGCCGTTGTCTCGGAATATGGCAATCATTATGCTCAGGTACCATAGCCATACTATGTATAATAACTAGGCTTTCATTATTCAATTTCCGTATGATGGCAGACCACGCCAAAGGAATGTTGTAAGGTAAACTTAAACCGTCTTACTTATTAGATTTTTACGCGCCGACTTAGTGTTGGTCTAGTTACACCGGACGTAGGCCATTAAATTAGACAGATAAGCCGTGGTTTTAAAGCAAGTTTATCGCTATTCCGACCTTATAACACGCGTAAAATTTACACTTCGTTTATAAGTAAGGGGGAAAGAGGTTTAAAACGGCAAAAAAAACTCTATTATTTATTTTTTGTGATTTATCATTTATTTATATGGATTAAATTGACACCATCTGTAGAATTTTTAGTAAGAACAATTGAAAACGAAAATGAGTTGAGGTATATCAATAATTTGTATGAAACAGTGGATATCCAAAAAGAAGTTTTAATTTATTTTTGCAAAACCTGTTGAGCAGCTCAATTTAAGCATGTATATACCCAAATCTCAGTCTAGAGCCAAATAATTAATAATTTATTAGTTATAAGATATGTCAATAATTTGTATGATACGGTCAATTTTCTAACCGGACTTTTAAGTATGTATGTACATACCTGTTTTTCTTATAACTTTAGATATACACAAATTCATGATTTGGAATTGTTGACAAAGCCGTTTTTATTTCAACATGTTATGCTTTATACATGCGTACAAGGAATTGCTAATCTAAAATTACCTAATTTTGATTGACCAGGTAAAACAGATAGCCGAGTTGAAGTACGGTGTACTGACGCAGTGCGTGAAGTCACGCACCCTCTCCAAGATGAACGACAATACGGCTTCTCAACTTCTGCTAAAGATGAATGCAAAATTGGACATGACCAACCATAGCTTCACGACTGTGGGCGGGCCACCTTGCCTGCAGAAACCCTGCATGATTGTGGGGGCTGATGTGACCCATCCATCACCTGGACAGGTAATATCCCAGATTGGAATGCAGTGAAACCCTCTAAGATTTTTTCAAGGAAACATATTTTTTTGTTATATGGATCAACAAGATTTTACTATATAGTGTACTTACTTTAAGAAAAAAATTATTACTCAACATATTTCAGTACAATGTTTACTGACAAATCTAAGGTTAAATAACATCATGTTTCACGCTCATACTGCAAAACTACAGGTTGTAGATTATTATTTATGATAATCTAAGAAGAAAAAAACAAATATCAATTCTTTTATTATTTATTAAAGCTTCAAACTATAAAATAATTCTCAACCAATTTTGGTTAGAATACCCTGAATCACCACTTCAATTATTTCTTGTAAATTTTCTGTTTTGATACAAAGTTATCAATAATATTTCCAGATGGACGAGCCGAGTTTGGCAGCGGTGGTGGCTTCGCATGACCCAAAAGCGTTCAAATACAACATTACGCTTCGCCTACAGCCGCCCAAAGTAACTATCCCGTCCACGCGCTTTTAATTTGAGACACTATTTTATTATTGTAAAAAATATATTGATTGATTTCATTACTTCCAGGTAGAAATAATTTCTGATTTGGCGGCAATGATGAAACAGCAGTTGCTTTTCTTCCATGCCAAGACTAAGCAAAAGCCTCAGCACATCATATTTTTTAGAGATGGTGTCTCTGAAGGTCAATTTGAAACAGTAAGTTTTATTTTTTACATTTCACAGAAATTCTCAGTTTTGTAGGGACCGGAAAAAACTTCTTATTTGGGAAAACCTTATATGTGGGATTAAAATAAGCCATTTTTCAATAAATAAAAAATTATTTTACTATACATTAAAACTATAGTACATAATTCTGTACTAAACAAAAGAGGTAGAAATGTGAAAAATACATATATTTTTTTAAACTAATAACGCTGTGGCGGACTGCAACTTAAGTGTGCTAGAGTGCTATAAGTGAGCAATACTTAATTATTAATACTTGTATCAAAAAAAAAAGATTTTTTGTTCAAAATGAAAAGTTTTGAAAAATATTTTTTTTCACAAATCCAATCGAACTTGGTTATAACATAGCGAGGTCGCGGCTATAATGAGCAATTACTTAATGATATGTTGGTTCAGGCTTACTTTCATACATCATGTGGGGTTATAACGAGGTCGCTTCACTGATGTAACGTCCAAACAATATTGTCAACTCATTGTGCCCCGGTATGAGAAAAAAATCCAATTCTCGAAACAGTCGAATAATGTCATAAACAAGACAGAAAGCCGCCCGTTCAGCACGGCGGCGGACTTTCCGTAAATCACATTAAGGAGGGTTTATAATCCCTGATAGTTGTCGCTCTAAGAAAAATTTCTATCCAGTACTGTGTACAGTTTATTATTATTATTAGTGTAATCACAAATTAAATCATTTCGTAGTTAGTTAAGCTTAGTTAGTTGGTTAATTAATTTTCGTAATAAAGAAATGTGTTGCTCTATAATATGCGAGCTTTCATACCCTGGTATGAATATCGATATTAGTAGGTAGGTACTTTTTGTTTACCTACCTACGTTTATAACGAGTATAGGCTATAAGGAGCAAATTTGGTTGGTCCCCCGCGCTCGTTATAACCAAGTTTGACTGTATATCAATACTTTCGTATTTTACATTAATAGCAAATTCAAAAGTCACGTGTCGCCTCTGATAAAACATTTTCATCAAGGTGTAAAAAGTACTTAGGAAGACAATACGCTCAAGCTAAATAAATAAAAAGACCCCAACAATAGATTCTCTAATATTTTGAATCGCATATCAATCCCTTATCAGCAAAAAAGATGTAAAATAACGTCCATGAAATGAACTTTGGAAGGCGTTGTGATGGTTCCAGGATCATCACAGTGTATTCCGTAAGGGCACGTTTGTTTTAAAATAGCCCTTTACTCGTCCCAAGGCTCGTCCATGGAGGTCGTCAAGATTCAAAGCTAAACTATTGTTCACAGACATTAAATACATACATCAGACTAAAAATTTGAAAATGTCACATTCCTACGTATGTACACTCACATAAAATTATATTGTTTTTTTAATTTTACTAATCGATTTTTTAGGTTTTGAACAGTGAGTTGATGGCAATCAGAGCAGCCTGTTCTCAATTGAATTCAGAATACAAGCCCAAGATCACATTCTTTGTTGTACAAAAGCGTCACCATACAAGGTAAATGGTTTTTGCCCTATTCAATTTTTTTGTTTTCAGTAATAATCACTTACCAGAAGAGAGTGACCGGATCTCTACAGTAATGATTAAAAGATTTGTGATGATAAGACACCCAGTTTATTTAGTAATTCAATAATTATTATTAAAATCCATGCATCTTATGTGCAAACTATTGAAATGTAGGATAATAATATTATTTAATGTACTCACATATTGTCCGGAATCATTTTGGATGCCACCATTCTTTAATCCGAAATCAGAAGACTAGAAGCTCATGGCATGAAATTATTTAATTGCAGATTTTTTCCCACTAACCCAAAGGATGGAGATCGTAATTTTAATGTCCCCGTTGGCACCTGTGTTGATACCCAAATAACGCATCCCACCGAACTAGACTTTTACTTGGTAAGTGTCCTCTTGATTATTTATTAAAAACTCTTTTTTCATGGTTAAATATCTATCAAAACGGTTTCCTAATTGCTTTTCTATTTCTTGTAAGGCCCGCTTGTTTCATTATTATTTTTAAATTCTTTTGATAATTTTATATACAGTTTGCTAACTGTTATGAAATTTAGCTCCCTTAGCATATCTCTAATCCGTGTTTATGTGTTGCCCTTAAGGCGGTCCAATCGAACCAACTCAAACAAAATCATGCACTCCTTACACTGGTGGCAATAAGATTGAAATTGCCACTCGATCTCGACTGCCTGTTGCGATGTGTGCAAAATAAACAGCAAAAAAGCGTGTCTTCTTTTATTTTGCTAAGCTCCGGCACAAATATCAAAACGTTTTCCAGTTTAAAAAACTTAATTTGCCACTTTATGTTTATAATACAATAAAAGCAAATTTGGAATAAGATTTGCAAGTAGATGCTTTTACACTTCAAAGATTTTTTTTACAAATCTGAAACTTTATTTTCTTCCTTGGTAATTAAATTTTCAAACCAAAAACACATGTTTTAGCTTTCCTTTGAAATGCAACGCCGTATTATTATCAGACATTGGATTATACATTGATGCATAATGCATATTTGAGCCTTTTTTTTGGTCATTAGTACATATTTCAGTCAGCTCATTCTTAAAATTTGAGGAAAACATGTGTTTTTGTCTTTTGTAGTTGGAACCGGTTATTTTTTAAAACTGTTCCCTTTGGAAAAAAAATTATTATAGTTCTTTGATAAACCGGTTCTTCAGAATTTCACTAACCAATACCGCCCCCATGAAATGAAAAATTTCCCAAAAAAAGAACTGGCTACAAAAGATATTACTGTTTATATTATCAGTGGTTTATTTTCTAGTATTTGCATAATCTGTTGATTTCATTTAATTCTTCTGTATTTGTGTAGTTGTCTCACGAGTCAATCAAAGGCACAGCCCGGCCGACACACTACCACCGCCTCTGGGACGACGCGGACATGAAGGAGTCCGAGGTGGAGGAGCTGGCCTTCCACCTGTGCCACATGTTCACCCGCTGCAACCGCTCCGTGTCCTATCCAGCGCCCACCTACTACGCTCACCTGGCCGCCCTCAGGGCCAAGGTCTACATTGATGGGTGAATTCCACTTACATATATTATCTATGGTGTTGACAGTTGTTTATCATTTAGAAGCGTCAAAGTCAAATGAGTTAAAGCTGATTTTATTGATTATTTTACGCATTTGCTGGTTTTTTTTTTTTGACATACGAGGGTTTGTTCAAAATAATAGCAGAATTTTCGTTTTTATCAATTTTTATATATTTATTCATCAAATTCAATATTGATGTTATCGCCTACAAAGTAATCCCCGTCAGATATACTGCACTTGTTCTAGCGCTTTTTCCAATCTTCAAAGTACTTTTGGAATGCAATTTTCAATATGGTGTTTAGTTCCTTCAGCGATTGTCTTTATCTCGTCAATATTGGCAAAACGTAGTCTTTTCATCTTCAAGAATAGGAAGAAGTTATAGGAGGCCATGTCCAGCGAATACCGAGACTGAGCCATAACGATGTTGTATTTAAACAATAATTTACAAACAAGCAGTAAAGTGTGAGCAGATGCATTATCTTGGTGCAATTGCCGTGACTTACTTTGCCACAAATCCGGGTGCTTTCTTTTGATTGCTTGACGTAAACGGCATAGAACTTCCAAGTAGTACTCCTTATTGAGCGTACAACTTGGTGGCAAGAACTCATGGTACACAATGCCATTAAAATCAAAGAACACCATGAGTAGAACCTTCACATTCGGTCAAACTTAACAAGCTTTTTACGGTCTTCAGGATGCTTCTATTGATACGATTGGGTCTTAGTTTCAACATCATATCCATGCATTAATATTTCATCAACAGTTTGAGCAGTTCTGAATCGTCGTTGACTCAGTAACTCCTGAGCAATGTCCACTCGGCACTGCTTTTGGTCGTAATTCTACAATTTCGGAACAAATTTTGCTGCCACACTTTTATGCCCAAAACATCCGATGTTGGCATGAGCCAAATGATATGCCAACATCATCAATAACCTATCTGATTGCGATAGGTTGCTGCGGTGTCCAGGAAGCTCGTCATCTTAATGTCTTTGTAACCCTCTTGGGAATGTTTGAACCATTTGTAAACGCCTGTTTTATTCATAGAAAATATCCCAAAAGCAACATTCAACATTTTCCATTCTTAAAACAAAATTTTATTGAAATGCTTGGTTCCATTTTTTCCACAATAAAAAAAATTATCAAGCACACTGAAAGATGTATAACTTTTTCACCAGCAATAAAGTAAGCATCGAATATGGCTACTGATGTCAAGATACGTCAGGGAGAAGTGTACTAACACAAAAATAAATTATGATAAATGAACTTATGCAGTGAAAACGATGTTTATCAATATAATATAAATTTGGCTATATTCTGGACTACTTTATCTGGAATTTGGACGGCATTGATAAAGTAAGCAGCTTTTAGTTGATTGAACTGAACGTCATTGCCAATTGCAGCCATGCTAGTGAAAGTCGACTAATTACCGATAATGTGGATAAAAACCTTTATTCTGTCAATGTTGACATTTTGAAGGCATTCTGGCTAGACCTCCCAGTCTGCTTACCCGATACGCTGTCGCACCTTCTGAAAGTTCTGCAATTACCAAAAGACGTACCCCAAACTGGGGATGCCATCGGTCCACTGGCTCCAAGCACTTGATACTTTTATGCGTTTATCTTTTTTTTTTAAAGTTTAAAGTAGGGTAGGTAGTTGTGACATCCTTACCAATCCCATTATCCAATACCTTATTATTATTTCCTTTCATTGTCAATAATAAGCTTATTTTTTGTTCGCAGCAAACACCTCAATATGGAACAACTGCCGGCTGAACAAAATTTATTGACAGTTACAGATTTTATTCGCAAGGAACGACCAATGTATTTTGTTTAACGTAAATGTTGTGTTTTTCCAAATATTATAATGTATTATTGCATTGCAACATAACACGTATATTTTTATTAACAATTAACTTTCATACATTTTTTTTTATTGTTAAGTAAAAATTTAATTACCTAACTTTTTTCTGTTTTTCATAATTCTATAAATGTTCTAGCAATAAAATAACCACTACAGGTATGAGGAATTAAACCCTGGCCAACTGATAAGAAAGTAAGGGCACACTTACCAATTCACCACATAATATCTAGCTAAGAGTAATAATTATTATATACATTTTTTTCTCTATACTTGAAATAAAAAATGTATTTCAATCTGTCTAGTTATCTGAACACTTTTTCTGATTTATTTACATATATGGGACTTTTGATCTCATGATTAGTTTGTAACTCAATTCATTATAGACATGTTTTATAGATCTTAATTTTTCTCTAGTTTTCATATTGTATAAGCACCCTCTGTGTAAAACTAGACATTTGTGTCTTTTAATGTATGTTTTAATCCTAGTTTTTTATTATTTTGTTTTCATATTGTAGCACCCTCTGTGTAAAACTAGACATTTGTGTCTTATAGGGGCTATTTCACCACCTCTCAATAAACTACTATTCATTAGTTAACTTTAATCATCGGAATATTCGTTTGTTATCTCTTTCCGCAAGTTTGGCTGGCAACGTCGCTTTTTTTCAAACCTTATCCCGTCTGCTGTCACGTCTGTCAATACAATGCCGTTATTTCTAACATAAACTAACTTTCACAATACAACATTCGCTGTTGAAGCTCATTACATCCCTGTCACCAAATAGTTAAACAGCGTCTCTATATTTAAATAAAACATA
This sequence comes from Drusus annulatus, assembly GCA_022651775.1. Classification (NCBI taxonomy): domain Eukaryota; kingdom Metazoa; phylum Arthropoda; class Insecta; order Trichoptera; family Limnephilidae; genus Drusus; species Drusus annulatus. Next base: position 748,614 of record JAGWCC010000150.1, read on the forward strand.
TTTCTATTCATATTTCATATTTTGTATCTCCTTTACGGCATTTTTTGTCAAGCGAAATCTTGACCTAAACTCAATGTCATCTAAGACGTATAAAAAATTGACTCTTGGTTTGAAAACACACGGTCTACGTCTTTCCGCCATGTCCTGTTCGTCTAAGATATTTAAATCTTCAACCACTTCCATAATTACAGTAAAAAATCAACTTCAACAGAAAACTCGCCGACTAGACCAGCCAGCTGTCAAAACAGTACGCCGCCATTTTAAAAGGTGCACTTTACGTTGACAGCTTCTTGAGAAGTGGTGAAATAGCCCCTGAATAATACAATAAAGTTATAAAATAGAAATATGTTTTATTTAAATATAGAGACGCGTTTAACTATTTGGTGAGATGTAATAAAGCGAATGTTGTGTTGTGAAAGTTAGTTTATGTTAGAAATAACGGCATTGTATTGACAGACGTGACAGCAGACGGGATAAGGTTTGAAAAAGCGACGTTGCCAGCCAAACTTGCGGGAAAGAGATAACAAACGAATATTCCGATGATTAGAGTTAACTAATGAATAGTAGTTTATTGAGAGGTGGTGAAATAGCCCCTTAATGTATGTTTTAATCCTAACTTACTCATCACAAATGAATATTGTGTAAATGTTTCATAGATAGCACAATAGAAAACCAAAAGTGTTATTCATATATAATATGTTCCGTTTTAATTTTTTGTCAAGTCATGAGGTGTATTTATCAATAAAATTACAAAAAATAAAACACATTTTACTTCAAATCGCTTTATGCCAAATACAGTAAATATCCCATCTATTATATACATGTATGTAATCCCATATGAGAAGTTTTGGTTTTACGGTACATCTTAATATTTAAAAAAGGTTTACTGCAATGAAATTTCCTGTGTGATTTATTCTTCCGGAATTGATTGCAAATCCTTATTGGACTCTGGATAATTTCCATATTCGTCCTCCTCTTCCTCCATGTCGCCATCATAAGGATAAGGCTCAAACAAGAATATATTGGAATCTATTTGATCGTCGCTCAGGGAAGCCAGAGAATCTGTGATGGGCATAGGCATTGGCTGTGGCGGTAGCAGCTCCACGGAATAAGGCATAATCCTAATCGGCATCCAAACTGGTTCCTCTACCTTCTCCTCTTTGATGTTTATCTCTGTATCGATTTCTTCAGCGGGAACCTTTTCAATCTCAACAGGCTTTTTATAAAAGATTCCTTCTTGCATGCATGAATCGAAGACAAAGAAGCCTTTTCCATCGGGGAAACCCTCGCTCCAGGAGCCGTGGTACCTGTACCCGGGGTACACCATCTGCCCTGGTCCTTCTTGACGTCCGTGGATCCAACTACCCATGAAGGTAACTTGTAACCTGGAGTATACGTATGTCCCTAGTCCGTGACGCAATCCCTTATACCAACCCCCTTCATATACATCGCCATTGGGATAATAATAGGCCCCAAACCCGTGTTTGTAATCAGTCTTCCATTCCCCCTCGTACCTAGATCCATCAGGATAAATCATTTTGCCATAACCGTATTTGACACTTTTCCTCCATGAACCGTCGTAACGACAGCCGTTTTTTAATACATATAAACCCTTTCCTTGACGTAATCCTTTGAAATAATTTCCAATATAAATATCTTTATTTGGTAAAATGGCCCATCCATAACCTTGTCGCTCACCTTCTCCATTCCTTTTACCGTGGTACTCCTATAATATTTGAAGAAGAAATACATTAACCAATGCAGTCTTTCCGTTGGCTGTCAGGATTCGGCAACAGGGTATACAAGTTATGCATTCTTTTTAATTATGAAATGAATATTCGTATTTAAAATTTTACAAGTACCGATATTAACACACCAGTCTTGATGTTGCCAACATTTTCATTAATTTTCTGATCCACAAAATCGTTTTAATATAACCTAACTGGAACTATCCTAATCTGACCTAATTTACCATAACCTGACCTTAATAAGTAAAACCACAATTGGAATCTTACCTGACATAATAGGTTGGCTCTCGTATCTTATAATAGAGGCATACTCTCTTGTCAAATTCTGACAACTTACTGTCACAGCTGGGTACAAAACACATAAGAACCCATAAAGTAAAATGAGCATTTATGTATTTTTTTACTTTACCGACATTCTGACAGATCAGCTGTTAATACTTAAAGATTCCATCAAAGCCAAGTCAAATTTGAACACATGGATAAAAGGATGAGATTTAAAAATCAAAATCAGTTAACTAAATATTAAATGGAAAAAACTATAATATAAAAATAAATTACCCCTATTCCTATCTCGTCTTCGCCTTCCCCTTCTGGTTGAAGTTCCTTTTCAGACATTATTTATCTGGATTCAATATGAATGTCTACAAATTAATCATCAAACCTTGACAAAATAGTATTGTTTTTCAAATTTTATTGTATTGGTTTGAAAATAGAATATAATCACTTCACTCCATCGTTTGCAAAATGTAAATAGTTCCTACCCCTGCAAAATAGTAAATAGGGTAAACATAATTATTTGATATAGGTTTCGCAGCAAATTTTGAGTTGAACACAGTACTCTTACAGGTGCATTACTTGCTTACAGCTTATTTCTAACTTGTTTTTCGACTTCAGAAAAGAAAATTCCAGCAACATTTTATGAAAGAATAACTTTCTGCTGTCTCAGTTTTTTTCGAGCTAATAAATAAAAAGAACACTAAAAACTTTTCAAATATTCAAAATAGAAATGCATAAACTTGTTTCCCTTTCAAGACAAAAGGCTCTTTCTCAAAGAAATTACTGTCAGAAGTGTATATATATATATGCACCAATACACACGATTGACACACGATCCTAAGCATTATTCACATTAACTCTATTTGTGCAACGTACAATAAAAAGTAAAATAAAACAAAATGGTGTAAAAGTGTATTAAATTGTTTAATCTGTTAATATCATTGAGTGGTTGTTGCCGAGGGTGAGGCCGAAGATGGAGTGTCATAATTCGCCTTATTTTTCACTAAGAAGGCAGCTAGGAAATTGACTGGATCTGGGGGCCTCTCCCGTGCCAGAGCGGAGAGTCCTTGGAGTAAGATTGGCACAACCGTTTGGTCTAGGTACTGTCGGGTTGGAAGGGAGGTTAGATCTACTCTTGACTTTCGACTCTGATTAGTCTCACTTTCCTTTTCCATATTGATAACGTTCTGCAATCAATTACAACACTTTTATTAATACACACCATGCTTCAGGATGATACCGCAAAACTCTAGGTTTGCGTACATTAAATTAAGGGTTTTGTGTAAACAATCTTTTATAGTAAACACAACACCCACTACAGGTGGTAATCTACTGCTACTGGCTTGCTAAATGTGAAGTCTGTTTGATCGACTATAACCTGACGACTGATTGGCTATTTCTTGTTCCTGGGCGGGTACCTAATCCCACCAGATGTTAGCTATGATGTGATAAATGATTGATCTATTGTAAAGCTACGACCGCAATACAAGTTTTCGACAACTTTCAAACAAAACATAGTTAAAAAATTAGAAAGTATAATTGTTCTGTTTGAAAAACTTTGTTAGGATATTTTCTTAGAATATCGAGAACAATCACCTCGTGGATTTTCGCAGTGCCAATCTGAAACACGGTGTACATATATATAATGTGGGGAATGTTCGTAAATATATATTTTTAAAGAAAGACAAACATTTGCGGGTTATAAATAACATGACAATATTTTAATTCATTCTACTCCTATCATTATGAGTGGATAATTTTACTTCTGTACTGAGGGAGGACTTAGCTAGCAAAGGATTTAACATGTGACGCCTGGGTGGGAATTCGACACTTTGAACTAGTATTCTCTCTAGATCAATGACGTTACATATATTTGTAACGTCATTGCTCTAGATATGTTAATAGATAGCATAAACGCTACACAAAGCTAAAAGTTGGTTCAAGGAAAGAATATTGGACATCATTGCAACTACCTCAACTCTTTCCAGCGTTTTATGGCGAGTTCCTTATGAAAGGGAAAGGGTAGGGAACTTAGATTTTTTTAAACTTTAAACTTCTGTAAACCATGTTAGTGAAACTGGCATATTAAATTTAAAAAAAATAAATTATATTTTGGAAATGATCTACGTACTTGAGTGGTCGCTGGAATTTTTGCGCCTGGTATAACCTTGTTTTGAGGAACCACAGCGGGTGCTTCTGAAAAAGATTAATTAATTTTGCGTACTTTTTGAGAATTTCCAAAAAAATATTAGTAGACAACAATCGGTACCAAAATTGTATTTCTTATGTCAAAATAAACTACAGACAAAATAAGCTTAACTTACGTCCACCTGCCATTTTTATAAATTGTCTATGCCGAAAGCTTAAAGAATTTCTTTCGTAATATCTGTTTTTTGTGAAAACTTATTATATTATTGAAGTTCAACACATTGCAATTTTATTGGACAAGTATCCTTTCAGATTATTAAGGCAAAACAACTTTACATGACAATATCTAGGTTATCTTTATTCATTTTTGAAGTGTTTTAATTTTTTAGCTAGATTTTATTTTTTCTGTCAACTTTTGGTTTACATTAATATCAATATAATGAAAACAATTGCCTACAGTTTCGTACGATTGCCTACATTCTTTTTTAAAAAAATATTTCCTTATTAATAGTAGATTTTTCAAGTTCCGTTCTAAACGTTTTAATTTTAATTATGTTCAAACTACGCGTATTATTTTTATTTGTAAAAAAAATGTATTTTGTCCGGATATTTAAAATTTACTGTAGTTATAAAAATGTTATAATGCACGTAATTTTTTTCATTACTTTATTTATTTAAGTATCCATCAATATTTTTTTAAGAAATGACGTTCAATAATGTATTTCGGAATAAATATTTCGAAATACAAAGTATTGTATATATAGTACATCCAAATTAATATTTTACATTTTTATTGCTTCGTTTTGATTCACATGTTCGATATTTTCGAAATAACCTCTCGCAAGAATACTTGTAATCGATATATTTTGTTACATCAACACATCCCTAGCTTCATGAGAAATGTTTTTTTTCCATGGTTTCTCACAGGCTGCCGGTATTGTTTTGATTTTTCCGAACCGAGCATGTTTTTATTGTTTTAATTTAGTATCCAAAAACTGTAAATATAATGCATCATCTATTACGAAATCAAATAAATGTATACTGAAGACATTACGGTCACTCAATTTGGGTGCAAGTTGTACGATACGATGAGCTATTTCATCTAAGCACTGACGAGTTTATTACAATGAAAAGTAATAACATCGTAGAATATTTTTTCGCAACCTTTTATGGATTATAAAGTTCAATTATAACATTTCGTTTGTCTACCATTCCTATGTATATAATTAATGTTGTTTTTCTATTGTTTTATACTTTTTGCAGACTTGCACAAATAGATGATTTTGACACTGTCAGTTATAAAATTATTGTGATGTTACCAAACAAAGGATGGCTGCTTCAAATGCTCAAGCACAAAATAAAAAAATTAAGCCCATCAATCATCCTAATTTAGTGCTGAAGACACCTATCGCTTATCATGGAGGGTCTGATCTATCTGTTCTGCCAATAGATAAGGATGGAATTGGTGAATATACAACTTTTAAGTCTATCTATAATGCCTACCATATTAGTGTTTTGTTATAATAAGTTACTCAACCTAACAATAATAATGCAGATTGAGAGCTGAATAATTTTCATGTTCTACGTTACCCTTACCTCAAGAATAAGTTTTTGTTTATCACCCCTGCCTTAAATTAACTTTTTTATTTAGTTACCAACTTTTATCAACTAACAAACGTGACTATTTTCAGCCGTATGTGAGAAGTGTGGTGCCATTGGTGTGAAGCACGCTTTCTATACGAGACAAAGAAAATTCTGTAGTGTGACATGTGCAAGAAGTTATACGAGTTACTGTAACTCTCAGAAGAATTCGGATGATGGCTCCGGTGCCATTGGAATCGCGGGCGAAGATAAAGTAGACAATATTAAATACTATTACAAGAAGCAAGTGAACTACAAGTTTAAGCTAATGGAGACTAGCGAGCACTTGGTGGGCATGATCCCCATGGAACCCCTACCCCGCTTGCCCGGCCTGCCTGGCCTGTGGCATGCAGCCCTTGATGAGGCGGCAGCGCCCCCACGCTCCACAAACCTCATGCAGTCCTATCGCTGGAATGAACTCGAGCTCTTCTCCTGCAACTTCCTCGCAGCCCCTGTCAGACTTTTCTCCCACGCACCCCTGTCCGACATGTGGGACAATGTATTTGAGGGCATGAAGGTGGAGGTACAGAACACAGACACTGACAGCCTCTCTCCTAAACTGTCAGATTATTTCTGGGTGGCAACCGTGCTCAAGCTAAAGGGCTACATGGGCCTACTGCGCTACGAGGGTTTCGGCAATGATGACTCCAAAGACTTCTGGGTCAACCTTATGAACTGGGAGGTGCATGCGGTGGGCTGGTGCGCTACCCGAGGGAAACCTCTCATCCCCCCGCACACTATAGAGAATAAGTACTCCGATTGGAAAACCTTTCTTGTACGTCAGCTCACTGGGGCGCGTACCCTTCCCACCGACTTCTACAATAAGATACACGAGAGTCTTAAGTCCAGGTTTCGCCACGGGCACATCCTGGAGGTTTTGGACAAAGAGAAGCTCTCCCAAGTCAAGGTAGCCACAGTGGATGATATCGTAGAGAAGAGGTTATATTTGAGGTACTTTGACAGCAAACCGGATAATGTGAATGGATTCTGGTGTCACGAGGACTCCCCCCTCATCCACCCGGTTGGTTGGGCGCGCATGGTGCAGCACACGCTGGTGGCGCCCCCCAATTACCTCCAGCGCCTCGACAGCGGTGTCCCCCACCCGGACGACACCACCCCCGATATGTTCAAGTATTACAACACCGTAGATCCTCACAACATCAACTTCCGCCCACACTTTGTGGAGGGGATGAAAGTGGAAGCTATTGACCCCCTGAACTTGTCTGCGATATGCCAAGCGACGGTGATGAGGGTATTACAGCATGGCTACATCATGATCAGGATAGATTATTACAATGCTGATGAAGTTGGGGCGGAGTTGTTCTGCTATCATGAGAATTCACCGTGTGTGTTTCCCTCGGGGTTCTGTAAAGAGCGGGGGCTGCCCCTCACCATAACCCTGGGACAGGTGCACCCCCCTCCGCCCCCGCAGCGCCCCCCCTCGGTGCTGCCCCCACATGGCTTTGTGACTGGCATGCGACTAGAGTGTGTGGACCTGATGGAGCCCCGCCTGATCTGTGTGGCCACTATTGTCCGAGTCGCTGGACGCTTACTGCGGGTTGGTATTTTTCATAATTTTCTGTCAAAACTTTTCACAACTTAATTTCGCATAATCTAATAACAATATAATAAAGTAAGTTCGCTACTGTAATTATTTTGTAAATGTAAAAGCGCAGTAGTAAGTAAATAAAATTATGCATTTGACAGGTGATGAGTTATTTTGCTGGGATAGGGTTCGCTTTTCAGCTCTCCCTAGGTATCACAGTAAACAGCACTTTCTTCAAAATTACTTTGACTAAAAGCCATTATACAGAGCAGGGATGCTGGAAAAATCGTGTGGAGGTTCAAAGCTGACCATGGAAATAAGAGTTCTTGTTAATGAGAGTAGTATCTTAACTGTCCCAGTGCATATATTAAGATTTCATCATATTTTCGCATAAGAAATGCCAGTGGCGAATTAACAAATTAATATTTTTCAATAATGCACCCATAGAAGAAAAAAAATTCTTAAATGTGCATGAAGAAAAAATTGAATTACCAAAAATCTATTGCATTTTAAATTTGGATGTTTTCAGCAGATGAAAATCTCGTATTTATCTATAGGAAAACATGTAAAACTCGATTTTGTCAAATTGTGGGTTGGACGCTTTCTGCATAACTACGTCCAATTGTAACCAAAGTTATGTAAAAATTCCGAGTGGGTCGGGGGTGCATTTACTGCTAATCTAAATGTGTGCAGAAGTAGAGCCCTGCACAGACTAAGAGCTTAAAAAAAGATTTTTCAAAAGAAGCTGAAATTAATTGAATTAAAAGATATTCAATTAACGTTATTAATAAAACGGTACAAAACACATGTGTAGAGCTTCCCCTTGCAAACATGTAACTTTCACTTCAAAGATATTTGACCTTGAATAGAGAATAAATTTCGCCTGCAGCATTTTTGCCGTTGATGCTATAATTTTATTTTACTTTTTTGGAGAAAGAAAGCGTTGAAGAAAAATATACTTGAAAAGTTGGCAATGAGTCAAATATATTTGGAAAATGCTGGGTCAAAGCATACTAGTTTTACCCGGCTTCGCCCAAGATTCCAACATTATTGTTTTAATGACAGTTGACAATAGATATTTGGAAATGAAATTGCGAGCTAAAAATAGTTGCGTTGACCTCGAAAATCCAGAAAAAAAATCTAATTTCATGTTGCTCGAATTCACCATTTGAGGATTTGTATTGCTTTGCACACAGTTTCAGCTTTTTTAGTTAAGATTTGATTTTGTATGAATTATTTTCATTTAGACCATTTTCTTATCTTAATACAAATTATAGTTACCCGTGAAAATTAATCTACGCATTTCAAATATAGAATAATGTCTGCTAAAATACATTATAAGTAGGTACTTTACTATGTAGTTAGGGATTTTAAAAGATTCTTTTTTAATATTGATAATTTCAACTAACATCTGTTTCAAATTTGAAAAGTTTACACTCGTACGTACATACTCTCAAAGGAAATTATTTATAGTTAATACTTCTCCCAAAAAATTTCCACATGCGCTACATATTGTTCAGCAATGTTCGTTCCCAAATGCGACGTTACCACGTTACTTTACATGTGTGATATATTTTTACGTCCTCTATGTGTTGTTTACGTTTCAAGATAGTACCGTGTTGCCGTCTTCACGGATACAGAAGAAATATTTTCTACTTATTTATAGGTATAATACAATTTTGTATTAAGTTATCAATAGTTATGAGTGGTAGATACTCTAAGTATCGCCCTGGTGAAAGACCACCGTTCAGAATCGAAACGTTGCTTGAAATGGCTTTAGCTGTGTTTGGTGACCAGATCTGAATAGCCAGGTATTTCCCAACCTTCCTCTTCCCTATCTCCTTCCCCTCCCCAGTACCTTCAGCCTCACAACATACCCTATTTGGGGATGCCATAGTCTCACTGGCTCTAGACGGTTGGGAGCAGTTGAGACTCTTGTGCGGTATTCATATAAAAATAAATTCACATTGATGAAAAACCACATTAAAATCCGTTTATTATTAACCAAGTTATTCACATTTTAAGCATTATTTGTGTATTCAGTATAAAACCATTATCTCATCTTGCAGCGATACCGTGGGTAAGCGTTAATTAGTTAGGCTGAGTTTCTGCAACGCTAAAAATAGCCAATCAGATGAATGCATGTAAATCAATGAAAGAGCTCGCTCACTGTTTCCTATATTAATATTGATTTTGAAATAATATATATATATATATATCATCTATTGTACAATCAAGGTCAGATTCCGGTGAAATTAAATAAGGTACCTCTAGTACTAGCCTGGTATTTTGAAGATATATGAAGGAATGTCTTATCGCTCACTGCAAATCGTCATATCATATGTTCATGTTTACAGTTGTATTATAATTTGATTTATGTTTTAGGATTGAGCAAATTTGATTAATTTCCCTCATGTTTATACACTGTAATTTTATGTAATAATTTTGAATCACTATGTAATAAGTGAGGTTCGATGCGGAATGTACACAAGCTTATTTCGTAAGAGAAATAAGATAACTGAGATTATTGTGAATGTGGTAAATTCATTTGGTAAGTAAATACACATTGAAAGTGGGCGTTCCCAAAAAGGAAGATCCCGCTCTATGGCCTCAGGGTATAAAAGGAGGTTACTTATGAGTAATCAGTCAGTCCACAAAAGTTAGTCTAAGGAAAAAGTCACCAGAAACATTTAAGAAATAATATTCCACCTCGAGCCTCTAACCTCAAGAACACCAGAAGAAAGAAAAATAAATACCCAAGTCGGGTTCCGAAGAAAATAAAGGGTTTTTCTGCTTCCATAAGTTCTCGTACCACGAGAGTAGAAACAAGCAATATCTAAAAGTGCATTTCTTTTTTGTGGGGCCTGTGTACAGCTCTACACGCTCAACTTTGCAGTGGGCGACATCGCTAATGTAGATTCTGTGAATACAAAATTTTATGTATTTAAAAATATTGAATTCATTAGTTCCTTCTTCGGCCGACTACAAAGCCAAGTGTGTCAAGATGTACTATATCGACCGGTTAGTAGCTGAGTGGATAAACGCGTCGGATTCCCATCCGGGTGTCATGAGTTCGATTCCTCTGCTAGCTAAGTCCTCCATCATTGCACAAGCAACATCTTCCGCTTATTATGATGGTAGGAGTTTTGCAAATATTACGGTTATTCGTAACCCAAGAACGTTTGACTTTCTTTAAAAAACAAAAACAAATTGTCATGACTTTTTAGTAGTATTAAATGATTTCCTTGATGGATGACCAATGTAGGTGCACTTTGACGGTTGGGGTGATGAATACGACCAGTGGCTCGACTGCGAGAGCACCGACATATTCTCGGTGGGCTGGTGCCGCGCCGTGGGGCACCGCCTCGAAGCCCCGCACAACCCCGCCGCCCCCAGCAAGCCCAAAGCGCAGCTCACCAAGAGGGGAGGCCGCAAGAAGAAGGGGAAGACACAAGCTGACACTAAACATATGGGTAATTAAGGTTTCATTTTTGCAAAACAGTAGCTATAAGCCTTCATCTTTTGTTGCATTCCCAATCTATATAGAATAAAGGGGCAAAGTGGTAGTTCCAAAATCTAAATTTCGCAGGTTCCAATACCAAAATTGCCTTATAATAATAATAAAATAATAAGTATTTATTGCATATATGTACTAAGTTGCAGAATGGATGATTGATTCTCTTGGAACGTATTGCCCTGGTGGGAGACTACAATTCAGAACTGAAATGTTGCTGGAAATAGCTTAAGTTATGAATAGTTTTCTCATTTCCTTCCCCTCCCTCACCTGCTTCAGCTTCATAATATCCCCTATAATGGAGATCCCATAGTTCCACTGGCTCTCGGCAGTTGGAATTTTTTTCCGGTATCACATAAAGAACAACTTTAAAACAAATGCACCGATTATTTGCACTTAATATAACGGATTAAAATTTACACCTTACATTCCTTCATAAAATTTAAATATCGGTTAAATTAGGAGTAAGTCAGTAAAAGAAGATTTGAGTTTTAATTAAAAAACTTGTATTTATTTTCAGAACCATCCGGTAACTCTAACGGTAGCAACGGCAGTCATTTAGATACAATGCCATCCGAACTTAGCGAGCTAGCAGACGATCAAGCCATGCCAGACTTGGAGCATGACATAAAGAATGAGATGTCTCATGTTATAAAGCAGGAAATAACGGACGTCATGCCATCGAAGCTGGACATCCACGAGAGCATGAGCGACGTACTGCGCGGGGATATGGACATGGACATGGACATCAAACAGGACATTGACAAGGTCATAGAACAAGAGACGGCCAGACTGGCAGCTTTCAATGATATCCTCGATGGCAATGATATGGGCTTCGATCTGATGGATAAATCCTGCGATGATGAACCCCCGGAAGGTGCAGATAACCCCATGGATATTTCCATTGAGCAAATGGAACCCGTTGTACCGGTAATTTTTCCTTTCTTTTTCTGTTTCCACTGAAGAGATTAAACGGTAGAAGTGTGTTGTGGGCGTGTCCGTGTGCCCTAAGTAAGCTTAATTTTTCCTTACTTCTGGTGAAATTGATGTTTTTAAATATCGAAATTCTTTCTTGAATCAATTTTACTGGCCTGTCTGGGGCCTAGAAGTCGAAAGGTCTTATATAAATTGGCGACATCAGTTTTCTTCGAAATCGGTATAGGAATATCTTTTCAGTGTCTATTTCTAATAACATCATCAATTTTACTAAAAGCAATGTTTTATTTTCAACTGTAGATTGATTGTACACAGTATTTCAGTTGTCGCGTCTTTATAGTTCTTTTCCTACAAAATTAGGGTCATGTAAGCATTCCAAAAGTATAGGTATATCGCTGCTAGATTACAACGGAGCTCCCACTGAATTAGATTTGCTATCTGAAAATCTGGATGCGAGATCTGATGCTCATTATTTTCACAGATCAAAGAAGAGGTGAAGAAGTCAATACCGCGCCTCGTGGGGAGCAGCTTCGAGGATCGCAACTTGCTGAACATCGTAGAACCAGAGACCTGGGACATCAAGGACGTAGCAGAGTTCCTGGCCACCAACGACTGCGCCCCCTACAGCGTCCACTTCTCCCAAGTAGACGGAAGGAGAATGTTGGACCTCACCAAAGACCAGATCATCGAGCTCCTTGAGATGAAGGTCGGTCCTTCCCTGAAGATATTTGATCTGATCCAACAGCTCAAGTGCAAGCTGATCCCTGCCCAAGCCAGGCTAAAGCTGTACAATAAATCATAGTGTTATCGGCGGAGCGTTGCGACGTGTTATTTTCACGCCCTTAGAATTTCTAATTGTGATATTAACTTTCTTTCAACTTGCATGGGTATTTTTTTAAAATTTTCGAAGGCATTTTATCTTGTATTATTATTGAGCATGAAATCAATCTGCAAAAAGTATCAGTTTGACATTTATCTTTTTTATTGACTAATTTTCCTTTACAAAATTGTCAAAATTGTTTAAATTAAATTTAGTTTGATTGTTCATTCCTATTTTATAAATAAATATTGATCTGCTAGGCCTAATTTGTGAAAAATTATTACATAGTATTAAAAACTTTTTTTTTTCTGATCACAAATATTTATTTCAACAGCATCATAACTTTATAAAAGTTGCAGTCAAATTATTGACAGATGGTTTTTTTCATTTAAATTTGTGTGTTTTTATATTTTCTTGTGTTTATTATTTTGCCATTATAGACTAAGGAATGACTGTAAATACTGAATAATTTCATAAGAAAAATAAAGCATAATAAATCCAAATAAAATTGTTTCCATTATTTGTCATTGAACCTAAATCACAAATTAGTGCGCAGTTATACCTGTCAACTAAGCTGATGTGAATTTCCCATGCAAAAGCTGCTTTTCACTTCCTCTCAGGCAAAAGTACCTGTGGTGCATACCTAGTACACCGAGAAGAAATCATTTTTAAAATATATAATAAAGGCACCAAGTGTAATGCATGCTTGCCTTGATGTTCACCTTATTTATCCATATTGCAATAATTAAAGTAATTTAGTATTATATTGTCATCATTTTGACAAATTTTATTGTTGATTTTATATATATGAGGCTTGTAGAAACAAACACGGCAAAGTCCACCGATAATGGAAAATGAGTTAAATATGAGGTTCGAAAGAGTAAAAAAAATGCTTCATGATGCAATGTTGCTTTCTTAACAAACACGGCTCTAAACCATTTATTTTTACGGATTAAAATTGAGTTCCATAACAAACTCGGCAAAGTCCACTTCTTTCCAAATCAAAGATGGCAGTTTTCAAACGGACCAATAGGAGCGTTGTAAATAGCTGTTTTCAAGATGGCGGTTTGTTGTTGTAAAAAAATTGTTTTTGTAAAGTTGAGATATTGACAATTTCGCAAATTACCGAAAATGTCCGCTGACGTGCATGTTGAACTTTTGTTTCTTGTTATTTTTTATGGACATAATTTTTTAGTTACTAAACAGCATAGTGGTAAAATAAATGAGTTTTTACTTACGATTTAGAGTTTTATTGAATAATATGATTACTTTATTAGTAGTTATTGTAATGTCATTAATATTGTAGAAATCATTGCTGTATGAAAAACAAAAATGAATCAATGATAATTCCAAGCAACATAGAACCCGGAAAAGTTGTTTTGAAATCGTTAAAAGTAAGAGATGTCAACTATCTTTTGACCAAGCATTTCGGTGATAACTGGAGAAATCTTCCTGCTCTTGAATATTATTCCGCATTCATATCTTATTAAATCTTTTAAAACAAATTTATATTAAAAAATATCAGAATAATAGTTATTATTCTTTTCTAATTTTTTCTTTCGATTTTTTAGTTTTTTTTATTATTAATTAGGTCACCATAACTTACAAACTTTTTCAAAATATTTTGTGAGATATTATTGTTTTGTATTTCTATCAAAATAAATAATTTTTTAAATGTAAAACTATTTTGTTACTGACTTTGACTGCAACCTTGTGAAAAACGTGTCCATTTCAAAACTGGCAAAGTCCAGTTGTGTTGATAACAAAAGCGGCAGTTGTCAAATGTGAATAACAAACACGGCAAAGTCCACTAGTAATTTGAATATATTTTTTGTTTCGCACCAGTTAAACTAATGTATCAAGAAGAAAATTAATGTTTTTAGTAGGTACTATTTGTCGAATTTATTTTAGTGACAGTATCACAAGTAATTTTTAAATTAAACGTTTTTTGTTCTTCCTCGAAAACTGTAGTCAATGGACTTAGCCGTTTTTGTTTCTACAGGCCTCATATGTATATATATATATATACATATATATTACTTTCATAACAACTCGAAATTAAATTTGTTGATTCAGGTAAAATTAAGATCACTATTTTTTTTTCACTCTGGTATCCTCAACATTTACAGTAGCGTGGCCCTCGACTTCACAGTTAAGTTTGTACTTCGTATTAGGAGATTTCTTTACTTTATAATAAAAAGTGCAATTGTCATTAGTATAATACAAATCTAATTAGGTAGTTAAAGGTATCGCAACCGAAGTCGACACGAACACAGTTCTCACACAGATGCATTGCTTGCATATAGGATATTTTAAACTTGTTACTCGACATCAGAAAATAAAATTCCAGTGAAATTGAAGAAAAGTTAATTTTACTTAAAATTTATCCATCAAAATGTACCAACAATTTTGGATTTAACATTATCTAACACAATTAATTTCAATAAAAAAAAATTGTTGTCAACTTGGCCAAGATCGTCCTCTTAATGGGTGAAAGCCAAAAAAGAATAACCCTAAAAACTTTTCAAATATTCAAATTCAATCAACATATCGTCGCCGGAAAGGCAAAAGTGTTGAAGCACTATTTTGGGAAGTTTACACCAGAGCACTTGAAAGTTTTTTTGTTTATTTTACAATAAAATTCACTAGACTTCAGTACTTGGTTGGATTTTAAAAAAAGTTAATTCAGGTAACTTAATGCGCTCACTGAGTTACCTGAAGCGAGAAAATGCTAAAAAAGTTCCAAACTTGTTTCGCTTGAGTCAGGCCTTCTCTCAAATAGTAAATATATTTTAGATGGCTGAAAAAAGTTTTCAGAATCAACTGAGAGTCAGAGCATTCAATGCAGAAAACAAAACTGATTAAAACTGCATATTTAACTTATTTTTGACTAAAGTGTCGCTAAAGCCCTTTTGCCTATCCGGCGACGATATACACTTGTCATTTTTCGTTAAAAACAATAAGTAGTCGTAAGCAAGACAAAAGGCTGCTTCTCAGTGACGCTTCACAAGAACATCACTGTCGGAAACGTATACATATGCACCAGTACACATAATCCTAAATCAACAAAATTAAGTACATTATAATTACAGTTAAACAATATATTATGTCCATTACTTTTTATTAGTTATTAAATTATTTACAAATTGAATAAAGTAATAATAAATATATTTTAAGTAGATTAGCTGTCATTGGCACTAACCACTCATTTAAGACTGAAAAGTAGGAAGGGTAATTATTTTATGTGTAGATCTAATAATATTCAAATAGCAACTCTTTGGAGTGACGCCCTGTTCACATTGGAAGTTTTTTTTCAAGTTAATGAGAGCTTTAAAAAAAGTCGCCAATGGAACTTACTATTGCCATGACAGTAGTTGTCGCTAGCTAGAAAGAGGCACTGGGAGTTTTTTTACGTTGGGGCTTAAAATTAATATAATAAAATGTAGATTAGACTACGAATTTAATTTTTTTTCGATAAGTGATGATTTCACACTTTGTAACCTACTTACTTTTACTATGGGCTGTAGACAGTAGGTACTGATTATTAATTTAGGGTAAATTTGATTTGAATCAATTAATCAACAATTTCAATGGTTTAAGTGCTTCACGGCTGATGTTCGCGGAGTCCAGGGGGTAGAGGCAGAGGGGCGTCCTGAGATCCCAGGCAAACTGTCGGGACCCTGGTGATGGAAGCCGCCTGTCCAGTCTTTCCTATTTTTTTAATGTACTTGTTTCGTACATACTTCAGGATATTGAATATGAAGGCCAGAGATATAGCGTGCATCAGGGTGGCCTGTATCTTGTTCTCAATGTCCACCCTGGGGGCCAGCAGGACGTGCACCAGCACATAAGTTCCGAAGATTCCCCGAACAACAATGAACACTGTTATAAATACCGCTTCGACAAAGTAAAAGTAAAACGAGGTTCCCGCTCCAGCCGTCCGAATAAACCTAAAAAATAAAATATGTTGGATTTTTCTGCCGTTTTTGTTGATTTATCTTTCTTTCAACGAGGTTCAAATAAGCAAAGCTACAAAATACGACCGGATACCGTTTTAAGGGCGTTATTCCAAACCGCTTGGGTTCTGATAAAGTTAGCAGCAATATTACGTGCCCATGAATATACGGAAGGACATCTTTTGAAGGAAGTCTCCTTGCACCAGCCCAACAATTACAGCTGAATAACATATTTATACGGTGCCCCTCAACAGCAGCCGGAGGAGAGAGGTCACAGAGTAGATGTGGTGCATGATCATCAGCCAAGTCTCCTTACCTTGCCACAGGCAGAAGATCAGGTCGTACAGGAAATAGCCAAAACTGATAGTGAACAATGTCATGTGGGATGCAGCCATTGGCTCTGGAAACGTAATTAAATAGGCATAGGGTTATATATTGCACACTTTTGTTATTTTCTTCCTGAATCATTAATAATAATATTGGGATAATTCGTATAATACCGTCTTTGTTAAAAAAAATCACCTCAAGGGAGCTGCCCCGTGTCTGAGGATCGTGATCCCAGTTCCAATTGCCCTGATGAAGTAGACTTCTCCTCTCCCCACAATCCTGCGCAGGTCCGAGACCCCTGTGAAACTTGATAAGTCCAACGCTTTGGTGGTTTTTCTCTGCTTCTCTCACCTTCCACTCTTGCTTTATTAATTCTGCGTATTTGCAGATTTAGATTTACGACCAACTAAACATCCCTCAATGAAACAGAATAAAATATCAATCTTAACGCTGAAGGATCACTTGATGGCGTTTGCGCCCCTCCAAAATATTGTTTACTTGCAATGATGCAGCAGTGTGATGTGTAAAGTAAACTTTAATAAACTTGTTAACTTTTTATTACTATGTATTGGGGAAAACTTATTAGAAGGATTACTCCTGCATAGCCTGAATAAAAGACTTTTTATTATTGATATTATTTAAGATTTGTTGAAAGTTTTAAGTTTTATTTTTAGTAAACATTTAAGCCGAGCACTCTCAACCATTTATTATTATGAAGCGTCACCGGCGTCTATATTGTTACCAGCTATGAAGATTTCACTCTGTAGTTGATGAATAGGTTCCTGTACTGTGTACTCTATACACGTGCGACTCATTTTTGGACCAATTTTAAGGCTTTTGAAATTTGGAAAGGCAGCGGGTGTACGTTACAACAACATTTTAATCTTCAATTCTGAATAAACCATTTGAACGACTATGGACTAAATAAATCGTTGTTTTTCAGTTTATCTAATATTATGTTGATAATGTTGAGAAACCGGACTTACATCAACATGGTGTTGAAAACAACGGTTTTATAATGACCTCAGTGCGGCGATTGGTGGGTTGCTTCGGGATCTTCAAAATCATATTCTTTGGTTTCAAAATTTAATCGCCTAGAATTATTTTAGACCCATCCAATATTGGATAGACTTTCTTTGATGGTTTTTACCACATATTTTTTATAGGCCTAGAAAATCCATTCTAATATTGTTTATTTTTGAAAGAACTGTTTCAAATTTACTTTTTTGACCTCATCCCAATTTCATTCATTTTTCATTTAAAATTTTTATTACGGTGATTGAACAATCTCTAAACTTGGAAGGTTTTCATTCATTCGAAACTACTCCTGCATAGCTTCCGGAATAAATGTTCATTCCCTTTATTATTATTTAAGATTTATCTTTTTAGTTATCCGTTCCCTCGCACTCTAAATTTTGTTTTGTATTAAACATTCATATTTTGTTTAAGTCTACCTAAAAATTTTGGAACCGTTCAACGAGATTATTATTTGCTTTTTTAAGGAAGTTAGTTTACCGCCCGACGTCTATGAATATATTGTTATATCTGAGCAATGAATGAATCCTGATTTGTATTTTGGATTGTTATGCAAACTGTCTGTGTTTATATTAACAAACTTATTCAATTTTTTAATACTGAAAAAATTATCACATCGACTTTTACAGAAACTGAAAATTTCGCAATTACGTTATTTTTCTTTTTTCCTCTCTTCAATTCTGAATACTTATTGTACATCACGACTATTTTAAAGGCATCGATACCGCCAAGTTTACTAAAACATATGGATAATGTCATCGAGAAACGGAATCAACATGGTGTAATAGACAATTTATAATTAATGGACACATAGAAGAAAGGCGATTGAAGTGTTTTTCTACACGGTATAATTTTTAATCATATTCTTTGGTTTGGGAAAGCTGTCCCGCCTATTAAGAAATTATTTTATTTATTATTTAATCGCAATATTGACGAGAAATGCTGTGATTAATATGTTACTTCAATTGAAGGGTTCACGTGAAAGGTCATTTTTGAAGAAGTATCAATTCGTGAAGCATTCACAAATCAAAAGCTTTCCATCGCTAATAGAAACGCTTTGAAGTGTCAAATTTCCAAATCAATGCTAACTTTCGAAACTTTTTTCGGTTTTTATTTTTTTTATAAAATGTGGAGAAATATTGTTTTTAGAATATTATAGGAAAACATTTAAAAAATTGTGCCTGAACTTCAATGAATATAATAAAACATGCTTTTGGTGATATTTTTCATACATAAGTCGAACAGCCGGCCTGCGTTAAATGGCAAATTCGACCTTATCGCCACCAGCGTAAGGATTGTGTGATTTCGTTAGGATGCGAATTGATATGATAAAGTATAACCCACCATCAGCATCAAAGGTGTAGTCCGGCACCATCCCCGACAAGCAGAGGTAGCCCCCCGCGGCGATGGCCACCGTCGCGTGCAGCAGCGCCACCACGCGGCTGGTGCAGTCGGGGGTGTGGCGCGTCGCCACCCGCAGCGCCAGGTAGACGCAGCCCCACACGGCCGTGGCGGCGGGCAGGCTGGCCAGGTGGAACTGGATTATGTCCGGACATTTGGGCAAGCAGGACCTCATCGTCACACTTCGAAAATGTTCCTGGGTTAATTTGATCTGAATTCCAAAATAAGTTCGTTTGCACCCCCGCTTTGCATGTTTTTTTGATACTTTTAATTTTTCTCCATAGTAACGGTATTTCTTTTAAATTTTTGACATATTTTTATCAAATCTTGAAGCGTCAGATTGATTCGATTTTCTGGGGAGCATTTATTTTCTGGTTCTTCGTTTAAATTGCAAGGTTTTTTATGAGTACTTACCTAGTACTTGCTAACATGGATACATATTTGAATAAGCGGGATAGCAATGTGAAACTGGTTAAACATAATAGTTTTCCTTTGATGTATGTTCTGAATTCGTGTGACAAACTTAGTTCATTAGCATTATTCCATTACATGTTTTTTGGAAGTGCTTTTATTTTTTTTTCATAATATCGGTACTTTTTAAAATCACAGGATTATTCTTTTTTATGAAATAATGAAAAAATTTGATGTCACTTTTAATTAATTTTTATCGGGGTATACTTGCTGTTTAGTTCTCTGCTATATGTTTTGACTGTGGATACAATGGGTATGCAATAGCGTTGTGACCGCTTTAAAAGAACTACTTCTTTTGGCAACAGTTCCTACTTCATTCATTGTTTATTGAACAAACACTTCAATTGAAGTTGGTAGTTCATTTTAGCGTTCATTCATTTCTTTAACTTCATTTCATTGAACAAATACTTCAATGGAAGTTAGATTACAAAGAACTACTGCAATGTGCAGCAGTTCAGTTGTGAAGTGAACTTTAAAGCTTATAAAGAAGTACTTCAATTGAAGTTCGATCTAAAGAAACGTGATTTAACGAGGAACCAGTACCAGTTCCAGTTCCAGTTCTTTTCAATTTCAAATCTCTACCGACTAGTACGTGTTTTTCGGCGACGAACCGGTTCCAAAAAGAACTGAACAAATAACCGGATAAATTCAAATCTCTTTTTTGCGAGTTCGACTACAATTGAAGTGTTCACTGCGAAGGGTTCATTTATAAAGAACTAGCAATTCGTGAAACATTCACAAAACATCGAAGTTTTTCCCAACGCTAGTATGCAGCTACTCTAGTACACCCATACCAAAGTACATAATTACTTCCTTGTTGAAATAGATAATGTCCGGAAACTTAAATAAATAGTACTTCATCAATCATCACAATCATCTCAAATATTTCTCCTAATATTATACAGACGAATTTGTGTGTTCGTTGGCATACCCTTCCTCAGTGATTTTTTCTTCTTCATATAAACATAGTTTTTTAATATCATAAATAAAAACAGTTTTAAACACATTTTCGTCTAATCCGGTTCAATGATTAACTATGTTCACCAGTAAGTAATAATAAGATACAAAAACCATAAATTTCATAAAAGCATTCAAAATGTAATCTGAATCCAATTGGATTTATATTTTCATGTCGTATAGAGTTTATTTATGATTTTGTGTAAAATTTTCGAATAAAATTATCAAATAAACTTTTCAAATAAACTTTTCAAATTAAACTACTCAAATTTAATATTAAATATTTTTAAACAGCAGGTATGATAAAATATAAAATGTGTACAAACAGTTTATCGTTACAACATAGTTAGTACCTATTTTAAAAACCTCGTCGTAGGTGAGTGTGTGGTAACACGCACAATCGTCCAACTACACGAGACTTTATTATAAACGCCAGAGTTATATTTCACGCGGAATGTCGCGGATAATTCTGTACCAAGTTGTATATTAATATGAAATTAAAAATCAATATAACGAATGTAGGTTGTCGGCAGGGGCGCCGCGGCAGGTCCACCTGTGGGCAAACCCCAAAAATGCCACACCAGTATTTTTAATATATTTTTTAGTACTTCCCCAACCATTTTACTTTTTACAATTACAGGTACAATTTTTCCAAAATTCATCCCAAATTTACAAAAAAACACGTTTCACCAAAATTATTCTTATTGTATTAAAATTGTAGTGAAAAAAATTATCCCATTTGATAAAAGGTAGCACAAATAAATAAATAAAATAAAAACATTTATTAACGATGGGCACGTGTACGCGTGTGCAGATACCATAGGCCACTTTTTTCAATTCAGATGGGGTTAAGTTTATTAGTTTACCTTCAAGAATTTAATTTCCCTTAGATTTTGAATTGACGTATATCTCGATAGACGACCGTCCCTGAAAACAGGCGCCCGGCTGCGGCGCCCCTGGTAGCCAGGGTGTAAGCTAACGACCTAACACCGGTCAACACGCGCGGCCCGTGAGGGGTGGCTGAATTGGAAACTCTTTGTTTTCTCCCCTTTCCAATTCAACTTCCCTCGGATTTTTACCCCTTCCTACCTTCCTAGCCTGGGCGAGAGAAGGAATGATTAACAACATGCCGCGGGTTTAGGTAGTTCTACCGTATTATTGCGTGTAATTACACACCCACGGACAGCAAACAAAGCTGAATGTAGACACGCCGGTTCTTACCCCTTGTCCTTTGTGATTTATAATATATTATTATTACTATGGGTTTTTAGGTAGCTGCCTAATGTACCTACCTTATGGTAATAATTTTTATGGTATTTCATTTTGAATGACTATGGGTGATTTATCAAGGTTTGATAATTTTTTTTAATTAAGGAAAGTATTATTTCAGGTCATTAATATTGAAACCCGTGTTAATTCATTAAAATTTTATTGAAAATATAACAATAAATTATTCATATAAAACCTATCAACGAAATCACGAGGCCAGATACAATATGTAAATTCTAATAGACTACTTACATTTGGTATTCTTTTCATGAGTCACACGAAATCATATTATCACTTTTCAAGATAAACAGAGTGATAAATAATTATTTTTATTGCGACCTTATATTAATGAGTGCTTTTTCTATATTCCTATACTTAGATAGTGGAATGACGTCCCTCAGGGTTCGGAGGAAAGTCGCGTTCTGGGATAGAACCCTGAACAGCTGCTTGGCGTGTCCGCGGGTGTCAAGGCTGCCCTCTGTGAGGAGATCCGCTCCTGTCTGAAACAGTTTATCGCGAATTTCTTTGTGCATTGAAAATATTTTCTCGGGTCCAGAATTCTTAGCTATAGTTGCCAGGAGCCTCGCACTTGTGCACCTGACCACCGCGTTCTGGTGGACAGCTCCTCTGGTCATAATAATGCAGATGGCTTTCTGAGTGCTGATAGAATCGCACATTTTGTCCAAAGCTTCGTTAGCGTCACTTCTCAAGAACTTGTTGGTATCGGCAGTTCTATGAAGCAAGGGCACCGCCAACTCTTCCGCTTCTGGCTCCAGGGTCTTCTTCTGTGCGACGAACAGGTTCCCAGCCAGGCGGCAGGCGGAGCGAGCCACCTGCGACCGAAGATTTTTGACTTGACAGGCTATGGCCCTAGTCACGGGAGTTAAATGCGGCTCCAAGAAGACGGCGTGAAACTTCACCAAGGATTCCATCGTCTGCAGACCTGTCATCACCGTCTCCCAGTCGGCGTGCTCTATCTGAGCTAAGCTTTTGGACAATGCATCTTTTGGTTTTTCAAATGGTTGCGACGTCGTTGAGTTCTGTATTGGCTGAACTTTGTTCTTGGAAAATTTGCTGCTAAGTGATTTAGGTATCACTTTTACAATCTTTTTAGGCGTTTTCTTTATTGGTGATATTTTGCTTGCTGAAATAGCGTAATCATTGATTTCTCCATTCGGCTTTTCGTTTTCTTCGCTAGTCAACGATTTTATTGAACCTTTGATAGACACTTCAGACAGTGCAGATTCAACAGATTTAACATCATCTTCTAAACTGACAGAACTACCCAAAAATGAAATAGCTGGGGCGGAAACTACCGCTGCCCTGGCTGGGGTTTCCATAGCAATAAGGTTTGAGGCCGGAAATCCCAGCGATTTAACAGAATGTGCCGAGCCTTTCGATAGCCTTTCTTTAGTGGACAAAGTCTTGGACGAAATGGATACACGATCAACCACGTCTTTGGAAGGACTGTCTTGTTTAAGATTGATGAATCTTTCTTCGTTGTCGTACGACTCGTTTTCGTCTTCGATATCCACCGTGTGTACGTCTTGAGCGTTGTTAATGAACCTTTCTTCGTTGAGCGACGAAGGTTTAGACCTGATTGGTTCTGGACTGGGAAGCAGTATTTCCTCGTCATCTTCGAAGTCAGCTCCGAGGAGTATTGGTTCTTGCACTACCCTCAGCGGGGAAGATGAAGCGTCCCTGTAGTTGTGCTGTGGTCCCAGCAGGTGAGGGGAGGGGATGGAGGCCGAGCCGACGGTGGTCCGGGAGCGAGTGGAGGGGGTGGTGAGGGCGCCAGGAGCGGGCAGAGAGGCAGTGCTGCCGGTGGGGGACTTGTCCACATCTCTCACTGAATCAAAGTCTGATTTGTGCGATGGGATGTCCCCATTTTCTTCTATCTTGTTGCTGAAAAAAAAAAAAAAAGAAGTGTTAAGATTTATGAATTATTAAAAATTACACATGAAAGGACAATCTCAGTCCCTTATTGCCGAGTCAATCAAGTTATTCGCAACTTGCACAACACTTTGAGATTTTAATTGTGAAATTTAGGTGGTACGATTCACCTTTCTCAAAATATAGCAAATGGGTGGCTATAATAATTGTCACCTACAAAATTTATTAGATCTGGTCTGCATGAAATTTTAACTGTACTAAAAAAAAGTGAAGAAAAGATTTTTTTTTACTTTTTCTCTTTACACACAAATCGAACGTGAATCAAATGTACGAGTATGTCCTTTCATATTATCAATCCAAAAATATACATATATGTAAAAATAATAATTTAAAGAAAGACAAACTTTCCTGGGTTACGAATAATCTGAAAATATTTTTTGAATTCTCACCATCAATATAAGCGGAAAATGTTGCTTGTACAATGATGGAGAACTTAAGGAGCAGAAGAATTGAACCCACGACGAATTTGTCAACTCTGCTTACTAACCGGTAAAGTAATTTAACTGAAGCGTGCTGGTCGTAGAATGCACTGGATATTGTTTGTTGAGTCCTGTGGGAAAAATCGCATGTTGCACTTCAGATCTATCTTATAGTCACGCGGACCGTCCGTACTGACTGTCGTCCGCGCCAAGCTCCCGCGTCACGACGTCTGCACGACCAGGCGCTTTTCACGAGCAGTTCACCAGCGTTACACAGTGCAGTCGACTTCGAAAGCCAAGACTCATAATATTGATACGGGATGTATCGACGAAATCCATGTTACGACTGACTGCAACTCGCGGTTGTCAGCGCGGATCAACAGCGTTCGGAAGGTTGTTAATGGTATGCATGCATGACTGTAAAAACGACCGTATGTTTGACGGCCTGCATGGTTGAGTGGTAAGACGCTCGACTACGAATCCAGAGATCGCGGGTTCGAACCCGGCGTGCACAAATAAAACATGATTTAATTAATATGTGTTATAACACATTTAATTGAAATAAAATAAATATAGTATATTTGCGGCACGTTCCAGAGTGGTGGATACTCTAAGTATCGCCCTGGTGAAATACCTCCATTCAGAATTGAAACGTTGCTTGAAATGGCTTTAGCCGTGTTTGGTGACCAGATCTGAATAGCCAGGTGTTTCCCAACCTTTCCCTTCCTCATCTCCTTCCCCTCACCACTACATTCAGCCTCACAACATACCCTTTTCGGGGATGCCATAGTCTCACTGACTCTAGACGGTTGGGAGCAGTTGAGACTCTTGTGCGGTATTGATGTAAAAAAAAATGTAAACAATAAGATATTTTTCTCTGAAAAATGTTTTAAAAATCAATTTATTTTAGTTTTTATATAACATTGTTCAGATTCTCTTACTGTAATCATTTTTTGTTACAAACATACATTTTTTAACATATTTTGTAATAAATACACAAATAATACATTTTTATAATTGATTAGGTTTAATTAAATGCGAACAAATCGTTTTTTTTTGATTTTAAGAGACGTTGTTACTGAAATAGATGGGTGGAGACTGAATCAGATATGAAATGAAGTGACAACACTGATCCGATTCCACAATTGGCAATATTATATGACCAAACAATAAAATAATGCATTGCCTTTCATATGGTGATTTTATTCAGCACACCGATCGTGATTCCTAGCACTTTACAAACTTTTACCCGCTATTTTCTTCTAGTAGCAAACTTGTTTCGCCTAGCGTGCCAGTGTGCTAGCGTAACTCATTGATATTCTACGAGGGTTGATTCTAACATAGTAGCATTTTCAGCCAGGCTAAACAAATACATTCTAGCAAATTCTGACTGCAGATTTTGCATTGTATCTAAAAGCACCGAATCAGCTGTTAAGTAAGTACCTTAATTAGTACAACGCTGTCACTTTTTAAGACTTCCAATGTGCCATTAAAATTACTAATACACGCTGCCTAAAATCATAAATTATTTTATTTTACTTTATTTCACGATTGTTGTGTACGGCGTGTGCAGTACATGACCGCAACCCACCGTATGAAATATAAGGCTGTTTTATTTTCAGTACACCACAAAGGATACAGATATCGAAGTTAGTCGGGGAGAATTTATAATACCTACCGTACTATTGTAGCAATTCTGCTTCAACCTCACAATTCAACACGCCTATGCGATGAATGCAACATCTGGGAAACACATACTCCGATGTCGCTGATATATTTAACACGTCAATATCAAACTATAAGTCTAATTTAGTACAGTTGTTGTCATCTGGTAGAGCTAAACTAATAGTTGATCCTGTTATTTTTTTTTTTTTTTTACAATATTTTTGAACCTGTTATTTAATAAATATTATTAGTTATTTTCATCAGCAATATTTTTGTATCTGCTATTCAATACACTTTTTATTTTTTTTTATTTTACACAATTTTTTGCACTAATGAAGTTATTGTTTTTTTTAAGTTAACATGTATTTTAAAGCCTATACCGGGCGTTAATAAATAATAAGTTGTTTAAAAAAATATGTTGTGAAAAGTTTCTATCTGATGTTAGCGTTAGTACTTAAAAATGATTTCTCTAAATAACCTGTTGGATAATATAATAATATGTTTATTGAGAATAAGTTTAGACGGTCTGTGACATTATTGCAATAAATATGATATGTCGATAATTGTAATGAATTTGGGGTAGGTACCTACTTTTTTAGAAATATTCATAATTGGATTGGTTATTAAAAAAAGTGTAATAACGGAGTTGGAGTTGAATTTAATTAACACCTTCATAAATATATACATGTACATATGTAGACTCTGGCGGTAACTCTTGCGAATGCACAGGTAAATAGATATCTTGTACGACTTTTTGTATTTGAATTTCATATTGAATATTTTCTACCGATGTACTTTTATTTTTTTCTGTTTTTCCTTATTTTAAAACGTTAGCAAATAAATAAACACCACAATGTAAGAAATTACGTTTAAACACGACTAGCCGCCATCTTGCATGTCAGTGTTTAGGCATTTATATGGGAAGGTGTTGCTTTAACACATCGATTTTTGGGGGGAATAAATATGGGTTAGAGCGGGACTAGAGATGTGTTGGGGGTGGTTCAGTGTAATGTAAATAAATAATATGTAATATAAAGAAAATGAACGAAAAGAAAGTGAAACGAAGCTGTATAAATTTTACCGAAATATTCACATAATTCTATAAACACCAAGCAACCGGTATAGGAAACAAAAAACTGAATGATGGGTGGGACGATTAATGATTTACTCAACGGGAAACAGAAATATTCGAAGAAAATCTTATTCCACGCCAGTGAAATTAAGGATATTGGTCCTGCTGCTGATGCCTACATTTACATATACCTACCTATACTTTTACATGTAAGTTTGATAATTATGGCAGGGAGGGTATCACACGTGTCATATACATATTATGCTTTCGGCGTTGTGGAGGTTGCGGCGAATCTCTAAACCGGGCGTTGAATTGGTAGCCGCAGCTTTGGCAAAACTAAATATGACGAGCTGTGAATAAGAAATCTCAGGCATGTTAGAATTATTAGGCTGAAGTACAAACTAATTATTATTATTTTTATTTGATTTTTATGGGTTTGCTCTGCTTAACTTTTATTTTACTGAGGTTACGAGCCTTTCTCGATTAGCATGTGTTCGCTTACTAAAGCTGAGTGATTGTTATTTATTTTTTTCTTTAAATTTCCATGCAGTAGGCAGACGTGAAAAATCAAAAATCATCGAGGGTGTAGATTAATTCCCGGGCGGGTTCAATTCTCTGCTTGCACTCCATCATTGCACAAGCAACATTTTATCCTTATAATGATAGCAGTACGCTTAAGCACCTCATTCAAAACATACATTGGAACCAAAATTCAATTGAAAGCACTTAGTATCATACATATCATTCTGCGTCGATTCGACGTTCAGTTGAAGAATGGGCGTGGGCACCCTTGGCGGGGGCGCCGGGGCCCGGGGCCCCCATGGCTTCCTCTTGCCGAACAGGAGCGGGGGCCCGCAGCAGCATAGCGAGGGTGCCCTGCGACGGGGGCTGCGGGCACTTCGCGGGCCCCCATTGTTGTTCCCGTCCCGAGAGAGACACCCCCACGGTTGGACCGCCATTAGTGATCTCTTTCTTCTTCAGACATTTTTTGTAACACTTGTCTTATATGCTTTTGTCCCGTTTTCCAATGCTTCGGTACTGGAGTTTTCACATAATGCACGTTGTTGCGAGTACATATTTCAATTCAGTACTTACATACTTACACAACTGTATCCACTTATATAAATGCTTACACTGATTTTAAATACATGTTTACAGCAGCAGATAAGATATTCTATAGCAAGCTAGAATGCTAAACACGAAAACCAAAGAACGTACAGGAAAAGATATATATATAAAGTGGTTCCATTCAACTGAACAAGGTTCGGCAAGGTTCGTGAGCATCATTCGATTGCTGAACACGAGAGTCCCCTCTCCGCAACACATACCTTCCCCAAACCAAATGGAACACGGTTTCAAGTCTCGTCTGTATGGACTGACTGATTTTATATACCTCGAAGGAAATTATTAAAAACCATTTTCCGACAAAAATAAATTGTTTACGAGTATATTGATGGAGGGTTCTGCGACCTGCGTCTATTAAAAAATCATGGCCGTACTCAAAAGTGTTATTCAAAGTATTAAAGAAAGTTGAAAATCTACAATCCATCTGCATTTTTTTAAATATACTGCGAAAGATGGAATTTAATTTAAGCAGATTTTTCACACGAAAACTCGTGGGCAATTTGGTATGATCGCGAACACAAAGCAGGTCAAATATAATAAATTACTCAACCGAATCCGCATTTTCACACGTAAGATATAATAAACGAGATTTGATAATTAAGATTTTGTTTTATTAAATTCATTCATTGGACTTGTTAAAACCTTGCACCGTCTGTATGCGATCACGAACAAAGAATTTTAAACCAATGTTTTACGAGTTATTTACATTATTGAACAGAATTTTCAAAATTGATGATTAAGTAAATGTTTCCACTTGTCTGAGGATAATCAAATTCTTGTAAGAAATTGGAAAATTGAATCTGATTTTTACCTGAGAAGAAAATATATGTTATTTATTCGATAACACCGGTTTTATGACATTTTTAACAGTAATTAGTAATTCATTGAGTCCATCGAGGCATCACTATCACCAGAAGAATGAATATTATATGCATACCTCGATTTTGCCCGCGTCGTCTAACATTTACATTCCTGACAGATAAGAAGTTAAATATTTATGACTGGCTTCACGCCTCAACGAAACCTCATTTACGATCAAAACTTCGCGCAATTTTCTGGATGTCACATTAAAAATAACATTATAAGCTAGATAGCGATCGATCGATCCTTTCCACCGAATATGGCGAAACTATTCTACACTTCGATTGCAATACATTAATTATGTCGCTGTTTAATCCACAATTGACGTGTCGCTGAAAGTTTTACGTGAAATATAATTTAATAAATCTGTTATTTTTTCAATACTTAGTTGGTTTATGAAGGTAGATTTTTATGGCCACTAAGAGAAACGTGATTTTCGACACTTCAATCTTGTTGACTGGTGACCAGTTCAGTTAGAGTCCCAAGCTCGACTGACCGCATACTGGACACGGTGTACGGTGGTGTTATGGCGGTGTACGAAGGTGTATGGAGGTGTAAGGAGGAGTATGAAGTGCTCCTCCACCCCTATCGATCCCACCCCACGTGCTGTAATTCCTTGCATCGTATTATTATTATTTCTACTCCCGATAACATCTGCTCCCTTTACACGCGTAGAGTTCAGACTTAAGGCTCTACAATCCCTTTGATTTATGTGGACTTAGATCGTAGTTGTTCATACAACAGTCCCAATCGCCCACACCTACCCGTTGGGAAATGATACGCTAGGGGAGGAATAGGGACGGATGGAATCATGTTAGATTCAGATGACCAAATCTGGTCAGAATGAAAAGGTAAATCTTTAAATTAAATTGTGGTTTCATTTTCTATGCGAATCCGAATAATGAAAATACGATATTTATAAGGAAGGTAATGGAAGGAGAAAGGATGAAGAAGTTTAGCTAAAGCTGAAAAGCCACAGCAATATTTCAATTGCACAGTGATTTCATCAGCGCGATACTGATAGCATATTCCAATCCAAACGATGAACATGGTACTTTTGAGGAGTTTTGAAAGAATCAGATTTTTAAAATTGGGTAATTTCGAAAAGCTTTGACTTTTACCAGAGTAAATAGTGGCAGGAGGCAGACTTCGGGACCGATTTGTTTGAGCTTATTCAATTTCGTTCGAGTACATTCGTCATGCCAAATTCATAATAACAATGATTGAATGCAATTACGAGTGTATATAAATGTAGCTTTTATTTAAAAGCTCGCCTATCCAAGCGGTTAATTATTATTACCCTTAATGCACTAGCCGGCTTCGTGTGGAAACGTTATTAAATACACATACTCTCTCGTGAGGCTCTACACTATCGTGATTCTTTTTATGAGAATAATAAAAAAATCTGGTTTTACGATATTTACCAGACAAACATTATTTTTAAATGTAAACTGAATAAATTGTATGGCAAAATATATTTCCTATGTTTATTCAACAACGCAACGCAATTCATGTAATTTAATTTGCAGCAGGCCAAATCATGCATTCAACCAATTTCAGTCTAAAAGAATCCTATTCAATTGAGTTATCTTGAGTGCGTTTTAAAAATATGCATTATCAATATTATAATGTCTTTGTATTCACGTTTCACAACGTATATTCACACCACGCAACAACCAAAAAACTGCCTTAACCATTCTACTTTCCACAAATGATGACTGACTAATTACTGAAAGTTGGACGAATTGTCAGAACGTAGGAATGCCAAAAAATCTAGGAACGTAGCACATAGCACATTCCTGGTTCTGATTAAAGTTTTCCGCGTGCGAGACCGACGCGGAACGTTTGAAAATGGAACTTTTCTCGCCTTAATTACTTTATCGGCTCTATGGAAAGCCCGCACGCGGCCGGCCCGGAGCTAAAACTACAGGTAGGAATTAAACACTTCCACAGCCGACTGTGGGTAGGTCCTTCCATAGCTAAAAATACGAACATACATCCGTAATAGTATGCAGGAAAGTAAGTGCCAACCTAGCAACTGGTGCGATAAGCCACCCGCATACCATTTGGTAGCGGCCGCAGCGGGTCGACGCTCCGGAACCACACATATACCCATTGCTAATTATCGAGATTTCAACAATCTGAGATAACATTTTTTGTATAAATATAAATAAATATCAATTTTAGTCGTAAACATCATCCTTTAGAATCTTTGTTGTTTTATCGATAAAACATCAGTGTGTATGCTTGGGTATCTAGCTGAGAGCCTTGCCAAAGACAAGGGCTGGAAGAATACACTTATAAATAGCATAAAGTTTGCATATTACTTTTCCATTATGCTGATTACAATGCGGATTATGAGTCATCGTTATGAACCCCCGAACGCGTGAGCTCTGCCTGCATAGGTGTTTTGTTTTATCCATAAAACATCGAAAACATAACCTTCATTTTTCAATATTTGGTTACAAAATTATGGGCAGGGCAAGCTTTTGATTTAAAAACATTATTATGAACACATTCACAGGCACGTTGTAATGTTCTAAATAAGCTCACAGATGGAAATTAGTTATCTTAAAAACACTGCCCCTTCGTTAGTTGTTTTTTTTTTTAATCTTGTGCTATTTTTCTTTGTGACAGAATTAATCATATTTATTTTGTAGGCTCCTCTATTTTTTAAATCAGATACGATTATCTGAGATATACTTATTTGTATGTATCACATCTGCTTCACGATCCAAAGGCATTGCCAAATAGTTTCAAAATCGTTTTTGATTTTTAAAGCACTAAAAAAATGGATTATATTTTCGTTTTTTTTTAGTATTATCATGTTAGTGTCACTAAGATATCAACATCAAACCTATCAAATGGGTAATAGAGGAAATTGACCCCGTTTCCTATAAACCTAGGTTCGTTTCACTATTGCACTGACCGAAAACGTAAACAAACAAACCATTCGCAAATAACAACATCGTGTCGCCAAGGAATGAACCGCTACGTGTATAGGTATGACGGAACTGTCGAGGGAAAGGGCCAGGAGGTCCTTAGGAGTGGTAGATGGTGGAATGATATCTACACAGTAGGTAGTAGGTAGCACGGTGATAATCGATAAAGTAGAACTAGCACTTTCAAACAACGTATCGTTGTAGTCTTTTGAGAGGCGCATACTTTCAAAATGAAGTGGGAAATTTTGAAGAGCCCCGCAGTGAAAATGAATACGAATGAAATTGAACTGGGTTTTTGGAATTTTATCTAAATGGGAATTTTAATGGTTTGAATATAATGTGGACGCAAAAACACGTATTTCTGAGGATTTAACTGATCCTTGCAACGCAGTTATTTATTTACGATTTTAAGCTTCTTATAAAACAAATAAGACCTCTGCGGACGAGCGATGATCCTCGGCTATGAATCCGGAGATCGCGGGTTCGAGGCTCGGTATATAGTATGTCATATCATATGCGGAATCTTCCAGAGTTGTAGATACTCTTAGTATGACTATGGTGAAAGGCCACCATTCACAATCGAAACTGCCTAAAATAGCAATTGCCGTGTTGAGTGACCAGAATTGAATTGCCAAGTACTTCCTAACCTTCATCTTCTCCATTTCCTTCTCTCCCCACTCCCTTCAGCCTTATAACGTACCTGAATTGGGAAATCCTCAGTCCCACTGGCTCCAAACAGTTAGGACTCTTGTGCGGTATATTCCTACATGAAAAATAATTCAAAAAATTATAAGTTTCGCGATGTTAAAATAAAAGAAAAAAACGTTTCAAATACCTACTCGTAAATAGTGTCACGCTGCAGATGCTGGTTGTGTTTGGCGTTAAGATGCGACTTTTAAAATATTATATGTTTTCAAACGTTAAATAACAAGTCTTAACCAGTAAGTTCCATAATTTATATTTCATGGAACCTTCAACAAAGCTTTTCAAAGCACCATCAATAATGTTTTTTTTTTTTATTAAATGGCTTTCATATTAAAAAAAGTTGGAACCGAGACTCAAATTCGAGAGGAATGCATCTGTCAACTGTGCTGCCGAAACCTATTTACATAATGTCATGTGTATTTATTTTTCAGTGATCTTTACTAAAGCGTATGTAACTGTCAATATCACAACACCCAGACTTGGCAGCCTCCATATTATATATTGGGAAAAAATATTTTTATTGTACTTTGGAATAGACGCAGCCCTCCGACTCAAGTCTAAATGTAAGGGCAGTCGGGGTAACTTGTACTTATTTAGGATTTTGTGGCAAGATTAAAAAATAATTTCACATTCAATTTTTTTAATTTTTTCTCTGAAGGCGGTCAAGAAAGAAATTAACAAACAAGCATGTTTTTTGCACTGGTAATTCCAAAATTGACAGTAGCAACGTCCCTAACTGCACAAAAAGGTCCGAGTAGGTGACGCTTTGCCTACCTTTTCTATATTATGTCGACACGCGAATATGAAAATATCTACCTATTTATTTATGATTAAAGAAAGTCACTAAATAATGACTGGTCACTGCCTTTCAAATGCCCGATGCGTCACCACGTGATACGGTGCTGGCTGCTCGGGGAGTTCAACTGGGCGGGAAAGGGGTGGTAAAACGGTGGTCCGATATATTTGTTCTATTTTTATTCCTAGACGTAGACGATTTATTGTTATTTTTTACAAACAGCTCGTGCTAAGTTAATCGCTGCTAGAAACGCGTCTCGTGCCGGGCATTAATGTCGATCTGGACTTATTCACGCGTCGTATTAATTCCTAATTCTAGGAACTTGTTGTTTAAAAGTGCGTCACCCGGCTTAGAGTTGCCACACAAATAAACTTTTCACACGTTGTTTAAAATAATTTTCAAAATTTATTCGTGGGTAGGCAACGTAGGTACACAGATAACATCAATTACATTACATGCCAAAATCAAATAATAATCGGCTTTGTCAACTTTTCTAAATGTAAAACAACTCGAACGATTTGCATGTTTATAAAGGAAAACAAGGAATTTCAGCTTGACCAACTTAACTTTGCAGGCGGCCAATGGAGAAAATAAAGAATGAACGAACTATTTGTGTTCACAAAATGTACTCTAACGACACCGCCGAGTGTGTCAAGCTGTAAATCATTTAAGAAAATTGGACGTAGTTATGTTGAAAGCGTCCAACCCCAAAAATATCAAACTGAGAAAAGGGCATTTGAAAATATGACGATAAAAAAAGATTAATATACGAAATCGGCATTTGTAAAGTGAATATCAGTGTTTTTTTCTTTGTGAGCATTATTACAAATAAGTATTTTATAATCTGTCAAAGTGTTTATTTAAAAACATGTATTTTTTATGTTATCCTAAATTTTATAATGTTTTTAATCTTCAATTTAAGTCAAATATCTGCAATGTGCGTTAGTAAAAAAAAAAAATATCAAAAATCTTTAGCATTGGAGCTTGGATACTTTCAGCAGATATAAATCTCGTATTTATTTATAGGAAAACATGTACAACTCGATTTTGGCAAATTGTGGGTTGGACGCTTTCTGCATAACTACGTCCAATTAAACTTGGTGCTCCAAACCGTTAGCATATTTTCTGACAGAATTCGATTATTGACCTGTTAACCGGCTAAAACAAAAGTTTTCGTCATTCCACGAAAGCTACCGCCTGTATTGAGTGTGACAACATATTTCGGCAAGGCACTTCTAAAACTGCGATCTAACGTTTTTTTGCGTATTTTACAGAAATATAATACTATGTGCATGTTTGCCGCGCCGCCGATTGCAAAGTCAAGCGTGTCTACCTAGATGACTCGATATTTCAAAAGGTGCTGTTCGGTGTTGAGCGAACTTGCCATGGGCGTGACGACATATTTCTCAATTGCAATTTATACTACGGGAATCGCGAAACAATAATCATGTATACATTATCAAACCCTGTAAATACACATTTTGGTACAAAAGCAAAATAATATTTCTTCTTTAAAGGTTAACATTATAAAAAAAACTATCACCTGTATACTTAAATAATCGCGCATTACCGATGTAAGTGTAATATTATTATGTTGACATGTTATTAGGCTTTTTTGTTTTTGATGTATTACGTATTGTGTAAAAAATATTCTAGGTTCTCGGAGGGTGGTTTTGTGTTTGCCTTGTTTGTTGGGAAGGGGTGTTAATTTGTAGCAACACAAAGCATAATTTTTATACAATATTGATTTAATACTCGGCTTTGTCCGTAATCTGGATTCCTTTACGTATTAATTCCCTTATTACTTCACTGTAGGTAATCAAACATTCAAACAATTAATTTCACCACTCGCATTGTGATCTGAAAATAGATACGTTGATTAAAAAAATCCAGAAAATAATATGTGCAACCTTCATGACGCCAAAGCTCACCGTTCGAGAGTTTTACTCTGTCAAACGAACGGACAAAGTGATTTCTAAAATATTACGAGTAAAAAGAAAACCTTTAATTTTACACTGTGTAACGTTGATTTCGAGTAGGTAGTTTGGTCGGGTTACATTACTAAGAGAATTCCGATGGTCTGATATCAATTCTGAGACATACAGTAATTTAACACTCCAACATACAACATACACCTACTTTCTCAGAACGTACACCTACGCTAAAACAGAATGACCTCTTCACAGCACTCTTTCTAGAAGGCATATCGAAAGAGCATCACTTCGTCAAATGAATTCACTAGAATAATGACCCTTTTTAGAAATGTCTTGTTTATTTTTAGTAACTTAAAGCGTCACTTGTGTTTCTTGGAATAAAGTAGGTCACATTGAGCTGTTGGAGGGTGGATTATTCATGGTAAAGGAGAAATTATAAGGCCCAGAATCGAATGAAGAGCTTTCGTTCCATTGAAATAAAACCGTTCGGAATCTCATCTAGGGAAGATCTATGGCGCCGGACAAGATAAATGGCGCCTTTGAAATACAAAACTAAGTGCGGGTTGCTTAAAATTTTCGTCACATTCGACATTGTCGCAATTCATTGATTAACGCCATTTTGTTTTTTTTTTACAAATGAACGGTCCCCGTTAAACGCCAATTATCGGTCGTTTCAACTTTTGAACAATTTGAGATCAGTTGAAAAGCATAAAGGTCGTGTTGTTAGCTTGTCAGCTGATCGCAATTTGTTCAAATGTTGAAAAAGGCCTAGAATCGACGTTTAACGGGAATTGTGACGATGTCAAATGTGAGGAATGTTCGAAACACTTTAACTTGGGTAATGATAGCAGAGAAAATAGTAAAGGCCGTAAATCATTGTCTATGTACCCTATTCACTGATAATTCTTAATCCGTAAAGCTATTACTCTTTGCGTTACAATTTGCTGTACAGCTTTGTCTCCTTCTAAATTCACGGTGATTTGTCTGCGTTGCGAAGTTGTACACACAACACAGCAGTATGTATCTATATTATTGTTCTATCTGCGACACAGGCAGGTATCATACACTCTTTAATGTTAATAACCTCCATTGTGTAGTGGTCTAAGAATTTAATTTATCGCGGATTCTTTACAGAGAAGCAATATAATTTTGAACGCGAACTTAATTTAATTTAATATATTGAGCACTAGACATGCGAACGGACGCCAAGGCATGCGCATACTGTAATCTTAGATGAATTAAATAATGTAGATACATTACTGATACAACGCGCGTGACTGTGCGAAACTAAGCCAACGTGGCATACCTGAGATTTACTGCGTTTAGTCTCGCACAAACATTTGTTTGACAAACAAGCTGTCAGCAGCTGCCACAAACGCATCGCTGTAAGCTCTTTTCTGAGATAAAATGCCTTCCTGTGCTTTTGACAAGTGTAAAAATCATTCGGGAACAACAAACAAATCTCATGGAGTTTCTTTTCATGCGAAGTACACACAAATCACTTATTATTTCAATCATTACAATTATTCACAACCAAATGGTGTAAGTGAGATAGCGAATGCCGAAATACATAAGTGTGTGGATGACAACCTAGCGACAGTACACGAGTACGTCGCATGCTACTTCGCTCGTAAGTTCGTTAGGGAAGAGAGGGCTTGTAACGCGGAGATGTAACGCGGGACGTTCATATAGCTATCTCATTCATACACACATATTCTGCTTGGTATGGCTATCCTTTTCATGCATTATGAGATCTTATAGCTTGCCAAATTTATCGTTCAATTTGTATGAAAATGACGTGTCTTGTATTTTATGTCTATGACTGTAATCGGTAGGTAGATAGCTTGACAAATAACGCCTCAGCGGCAGTGAAAGTCTGAAACGTGTTGTAGAAAAATATGTTTTAATCCAAGATTTTTATATTTGAGGTACTTATACGAAACATAATATATATACGACTATCGGAAATAATTCGACCCTGGTAAGAATTTTAAAATTTTAAAAGCTGCCTTATTGTGAAGGTGTGTTGACAGAAGTTTCTAGACTACGTAAAAATAGAAAATTCGAATAGTTTTCTCATTAACTATAAAATCGTTACAACCGACCTTTGTAAGCGTTCGACTTTCGTAAAAATGAGTCGAAGATGGTACAAGTTAGAGACTAATTTAGCTGTGAAACGAAAAATAGTAATTTTAAATACTTTAGTGGTACGTGAGTAAAAGCACAGCAGTCATGCAATGGTGCGGACTTTTGGTGTAGAAACTTGTTTATTTCTTATTAGCGTCCAACATGTCAACACCGGTTGGCCTCGTGTCGAAGTTTAGGAAGCCTCGTGTCATATGGAAGCTTACATGTATTTTACTAGCATCAAATTAAAATCTAATTATCTCTTGCACTAATTACATTTTTAGAAATTCTGTGGAATTGTAAAAACCACCCTTTTTTTTAACTATGTTAAGTTATTACACAGATTATTATTAACTGTGATCATAGATCTTAAAATATATATATCAATGAAATAAGACCACATTTTCAAATAACTTACTCTTTCATAAGTAATCTGAAAACTTGAATTAACATACAAAATCAATTCAACGTAAATATTAAAAGAAAACGCTGTATCAAAGAGCAAATATATTTAAGATGTGTATGGGCCTAGCAAATAGTTAGGTAATATGTAATTTAGATGGTAGGTATTTAATAAAATAACAAAGCTATGAATATTTTATGTATAAAGCAGAAATCTGTTTATGGAAGCAGCAAAAGCTCTTACTCGTTTAACTTTATCAATGCAGCTATTTTCATAGTGAGCTATAAAGACTAAAAATATCCATTTATCCGTCAGAAAATATTCAAAAGCAGAATATTTTTTTTATTTCAAATCAAGGGCAAAGCCAGGGAGTAAAGCAAGTAAAATTTCAACTTGAGAATTAATAACTTTCATCGGAGCTCAAACGATAACGTAGTAGATATTCCATATAAAAAAATACGCAGATCCTGTTGGTCTGAAGTTTTCCGAGCCTTTCCATTTTGCAAATTTAAGTCTATTTTATTGGGAGGCTTATCTTGATAGTATGTCAACTTCGTTGGTCTTATCGCAAAGGAATATCTAATTAAAGGGTATAGGCTGCAGGCAGAGGGTCTGGTAAAGCCAAAGCGCACATAAAGTCGGCTACAGGTCATTTCTGTCGCGGTTCAAACAACCCTTAGAGCCTTAGATACTAATCACAACCTGCACTGACCGCTAACCATGGGGAATAAAACACACTAAAGGAAAATAATTTGGTGTGATTTAAAGCCAATGAAAAAGGGGCTCGATGGACGGAATTTCTAATGTTTTCAAGAACAACTAATATAACGTGTTCACTATCTACCTTTTGTATTTTCCAGTGTTCCTCACGACAGATGTAAAGTCTATCAACTTTACTAATCAAAATCTCGGCTAGAGAGTAAACATCCAAATATTGTTGTGTATCGAATGTTGCAGAACTTATAAAAAAACTATGAATGTTTCTAACAATAGAGCCAAATATTATTCACTGGCTCCGGTCTCCAGCCGTCCATTTCCAGATCTCATCCTCCTCAAATTTCCTTCCATACCACCAGGCCACTTCATCCTCGTTCTACCTCAGAGTCGCTTCCACTGGGGCACCCATATTATTTTCGAAATCTTGTCATCTGACATTTTTTCCACGTGTCCAGTCCATCGCAGTCTTTGGGACCTTCATAATATTAAGATTTTTTCAAGCTCAATTAGATTCTCGATGTCATGGTTAATTAAATTCCGTAGGATTCACTCTCTGCTATAAGTCCCAACATATTTCGAAGTATTTTAATTTTAAAGACTGGCTATTATGTTTCTTCATCTTGAGTATTATCAAACGTCAATAGCCTTTTTTTTAAGTTCTGACTCGTAGAAGATGATAGAATAGTGATAGTAGATGCTTACCGAA
Organism: Drusus annulatus; assembly: GCA_022651775.1. Classification (NCBI taxonomy): domain Eukaryota; kingdom Metazoa; phylum Arthropoda; class Insecta; order Trichoptera; family Limnephilidae; genus Drusus; species Drusus annulatus. The sequence continues at coordinate 788,084 of JAGWCC010000150.1, forward strand.
AGAAACTATTTTTATTGCACATTTTGCAAAATTAATAATATGGTAAACTTACTGCATTCTATAGTAAGCGTTGGGCGATGAAGGCTGGGGCAGGTGGGGCCTACTGAGCGAGCCCTCGCCGCCGTGGCGAGTGACTCCCAGGGGGCCTCCCGCCCCCACCGGACTATGGGGGCTGAATCTATCTTCCCCGCTTCCTGAAACAACACAACAAACAAATTGTTAAATAAAATGATTCGCCTTTTTACTTTTAAATAAAATCTTTAACGTCTAACCAGGTCTGAGAATCGTAAAAGGGGTTAATTCGTAAACTAATTGCCGTCTACCGACACAAAACAAAAACTGGCGCATCTTCCACCACAGCAATAAATTTATAATTCTATTTTTAACCTTTATGCTCATTTCCGTAAGGACCATATTGGCAAATCAGAGTTTGTATTTCCCCAGTTTACTTATTTTTATTTTATAAAAAAGTTTTGTCTTACGAAATAAATTTACACATGAAAAAAAAAGAATTCTGCACGTTTACAAATAAGTGGAATTTAAAACACTTAAATGTCTACATACCTTTTAGGTTTTACTATGAATCATTAAAAAGTAAAAGTGAAAGCCTAGAATAGGCATTTGTAAATACATAATATGTAATGTAATTAGAGTTGACATAATACTAATACCTAATTCTAAGATTGTGTGTATTGTATATTGCATATGAATACAATTTCGGTAGTGATGCCCTTGTCAAACGTCACCGAAAAACAACATTCTATCTTATTTACGCATTCTTATTGTTTAATGAGAAAGGGACAACAGTGTACACGTTTGAAGAATTGTTGTATTCAAATATAATATTTGTATTTGTAAGTTTTTACATTTATTCAAAAAGTTTTCCAGGGATTTCTTTTTACTGGTATATTACGTATGATTTTTTTTAAATTCCACTTTTTATAAAGTCGAATAACACATTTGAAACCTACTGTATGCAAGCAATCCATCGCTGTGGGTACTGTATTCAGGTCAGCTCTGGTTGCGATACCTATACGAGGATCTTCACGAACTGTAAAATATTTGACACGTACGGATAATGATTTGTTGGCAATGTCATTGTGTGTAAGCAGTTTCTTTATTGCATTGTTTTCAATTCATTACATATATAAATATATATATTTAAATATATGTACTTGACGCGAAATATTGACGTAATAGACGATGTAGAAGAAGAGAAGGTGGTGATTATATATTTCAATAACATATTTGTGAGAAATGACACCATGTTTTTTATGAACGTGTTTTATTTGTACATATTCTCATTACCACAAAATTTCACAATATTTATCTTCAAGTACCAGTCACCTGTATATTTTCACAAATGATTTATAAATCTACATGATTTCGGGTTGTAAATTACTACTAGAAACGAAATAATAATCGTGAAAAAAATCACAAATCATTTTAGATTTAATAGAAATATATAATTTTTATAGTTGTTTCGCCGGCTTAATCGTGCTTAACCACATAATTTAAACGATTATCGGTACTAGTAACGGGGTTGCTAAATGCTGTTGCCTTAAACATCGCCACCCTACATTTTATACTTTGGAAGTTGAGAAATATTAATCAGTGCTAGGTTGCATGCCGTCTTTGAAAGGGATTTTATACTTTGGAAGTTGAGAAATATTAGTCAGTGTTAGGTTGCATGCCGTCTTTAAAGGGGATTTTATACTTTAGAAGTTGAGAAATATTAGTCAGTGCTAGTTTGCATGCCCTTTTTGAAAGGGATTTTATACTTTGGATGTTGAAAAATATAAGTCAGTGCTAGGTTGCATGCCGTCTTTAAAAATAATTTTATACTTTGGAAGTTGAGAAATATTAGTCAGTGTTAGGTTGCATGACGTCTTTAAAGGGGATTTTATCCTTTAGAAGTTGAGAAATATTAGTCAGTGCTAGTTTGCATGCCCTCTTTGAAAGGAATTTTATACTTTGGATGTTGAAAAATATAAGTCAGTGCTAGGTTGCATGCCGTCTTTAAAAAGGATTTTATACTTTGGATGTTGAAAAATATAAGTCAGTGTTAGGTTGCATGCCGTCTTTGAAAGGGATTTTATACTTTGTAAGGTAAGAAATATTAGTCAGTGCTGGTTTGCATGCCGTTTTTGAAAAGGGATTTTTTATAGCTAACAAGTAAACTTAAATTCGAAATAAAAAATCTTCTTAGAGAAAATTAAATAAACGGTACAAAACTGACGACACACCGATAATAATGTGCGAAATACAATCAAATATCAAACTGCTTATTTTTTGCTTGGCCATATAGACATGCTTACGATCATATTGTGCATGCCCCTCTTAACCTAACCTAACCTGACCTGACCTAGAGCGTATGTGGGGACCGGCCAAACGGAGACAATAAAAAAGAGAGACACTATAGGGTTAGGTTAGGTCAAGAGAGAAATGTACAGTGCAATCGTGAACATGTCAATACAGCCACACAAAAACCTGATCTTTAAAAAATATTTTAGAACGTGTTTTGCATCTGTATAAAATGTATAGGTAATATAGGTATGTATATATTGCAATGTTTAAACGGCTTTTTCTGCTCAAGGAGCTAGTGATACTATGGCTCCTTTTTTGCATTTACTGGGCGAAAGGTAGAGGAAAAAGGATGTGGTTCTTGGGAAGCATCGTCTATTCAGAATAGCTAAAATAAGCTATATTAATTTCAAGCAACGCAACGTTTCGATTTTAAAAGGTGAATAGTGACAGACACAAAATAAACACATGGATTTTCTTAAAGTAGAGAATGGTGTTTAAATTAAGCAACCTAATTTCCTTTGAAAGTACGTAAATACGTACGAGTGTGAACTTATCAAAGTTTTATGGTAGATTCACACCAACGTCCGGATCCACTCAGTGACGATATTGTTCCGCATGAGAGCTTATTGATATGGTATGAATATCAATCAAGGAGTATGTGTTAAGACAAAGTTGTGTGGCAGTATATCCTTCTGCCCACCCTTGTGATATTTAACTACTTAGTTAGTTAAATAATTATTTTGAAGTGTAAAAATACTTACATCGCAGATTTTTTTTTAAAACCATTTAATCACTAAATAATATTTTTAATAATTAATAATCTATAAAAATATTATTTAGTGATAAAAAAATGCTTTTTAATAAAAAAAAAAAAATTGCGATGTAAGTATTTTTACACTTCAAAATAATTATTTAACCAACTAAGTAGTTAAATATCACAAGGGTGGGCAGAAGGATATACTGCCACACAACTTTGTCTTGGCACATACTCCTTGGTTGATATTCATACCATATCAATAAGCTCTCATGCGGAACAATATCGTCACTGAGCGGATCCGGACGTTGGTGTGAGGGATATGCTTGATTTGTAAAAATATTCTTTTCAAATACCTACGTACCTATAGTGTATTTAAGCAGCCATTATTCTATATTTGAAATTGGTGGATTAAAGCAACTTATATATTTTCTTAGCAAGTCAAGTTATATTCCATGATTTTTCACGGGTAGTTAGGTAATATAATTTTCTTGTAATAATAATAATAAAAATAGTGCCTCCTGATGACTAATTAGAAATCGGAATACTTAAAAAACATAATTTAACAAGCAGAAGTGATTTAAACTAAATAATTGTGGTGACTATTAAGTGATCAATGCTAAGTTATCTTTTTTATTTCAAAACATTTATATTTGTTATATACTACAAGTTGGTGTAATTTTTTTTACCTTGTGTAGCCGCCCATCTTGGTGGTTGCAGCGCGGGGGCCGCCTGCGCCGGCGGAGACAGGGCCCTGAGCAACGAGGGCGGACGCCGCGCGGGCCACGATCCCCCCTGCTGCCCCCCCTGCGCCTGGGGCCATGATCCGCCCAGTGGGGGCCACGAACCTGGTGACATAAAAACGTTAATTAGGATTAGCATCACTACTTTGATTGGTTTTAGTTAAAACTCTTTAAAGAATATCCCTGCATTTTTTTTTGCCCAAACAGAAGATTGGTACCAACCTCAGAGCAATAATACGAGTATACAAGAGAGAGCGCTATAGAGAGAACTGTAGTCAGTTTATACAAGGTTTGCTGGACTCGGGTAGACCTGGGCGTGGCTAGGACTAGGGCTAGGGTATCCATACATCCATTCATAGCCCATGTCGACATAATGTTTTTGTTTATTCTTATAAGCACTTTTACACAGTATTGTTTAAAAAACTATATTATATGTAACCTAATAAACCGTTAAGTTATCTCAATTTATTTCGCGTATCATAACGTGTAGGCAGAGTCAACGGAAACGCGGGACACGAAGAACATTCTAACAATACTTTAAAAAGGTGTGATAATTCGGGAAAATTTGTCGTCTCTTTCTTTCTCAAGGTGTACGACGTAAAAACCCGGAGAAAAGGATTTATCCCAAATAATTAACTCTCTCTCTCTCTCCATATATTGTTACTTCAAGGTACCAACTCGTATCAAGTATAAGACGAAACTTACGGGTTCAATTGCCGCCCATGAATGGTTTTTATTCATTTTATATCATATATAAAGCACTGTGGTTAGGTACTATCAGCGCCTTGGATTCGCCGCCTGGAGCGGACTGCTCCAATTGCGCTTGCACAAGACCGGCCCTACCTGCTAGATAAAAACATAAAAGAGTAGACGGGATTAAGTCTAAGATGGCCGACATTATCATCACAGTCTCCAACCAAAATTGGAACTATGCTGGACATGTCGAACGAATTAGACATGACCGTCGGAACCACAGTATCATAGAGTGGCGTTCTTGATAAGGAAAGAGAAGCAGAGGTCACCCACAGATGAGATGGTCTGAAAATTTGAAGAGAACTGCAGACATCGAATATAATAGAGCCGCCTAGGAACGGCACACTTAGAAAAAAAGTGGAGGAGGCATGCGTTCAAAGATGGACGCCAGAAGGCTTTTAAATAAGAATAAATTAAAACATTCGGTGAGTATCGCCCTCCCCTACTTCTGTCAGCCTTAAAACATTACTGTGTGAGGATTCCATAGCTCCACTGGCCTCGGGTAGTTGGAAATCCTTTTGCGGTTTCACATGAAAATAATAATGAAATAATTTTTTCAAAACTTCCTGAATGCATACCTCCATCACCATTTCCATTCCAATCTCATATGGCCATCAAATCATATTATAATCAGCCATCTATATACGCCTATACTAATAAGTAGGTGAACACCCCCAAAATATTAAGATTTTCAATTATAAGAATAAGATGGGTTCTAAATCTAGATTATTAACTATAAATGATTTCCTTTGTGAGTACGCACGTACGCACGAGTGTGAACTTTTCAAATTTGGAACTAATGTTAATTGAAATAATCAAATTTTAAAAGAATGTTTTCAAATCCCTGCCTATAATTTATTTTAGCATACATTATTCTATATTTGAAAACGGTGGATTTAAGAAACTAATATTTTTTCATGGCAAGTCAATTTATATCTAATGGTTTTTCACGGGTGATAAATTATTTTATTTATCACTAGTGATAAATTAAATAATATAATTTCCTTTTGCGTACGTACGCACGTAGGTACTAGTGCGACATTTAATAAATCGATCTGATAGAATGTGTTGATAAAAATATCAAATCACAAAAATCCATGTTACATCCCGTGATTTTTCACGGGTAAACACCTAGTTTACCAATAATAAATTTTCATATTAAAGGCAAACAAATACATTTTCCAATAGAAAACTTCTTTTGAGCTATGTTTCAAACCTTTTACGGAAAGTATAATAAAATTTTCAGGCCACGCTTTTCAGTAGCAAAGTTCAGAACCAATGAAAAATTACTCACGAAAAAGCAATATAGCTTGTGATTTTCACCGATAGATGCCTGCCTTAAAATATTTTTAGTTCCCCAATTCACGTCAGATTCTATAGAACATTGTATTAATCGAGAATATTTTAAAAGTAATAGCGCACCTTGTTTGTTGTGTGCCCAAGAGACATCCGGCGGCGGCCCCTGGTGATGGTTGGTCCACAAGACTGTCTGGGGAGCCCACGAGGATTGAGGCCCGGGGTTCATGGTCCCCGGCAGGGGGCCGAGGGGGCGCAACGCTAAAGGGGGCGCCGTGAACACCCTGGTCTCGGGCATTCGGTGCACCCCAATTTCCTGAAATAAATAAAAACCTCAATGAATACACCATTTTAGAGAAAATGATTTCGAACGTTGAAACCATAAATTATATGATTCTGAATTAACTTATGCCGATAAATCCAACTTTATAATATATAAAATAAATAAATGAAATACACGAAAGTGATCCTCCGAACGGATTAACTCATGCAGAATTCCTCCATTTCTTTTTAATATCTGACAAACAAAATAACCAGAGTACGTTTAGAAAGAATCATTCATTAGGAATATTAATGTAGGGGGAAAATATTATTTTTATACATGAACTACAAAAATATCGCATCTTATGCATATCTTAGTTATTTTATTTTTCTTCTCAAATAGTTAAAATTTGGATACCCTCGTTTACCATTAGAACCTCAGAGCAATAATATTCCAGGAGGGATAGCTTAGCGAAACATTATAGTCAGGGTGTTGATTTTTTCCTGACTCGGGAGTAGCTGAGGTTTTCATGGACACCTTTTACACCCATTCATAGCACAATGTTTTGTTTATTTGTATAACCACTTATTCACAGTCCACTAACAAAAATATAGGGTATAACCTCAAAAACCGTTGAGTCGTCGCAGGAGATACGGGAGACGGAAAACATGCTTACATATCTAAAAGTGGTGCGATATAATGTGACGGTTTAAGACGTAAAATCCGGAGAAAGTGATTTATCATAAATTTGTATAGGTTGGGAAAAAATATTTAGCTCTCTCTCTCTCCATATATATTCTTACTCCAAGATTAGAACCACTGTAAACCCTTAAAAAGTGTGTATTCGTCTCATATTATGACAAATTTATTTGATTAGCTAATGGGTTGTGAACTGTGAACCCGAGTTTAATGGCCCAGACAAGTAGACACACCACAAGTTGAGATATGTTGTTAAATTATCCGACTAATAATCGATCAACCGTTGACAACGCCAGAATTAATCACGTTAGGGGTGTTAACCGCGCTAACTCGTGTTGCGATGCAGTATTTCAAAAGTCAACTCAGAAAGAAGGAGGCAATAACCAACCAACAAATCTATTGATCTTCGCATCTACTTATTGACAATTTAAATGTTTGTGCAAAATAAATAGTGATTCGACTCAAAAATATCTCTGGCGAAGTACTCTCAACCGATTTCCTCCACGCGTTTATAAAACATCGTAGGTGTGTTATTTGATCGCGCAATTAGATTTATCCCAAACAACACATTTAGGAGTATGTTTATTGGTACATATTTTGTATTCACTTCTGACAGCGATATTCTTGCCAAACATCACTGAGAAACAGCTTTTTCTTGTTTAGGCATGCTTAATGTTTTGAGCGAGACAGGGAACACAAGTGTAAACGGTCTAATATATAATATTAAAAAAAAAAAACATTTTTTTTTCTTTTTATTACATAATTTTTTTTTTTTTTTAATTTCAGAGATTTTTTTTACGAAGTCGAATAACATGTTTGAAACAGGCTGTATGTTAGCTATTTATCTGTGTGAGTACTGTTTGGCTCGATTTTGGTTGCGAAACCTATAAATAAAATTCAAATTAAATAAAAAAAATTACACATATAATTTTTCCACGTAAATATTACTTATAGGCGAATTTTTAGTCACACCTTCTTTATTTTACAATCGTAGCAATTTAATGCGTTCAATCCAAGCCACATACATAATTTTATTTTTCGTAAAAAATCACGGGATGTAACATGACTTGCCAAGAAAAATATGAGTCCTTCTTTTCCACCCATTTCAAATACAGAATAATGTCTGCTAAAATACGATGTAGGTAGGCACTTCACTGTTGATTTGAAAAGATACTTTTTTAAATTCCATAATTTCAATTACCATCAGTTCCTAATTTGAAAAGTTCACACTCGTATGTACGTGCTCACACAATAAATTATCATATTGTGAAATGTGCTAAACACACAGGAAAATGTGTAAATATTATCGGACAATAAATATTGTTCCTTTTTTCGTACCAACTAAATATTTTGTTGCTAGACTATCATTTTTATTCAGACTATAAATTAATGAGCTTACTGTCGTAAGCCATTAAATTTGGGACAGTTAGAACAAATGAAATACGAGTATTTACATTTAATAATATGTGGGATTTTTGTGTCGCCAAGCTGTTATGATTTCGATGGGTTTTGTGGTTATTATTTCTTGAAACTTTGAATCTTAAATCTTTGTAGTATCTTAAAAGCTAATTGACAATCGAATACAGCTACATTTTTTCCTCTACAGCAGTATGGTGCCTTGATTTAATTTAAAACAAAGGTCTGATTTTATTGATAAAAATCTTGTATGTAATTTCAGCAAAATTCTCGCACTTTGCATCACAATCTGCATCAGTTTTTTAATCTGAAATGCATAGACCAACGCAACTGTTTCCAATTCGTAAAGTTATTTCGATTGTGAGTTATGGAGCTTTTAAAGAAACATTAAGCCATTAAAAAAGACACCACATCAAATTTTGAATTCCGTTTTTTCAATTATTCAATAATATAAATAGTGTAGCCGGGTTGGAACTATTAGTTATTTCAATTTTAAATAAAAGTAACTTTGTTTTGACACCACTTTATTAAATACATATACCAACCGGTTTCGGCTCTACCTGAACCTTCTTCAGGGCTGAACAAATATGTATTGGACTGAACCAATACATATTTGTTCAGCCCTGAAGAAGGTTCAGGTAGAGTCGAAACCGGTTGGTATATGTATTTAATAAAGTGATGTCAAAAAAAAGTAACTTTTATTTAAAATTTAATTATGTCTTTCCACAAAGTAAGTGCTTCATGTCAAAGTTTATTAGTGATTTGTATGGGAACGGAAGCCTTGTATTATTGAAAAAAACTCCACAACACCCTTGCTCTCAGCAATTCAAATTCAAAATATTCATATTTAATAAAAGCAATAATATTAATCAAATTAGAATAAGAATATGAGCAATCTAAACAAATTTAATAATAAGACGGAAAATACCACATTATAGGTGCAGATGAACGGCGTCAACACCAAGGCGGGACATGCGGGGCACAGCAGCATCTTGGGTCAGTATCGGAGTATCTTGGAAGACTTGGAACCTCTTTTTTTCCCTCTTCTCTAAAATAATCTCGTAGACTCTGACCACATTCTAAATATTCCACTTCATCCTCTGTGCCAACTTCTAAGGTCACAAAATGACAATAAAGCAACCACCTTTGATATAACTAACTTTGGAACCGCCCGAAACTTTGAAACAACAATAGTTAAGGGCGACTAGTCCAATGATGCGAGCAAATCGTGTCCAAATATAACTATCAAAAGATGTTTTGCGAAAGTCACGTCTTTTGTTATGTCGCGGAATATCGATTAATCACTTCGAATAAAGACGATCATCGCAATAACATCACTATCGTTTGGTTCACAGCAGATGGTAGATTACATGGTGTTGGTATCGCGCAGAACCGATATTTGGTTGAGGGTGGTCGAGGAGTCGCGATGGTTAGCGAAGAGGATAGTACGGCGGGCGAAGGTATGGGAGGAGCTGGTAGTGCTGCGGCTGATCATCAGCTGTGAACTGCGATGGAAGCAGGATATCGATTGGGACTATTCGGTCGCCTTGCGTGTACGGAGCTGATGGAGACTTGTTAGGTCGATAGTGGCTCGACTTGAAAGCTTACAGGGGTGGTCAATGTCTTTGAGTACAATTCCCTAATTGAAGATTATGCTTTTATAGCTTAAAGCATGATCCACAATCCAATAAGGCTCAATCCGTTAAACGTATTTCGAGCTATTTAAGAAAAAATACAGAGTAACCTCAATCCGTTAAACGTATTTCGAGCTATTTAAGAAAAATTTACAGAGTAACCTTTTATTTAAGCTACGTTAAATCTGTCTAGATTTTTTCAGACACAATGGTTATATTTGATTTATATATATACCATTTATACCTAAAGTAGGAAATTCGTTCGTTTGTAAGTCTCGCTAAAACGCGCGGTCACTTATAATTAATGATGCAATGAAATTTGTATAACTTTTTCTGCCTAGATATTTTAGGCAAACCAAACAATTTTAGCTGACAAGGTAGTTTTCATGATGAGCTATGTAGCTTTGAAATAATAAAATACTAATAAATCGTCGAAAAAGGGCAAGACGACCCATATAAGTAAACAGAGAGGATGTAACATCTCTCTATTAGCATATTATTATTGCATCATCCACAATCATTTATAAAACTTATGTTTGTTATACCCACTCTGGGCAAGGCCCATTTCAAGTATTTTTAATTCAATTTGAACCAACGGCCCTCTCAGGCAGTAGTTTTAAAGCGCCTGAAGCTCAGGGGCTAAAATAGCCCACGTAATACGCAAAAGCTGCTGGTGGTATTTAAAATATCAAATAAATGCGCATACAGTAGGTAAGTGGAACTATTAGGCACTCCGGAATATTGCGATTATTAACTACGTCTGGCTTTTCATACATGGTGGTATTTCTTTATATTTTAACTCAAAATAAAGTTCTAAAGTTTTTAAAGAAAATGTTTTTACTATTCTTATATATACGAGTATGCCATGGAAATGCATGCATACTTAGCCAAGTATTAACACGGAAGATGGAAGCTATTGAAATATTGATATATAGGCGCATCCTCAAAATACCCCGGTAGATAATGAACCTTAAACAAAAACCTGGTTGAAACCTTATTTATACGTCTATAACCTGCCATTAGATTAATCCAAAAATACATTTAACGTTTTGTCAATATTTTTTTTCTATCCACGTAAGGCTCTTTATCAATCGCCTTTGTCTCTATCGTGGTAATATTGGTTTTTTTTAATCCAAAAAACCTTTACAGTTGAATTAAAAAGTCTTTTTTGAAACTTGTTTTGATATAACAGAGCATTTATTGTTGAACCACTTACTAAATAAAACGCAATTTGAAAGAGAGAAAATGGTTTTCTGGAAAGATAAGCATTAAGTTGATTATTATGATTACATGTTCATATATCTTTGTTCGGGAAGAAGTTAAATCCATTATACAAAACACACATAACGTTAAATAATCACCCTGTGATTCAGGGTGAATACTCGGCACACTTAGGTTATGAAATTTGGCGGTTGTGTGGATATTTTCTTTCCAGAAGCTTCGTTTGGCTAATGACGTCATAAAATAAATGGAATTTTCATGATTAATTTGGAAAAAGTAGTCGCGAGAACTCATAAACGTATTTGTTTAAAATACTAGCACAAACAACATGTGGGTCAAAATGACAGGACTACAATAGATCGTTAACAAAGGGAAATATTTTTGAAAAAAACATTGTATTTGTAAATAAATGCCGTTTTACTAAATACTGGCGCCAAAAATTTAAGCCATTTAAATAGTAATACTTTTTTTAATTACGTGTTCTCTCTCCGCCAAGAATAGTCAAACATTTCACTGATGGCAATCTATCCAATGCAATTCTTATGTCTCACATATTTTGCAATGTTCATCAATTCGATTTTATACAAATACATATTGAAGTAAATTGCAATTTTTTTTCACAAATGACGCACATTAATGGAACATTGGAAAACTTTTAAGTTAATGAAGACTGGAACTTTGGCATTTTCCCGCCAGATGGCAAGAATTTTCCATGAAATTCGACGATCTACTCCACGTTCTGTGTGTTAAATTGCCAGGTTTATTTTTTTAAACTCAAATTTGAATTTAACTAATGTGAATTCATTAAAACTTTCTTATTTAATTATGCAATTAAATATGTATAGCTGCACAACAAAGCATATATTCACATTTGATGAGGTAAAAATAATATGACAGTAAGTAGGTGTTAAGATACATAATTCAATAGATTCCAGATATAAATAGCATTATCAAATTTTGAGTCGTAATGAAATACTCATTTAGCAACACAAGATCATTGGGGCATCAATATAATTTATCTGCAAATAATACAGTTTCTTAGATTAAACTTGAATTTGGCTGTTTAATTTATTTGTTTATTTAATATTGTAAGTATTCGATAATTTTGGGTTCTTTCTTCGTTTTTATTAGTACATTTAGGAACCATCAATCCTTCATTTTGATTGAATCTTGTATTATGGTTAAGGTTAACTTTTTCATAGTGCAAGGAACCATACAATATAATAAGTTGTCCTATAATATTCTTCTAACAGGAAATACATTAAGAGATTGTATAATTATTTAATATTAAGTCTTTGCGTGTAAATACTTTTATAAGTTAATATGCTTGTGTAGAATTTTTTATAGTTTGGATGCAATTTACATTAGTTTTACTTACTCATTTTTCGATTTTGCATGGTTTGTTTTAGTTCAATCAAATTATATTATATTATAGCATCTACCATAATTTACGTTAATGTTGTCAAACGCTGAAAGTACAAATGACGGAAATTTTTAAATGGGTAATATTCCCATAGCAAAGTTGTGAATTCCTGTCCATCCAAATTCAAGTAAACAATTGTATCAACAAAATAACAGTTAATAAAATAATAAACTGGGTGATTGAAAAAACTTTCCAGTAACTTTTTAACTTGACAAGTAGAATTTTACTTGTTCACAGTTTGAGATTGTGGATTATTTTATTTTGTATGGCTTTTGGGAGATTCTGATACCCCACCCCATAAACTATTTTTGCACTAGACTATTTCCACATTGATAATAGGCAAATTATTATATTTAAAAAACACTTCAATAACGCGCTTTTCCAATAAAACTTTATAGCAGGAGACGAATTGTTAATTAGCTGTTATTTCCATGGAATCACGGAGTTTCTGTAACATTTAGTTTCTTGAACCGTCCCAATAGAAAAAGAGCGTGCGACCGACTCGGTTATAATAAACACGTCCAAGATTACGTTTCCTACAAAGTTTAGTATTATTTTCAGCGGTACTCTGATACGTCCAACATTTCGTTAAAAATCTACATAAAACTACCCCGTTGTGACTGTTCTTAACCGCGAGAAAAGCCAGGGTAAATATGTCGAAAAGGTTCGGGTGATGACATTTAATTTAATAAGTTATTTGGTATGTCGCAGACTCTTTTAGTGAGGAGTCTCTGATTTGCTTAGTGTTTTTTTCTCTGAGCAGTCGTTATTACGATCCCAACGAGACGTCATTACTGTTTATTGCGTGATTTTCGCGAAAATATCACCGTTTTTACACCCAAACCATCCGCCAGAACGTCACGTAACCGCTAACGACCAACCCTCATCGATTCATCATCGCTTTGTGTAATTAAGCGTCGTTTTTTATCGATTCCAGTTCACAAAAGGATGACACGTTGTTACGTTTACATTACCGCGTTCCTTTGTGCTCCCTTTACTTTTCCCGCGAAATTTGCACAAAGATAAATTAGATAATCACAATGACGGGACCGCACAATTTTCAAGGGCGGGTTTCGCTATCAAGTAATGATGGCGCTGTAATGTTTTTTTTAATCTTTCACACTAAATTGGAGGTCGACAGCTGCGTGTCAATGCAAAACTTTCCTAATGGCGTGATACTGGAATGACTTTCTTACAGGCATCAAACGAAATCAGGACAGTTTTATGGAATGTTCTATTCCAACAATTAATGAAACCCAATCATTTTAGCCAAACTGTGTTTCCCATTACGCTAACCAATAGTAACTTTGTTATTTTTTGTTGTTATTCGTAAAAAAAACTTGGGATGTAACTTGACTTGCAATGTAAACAATGAACAAAAACTAAAGATCTGACAGTTAAACGTCAATCAATTGTTTTTGTTTATAATTAGGTACCTATCTAATCGTTGTCTGGATTTTTTAAAATGAGCTCTTTTTTATTTTATAATTTTCATCCAGAGTTCCATTTTTTTTAAGTTTACACTCGAACGGTCGTACGTACTCTCAAAATAAATAATATTGTTTAATATTTATCGAGTGTGTATAATACTCCATCTATCTGGCACCAGTCAGGAATCTTGTTCATCTTGGCTTTACATAGGACAAATACTGTAAAACATGGAAAGGAAACCTCATAAAAATATATCATTTCGTGTAAATCATCATCTTCTTCATATAAGCGTCCAACGTTGACACGGGCCTTCTCTAAATGTCTTCAATGTTTGCGACTCTCGCCCGTCAGAAGCTGACAGCTCTTTTCAGTTTTTCAGTTTATTTCATCTGTGGGCGACCTCTGTTTCTCTTTCCGAATCAAGGACGCCATCCGATGATGTTTTAAATCAAACGGTTATATGTTTTTGTTTGTGCCACGTGCCGAACATAATTCTACTTGAGCTTGAAGGTAATGTGTATAAGCTTTTACTGTTTTGCTCCTTATACACTCGTCCACTCATATCTCGTAAAGAGATACCTAGCACTCTTCTGTGTATTGTTACATGTTTTGTCACAACGTTCTTGGTCCTAGTGTTCTTGTTTGTTTTTCAGAAAGTAATGCCAACTGCTAGCATGTCTCATATTATATAATAATATGTATAAAAAAGTTGTTACTCGTGAAAAATCTCAGGATGTAACTTGTCTTGCCAAGAAATAATATTATTTCAAATATAGAATAGTGTCTGGTAAATACATTACAGGTAGGTACTAATATTAGGTAGGTAAGAATTTTGAAAATATTATTTTTTAACTTCTTTAAGAAAAACTTTAAGTTCACATTCGTTTGTATTTACGAACTCATAAAGAAAATTATTTATAGTTAATTCATGTGAGAATGTACTCATATTATGTAGCTATGTAGGGTCGGTCCTTTGCAGGCGAAATTGGAGCTGATTGCACCTAATCACAGGCTTTATATAATATATATTATGATATAATTTATTTTTAAATATACCATTCATGGACGGCAATCGAACCCGTAAGCTTCCCGTCCGACGGTGAAGAATACAAACCCGCGCCTTTCGTCTTAAGCTGGATTCACACCAACGTCCGGATCCGCTCAGTGACGATATTGTTCCGCAAGAGAGCTTATTGATATGGTATGAATATCTATCAAGGAGTATGTGCCAAGACAAAGTTGTGTGGCAGTATATCTTTCTGCCCACCTTTGTGATATTTAACTACTTAGTTAGTTAAATAATTATTTTGAAGTGTAAAAATACTTACATCTAAGATTTTTTTTTTTTTAACCATTTTTTTTATCACTAAATAATATTTTTAATAATTAATAAAAAATATTATTTAGTGATAAAAATGATTCTAATAAAAAAATCTGCGATGTATATTTTTACCAAAAAATAATTATTTAACTAAGTAGTTAAATATCACAAGGTGTGGCAGAAGGATATACTGCCACAATTTGTCTTGGTACATACTTTGATTGATATTCATACCATATCAATAAGCTCTCTTACGGAACAATATCGTCACTGAGCGGATCCGGACGTTGGTGTGAATCGACTACTACTCGATTCGACTTGGTACCAATCTTCTGTTCGAGCAAAGATTTTATCTGCGCCAGGCGCCGCGGCCGTTTGACTCGGGGCCGGGCCTGTGTATGTATTTCCAAACCGCAAATTAAATAGCGTTCTCCTTTGATAAGTATTTTTCATCAATTCGCAACCGGAGAAATAAATCTCGCACCCTTTCTTTCTCCGGAAAAGAAACCGTTTTCCATGCAATCGTAAATAATTGGGTTTATTGAAAAACTTAGACGTAAATTGCCTGGCCGTAATCAGCGGTACGCTATATCGGGGTTACGCAAGTTGAAGAATTATTTATTGTCGTGAAAATAAGTGGGTTTTGACCGAACGTGTGTGACCTACAATTGGACGAGCCACTCGCATGCATTTTTATTTTGTTCAAAAGTTTTCATTTGAATCTTTTTTTTTAAGAATTCGGAAATGCTACAAAAAACTTAGACGTAAATTGCCTGGCCGTAATCAGCGGTACGCTATATCGGGGTTACGCAAGTTGAAGAATTATTTATTGTCGTGAAAATAAGTGGGTTTTGACCGAACGTGTGTGACCTACAATTGGACGAGCCACTCGCATGCATTTTTATTTTGTTCAAAAGTTTTCATTTGAATCTTTTTTTTTAAGAATTCGGATTTATTTTTAATTTTTTTTAAGCTTGTGTTTTTTGCAATAAATTGAAAATATTTGAGTTCTCAACTTGTGACGTCACTGTAAAATAAACCAGAATTTTCGTCAAATTTGTTTTTTTTATAGAATTCCCACTGATTTTTTAAAGATAAATTTTGTAAAATTTAGTCAGACTTTATAATGTGACTGGGATTTTAAAAAACTCAGTGAAATTAATGATTCTAGCTTGCATACCTACGTTGTTTTAATCAAATTGTAAATTAATCTCTGATACAGTATTTGATTTAATTTTCTACAATATTGAACCCTATGATAGTTGGTTAAATCTATTGTAGAAATATAACCCCATTTTAGTTAGGTACGTCCTTTGACTGATTACATTTAGGTTTTTAAAAAAAAACATCAACTTGGAGGTAAAAAAATGTGATGCATTTAAAAAAATGCGGTTTCGCAAATACGATTAAAGGTTAAAAAAACTGACGGCCTTTGTTTCAAACAAACTTAGAAATCATTGAGCGCGAATTTTGTCTAAGCCATGCTCAAATGCAGTTACGCTCTCCCCAACGCAATCCACATAACTACTTTACTTACGCCATTTCAAATATGTACTTACATTAGGGAATTCAAACACCAGGGTTTAAGTTGGCTAACCACGGGTGATGTTTGATAAACTGTCAACAGATTGAAAAAAGGTGACATTTCTGACGTTTGCGTAATTCTAAACTTGATATTCGTAGATATTTGTTTTAATTTAAGGATACTTTGTTAAAGTCAGAATGGGGGGTTGGAATATACAATAACATATGTTTATATATTATAGAGAAAGACAACGTCAGAATGCGAAAAAGAATAACCGTTTTCAATTGTCGTAATGCCTTATTTATTGAGCAAAATAAGTTTCAAGATCAAGATAGAACTGACGTTAAAATAAGAATTGGCTTTCATATATATATTTTTTTAAATGAGCAATGTGTGTTAATTTTATTTTATTTAAGTACCTGCATATAACAGGCACGATATCCAATACACGTGTTTATTTTTTAATAAATACATATAATAACAATAATAAGGTAAATGTGAAAGTAAATGAATAAGAAACAAATTAAATTAGTAAAAGGTGGAACATTAATAATTTGTCATTGCCTCCTGTGTTGATGAGATGCGGATTAGCCATTTGGTACTTCATATTACCAGTCTATAAATAAAGAACATCATCACATTATCAGTGTGGTATTATTTTTCATAATGCTTTATCGGGTCATTAAAAATATCAACTTCATTGTGAGAGCAGTGTATTGTGTTGTCATCTCTCAATGTCCACCGTAAAGGAGAAATATCCCGTATCTGTGTGGTAGGCTTTAATATTGATAATGTCGTTTATCCTCTTTGTTGTTTTCTTGATGGTGCGAAAGTGTTAATTTGGGATAAAATGTTTGGGGCATCAATTGTTGCATGCATATTTTGTTAACGAGCAATACATTGAATACATCAGAAAGTTTATGGCTGGCTGTCAGAGTTTCGTAGTGTAAAAAAACTATTTATTCGTAGTGAAAACGATAGTATTTGATTTATGATGGGTTTATGTTAATTTTTCAGTTTACTTGTGATGTCATTTTTTGTCAGGCAAATAGACATCACTTGATATATTCACTAACTGAGCCGTAATCTCAGAGCAATAAAATACAGGAGGGAGCGCTTCTGTAGTCAGTAATGATCATTCTTGCTCGACTCGGCTAGAGCTGGGCGTGGCTAGGACTAGGGCTAGGGTATTCATCTCAGAGCAATAATATACAAGAGGGAGCGTTGCTGTAATCAGTTTTGATGAGTTTTTTCCGGACTCAGGTACACCTGGGCGTGGCTAGGACTAAGGCTAGGGTATTTATACATCCATTCATAACGCATGTCGACATAATGTTTTTGTTTATTCATATTACCACTTTTTCACAGTATCGTTATAAACAAAAATATAGCATTTAACCCAAAATCCGTTGACTTATGTCCATTTATGTCGCATATCAAAATGTGTGGGCGGAGTCAACGGAGACGTGGGGCACGAAGAACATTCTTACAATACTTTAAAGCGGTGTGATAGTTTCGGAAAATTTTGTTGTCTTTTTCTTTCTCATGGGTACGACGTGAAAACTCAAAGAATGTGATTCATCCCAAATTTGTATAGGTTGGGTAAAAAGAATTAGCTCTCTCTCCATATATTGTTACTCCATTCATAGCACATGTCGAAATAATGCTTTTGTTTATTTGTATAACCACTTTTTCCCAATATTGTTAAAAACAAAAATATAGCGTACAACCTAAAAAACATTGAGTTATGTCCAGTTATGTCCGATATCAAAATGTAGTGGGCGGAGTCGCCGGAGATGCGGGAGACGGAGAACATGCTTACATACCAAATCGTGGTGCTATATTATTTGAGAACTTGTCTTGATTTTTTCTCTCTCACGGTTTACGACGTAAAAACCCGGATAAAGTGATTTATCGCAAGTTTGTATAGGTTGGGTAAAAATATTTAGCTATACCTCCTTGTATCGTTACTCCAAGGCCGAAATCAATGGCCGTGACATAACATTGGCTAGCGAAACATTGGGAACTACGGCCGTGAATGCTTTAGTGTCGATTCACACCAACGTCCAGATCCGCTCAGTGACGATATTGTTCCGCAAGAGAGCTTATTGATATGGTATGAATATCAATCAAAGGGTATGTACCAAGATAAATTTGTGTGGCGGTTTATCCTTCTGCCCACCCTTATGAAATTTGACTACTTAGTTAGTTGAATAATTATTTTGAAGTGTAAAAATTCTTACATCGCAGATTTTTTTTTATTAAAAATCATTTTTTTATCACTAAATAATATTTTTATTAATTATTAAAAATATTATTTAGTGATAAAAAAAAATGGTTTTAAAAAAAAAATCTGCGATGTAAGTATTTTTACACTTCAAAATAATTATTTAACTAACTAAGTAGTTGAGGGTGGGCAGAAGGATATACTGCCACACAAATTTGTCTTTGGCACATACTCCTTTGATTGATATTCATACCATATCAATAAGCTCTTTTGCGGAACAATATCGTCACTGAGCGGATCCGGACGTTGGTGTGAATCGACACTTAGTAATCTATCCTGAGCACAGAGATACAGAGGTAGCCCAGCCAAGGCAAGTGAAGTCAGTATTGTAAGAATTTTAACTGACTTCTCTAAAAAGGCGCGGCTAGGGATTTCATAGTCACACCTTTTTTACAAACGTTTTAGTACATTAGGGTTGCCACAAATCATTTTAATTAGCTTGATCTTGAATTTGAAATAAAAAGTGAATACATGAAGCATAACAATTATATTATTGAATCATCGCTATTTTCCACGTGGACCCATGAGGTATAGCTTTTACTAATGGTGAAGTTTTGTAAACTGATGACAGAACTTTTATTTACCTCTTTTTTAAATTACATTAAGTATTTGATAGAATACATTAAAAAACTTCTTTTATATCATATTTAATCGTATGTCGGTGATATCATACAGAATTTCATCACCGTTCAACCACTCGTTTTGGCAGTTTCCCATCGGAAAATTACTAAATACACACAGATCCATAAATTTATATCTTTAAAGTATTAATGTTTTGAGACAAGAGAATATTACGTAAAGTGATCAAAGTTGTAAATTTTACATGAATACAAAAAGTGTGGTAATTACCTCTAAGATTTCTGTGTATTATTTAATTATTTTCCGAAGGCCTAATCCCAAATATAGAAAAAATATTTATAATTTTCAAGGAAGTATGAGATTGATAAAAATGGTTAGTAAGATAGTTTTTTTTTTTTTTAGGTTTTTTACATTTTATTTAAACAATAATTATTATTATTTTTAAATTATTAAAAAAACAAGTTTTTGTCCGGTTAAAATCTTCATTTGAAAAATGTTCTAAACAGACAGTACTGTGGAACTTGGGAATAATCTCCCCGCTCTATTGCACGAATCCAAAGTTGTCGCCTTATCTCATCTTTTTGGGAATCTTAAAATAGTTAATAAAAAAACGTTTATCACAGCCCTTAAAACATACAAATATTGTACAAAAAACGTCAAAAGCAAGATATGGGATCTCTCTGACACACACATATTTTGTAAGTAGATAGAAAGAGACAAATATATATATTTAAGAATACGGTTGTTTTTGTGTAGCCGAATTGTTCTCGCCTACAAGTCTGAGATCCGGCCATTTTGATATAATTTGTAAACAAACAAACAAAACGATACCAAAAAACACCATTTAAATGATTTACAAATACAAAACGTATAACATAACGTTTGCTTAAATAAGAGTGAAAGTTTATAGTTAATATAATGTACATATATACTTATATAGGTACTTGATAATTCGATAACCACGATAGTAACGCGCGCTGTCATAAATATTTTATAAACTACGAATTAACGTGTGAAAAGTAATGTGTTTAACTGATTTTTGATGTATTTATACATGCATTCATAGGACATGTCAACGTAATGCTTGGTTTATTTGTATAACCACTTTTCACTGTATTTTTTCAATGTAAATATACGACATAACCTCAAAAGCGTTCGCATAACAAAACCACAACAGAAGCAATATTAAATGATTTATATAGTCAACACATTTAACAAAAACGAATAGCATAACGTGTACTTAGATAATAATGGACGTTTATAGTATTTATGTAGTCAATGATACGATAATTCAAACGCGATGTCAAAAAAAATATAAACATACCCGAAAGTTATGCTTTTTAATACCATTTTTGGTTGTATTTTTTACATGAATTAAGAGCATTATGGACATGTTGTTTTGTTTATTTGCAAAAACCTCTTTTCCACCGTATTAATCAACCTTATAGTAAAACGATTTAAATTTAACGTCAAACCGACAACTTTGCGATGCATCATTGAATGTAGATCTTAGAACATCCTTACGTTCCGTTCAAGCCGTCAAAAAAATGTGTTGTCTCTTTTTTTCTCTCATGGTGTATGACGTAAAAACAGGGAGAAAGTAATTTATTATTATTTAGGATGGGTTGGGTAATACAAATTAGCTATCCCTCCATTAGATTCTTACTCCGAGATCCTGAGCCAAAAATAAAAATCATAAAGCACTATCCACTACCGTGCTTGTAGCACATCGATTTGCTTGCATTACCCTCGGTGAATTCTAGAAATGGGGAAATGGATTAAGTCGGATTTCTAGTTTTCGGGTCAAACGACATCCATCACACGATAATATCTGTAGACATAATGGCTTAGGTGAAGCTTCAATTATTTCTTACACCCCGAACGAATAAAATATAGAGCACATCCGGTAGTGGATAAATACCTAACAGGAAATGAGGTAAACACATATTGAAAAGGTGTTCATTTAAACGTTTTACTTGGCGTCATCCAATTTCCGCAACAAACAGATACATCAAATAAAACAATCTTCCAATGCCTACCACTAAAACATAGTTACAAAAACTGTATCAACCAAACTGCTATTACTTTACCTCTATGTTTAAATACGCAATAAAACATATAAATTCATCATTGCCTCCATAGTCGAGTGGTAAGACGCTCGACTACGAATCCAAAAGTCGCGGGTTTAAACCCGGCGTGCGCCAATAACTTTTATTTAATTAATATGTGTCATAACACATTTGATTCATACAAAAATAATAAAAAGTATATTTGCGGCACGTTCCAGAGTGGTAGATACTCTAAGAATCGCCCTGGTAAAAGACCACCATTCAGAATCGAAACGTTGCTTGAAATGGCTTTATTAGCCCTGTTTGGTGACCAGATCTGAATAGCCTTCCCATACTTCCCAACTTTCCTCTTCCCTATCTCCTTCCCCTCCCCACTACCTTCAGCCTCACAACATACCCTATTTCGGGATGCCATAGTCTCACTAGCTCTAGACGGTTGGGAGCAGTTAAGACTCTTGTGCGGTATTCATATAAAAAAAATATATACATTTATAATATAACATCATTTCATTCGTTTTTTTGTCGAATGATACTTTTGGGTGCTCATCGGTACGAAATTTTCATTAATTTATCGAAGGTATTAATTAGTGATTTACAGAAATAAACAAAACCCAAGTTTTTTCAGGGTTACTAAATTAATAAATTAATACTTAAGATACAGATACCCAAATAGACGTAGTTATCCAGAAAGCATCCAACCCCAAAAATATGAAAATGGCAAAAGGCATTTGAAAATATGACTATAAAAAGCATTAATATGCATTTATATGCGTGATCGGCATTTGTAAAATGAATTTCAGTATTTTTTTTTCTTTATGAGAAAAAGGTTTTTTTATGTTATCCTTCATTTTATAATGTTTTTAAACTTCAATTTAAGTCAAATATCTGCAATGTGCGTTAGTAAAAATAAATACAAAACATAATCTATTGCATTTGGAGCTTGGATGTTTTCATCAGATATAAATATTGTATTTATCTATAGAAAAAACATGTAAAACTCGATTTTGGCAAATTGTGGGTTGGACACTTTCTGCATAACTACGTCTAATTGAGACCCAAAATAACACACTGTTTACCTGGTATCTATCTTTTCTCAAAAATATTTCACTATCAATATTGTTATAAAATCTTCAATAACACATCACTGACAAGAGAACGATTGTTTGCATTGAACAACGGGTTTCCAAAAACTTTTACCAACCCACATGGCGCAAAAACGTGCATTGCCAGTCTATTAAAAGACTACAAGTAAGTCATGCTTGCCTATACTGTGTTGGATCAATGGAAATAATTATGCTTTGACTAAATTCGGAGAAAAATTTAGAATTTCGTGTCTTGTAGTTTGGACGTTTTCAGCTGTTGTACTCTTATCGTTCTAAAAATCCGACTTAATTAGCGTAGCCCGTGATATAACGAGAACGTACTCCGTCGTTGAGTACTTTTAATGTTAATCGTGCGACTATATATAAAACTGGAATAATAAACGTATTCCTTAACCCACATCTTTCGGGCCGGCATATTATTATTACTTAACGTGAAATGTTTTATCGCAACACGACAGGCCGAACGAAATGGGATTAGGGGAGTGCCGCAGGGATCACGGCTTGGCCTCGATCGAGAACATGCTCGGAACCGCCATGACATTTACATTGAAAATTTTGTAATAGGATTAAAAATAAGCCTACACAAATCTAATATTGTAACTGGTCTTAAACCAAACCACATATTGCAGGGATGGTTGATATCGGAATATCCACATTTGCATTATTTATCCAGTTCTTTTTGGAACCGGTTCCTGGTGCCAGAAAAGTTCCACGAAGAATATTTTTATATTGTAAAGAAAGGATTCCTCGCCGCCAAAATGTTTTATTTCATGGGCGGGTTGCTAGCGAAAGTCTGAAAACGAAAAGAACTGGAACCGGTGACAGGAATATCGACCATCTCTAATATTCATATACTATAAATTATTACGAAAAAAGTAGTTGATCAAAAATTATAAGTGACATAAGGATAAGTGTTAAAATAGACTCTTTTTTAAACTGTATTCCTGTTTATGTTACACGTTGGTACCGAATCGATTAATTATGTCAAAGTCATATTTTATAATTCCCATTGCCTACACTTCATAACATAGAAATAAGATCAGATAATTGATAGTAACTGAACTATTTTAGCAGGTACTTTCAGTAGACGACAGCTAAATAACTATATTTTTGTACTGATTTATTCTTTCGTTCCATAATAATTAAAGTTCCATATATTTATTTTCCGAAGTTTGTAATTTTTTATTCCTTTTTTACAGGATATGATTTCTAACTTATTTTGTTTCTAACTTATATTTAACAATCTATTTGTAAACTTTTTTATGTAAATGGAATCTATTTGTTGTAAATAAATTATAGCTGTTGAGCGTCAGAGTGCGGAAAGTGAAGGAAATATGACATTTATTATAGCTATCAAGTGTTGGACTGAGGAAAGCGAAGGAAAGATGACATTTATTATAGCTGTCAAGTGTCGGAGTGAGGAAAGTGAAGGAAAGATGACATTTCCATTTCATATAGGTTAGGATAATATTGCATATTCATGGGTTTTCTTCGACATTTCCAAATATCAGAAAAAAACATAAATACTTTTTTTTTCGCTTCAACCACAAGCTAACGATACTAGCACGCAACTAATGGAATATTAATTAGAAGGTAGAACGCTTCTAAAAGTCTGTTCTCTACAAAAACCTTCGAGAAAACATGAGGTTTATGCATGAAGGTTTTTTAATATTTTCGCAAAATCTGACCGAAAAATCAGAGGCTTTAATTCAAATGTTATCAAACACTTAAAATAGGAGCACAAAAATCTAAATAACTCGTTTTCATTACTCAAATAAAATAAAGGTGTTTATAATACAAAGTGTCACATATTATTAACCATTCGTAATGTCATGGTTACATTTTACATTGAACACATGAAAAGAATTTAAATGGATATTAATTGATGTTTCGTAAATGTCTATTAGTAGATTAGAATTTATCACCGGGAGATTGAGAGCTATCTATGTATTAAATCCGAAATATAATTTTAAAATACACTGTCCTAAGAAACATAAACTTAATTAAATAAAACAAGGAAAGTGATTATTCTGTCGTTAACAAGTTCGCGATTTCCAGAGAGGCATTTTTTCTAGAATACTCAATAGTAACGTCTATCATTATTGATGCTTCCTTTTGTCGGGGTATATACTTCAAATAATGTTAATGACATTTGTCATGCAAAGCTTCACCCTTTTCTCCGCCAACCGGAAAAGCTCCTCCGCACCTTGAAGCACTGTCCACTGACAAATGTTTTACACAAACGAAAAGCTCCTAAATCTTACCTAGTCCCGAACTCCTACTCCCATTCCATCACAATAGAGAAGTATTTGTCACTAACTGTATTTGTAACACATATAGGTACACAGCTAAGAGGCACTTCATATTTCAACCCTAACTATTTTTAATTGTTTTATATCATATTATTTAACATCTTCCACTGTACTTTTTGCCCTTGAAAAATGTCTTCCACAACACAGGTGAACTTCTAGTGTGGAGGACAATATACATTAATTTGTAATAAAAAAACGTGATAAGTAAATAAATCAAAAAATACGAGGTTAAATTTATATATTTTAAAAGAAATTAGTAATGGTCATTATTAATACATTAGCAAAGTTTTTACTCACCCAATCGTACTTTCCTTGTCGGAGTAGCCTTGGGTCTGCCGTGGGTGGGGGCCGCGAGGTGTTCCCGTAAGGGGGCGCAGGTCTGAAGGAACCCTCCACGGAGGGGGGCGGCTGGCGGGGCTCCTGTGAGTACCTGCAACCCGTGAGGGAATACAATACGAGAGTTAGAACTTCACTCCCCGCTTTACTTATGCTTCGATATTTTTCCCCTAAACTGGCTTTGGCACAGTAGTCATTACCTAGTCGTAACGTGATCATGGTGATGTCACAGCGTAGTCACAACGATGTCAAAGTGTGGAAGTTTTCATCAACCAGTGTGGTCGTAGTACATTCGAGCTTAGGCAGAAAGTAACGAGCACTAATATTGACTTGTGCACTAGGAAATGGTTTATCACAGTGAAACTCACACTAAAATAAACTATTATAATGCTCGTAGTACGTATTGATTCAAGTGCATAACTAATGTTAAAGGACTTTGAAATGACCTTTAAAGTTTATGTTTTATTAGCTAGACCTACCGCCAAAATAACTCCAACTAAAACCTCTAAGAACCAATCTAAATTGTTATGTAGATTGCAAAGCAATTATCTAGAAAGCGCTGCCGAATGAGTTTGACGGGGGGGTCTTTGGGGGATAGAAGGGTAAAAACCACGCTAAAAGTGGGAGAAAACACAAAAGCAGGATAGTCAGAAGAAAAATAGTAGTAATAAAATAAAATTACAGCTTGTTTCCAAGCAACAAATGTCAATTGCGTAAGATGTTAAAATTTCCCTCCCAAGATTATACCGCTATCAAAGGAAACAACTATTCAATTTAATATAAATACATCCCATTGAAATACCGATTAAACAGATTTAGCAGTCTCATGTGATATGGCTTTATATTTTACAGTACGTAAGTATTCACATAAGAAACATAACTTCGCGTGGTATAGTTATATTAAATGAAGTGCGTTTTGGGTTGAATGGGTTGAACGAATTGAACTAATGTTCTGAAAATATTTGAAATTATAAGCAAATTTTTCATTTTATTCCAAAAATACAAGAAGTATCTCTCTAAAAAAGTGGGTTTCACAAAATATTACAAGATATGAACAATGTTTTAGAATGTAGATGGACGTAATAAATGAATAGTTACTTGTGTTCTGTTAGGGGCTCCGCGTCCCCCCTCCCTGCCATGACCCAGGCCAAGTCGGGGCGCCGCCCCCCGGTATCCGAGCCCGCGCCGGCCCCCGCCCTGGCCCCACAGCGGGCCGGCAGAGGCGGGCCAGCACCTTAGGGAGATTACAAACATAATGTAGTATTAGAAAGGGTAGAGAACGTCAATGGAACATAATTTGTCCGGTTGGTAGCCGAACGGACGAATTCTTCGCGTTCCTACCCAGGCATCATGAATTCGATTCATCCGCCAGCTAAGTTCTCCATAATTGCACAATCAACATGTTGTGGTTATGATAATGAAAGTAGGAGTAATTCAAATGTTGCCAGGTTATTCGCAACCCAGGAATGTTTTTTTTTTATATACATACATACACAAATAAATTATAACCTGCGAATATGTTTAACCAGTGCTGTTTATATGTTTAACCAATGTATCATCACTGGTGATCCCAACCATAATATGAGAACATACTGTGCGAATTCACCATATCACGCGAGTTTTGGTTTAAACATGATAGTTCAGAGCAGAATTTTCCTTTTAATTTTGGCTCACCGACCAAGGAAAACTTTTTTTTTTTAACTTTCTAAGGATTTTTTTTAACAAAAACATTTGATACCCTTTAACTATGCTACATATAGACTGTTTTAAGTTGTGTCCGCCAGATAAGGCCCGATTGGGTCCCGGCTTCAAATCCCCTCGACCCGGCAAAAGCGTTTTTTAATAAGTTGACAACAAATATTTTCTCCATTCCTTTAACATCATTGTGGATCATATAAGTATTTTAATATATTTTTGGATTAATATCTATGTTATATGACAGCAGCGTTGAATTAATACGGTATATTTAAATATATCAGAACCCTCATGTCCAGGATAGACCACCTCACAAAATCACGTTCTCAGAAACAGAAAAATAAACAGTTTTGTAAAATACTGGAAAAGGAATGGACTTTGCCTAGAGCATAAAGAATATAAACTGCATAGTAGCAATTTGTTTTTTTGTTATATAATTCAATGAAATATTTTCCGTCATTAAAATTAACATATTCACAAAATAAGTAATTTAAATTCTTTATATTTACTGAATTAAAAAACTATATTCAAACAAACAAGAAAATAAACATGCAATATTCAAAGTAGGAATGAAATGCACATAACATTTTTACAATAAATTATAGTGGTATTTGAAGGTCTTTCATTCGGTGCATTTATTTCAGAAGTCACGATTTATGTTGTCCCTACAATTTCAAGCCCGATTTCAAATTCAGTATTTAATGAAAAGTTTTATAACATTCATTTTCAGCGATTGCCTGTGACATCAGCGCCCTTGGGGTGATTTTTCCACGAAACGACGCTATAAAAGTTATCCATTTATTATTATCATTATCACGACTATTTTTTTCCAATTTATCATAATTACCTCCGGAATATAGCATCTAGTCAGATTTTACGTCATTGAAATTGAAATAATTCAAAACTAAATAGCTTATGAAGGAAATAACGTTGCAAGCTGAAAATAGTTGCAAGCATATTAATTCCAGACAGAAAAACTGTGCAAAATTCACGACGCCAGAGTTCACCGTCAGAGAGTTTTTAGAGGAACACGCAACCAGATATATTGCTTTATAGTTAAGATTCCGATGTTTTACACTTATATCTACAGAACTCTGACCTTCCAACTACGTCTGGGCTTTTTTACTATAACCTATTGTCCCCCGAGCGTCTAATTATCGGGTTCAATGTCAAAGAAAACTAATCGTCTAGTATTCTCCGTATAATGCCACCATAATGTCATTTTAGTTCAGCGAACTGAGGTTACTCATGAAACGTATTCCGCCAGCAAATCAATTCATTCAATTCAGGTCATTCAATTCTCGAGAACACAATACCTACAAACTATTCAAATATCTGAATTCTGAGGAACAAAGAAAAAGCGTACAACTAGTAAGGCTAAAAACTAACTAACTAACCATCACGCCGTTTTCCCGCAGGGGTAGGCAGAGAGGACGGACCGCCATACAACTCTGTATTGGCACACACTTCTTGCTTCATTTACATTCATACATCGTCTCATACATACTCTTCTGTTATTCTGACTCTTCACATGACCCGATTCAAGTATTTGATTTACTTGATCGTGCCATGTCTTTCTCGGGCGTCCTCGACTTCTTCTTCCACTCACTTTCGCATCATATATTCTTTTCACACTCCTTTCTTCGTTCATTCGCTCTACATGCCCAAACCATCTAAGCGTCCCTTTCTTGATCCTATCCATTACGCTCATATCAGCCTTGCATTCTTTCCGGATATCCACATTTGTAATACGGTTATACATGGTTTTACCGCACATCCGTCTCAATGATTTCCACAGCATTCAGTCTACTTTCATCCTTCCTCTGCCAGTTCCATGCCTCACTGCCATACATCAGGGTTGGTAAAAGCACTCCATTGTGGACTGTAAGGCGATCTAAAATAATATAACTAAATGCTTCACGCAAGTGTTAGAGGCGAGTACCAAATGGAAATGAACGTGCATTGAAAAGCTTTTTTTTAATTTTGACTGAAAAGATGCATGTATTGTACTAAGTAGTAAAATATCACTATTCTGAGTTGAAACAATGATTGAAACTAACTAAGTGAAAAAAAAGTTTGAAGAAACTTTGAGAATCATCTAAACCGCTGCTTTTAAAGAAAATAAAATTCTAGTGGAGGTATTTAACTTTCAGGTACCATTAGAAGAAAAAAACCTGTAGTTTTATATGTTCAGTTTTCAGTACATTTCAGCGTCTTTAATGTTCGCATGAATATGGCTTGAAAATATGCTTCAACACTGAAAATTTGAATAACACGAGAGTACAGTGTTTAATATCGTGATGGGTAATACAGAAAGTTGCTTCCGGAAGTACTGCAGTAGTAAGTGCATTATTCGTTGGTGCACTTGCCGAATAGATATCTATTACATACTTGTACAACACTTGTACATAGTGTACAACAATCAGCAAACTATGCACCTCTTACGTGGGTAATATGATGCATTTTTATGTTATGCAGGTTTTGCTGCAGTGTTGGGTTCTGTAAAATCAAATATCGATACTTGGAGCTTTCAAGGGGTTGCGTGCAAGTTGAAATAGAATCTTGAGGAATTGAACGGCGTAGTTCGACGAGGGAAATATTTATTTTAAATTTAAAGATATTATAAAATATCGCATACTAGAATAAGTGATATAAGTCAAATATATTTTAAGAAGATACACTTCAAAGGCTGGTAAACTTAAATAAGCCTTTTGGAAATAGTATTTGGAAGAATATGGTAGCCCGTTGTTTTAAAGTTCTAATCAAATAATTAGACTAGTTGTTACCCCTGAAAATCACGGAATGTTACATTGTTTCTACAGAATTAAAACATATCAATTGCTTTAATTCACCTTTTTTTATAGATAGCCGTTAACAGTGAAAATCATAAAAGAGTAAAAAAAAAACAGTCTCTTGATGTTTCTAGATTTTTTTGTTGCAAACATTTGAATTTAATTGACATTGACTTGACTTGCTCGCGATTACTTCCTAGGGTCAAAGCAACATACAATTTATTGTTTACGTTCAAATACTGGTTCGAGGAAATAAGCCCCGACTTTTTCAAAGGATTGTCCTTGTACTTTTTTGATCGCCGGTGCAAATGCCAAAATGACGGGAAAACTAATGATTAGACATTTTAATGTCACTGAATTGTTTTTCATGATCTTTCACCTTCTTGATTAGAAAAGGTTGTAAGAATAGGTTTTTAGTCATTACTCCTGACAGAATGAAACGGCGGAAGCTATACGATAAAGATGTTATTATTAACAGTATTATTTCCTGGTAATTTAGTAAAATATTTGGATTTGAATTTATTTATTTTTAATTTTACGTCACGCATACATTAGTTACACTTTTTTTAATTGACCTGCAAATGAGCCATATAGACGTAATTTTTTAATACAATATTTAATAATAATAATCGTCTGAGAAAATATATATAAGATAATGTACTTTATCCTTTATTTGGATGTGAAAAGATTATTTTTTATAAATTGATCACTTTATTAACACACACATCGATTAAAATATTTAAAATTTCACTCTCGTACTCACAGGATAAAGGATAATTATGGTGTTTAATAATATCAAATATGTTTGATCATTTCATAAAACTACGGAATCATTTTACCGAACGTCAAAATGTCACACCTTCGTGAAATCTGCATTATAAAGGATTTTTTTTAATCATGCAGCTAGCGATAATTTTTCACAATAGTGTTTTTAATACTAAACTGGACACACCGAACCTTAATTTAACATTAAAGTGTTCCGTATTATGCAAATCCAAAAAAAGGAAGAACGATAAACACACCAAAATAGTTACTCGACAACTTCTAACATGTTTTCTACCATTAAGTCTCAAAAAACTCCCAATCGAGGTTCCCTAAAGATGAAGTCAGCGCCTACAATAGTTTGATGTGCTAGACGTCTCTTATTCCGTTATATGTATATATGTATTCCTAACTAACTAACTAACCATCACGTTTCCCCACAGGGGTGGGTAGAGAGGACGGACCGCCATATAACTCTTTCTTGGCACACACTCCTTGCTTCATTTACATTCTTACATCAACAACAATCTTCTCTTATTCTGACTCTTTACGTGCCATGTATTCCTACCATATATTCCTGCCATATATTCTTACTCACAAAAATGTGTTTACAGCTGTCGTAAAGAACATAAATTAGTAAATAAACTACGAAAGTGGATTGTGTGGTAAACTAAATAAAAATACAGTAAAATAGCTTATTATATAAAGGGATGAAATCTTATATGCGCTGTCGGAAACTATCAAAATTTTGCCTATCAATAAATTCAAAATAGCCTGTAAGAATTATTTAAAATACATAAAAATAATAAGTATTATAAAAGTTAAATTATTATTAAGTCAAAAATTAATAAGTCGAAATTGAATAATTAGACACATTGTACACTTTATTGTACGAGTAACCAATATAAAATAAATAAAACTGAAACTAAAAAAACTACCTAGGGGAGGGGAAATAGAAAGATATTATTGAAAACAGATCTAGTCGCTTCATATATGAAAATCAGTTTTAAATAGTGTAATACTGAGAATACCTTCCACTCCACTGTATGTATATTTTGTGTTGGACGTTCTACCCTTAACCTTCAGCAGTGGCGTGTCCCGGTAGGTGCACAGCCCCCGAACATGGCTTTCCTAATAACTTCCTCTCCGCTGGAAATATCTCCCGCTGTATTCCGCCCTGCCCGTCCTTGACCAGACCGTGGGCTGTGTAACTGAATAGGCCGTGAACTGTATGACTAATACAAATATATTGTACAAACTAGGGGTTCCCAAAGCTTGTAATACCGTTTCCCAATTTTAGAACAATTTTTCGCAACCCACCTAGAATTAAATAATATTTGAAAAGTTGACTTCTTTACCGCAATATTTTAAAATTTGTGACTCTTGGCTTGTTAACTAAAACAAGCATTTATTATTTGCCAAGAAAAGAAAACAAAAAACGAAAAAACAAAAAACATTTTTTTGTACATTTTACATTATTGCTAATTCCTAATCCTCTAGACGCTTATATAAATTTTATAGTCTAGTCATCGTGCTACAGTCAATCTAAATCACTTTAAATTTATTTCAAAAACTTGTGTCTTTACAATCACATCCATTCAAGGATAATAATATTGATAAATATATTTTTTTTAATTCTTTACAGCATTAAATATCTAAATATCGTAGAAGAGTTGTGTAAATTTCATGACATAAAAACTCACTCTTTAATGGGACATAAAAATCAATTTTCTGCTTACTAATAAAAATAATAACAGTGAATTTATATGGCGCAGTTTTGTGACAGTTCACCTCAAGTGCTTAGTGATTAAAAAAATTCTGTCACAAAAGCATTTCTAAATAATGACTATTTTTTTAAATTTAGACGTTACTGTTAAAAACATTCTTATATTTTTCAAAAACTCTCTACCATGTCAAATTTACTCTCAACCCACAGATTGAGGTACTCTGGTGCAGACCCCATACGAATTATTCAGTTGGAATCCACACACAGCAAACAACATTTGAGAAACGGAAGCTGTTGGAGGTCAGTTCGGCTTTATGAACGACAAACAGTCCGTGAATGAGCCTACCCAATAAGCCTTAAAAACTGCCTTTAAAAAAACCTTACAATTTTTATTTTACCTTGTATAGTGCTTTTTGAACAAAACCTAAGATTTTTTTCTAGAGGTCGATAATTTATTTCCACCAATCGTTTACAAAATACGAGTATGCATGGAATAGCTGTGAAATCTAACGATAAACCGTGAATATAACAGAAAACTCTACACCATTTACTTCTCAATGTTTTAAATGAGCGGTTCTTTATTTCCGCGAATCATTTTATGAATTACATTTCTCTAGAAACTATGAGTGTAATGGCTGTGAAATAAAACGGAGATTATGACAAAAAAACTCGCCTTAAATTATTGGAAAACTCGCGGTCTAGTTAATTGAAAAACTTTCTCGGTGAATAAACAAAAGCTCTTGAAACAGGGATATTGTGTACTTTGAACTTTCCTGGTTAAACTTTAGATTAGTGCAGTGGCGTATATCATCATAATACTATGCATCTTAACATAATATACTCAAATTAAGTGGATTCTAAACCGTATGCCCCAAACGAGATTTGACAGGAATAAAAAACAGATACGTACAATTTTTTTTTTTTCATTTGAGTCTAAGGGTAGAAGAAGACTGTGGAAAATTTAATATTTCATTTGAGGTTCTGCCTTCAAGTACTTACTTTTAAAAATGACAAAAAAAAATTTACCTATCTGCACAGAGTGCAATGATCGAAATCGTTTTTTTAAATCTTTCTTGTGACCTGTACCTACTCATACGCACACGATGTTTACACATACAAAATAATCTAATAGGTGAACTTAGTAGCTTAACCAATATATTGTTTTCTGTAAATATTTATTATGTTGACAAAGATATATTTATTGAAATAGGAAATAACTTTAAAGGCTGGTTTTTAATACTCCCGGATCTAAAACATATAAAACTATAATAAGGTTCGAGACTCGGTTGTGACCATTGTCTTTTTTTTTTATTTTCTGGCTTTTTATTATTTAAATATTTAAAATTTACTTAAATTAAATCCAATCTCCTCTCTTTTCCACATCCAGTATTGCTTGTTACTTGCAGTTTTCAAACATAAATGGAATTCTTTAAATGGTTATGTTTACTACTTTAGTTTTAACCTTAAATGAATTAATGTCTATGGTTAAAACACGAAAAAATATTGTTAATGTAACGCTACATCTGAAAACGTCCTAGAAACAGTATGGCACATTTTAATGTCTTTGTCGAGGTCGACAGAGGATGAGATCAACGTACGAACACTTTTATACTCACAGCGTCGTATAGTCTGTCCCCATCCTCGTGATCCGCCGCCTCCTGGTGCACGGCGGCCAGCACGGCGCGCGGCGAGCTGAGGCGCGCCAGCGCGGCGAGCGCGTCCAGCGCGGCGGCACGAACGCGGCGCTGGGGGCTGCGCGCGCACGCCGCGCAGCGCGCGCAGGCCCACTGCACGCGCACGCCGGAGCACGGGAGGGTCCTCGCCGTGTGGGCCACGGCTCGGAGGGCGCCGGCACGAAGCTGGGGTAATTGTGTATTTTATTAAATTAAATTGATTTTAATACCTGAAAATATTTTTTACTTTTAAAGAAGTTTGTATGTAGTTGAACATTATTCGAAATACCACTTTATTTGACTTTGAAGTCCAAATCTTCAGAAGACGGTACGGTTATGTCCAAGAGAAACTTATACGAATGTAATCAGTCCTCCCGCAAGTACGCTGCTATAAGTAATAATTCAGGTGTTTTAGGGTAATTACTACGTATGATAGAATTTATAAATTTGAAAGAGAAATACCACACCTTAAACTTATATGAATACTACCACACTTTTAGGCGCACTTCTTTTCTGTCAAACTGTCACAGTATACAGTAATGTATGACTCTAAATACTAGGCTAGCACTAGATAACATTGAAAGCCATGCTCTTAAATAGTAGTAGCTGTGTATGAAACCCTAATGCATGGCGTAATGATGATGCAAAACAACAAATCAACATGTCAGTTTGACACCAGAAAACTGTGACATGCGGTGAGAGAACAACATGGGATGTTTTGGGAAACTATTATTAAGTCACCCACCTTAGTGCTCCTCCAGTGCGGACTGTCCTCATCCAATAACGCTTCAAGCAGTTCTTGCGCTGGCAGACGCCGCCCCAGGTCTGCCAGCAGGGCGGGGGCCCTGGGGCCTTGGGCAGCTGCCGCCCCCGCCAGGGCAGGCAGCGCGGCGCGCAGGGCCGCCGGGCGCGCAGTGCGCAGCAGCGCTCTGAGCGCGCGAGCGCCTGCTTCCCCCGCGCGCCCGCGTGCTCGAGAGGAGAGCGCGCCCAGCCGCGTGGCCAGGGCGCGCACTTGTTGGGCCGTCAGGGCTCCCGCTAAGCCGGGCTCGGATAACCTGGAGGTGAGACGTTCCAGGGTCAAAAGAGCGCCACGCTGGCCCTCCTAAAACAAAATAAAACTATGAGATGGAAAATAATGATGGTTAGGTTGTGTCCAACCCATGGACACTTTGGTTATCCTAGCAAGGTGCTTAGAATACAACAAAATATACATTTTTATAAACCTTGAAATATAGTTTAAAGCTTGTAAAATTTCTGGGTGCGTTAGTATAAAAGAGTAAATCTTCTAATTACAAACCTTTTATGGATTTGCTTCTGTTGTATAATATGGCAAATTAAGTTTTCATACTCTGAACGAAAATCATTTTAATATTTGTGACTGAGCTTCACAAAATAAAATAAAACATGCGATCTCTTTCGCGAAAAACGAAACAGGCAGTCGACGTTAAGTATCAATTTCAACCTTATCTCCTCCAGCGTAAGGAGTGCGTGATTTTGTTCGAGTTGGTTTAATCAAATCGCCTTAAATTAGTTCATTCACACGCTTACCTCACACCCCACAACAAGGCGCACCATTCTATTTTATTTTTAAATACGATTCTATAGATTTTTCAAATGCACATCTTCCTCTCACAGGAAAATCACCAAACGTATAAAAAGACTTCCAGAAAACCCCCTCATACTTGTGCACCTATTAGAAAGAGCAAACAAAACACTGAATACCGTAACTTTTATAAACGCTAAGTATTTATTGGTAAGTACGTGTTTTATAAATGAAATAGGTTGATAGGCTATCGAACAAGAAAATTGATTGAATAGCTTTTAGACTGGGGTATAAGGATTAAGGCACGAGGGTTCTCGGATAAATTAGAAAATGGTAGATTAGGAAAATGCCATCAGGGTAGGGCAGACAGGTGCCAAAGTAAAGTTCAGTCTATTTTAACATTTTCACTTCCATAACTATAAAAATTTAATTAATTTGATTTATTTTCACACTTTCACAGCACCCACGTAATATTATTCATGATTGTTAAAAAAATGCCTCTTGTAGATAAACGTTTTTTACTGTCCCTTTTTAAACAAATATCCTCTATTATATGAAGTCTTATTTAGGAATTACGTCTCGGCTATTTAACATTCCGTCTCTGCTAAGTTCCATTTTCCAAAATGATTTTGAAATTTTGTCATTTACATTATAAATAACAGTATTAAAATCAACTGAACTCACTGCTATCAATCGGTTGGAATAAGTACTCCATCTTAGACTGGTCGCTTCTTTGGCCATTTTTTTTATTTGCGCCAACCGTGTGCGCATTCCCCCTTCTTTCAATATTCACCAGCCTTTCCGTTTCTCCTAAACATACATCCTAAATACACAAGCTCAACCATTTGCTCCAAATATTCGTCAATCACAACTATATTGCGCGCTGTTTTCGATCTCTCTCCTTCTCCTTCGGACACCATGACTTTATATTCATCATCAACTCATTCTGCATACATACTTTGTTCATCCTTAATACGAGAAATTGTAAATTTTCCAAATTGTTAGAAATCAGCACCGCATCATCAGCATACATACTTTCAGATTGTTCATTTTCGCGCTCAAGTCCACACCTTTTAATTCTTGCATAAACTCTTGAATTTACAAATTGAATAGCTACGGTGACATTACACAGCCTTGTGAAATCTGATCCCTGCACCCCTTCCACTCATGAAAGCACCTTGAAAATCCCACATTTTATCTTTATGTTTTCATTCGTATCCTTTCAATTAATATTTTACTATACAGCTTCCCAACTGAACTTAAAGGGCTAACAGCCCTAAATGACTTTTGTACAGAGGCATGATAACAGCCCTTCTCCAATCTAATGACGTAAAATCCTTTTCTAAACCCTTATTAAAAAGTGTGTACAACCATGTGAGAACTACACGGCTATCTCTATTATTTCTTCTTCATTCGTCTACATTCTCACACTTTCATGCACCCGAAAAAAAACAGTTTCCCCATTTCAAATATAGAATAATGTATATTAATGTATAAACATTATAGGTAGGTACTTTATTAGGTTGGTGTGGGCTTAAAAAAATATATTTTATTTTATTTGATAATTTCAATTAACAGCAGTTCGAATTTTAAAATTTCACTCTCGTACGGACGTAGGTACTCCCAAAGGAAATTATTTATGGCTTATTAATTTATACGCATCATGGTAAAGTGTTGAGCATGGCAAATATTAATGGTTTTTAGTGAGAAGTGGATTTTTAAAAGAAATTTTGAGTGAAATTATAAAATATTGAAGGGAATGTAAATATTACCGATTTCGGAATATCAATTGAAAAAAATCGAAATGATAGTTTTTTTGTCAAAGTCATTAGGGACTGGACGGACACAGCAAATGACTGGCAGGAGTTTTTGAAGGCATTTGGTTATTCTGACAAGCTGATGTGTATTATATTAAAAAATAAAACTTAAATTAATCACTGAATACATATCGTTATTCTATGGAGTATATATGGTATACACGTACCAACGTTTCATTTGCAAAATACGTGTTTAACTTGCATTACACACCTAAAGCAAGCACGGCAAGGGATCAGATTTCTCCGTGCGATGGTCATAAATGAAACCATTATGTACAACATCCAATGCCGGGTTAGAACGATAAGGCATAAGTTAGAAAATAATAAGAGGAATAGTCGGTTTTTACATTTATCAAATTATTAAAATGCATCGCAAAAAGAACGTAAAATGGTTTTTTTTCTTAAAAAAAAATTATAATCTTTAATCGTCTAAATTTCATTTTTTAATTAAACGTCGCGATCGGAACGCATCTTCTCCTCAATTATGATTGAGCGATATTTTTTTAAAATCTTTCCAGAGCTTGAAAAAAAGTAATGCCTGTAAAAAATGGTTTCAAATATATAATCAACTACTTATAGCAGTGAAAAATTGATGCGAACACAGGACTCATACACATTGCTTGCATACATCACGTTTCAAACTTGTTATTCCACTTCAGGAAATAAAATTCTAGTGAAATATGAAAAGGGGCAATTTTGAAATAATAAAATAACAAGCTGTAATTTTTTTTTCGAATATTCGTATTCGATCAACGTATACACTTATTACACTTATTGTCCTTTTTTCATTAAAAATCAAAAAGTAGGCGTAAGCAAGGAAAACGGTTGTTTCTCAGTGACGTTTCGCGAGGACACTGTCGGATGTGTTTACATATGCTCCAACGCAAAATCTACAACTATTTTTAGATAGTTTTAGGCGGCAGGCATTGAAGGCCGCGCAAATGACCCAACACTTAATCGAAAAATCGTTCAAAACATTAAATTCCCACCAAACACCTAAGACATTACATATTAGTAAATGGCCCGGCAATCACTCTGTCCGACGTGATGATAAATGACTCCATTTAACATTTCTTATTAAAATCTGAACCCGCGAGCAATGATTATAAAATACACCTGACGAAGACTATAGGTTTGTATTTCCTGGTTCCTGTCCGCGTGTGAAAAATTACGCTAAGGGTGGGTTTTTCTTGCCATTAGTGTCTTCATAGTCCGACTCGCCGGCTAAATTATTCCGCTGATTGCAGGGAATACGTAATGTCGTGCTATCGTTGAATAGCTACATCATTATTTCTCAGTTAAACAACAGTTCAGCGGCTCGCTTACATACGAGTATTATATCTTAATAGAACAAGTGCAGTAGGAAATGTGTGTGCTAAAGCAGAAAGACTCTCAAACGGTTAGTTTTGGCAACCCTAAATTTGCACAGCTTTTGAAATCTGAAGTTTCTAGATTAACTCAAAAGATTTATGACAAGAAGCGTTTGTTCCACACATTCTAATTGTTTACTAAGAACAAAAAAATGGTGTTGAAATCTTGCATGAAGTCGGTTAATAAAGTTTATCT
This sequence comes from Drusus annulatus, assembly GCA_022651775.1. NCBI lineage: Eukaryota > Metazoa > Arthropoda > Insecta > Trichoptera > Limnephilidae > Drusus > Drusus annulatus. The sequence goes on from JAGWCC010000150.1 coordinate 827,129, forward strand.
GAGTAGATAGTAACCATATTTTAGAAATCGTTTTCCCGTTTTTTATAACGTTATTTTTTTTGTATTGTAGCTATAACCGAAAGGTTTACAGTGTTTACACTATGTACTAGCGTTGGGAAAAACTTCAATGTTTTGTGAATGCTTCATGAACCCTTCACAGTGGACACTTCAATTGAAGTCGAACTCGCCAAAAATAGTACTAGTCGTTAGAGATCTCAAATCGAAAACTACTAGTAAATCAACAAAAAGACCTCTCCAAAAAAAAAGCACAAAAATGTTGTCCAAAAAAGTACTACCAAATCAAGAAGAAAAAAAAAACTAGGGAAGAACCAGTTCCTTGCCAAATCTTTGCAGTCAACCTTCAATTGAAGTGTGCGCTAACGCAAAATGGAGTAGTTCTTTGTAGTGTTTGAAGTTGAACTTCAATTGAAGTTCTTAAAATGAAGTACTTCTTTGTAGACTTTGAAGTTTAACTTTGCAACTGAACTGCCACAAAATAAAGTAGTTATTTGTAGCTTTGTAGTCTACTTCAATTAAAGTATTTCTTCAATGAAAAATGAATGAAATTTGAACTGCCACAAAATGAAGTAGTTCTTTGTAGTAGTTCGCACGGAGCGGTCACAACGCTAGAATGTACAATTTTACCCCACTCGTGTTGAAAAAGGGGTAATTTAGTATCCGTTGTGGGATACAAAATCGATTCATCCGACCACTAGCCGAGCATCCTACCCATCAGGCTATCTATTCAACCAGATTCCATCTAGTACTGGAAAATTCAATCGTTTGATTGCACCTGGTAATATGCCGAGACATATAATATGAATCTAGTGAACTCATTGCCTTATTTCTGACACTTTACACACATACGACACAGAAAAAAAGTTGCATTTCGAAACAAGTTCTGGTTAAAATATTTTTCAAACTTTTATGAGAGCACCGTGGTCTCAATCTGAACTTTCAATATAAATTGAACATAACTCCCGGATTAACTTCCGTGTCAACCACAAATTAACTCATTTTCTACTTATTTGTGCCACAATTACACAAGCCAAGTACCCCAATCACCCAGATACTATAAAACCTAAAACTGTAAACCTGATTGTCGATATTGAGTGAAAAATATAGCCGACGATTGAAAGCCCATTCCATCGGTATTCGCATGGACACAAAGTCCGCGTAGTTGGACGGAAGCGGGAGGCGTGGCGGCAATTTCCCACCCGGGGGCGAAGTGACCCCAATACTGACCACCCTCCCTCGGCAATTAACCCCATTGCACGCCGTCTTGAGCCGGCCCCGCGCGCCATAAGTAAGTCCAGCTACTGGCCACTCAAAACTGTTCCAATCAATATCCAGGTATGTAAATACGATGCAAGCCCCGCTGTGGCCTCTTTCACGGTTTTATGTTAATCTAAAACACTTTTCAACATTTCGGCTCGACCCCATATTACTGTTTCGTGATCAGTTTCAATTTGCCATATTCAGCCCCAACACTGGACACCGCAACACATTCATAACAATAATTTATAGACGTTAAACTATTTGAGAACCCGTGTAAAACGTTATATTCTGAAATGTAACGGTTTTCTGAAATTTTATTCATGGTTTTTAAACGAGAACATTTTCCAATGTTTCCCTTAGTTATGATGTACTCGTAATCTAAACCATACAGCAGAAAATCTGTGTGTACGAAACAAAAACTCTCAAACAGTAAGGCCTGACAAGAAATAAAACACCACTCCAAATTATATGTTCTGTGTTTTTCAATTGCACAATAAGAAAAAACAAATTCACAAAAAGTGTCAACTTGAATGAAGCCGGGTAGTGAAGTCTAGTTAATAATAAATAAGAGTTTTCTTGAAATAAAGACAAAGAATAGATTAACTACAATAGGTAAATCATTACTTTATGTAAAACCACACACATATATTATGTTTATTACGGTTATATTAAATAGTTTTTGTATGGTATGTATGTAAAGGAAGAGAGGGTAGTATTTGAGGGTTGGCTGGCAATGAAATGAGGCTCACATTTAAATTAATTTAGATAAATTAAAAATAAAAATACCAAATGTTTTCCGAGGATGCAGTCGGGATGCAGTCATTTAAAAACATAAAATTTCCAAAATTTAATCGTTTTAGATTAAATTAAATAAAATAAAAATACGAGTTCGAAATTTTTTCCGTTACGTCGTTTTTCAGACGGGTCAAATGTGCCTAACGTCAGCATTGATTTTTATGTATTTTACCGAATACAAAAACGTTCATTTTTTTTTCGTCCTTATCGAAGGGATGTGCCAGTCGGCATTGAAAATGTTAGGGTTTGTTCTCAGAACCGTCCAGAGTTTTTAGGGATACCCGAACTCGTCTTTGGCAGGCTGGAAGTTCAATTATTTGGAATCCTCGACATCTTGGAGGGGCCAGTAAACACGTGGTCAAATCTGGGCACGCTCGGACTTAACGTCAGCGTGATTTTTAAAATGTATTTTACCGAATACATTGAAACACAGTGAAATCGCATATCTTTTACTTATTTCATGTCATTGAGGTAATCTATTGATTCTTGACCTGATCATCACCCTGCCTGAAAATTTTTTTGAAATTTACTAAAATTTGTATTTATTTTGTAAAAAAATTAACTTATTTCTTATATGGGTATGAAATTTAATAAAAAATATTATTATTATTATTATTATTATTAAACACAGTGAAGCATTTTGATTTCACCTACCTGTAAATTTAAAAGGTTTTTATTGTATGTTTGTGTAATTTAATATAATGTGTACGTTAGAACATGAACGAATGTAAATGGATTTGTTCTATTTTTGACTATCTGCATATTTTTTGGGAACGCCCCTTAAAAAATATTTATTATTTAGGGTAGTGTGTTCTCTTAATAAATCTGAATTATTTGTCAAGTGCGTAGAGTTTGGAGGCATTCTAAACGGAATAATACATATTTAACGTTCAAATATTAGTAAGTTCATATTTTTAACAAGCTGTGAAAATATCGAACTTTTGGGAGCACCTACTCGGTACAGGCCGCCACACTTATAATATAAGGTGACCTTTAAATATTTCTGCAGTAGAAGTGAATATCGTCAAAAAACGAAAGTATGTACGGTTTTAATAAAGGTCATTAAATAAATAGTACATTCAAAATGCTTTATCTTACATACCTCTTCAAGCATTAACCATATGTACCTATTTATCTAAGCGTAAATTTATATTAAATTAGGGTTATATTCAAAAACCTCCCCGACTCTTCTTGAAATTAATTATTCTGACGTTTTCGAAATTTGCATTAATTCTGAAATGTTATCATTAAGATTAAAAAAATATTTAGGTCACTTCATATTTATTAACATCATTATTTAAAAAATCACACCTTCTCACTAATCAGCAGTCATTTTGAAGCCGATTATTAATCTTACTATCGCACAAAGTGCGTATACTCTCGTATGCCCATTTTATAGTAATGAATTGATTCAATTAATATGCCGATATACGGCAGAGCCAGGACATATCACAACATGGCATTCGTTATGAGTGTTGTGTGACCTACCTGTCAATAATTGATGCCCCACACCTGTTGATCAAGGGGTTGGGGCAATGAGGGGTTTGTTGTCTCCACCCCTCCTTCTCCCACTGATACGAAGAATTGTGTGGAACATCGCAATAATATGTATCGACTAATGCTTATTATGGGGGAAGGAAAAAAATTGTACCAATTTTCTGAGAAACCACAGTTCAACATTCTAGAAGCTTTCACGTCATATTAAAAGATTTGTTCGTAAATGAAGTAACTCACATGAAAAAAAAAAACTTTTTTCGACGCAAAGTGAAAACGGTGATTGTCAGTATACATAGCCATCAAATAATTTGTTGTATGAGCTTTAAACTCCAGAAGGGTCCGTTTTTAAAACGATATAATATGTTTTTCTACGACTAATAGAACACCGATTGAATACAAACATAATGATTACTTTTGTATTGGATTATGTTCACCAACGGCATTGGTTTCATAAGATATTTATTAAAATCTATACTTTGCTATATTAAACATTTTAAAAAACAAATTATCAACCAGGCGCCTTAACTTATTTTTTTGTCAATTTGGGATGTTCCAAAACTCAACAGTTACTAATGAAATTTACCTAGAAATTTAATACACAACCAATCGTGCCAATTTCATGACGCCATGGTTCACCTATCGAGAGTTATTGCTGCTTCAGTAAATAGATTTATACTTTGTAGCCAAGTGCCATATATATTTAGTCTTGATGTGGAAGAAAAATATTCTTACCATTTTGTAGAGATCCTTGAAAATGTCATCATCGAACACGTTCAGTTCCTCCAGCGTGTCTTCCAGCGCGTTATCGCTGCTGGAACCAGACCCTGTGGAGCCGGACCCCGACTGCCCCGACAGATAGTCTTCCTGGGAGTAAACCATCTCTCCCGGGGGAGGAGCCGCAAACTTCTCGTTGTACCGCGGTGGAGACACTAGGGGGCTTCTCTGGATGCGTAAAACCTCGTTTTGCTGATCTCTGTATGTATTTAGGATGTCTGCATTATGACTCAACTTTCTAATTGGTTCGGTAACGACATTTAAATTACAATCATCTTCATTAATATTGTGTCTACTACTGTTTGACTCTCTTGATGATGGTATTACGCCAAAATGTTGCTTGCAGTACTCTGAAAGGTCGTTCAAGGACTTTGATTTTCTTTTTTTAGTGGGGCTTAAAGGTTCTGCTGGACGGTATTTTCTGTGTTTTGGTAAAGTTGTTTTTGGCTCAGTAGGCAGTGGTATCATACTCCTGTAGATACGTGTCTTCCTCAAATTCCCATCTCTTTCTGCTGCTATATTTGTGACACCTTCAATTCCCCTTGTTCTGGCACCGTGCACCTCGGAAACATCCGGAGTTTCTTCGGTAAAAGAGCTTTTGGAGTTTTCTTCTGCTGTATCATCAGCATCACTGTTTTGAATAGTTTCACTATCGGGAGTTCTCATCTTCACAATTTCACCGCCGAACCGGACTCTTCTCGGTGTTCGGCGTACTTCTTCGTATTCATCTATTTCGCTGTCGGTAAAAACTTTAACTAAACTTTTATTATATTTTTGATAATCGTAAGACTCTTCTTCTTCACTTTCAACATTCACGTTAGTGACATTTTCGTCTTCTTCTAAAATCGTCATAGTTATGGCTGTGTCCGAGTCAAAAGCGAATTCCGTTTCCAAAATGACCTTCCCACTGGGAATACTTTCTGAGTCATCCATGTCGACGGTTATAGAAGAATGGTTTTTAGCACCATCGTGCGGGGCGTCCAACAGTGCCTCAGGTTGCTCGGAGTAAAACATTTCGGCTGACTTTTCCCCGTCCTGCTCGCTTTCGTGTCTTGTCTGTGTATGCTCTCTGGTAACTTCTTTTTCTTCTTTATTCGGCGTTCCTGGTAAATTGTACACGTTACACAATAATCTGAAATTTTCACTAACACTCGAATCCAAACTCTCCATATGATCGTCGAATATTTTTTTTCCAATCAACTCCCTCAACTTTATTAGTGATCTTATTGCCACTTCTTGGTACACGACTTGAAATAATTTCGATGATAGAGCTTTTATGACAGATATTATGGCATCTGAAGAGCTTCCGAGGAATCCCAGGGACGGTTGCAATAGAGATGGGAGGGCGAGAATGACTCCCATAGTAACATCTTCCTGGAATTTATCGTTTATAGAATTCTTTTCAAGACATCTGGTGCATATTTCCGAAATGACGTACTCTTTGTTATCACTGTGAGAAATGTACATCCTTAGGGCGTCCAGGGCTCCTTTGCGAACGGCGGGGGCAGAGTGGCCGAGGTTGCAGAGCAGGTCGGGCAGCAGGGGGGCCAGCAGCGAGTCTAGAGAGGAGCGCAGCACGGGGACTAAGTCAGCCAGAACTCGCAGCGCGTGCTGGCGGACTTCTCTCTCGGGGTCCCGGAGCCGGTGGCGCAGGGCCGCGAGCACCTCCTGCAGGTCTACCTCGGCGGGCAGCCTCTGCGTCCGCACCACGCGCTCCCACAGCGGATTGAGCTGGAAGGCGGGGGTGCCGTGGCGGGGCCCGGGCAGTAGCTCCATGGCGCAGGCGGGGGCGGAGGGGGACACGGGCATGCGACTTAGCGAAACACGTGTGCTCCCATGGCGCCGCTAGTAGCGGACTGACTGCCGGGCCGCCTCCTCGCTGGCCGCCTATCGACCACCGCCCACCTCGGCCGCCCTCCCTCCCTTCTCGATCAACTCCGCCCAGCGCCGGACACACACTACCGAGCGTACAGGTGTTCCCATTATATTTTAACAAAGTGACCACTTAATAAATTAATAAAACCATTATTTTTCCGTAGAAATCTCGTCTGCCAACTTACAATTATGTATGGTAATATTTACCTAACTACTTTACCTATATACCTAATTAATGGTCTGTCCCTTTTTTTATTTAATGTGCAAATATTAAAGACTTACAAAATAGATAATGATGTATTTTATTACAGCAAACCGCCTGAACACACCTACTTGTTTTTCAATTAACAGTTTGTAAATGTAGTCTACTTTATTATTAATCGAGTTTTACTGTGCGAGACTCATAATAATTAAAGGTTATTTATCCACCTTTCATAAAGTTATTTAACAAATTTTTGTCATTTGAAGCTGTAATTTAAAAAAAAGTATTATAGCTGATAAGCTTTGTGGGGGATTGAACCTTGGCCGAAAGTCTTGAACCCAGAGAAGATGGTAATCATTTAGCATTGACGATACTGTCTAGGTTCTGAACCGGAGCCAAATTACCAATATCTGAATAATATATGAGTAAGCCTTTGAGGCAGTCAGTGTCAAAAAGAAACATGTAAACGCGTATCAATTATTTGCCATGGGGCGGGGTGTTATGCGGAGGGGGTGCGCTTTGGGTCAAGGAGGGCGATAGGATCAGAATCGTCAGGCTTACAATTCCGATTATTCCCAGTCAGAGACTTAAAAACATCATGCCGAGGTCGGGCAACTGACGATAAACGATTATTCAAATAACACTAACAAGTAACTACGCGTGAAAAATAAAACGAAATCAATTATTATATCAAAGTAATAAGCATAATGTTGCAGATTGACACGCTTAACTTTACAATCTGTGGCGTCGCCACTGTTCATATTGGAGATACAAACTCTAAATAAATTCCTTGAACCCGTAGACTTTATTTGAGCAAATGAATTACTCCCTGAATATTATAATTTAATTTACAGTTTTTTTTTATAGTTAATTATAAACAATATAATTATATCATCAGTATGAATATAAAAGTACAGTATCCGTATCGATATTGTTACGTCGATGGTAATCGGTAAAAAAACCAAATTCGATTATTTGGATCAAATCAAATGGGGACAATTTTATTCGTCCTAATATTGGAATTTTCAGGCCTTTAATAGGTTTTCAAGGTGCGTAAATGTCAAAACCTGAAGAACAATGTTTCGTACATCACTTTTTATGTGTTTTTTTTTCAAATAAAAATCCTTTACAACACGTTTCCTTAGAAACGCATAGATAGGCAGACAATTATTTTTTTTTTCAGCTTTAAAATTACATAGTACATATTAATTAACACCTTAAAAGTTTAGGCATATTTAGGTTTAGATCGCAAACTAAATTTCTTCTTTTAAATTAACTTTTTTAAGTCTTTACAAAAAGCTTTTAACTTCATTGATGTACATAACTTCATTGCATGGACCCAAACAATGCGATTAGCGTTACTATCCATTAGTAAAACTCCCAAAAAAGTTCTAAAAATACAGGTTAATTACGTTGCGCAAAAAAAGCAATAATAACAAAAATCTGTTTAGATAATAAATATTACATACTTTAATACCACAATACGAAACTTTACTTCGAATTTATTTGCGCTTTGCCGGGTTACGAGCCTGCGATCTCTAATATCGGGCCAAATCTCTTACCGCTCTTCCACGGAGGTCTCCAAATTAGCCGCAGCGTTACTGCGACACCAACGTACCCTGTTATTCTAATATCCAATGCTTCAACCAAGGTGACAAGCCATTTGTTGTTGTGAAATTCTTTCACCAAACTATTCCATTGCCGTGATTAGTGCGAGGTCGCCAGCCAATGCCAGACCAGCGGAACCTTTAACCGTGCATCGATTCCCCCTTAGCGCCTCAAATAGCGAATTAATTGATTGGAAATATTATAATGTCGAGGCTTTTGCCACTGAAAAAACATGATATGGCTATTAGCGCCATTCATTATAAAAACCTTGAACTTGTCTACTTGTCGAGGTGGCATTTTTTTTACAAAGGAAAACTGTCTTAAGTATCAATACCATTTCACATAGGCAGTTGTGTCATCCGATTTCCGTAAAAATGGTTTTCCAACGAAAAAGGCTTTTAATTCATACTGCAGTTGAAACATTCATTTGCAGGCCTGCGAATACACGAATACATAAGACATAAGGCAGTGGCGTCATCCGATTTCCGTAAATACAGTTATCACATTCTTCAATGTAGTTACAAAAGTCATTTACAGGCATACGAAGATATGAAATATCAGGCAGCGGTGTCATCCGATTTCCGTAAATACAGTTATCATATTCTTTAATGTAGTTACAAAAGTCATTTACAGGCATACGAAGATATGAAATATCAGGCAGCGGTTATCATATTCTTTAATGTATGCGTTTACAGGCATACGTATGAAATATCAGGCAGCGGTGTCATCCGATTTCAAATACAGTTATCGTATTCTTTAATGTAGATACAAAAGTCATTTACAGGCATACGAAGATATGAAATATCAGGCAGCGGTGTCATCCGATTTCCGTAAATACAGTTATCATATTCTTTAATGTAGTTACAAAAGTCATTTACAGGCATACGAATATATGAAATATCAGGCAGCGGTGTCATCCGATTTCCGTAAATACAGTTATCGTATTCTTTAATGTAGATACAAAAGTCATTTACAGGCATACGAAGATATGAAATATCAGGCAGCGGTGTCATCCGATTTCCGTAAATACAGTTATCATATTCTTTAATGTAGATACAAAAGTCATTTACAGGCATACGAAGATATGAAATATCAGGAAGCGGTGTCATTCGAATTCCGTAAAAACGGGTTTAAAAACGGGTAAAAACAAAAAAATCTTCTAAATTAATACTGAAACCAAAAAAAGCCATTTACAGATGCCTGGAGGCGCCTTATTGAAGCGATGGGTCTCGGACCCGAATAGGACAAGGGGAAGAAATTAAAAATTTCTGAGCATTAAAAAAAACTTTGCTTTCTCCTTTGATCACCTGCAAAGATTACTGTATCAAGCTGTACCAATATATATTTTTTAAATCTATCATAGAAGCTATGGAATAAAAAAAAATGGTTTCACGGAAACCCATTCGATGACAGCACTCTAGATAGATAGGCACGATTCCCTTTTCTAGTATTTATATTATGAAACGAAAAACTACACCCAGAAAAACTTGTCACCTCTTTTTAATACCATTATTTTCTTTTTTTCCGATCGCAAAAAGTGCGTAGTTACCTATCCAAAAAAAGCTCGATTTAATAGAGGGTTAGAAATTTAATATTTTCCAATGTCATACTTCAATACCTACGTACCTACCAGTATTTTTGTATATTTCTAATAAAACCTCTTTGTTTTACGACTAGAAGGAAATTGCCACTTATTTTCCGCAGCGCCCGACTGTATAAAGACCCGGCCCGGTTGCATAATAACTTTTATTTTTTCAATTGGCCATAAACTTAATTTAAATAAAATAAGAATAAATTCGTATTGAATCAAATTTGTACTGAACAATATGACACTGATATAAAAATTAACATAAAAAATATTACAGCATGACCCGCTTAGCTAGTCGTTGTGTAAGATCTATTATTTTTTTAAAAACCCTCTTTGGCCGACAGGAAAGTTAAGTTAGTCAAGCGGTACCTACTTTTGAATGTTGTGAACTACCTAGCTACTTAAATTTATAAAATTGGTAAAATAAGTTATCTCATACCATCACAATATTTTGATTAAAATACAATCATGATATTGCACGATAAAAAAAAACACAACATAAATTTACTTAATCATTTTTATTAATACTTACTGTAATTAATAATAACTTTTTTTTAAATAATTATAATGGTGAACTTTATTTATTATTGTGCCGTATTTAATTTATACTATTTTGGGGGCTTGTGCAGTAAAATTACAATGAATTAAACACAAATGAATTCCTTTGAATAAAAAAATATTGTAAGCAATGATTTGAATGAAGGTTAAAAAAGTAATATTGTATGAAAATTGAAATAAGTATTTCAATTTTTTATAAATATTAAAATAGGTATCTTTTCATGAAAGAAAAAATAAGTAATATTATAACTAAATTGGGATTAAATATGTTTTTTTAAGTATTGTGGGTTTTTCCTTGTGCGATAATAATTTTTTTCTTCAGTTGATCACTGACTGTTATATGTAAAATTGACAAGTTGTGTTTTTTTTTAACGCTCAGAATTCCACTTCCCTTCAGACCTGAAAAAAATTAATTCATATATATATAGTTTAAATATGTAGTGAGGATGGAGTGAAGATGTGGTTTTGTCGCCAATGTTGTATGTAAGCACTAATAATAATCAATTATGGATTCTTACGCAGCAAAGACATGAAGGCTCTTGCCATGACAAACTTCATGGACACTACGTCAGTTGGTACAACATAGCTCTTCACAATTTTTTCAAGTGTCAACGGGCGAATCTTTTGATTTTTGGCTGTGAACACCTTTTCTAATAAGGCTTCTGGGTTCCAATTATTACTGAAAAAAAAACTTGAGAGTTAAATTATAATACTATTTTTTAAGCATTTGCCTATTTTCAGTAAAATAATTGATTTACTTTTTTTTCTAAGTCAAATAAAAATGGATGCAAATGACTCATTAACGCAAATGGTAAGGATTTAATAAGAGGGGAGGTTTTAAAGAATGACAGTTTTCTTAAGGATTCAGGTTCATCATTCAACTCAACTAGCTTCTTTTAATAATTATAAATTGTTATATTACTGACGACAAATATTTAGCCACTGCATTCTGCGATGCTGTCAGCTCCTCCTCTCCAAGAGACACCGCGGTTCTATCCAGACTACCCAAACCGGTTTCATTACAGCTTTTTCTACAGCTGCCATTGGCACCATCCAATAATTCATCTTCACCTCTTTTATCTAAATTATCTCCCGCCTTCAGTTCTTGATTGAATTCTGCTACGATCTCTTCGTTTCGAACATTATAAATGTTTCTCTGCGCGTTAATTTCTTCGAGCAAATTATCTATTTGAAGATCGACGTCAAGATTATTTTTTGAAATTGTGTCCATGTTTGCTGTTACGTTTGTCTGGACGTTTGTCGCGTTAGCATCAATTTCAGCCATTGTAATATCTGTTATTTCGCTCATCGTTGTTTGAAGTTCTATTTGCGGTAGGTTGGTCAAATATCTTGCCTCGTTTGGGATTGTTAGGTTGGCGGAAAGTTTGCGTTGGCGTGGGTCTGTTACGGTTAGGTTGGTACGTTTACGGAAAGGAGATGAGACTATCAGTTGAGGCTGGGCTATGTCCTCTGGGATGAGAGGTAAGGTCCGCATCTGTTCCACAGTTTGATTGATGGTCATGTTGGCGGCAGTTATGTTCCGGAGGTTGCTTTGGTCCTGTTCTCCCAGCATCACAACCTAAAAGATAAAATTTAGTATTTTGAAGATTTTACCTCTTACTCATTATTGTACTCGGACTTGGATATTCTTCATACACAGAGTTCCTAAACAAAAGTTTACTGACTCTAACATATTCATAAGGGAATATCAAAAAGATGTTTTACTTTGAAATTTTTTTTTATAAGGGGATGTATGACAAACTTAAACATAAACATAATAATAATAATACATAACATAATTCGATAAATAAACTAATTTGATAAATAAATTCTATAAACATAAGATATTTATAAACATACATATACTAAAATTATGATAACAATTAACTGCCACTTGGACAGAGTGTCACTCCTTGCGGAGGATTATCTTCGGCTTTTTATATTTAAAGTTTTCGTTCTCGCTATATCTAGCGAGAGAATTTATGGTGGAGTTCTTATGACCGGCAAGGCTGGCATAAAAATTTTTTCAGACTGTGTTAAGAATAAATCCTTTATCAGAGGAATGTTTGTGTCTTTGTGAAGAGTGGAAACCCTGATCCAACTGGGCGCACCCAACGCAAGTCGAATGGCTTTGTTTTGCAGGGTTCGAAATTTCTTTAATGAGTTTGAGGAGTTTTGATTTAAGGCTGATTCACACCAACGTCCGGATTCGCTCAGTGCCGATATTGTTCCGCATGAGCTTATTGATATGGTATGAATTTCGATCAAGGAGTATGTGCCAAGACAAAGTTGTGTGGCAGTATATCCTTCTGCCCACCCTTGTGATATTTAACTACTTATTTAGTTAAATAATTATTTTTAAGTGTAAAAATACTAACATCGCAGATTTTTTTTTTCAAAAACCATTTTTTTATCACTAAATAATATTTTTATTAATTATTAATTATTAAAAATATAATTTAGTGATAAAAAATGGTTCAAAAAAAATCTGCTTTGTAAGTATTTTTACACTTCAAAATAATTATTTAACTAAATAAGTAGTTAAATATCACAAGGGTGGGCAGAAGGATATACTGCCATACAACTTTGTCTTGGCACATACTCCTTGATTGATATTCATACCATATCAATAAGCTCTCTTGCGGAACAATATCGGCACTGAGCGGATCCGGACGTTGGTGTGAATCAGCCTTTATAGAGATAAGGGATGCATTCTTAAAAGAGGGAGAAATTTCTATGAAAATAATCAAAAACTATGTGATCTGGGTTCAAATTGAACACATTAATTTTCTTATTTTTTCAAAACGTATATTTTCTAATAATATAATATTCTTTCGTTTTTTACGCTTTGTAAGCGAGATAATTGCAAAGAAAATTTTTTTTAAATCGACAAAAAGATACATTTAGAAAATATTTTCACCTCTCTTTCTCGTATCTTACGTCTCGTCAGACTTTTCAGTTGCATGGAGGCTTCCGGCCTGGTAGTCATGTTCCTCGTAAACAGGTGACGGATTTGTTCCCCGCCCCTGAGCACGTGACTGGAAAGCCGCACATCCCGCGACTCCAGGAAGGGAAGCACCATCAGTCTGCTGGCCGTCAGATGGCAGCCGAGTCTCACCATGTCTTCGATGGGCATCTGAAATTGTACATAATTTATTTATTGTATTATTAATTTATTTATTTTACTACAAGCAACATCGTCCTGCTAAGCTAGGTACTTCAAGTAACTTGTTACCAGGAGCGTAAAGACAAAAATAATAAATAATGAATTAAAAAACATAGAGCAATTGCTTTAAATGTTAACACCAAGATGGTACAAAGCCAAAAGGGTAAACTTGAAGGAAACACTATGGTCCAAATGCATATTTTTCACATATGTGCATGTATACACAGGTGAACAAATTATTGGTACTTTAAAAAATATTAATTTTAGTGATTACCGCACCAAGAATCCCAACTGCTCCCAACCGTCCGGAACCAGTGGGACTATGGCATCCCTAATTAAGGTATGTTGTGAGGTTGAAGGTAGTTGGGAGAGAAAGGAAATGGGGAAGAGGAAGATTGGGAAGTACCTGGCTATTCAGATCTGGTCACCAAACACGGCTAAAGCCATTTCAAGCAACGTTTTGATTCTGAATGGTGGTCTTTCACCAGGGTGATACTTAAAGTATCTACCACTCCGTACTGTCCGAAAGTAAATGATCCTACATTATGTTCTAAGTCATATAATATTCTTCCTTTATTTATGCTTTTGTAAGAAAGGCAATTGCATGGAAATGTTATTTTTTAATCAACTTTAAAATAGCAATAAAAAAACTATTTGAAAGAAGCAAATTTAAAGAAAATAATAAACTGAAAATATTTTTTGCAGCATTTTCATATTCTCAGAAGAAAAATCTATTGACATAAATTTGTCTAAGCCAATCAAAATTGGTTGCAAATGGCGAAAGAGTTTTTAAGACAAGGACATTAAGAGACGTTTGTGTTTGCTTCACAAATTAAAGTAGTATTACCTTACAGCGCTGGTGGATGTTGTTAAGGAAAATATATTTTTTTATTCTCTCGTTGGAAATTATTTTTCCATCCACATCATCATCCATTCTAATTTTCTTCCTTTTCTTATTCATTGACTCAGGTGGGGTCGTGATTTAAGCGAATATTACCTGCAAATAATTTGGAAAAAAATGTTTCTTTAAAAATTAACAAACAAAAACAGTACATATTTAAAACCAATTATATTAATTCTTCTTACACTTTCGTCCTGAGTTTTTCCGGGGGTTTCGGCTATCGGTCCTTCATTTCTGCCAAACAAAATTTATATGAAAATGTTACAAAATACTTACGAAATTTATCTTCATTATGTAATATTAGAAATTTATAAAAAATGTGGAAAAGTTTTGGAAATAAATAAAAAAGGAAATTGACAAACATGGTGGGAGCAGGAAGTATTATTTCTGGAATCACGGACAAATCTGGAAAGGGAATAATAGAATTATTATTTATAAATAATGGAAAATAAGTTTTGTGTTTTCAAAAAATTAAAAGAAAAACATACCAATATTGTCCATCATATTGATCCCATCCATTGGGTTCGATGTATTGGGGGGGTTAAGAGTCTCATCTAATTTTGAAAAACAAAAAAAAATATATGTAGAAACTAAAAACATTCAACATATTTGTGTAGAAACTAGCAGACGGCTTTTAGTTGGGCTACGCCAATTTTATTTGTAAACCATCAACTGTCGTCTGCCAATGCATGATATAGCAACTAACTAACCATCACGCCTTTTCCCGGAGTGAAAATTAAAGAGGATAGACCGCCATACAACTCTATCTCTCCTTTCTTCACATGTCAAAACAATCTCAGCGTACCTTTGTTAATATTGTTCAGTACGCTTTGATTTGTAACACGGTCGTACATACGCCTCAGGGATTTCATTTATACAGCATTCAGTTTATTTTCATCCTTCCTCTGCCATTTCCATGCCTTACTACCATATATCAGGGTTGGTATCGGCACTCTATTGCGGACTGCTATAGCACAATATACTGATATAGCAGACTTACATAACTTAGGTAGGAATATAAAAATGATTCACAACTTTATTTTTTATTTTTTATATGAATACCGCACAAGAGTCTCAACTGTTCCCAACCGTCTAGAGCCAGTGAGACTATGGCATCCCCAAATAGGGTATGTTGTGAGGCTGAGGGTAGTGGGGAGGGGAAGGAGATTGGGAAGAGGAAGGTTGGTAAGTACCTGGCTATTCAGATCTGGTCACCAAACACGGCTCAAGCCATTTCAAGCAACGTTTCAATTCTGAATGGTGGTCTTTCACCAGGTCGATACTTAGAGTATCTACCACTCTGGAACGTGCGCAAATGTACTTTTTATTATATTTATATGAATTAAATGTGTTATGACACATATTAATTAAGTAAAAGTTATTGGCGCACGCCGGGTTTGAACCCGCGACCTTTGGATTCGTAGTCGAGCGTCTTACCACTCGACCATGGAGGCCGTCAAACTAAACTAAAAAACTTTAAAAAATAATTGCACACAAAACACAGCAAGGTTGTTATTATGAATACATTAACATATTTATTATTATTTCGCTCTATTTGAAGTGACAAAACAAACCTTGCTCTGTATTGTTTAAAAAAATATATATATATATATATATATATATATATAGTCCTTATTTGAGTCAAAATCGATTTTTTTGACAAGGCACCATCTCATTTAATTCTGTACCCTAAAAAACTATTTTAATATTTTTTTCAATTTTAAAAAATAACATTTCGGGGTCGCTACCAAGGTTAGAATTTTAATAAATCGTCATTCAAGATAAAAAAAAACGACATCAATCCTTTTTTCTTTTGGGCGATCCTCTACCATCATGTACTAATAATCGATCTTATTACATCTACCATATATTTTTTATCTTAAACGACGTTTTTTTATTTAAAGCTATTTTTTAAGATGTTTTTGGAAGAGCTACTGTACGACAGTTATGAAAAACTTTAAATTGTAGTATGTAATCTTAACTATAAGCAGAAATCTATTTTTATGAAGCAGAAGGTGAGCTTTTCGGTTATAGCATTAAATATCATATTTTCAACTTGGAAATATCCGTTTAAAAATAGACAAGACGCATATTGCTTGTTTATTTTTTTGAATTTTGAATTTTGAGAAAATTGTGATGAAATCTACAGAATTTTTTTTTCCTCTTATTTTATGATTTATGTTTTAATTGAAAAATAAATGAATATGGAAACAAATTCAAATCCTGAGCAAAACCGGGTAGTAAGCCTATAAGCCTTATAAGGAAAAATATTTCATACCAATAAGAGCTGCTCCTTGCGAAGGCCTTTTAGTTATATCCAGCATCATATTGTGGTTATTCTCCGTAGGAACAGCAATCCGCTCAGATTTCCTCCCGAATTGGTCCATGTAGACATCCACCTGCACTTGGAAGGTGGTCTGGTCCTGTTGAGATGTGTCCTGCGCACGTAACATATCTTCAGGAAGACCCAAAAGGTCAAGTAGGGGATTGTGTTCATCTCCAAAGCCATCCTGAAACATGGCATTACAATTTATTCCTTTTTAAAACATTACAAATAAAATTGTAGCTGAGTGGTCTCAAGCGTCGGGCTCCTACCCAGGCGTCACGAGTTCAAATATTGTCAGGTTATTCGTAACCCAGAAATGTCTTGCTTTAAAAATAACACAAAAAATAATAAAAGGATATAAAATTTACGTAATAAGGTCTGCGCTGTCAGAGCCGGTGGGACTAGGGCGGGGAAAAGGAAGGTGGGAAAGAAAAGTGGGGAAGTACTTGGATATTAAGATCTGGTCATCATTTCAAGCAACATTTCGGTACAGAATGGTGGTCTTTCCCCAAGGCGATACTAAGTTTATCTACCACTTTGGAACGTGGCGTAAATATACTATGTAAATTATTTTATATTAATCAAATGTGAAATAATACATCGATTATATAAATTTTATTTGCCTATGCCAGGATTTTAACCCACGACTTCTGGATTCGTAGCCAAGGATAAACAAGTAATATGCACTTACCTACTACACATTTTGTCCTGACAGTGGACGCTGAAAGGCTATCTGAAACCGTGGCTCAACAATACTCAACTTATGCATTGGTTATTGATCGTGAAAATCTAAAATAATTCCTCCTTAGTCTATGACGAAAATGACTTTGCAAACTGGAAACACACCGTAAAGCTGCACAAATTTCATAATGTCGGAACTTAAGGTTCAATAGCTTTTAGTGGGATATAAACACAGATTTCCTAGTATAATTGAGGTATATAATTATTCTTACATTGATAACAACAGTCGGAGGAATGGTTTCTTCCCTGAGGGTTATTTGGTTGACGTCTCGAACAACGTTGGTGTTGTTAAGGTTCACCTAGAAGTATAATAATTTATTTTACTATGCAAAAACAGTTTCATACCAATAACAATGCAAAAGCGATAAAAATAACACAAAAAAATAATAATCATTATTAATTATACAATTATAAAAGTACATAATAAAGTTAAAACTGAATAGTTAGTTCTTGAACTTGTTGTAGCTCGTGTGAAAAATATCCAAATTTCCTGTGAGGCAGTTATTTAACCTAGTTAGTCTTCCCAGCACCTTTGGTAAGTTAGTTCTGTATCTGGGAAGAAACAGAAGCCTGTGTTGGCGGCCTCGCGTGAAATTATCAGGGACATAAAATCTAATTTCCGCCAGGATGTCACGTATTAATTTTACACCGTTCAATTAATTATTTTCATAATGGAGATGAAGATTTTTCAACGGCCTAACATGTTTAAGGCTGATTTCTGACAAAAGTGTTGGATGATAATATCTTCGGGAACCAGACAGAAATCTGATTTTTCTACAACCATATTAAAATTACTTAAAACTAGATATAAAGTACAATTACAAGAATTTAACACTGTATTTAGTTGCTTCAGTTGAAATGGTTCCATAACATATAAGAGTTCAGTGTAGCGTTGTGACCGCTTTGAAAGAACTACTTCAAGGAACTACTTCGTTTGGCAACAGTTCCTACTTCATTCATTGTTGATTGAACAAATACTTCAATTGAAGTCGGTAGTTCATTTTAGCGTTCATTCATTTCAATAACTTCTTTTCATTGAACAAATATTTCAATTGAAGTTGGTAGTTCATTTTAGCCGTCATTCATTTCATCAACTTCATCATTTCATTGAAAAAATACTTCAATTGAAGTTGGTAGTTCATTGAGGAACCGGTTCCAAAAAGAACTGAACAAATAACCGGATGAATTCAAATCTCTTTTTTGCGAGTTCGACTTCAATTGAAGTGTTCACTTCGAAGGGTTCATATTAAAGAACTAACAATTCGTGAAGCATTCACACATTGAAGTTTTTCCCAACGCTAGTTCAGTGTTCACTGCACGAGGATTTTGTGATGAATGAATATTAAGTTACTAATAAACATTTTTTAAAAATATCGTATAAACATTTGTTTTAGAATTAGGTGGGATGTAAACAGCACAGATAAATAAACATACATAGCCTGTCCTAAAGAAAAGGTGAATTTTGAATTTTCGCGGGCTGTGTACATTCGATTATCGTTTTTTTTTTTGTTATGTTGGTACAAATATATTTATCATATGTTAGCATTATCAGCCATTTTGGATTAGTGGTTTTTTTTTTGACAACTGGAAAGGTTAGTCACGTTTTTGTGTGTTATTCGATTTTTTACTTTTGAAAAAAATGGATCAAAGAATATGTATTAAATTTTGCGTTAAAAATGGAATAAAGTGCTCCAACGCACTTAAAATGTTGACAATGGCATTCAACAAGTCTACTTTGTCTCAAAAAAGTGTTTATAAGTGGTACAAGGGCTTTACAGAAAGCCGAGAAGATGTTAATGACTATGAGCGTCCTGGAGTTGTGGATAAACCAATCATGGATTTTATTCTTTGATCCATTTTTTTCAAAAGTAAAAAATCGAAGAACACACGAAAACGTGACTAACCTTTCCAGTTGTCAAAAACAAACCACTAATCCAAAATGGTTGATAATGCTAACATATGATAAACATATGTGTACCAACATAACAAACAAAAAATCGAAAATCGAATGTACACAGCCCGCGAAAATTCAAAATTCACCTTTTCTTTTGAACAGGCCTCGTATGTCTTGAATAATGACTTCGACCCATAGATTGTCATCTCCCGTTTCCAAATTGGAAAGTCGCTCTGCTCGCATGTTTTGTTCATTTAGCAACGCTAACAGTAGACCGCCGCCTCGGGTTTGAGCAGTGCTTCCGTCTTTTCGGAAAACGATATATTGTCGATAATCTGCGCGTTGAATATAGACTCGTTTAGCCGAGTCTCAGTAATTACAATTGCATTGTGGTTTTGCTTAAAGTTTTCAAAAAAAAATGTCATCTTAGATCTGTCTCCTCGCGCGTTTTGGTATAAAATAAGTCATTGTGTTTTTTGGGGCTTTTTACGACTTTCTTCATGCAAAGAAGTTTTTTTTTTCAGTTGTCACAATTATGTATTTTTATTAAGGAATTAACCTTCATCGCGCCGTGTCGTTGGTCCCGATATCGAGTACTTCGTTTTTAGTGCGTAGAGCTGCGCTGTAGGATTTGTTAGCGGGCTGGTCTTGTGTGAGTGCAGGGCCGGCTCCAGTGTGTGTGGCTTCGGTGGCGGAGTGCGGGCGGGGCGCGCGGGGGCCAGTGCGGGAACAGCGCTAGTGCTCGTACCAGGCAGTGCCGGCTCTAGTATAATCGGCTCGAGAGTGTGTGTGGACATAGGTGTAGGTGTAGTTACCTGGGCTGACGTTTGCTGTGCTCTGCGGACTTTGGACCCGGTTTGGACAGCTCCGTCGCGGTCTCCCGTAGTATTGTTAAACTCGCGAAGTTTGTCCGCGAGTGACACCAGAATTTTGTTTTGTTCAGACAATTCCTTACGCAATTCGTCAATGATGGTTGAATGCACTTCGTTCCTCCTTTGAAGTGAAGCTACGCTTGTGGAAATTTCGTTTATGAATGAACGCGACATTATAACGACAAAACGAATATGATAGCGGAGCTCGTTAAAAATGCGTGCGCTTTGTAGCGATGATGCGATTAACAATAATAATAACCTTGAAGGCATGAAGAAAACAAGAAAAAAAACATATTGTCTAAAACAAACGATAATGAATGGTGACAAAAATATCATTAGAATAGTTGGTCGAGCGGTCCAAAGGATCGGGTTCCCATGCAGGCGTAGCGGGTTCAATCCTCTGCCCGCTAAATCATTGCCTATGCAACATTTTCCGCTTGTAATGTTGTCCGGTTATTCGTCACCTGGGAATGTCTCCTTTCTTAAAAAAAAGATTTGATACTTACCATTAAGTAAAATATAAAGTTTTTTTACTTGTAATCTGTCAAAAATACTTAACGGCCCTCCACATTAATAACTAAATTATTGTAAAAGTTTTACAATATCTGAGATTTGATCGAAAATCTTTAAAAAAAAAACTGAAATGCAGCTCTATCTATCTATCGAATATATATACATTTTTCAATTTCCTCGTTTTCCTTTCTTATTTATATTCCCTAGATACCTTATAGTTAACATTTCCCGGTTAAATTAATTTCGGTAAATTCTTACCGAGAATTTAATCACTAGTCTGGAGGGCTGTTAAATAGTTCAGATTTTTTTAGAACGGTTGGATTTTTTATTTTCTCTATTCCCTTTAAGCAAATGCACTAACTATGAATAGAAAATTTTGATTTAAATTTATTTTACCAAATCCAGTTCTTGAAGTGGAATCTCTTGTTCAAACACAGTGGGTCTCTTTGATTTCTTCCTGAAATCGAAAAATAATAATCCTGATTATACATGATATTTAATAAATATAAAATTAGTGTGGGTAGGTACTTATTAGCTTAACATACTTGTATATTGATACAACCGACCATAATTACACAAAGTACTATTTATTAATTAAATCAATTCAAGGTTGCTTTACATATGGTACATAGCTGTAGCTTTTTTATTCTAAATAAATATTTTTAGATGGTTTTTTTAAGTTTTCACTACCAGTTAAATCTCAATGCTATTAATAATCCTCTTGGTAGGTACGAATCTTATAAGATTCTGTATATTCTATGTGAGTATTCTACTTTAACCCTTCGCATGCCTGGTAAGGTCTGAGAGACCCAGGGCAATTTAAAATAGTTGTAACTAATATCGAATGTATTGAATAAAGCAATTCTAATTTTCGATTTTTTTTTGTACTTATTTATTGGAACACATATTTAAAAAAAGAAACATCAACGTATATACTGATAAAAGAAACGATTTAGTATCGCCGGGTCCCACAGACCCCACCAGGCATAACTCGCAGTGTAATCTTACCAAGCATGCGGAAGGTTAAAAACATGTTTTACTTACTTTTTAGGTGGTTCATGCAATAGTTCTACACCTTTCCTTACTGCAACATCAAAACTAATTAAGTCGGCTAAAATAAAAATAAAATAAAAATGTAAGTCGTGTAAGAATAAATTAAAAAATGTAAGGTATAGATTGAAATGTATATTTAAATAAGCTCACAAATCAATAGATCCAACTGCCGTTTGTACAGTCGCAGCAATCCGAATAGCAACTGGGAACTAAGCCTGAGCGAAAACCTTTGCTGTGGACTAATAGCCTCCGAGCTGATTACCCCTTGCAAATCATCGCTGAAAATTATATCAGATACATATCTAGGTGAATGCTTAGTTAACATAGAAATAGCAAAATTAAACAATCGAGAAACATGAATGGAAACATCAAATCAAGGTTGGGTTATTAACAACTCATGACCGTTATGCTTGTCAGCTGATCATAATTTGTTCAAAAACTGAAACGCACCGAGAATCGACGTTTAACGGGACCATTTAAATTACGAAAATTCAAAATTCAAAAAATACAAGGAGAACCTATGTTGGTTTTGGAGCTCAAATTTTTAATATTTAAAATTATTTCCATTGAAAATGTCAATATTAAGTTCTGCTAGTTTTTTGTTAATTTTTATTGTGACAGCTGGGTCATAATAGTTTTATTTTGTTCCTCCAAGGGTTTAGTCAAAAGTTTCATCATATTAATAACAATAACAAAACTGAACTTAAATAGCGCAGTTTTGTGATATTTCACCTCAAGTGCGCTTCGTACTAAATTACCTAACCTAAAAAGAAACATCGGTCATAATAAAAAATAAAAATTAGCAAGACTTAAAAATAATATTATTACATTTGATTCATTTTCAATAAAAAAATTATAAACACCTATATCTAATATCTGGATTTCTACAAAAAATACAAAAACCTTGAATATTTATAGTTCTAGTTTACTCCGCTAGGTGGCATTGTCACCTAATTTTTATGTATGATTATTTGAAAAGCCAAAATTCAAATAAAAATCTAAGAATTTTGCGGTCATTTTAAAAGGATTAAATCTACTTGTATTTTCGTATTTTTTAAACATTAAAATATTAATCCAGATGTGTAATTTTAAACAATTATTATGTAAGTCCTAAAAGCATTATTGAGGTGATATTTCTGTCACGTAAACAGCGCTATATAAATCAGCCAATTATTATTATTATTGATGATAACATTGAAATTCAACTGTATAACATTACAGATATTTTTTTGTAAAAATATGTTTTGTATAACACTACTTTCTTGAATATATTATCGTCCACTAGTTTCGGTTCAGTCTAAAACTTCATCAGAGCTGTATGAATATATACTAATTAAATAACAGAATATTAAACAAGGTATGGAAAATATAATTGGGAGAGATAGAATATCAACTTCGGCGGGAGTTGTTATCGTTTTGTATTGTATTCAGTCCTAATTGAACACATAAATTAGACAATAAGTTTTAAATTAAATCAAAGCTTACCAAAGTTGAGAAACATGAAATTGTCTCATTTGCCTGGATGAAATTTTATTAAAACTCCCTGGATATGCATCGGCAATCCAACAAATGTGAAATCGTCCATTCTTTTTCAGTAACTCGTAAAGATAAAACATTTTACCTCTATTAGAAACACAACTTTCCAAAGTTTACCAAACCAGAACAAATCGAAAGTACTGCGATGAAAAGAAAATGGCACTTCTTAAATTTCCCACCTATTTCAAGATGTTCCTTTGAAGTTTTTCTAATGGTGTCTTCTGATTGGTCAATAAAACCAAAATATGTATCAAAGCCAATCAGAAGGTACTATTTATAATTTTTTAAAAAAGCAAAATGCATAATTGATGATTATTTTTAATGGCTAAATAATATCATTTTAAATAAGTAGGTTTCTTGCAATTTTTCAAATTCATAGTTCAACCACTACCAAAGGTCCGCCTAAAATAAAAGCAATATCAAAGGACGTCCCCGACTGTACAGGTAAATTTGATAGTGTTATTTAAATTTATTTTTATCCAGTTGCGGAATGTTTGATGATTTTTATGAAAGAAAACAGAAGTTTATTAATTACAATGCAGGTAAAACACCTTTTTATTGTAATTAATACGATTAGATTACCTAAAGGAATCTAATTTTTTTTTATTATTTACAAAAAATCATGAAAAAATTGGATTCCATGCATTCTGTCTGCTTAGGTATTTTTCACGTAAAATAATATTAAACACTAGTAACATTATCAGTTTATCTGTCAAATAATACAAGCGGATGTTTACTATTTGAATTTGTAAAATATTTATTTATGATTTAAAATGGCATTTGATGTTGATAAAGTGTGTAGAATCTGTCTCGAAGAAGGTGTCTTGACTTCAGTTTTCACCTGCGACTTCGGAATCATGCCCTGTCAAATGTTGATGCTCTGTGCAAAAATTAAGGTTATTTTAATTTTATTGACCAATTTTTTATGGTTAGTTAGTTTTATCAAAAACTGTCAATCTGTTAAAAGTTAATGAAAATCCAATTGTTTATTATAGAATCAGTGCTGTCACGTCTTTTTTGTCAATTCATCTGTCTGTTGATATTCTGATATTTTAAAAATGTATTTATTATTTGCAATGATTACAGATCCAAGTAAGTGACGGTATGCCATCTCACATCTGTAACAACTGCATCTACAGACTGGGAGTAGCGTATCACTTCAAGCAACAATGCGAAAATTCGGATATGAGACTTCGCCAGTATTTGGGACTCGAATTCAAGCCCGTATGCAAGTAATGCCATATTCTATAAGCTCAATAAATAATTAGATATTATTGTTTTTAGGGATGTTATTGCAGTAATCATAGCTATGCAGTAGTTTTCTATGGGCAAGAGCACACCAAATTTTGACTTCTCCAGATTTTTTAATGAATGTAAATTTAGTTTTTTAACTGTTTTAGAAATAATATATAGTTATCCTGCTGCTAAGAGCTCTGTTGTAACCTCTAGTTCAATAATATGCATTGTTTATGGAAAGGGGGGGAGAAGTTACAATAGAGCCATCAGCAGTATACCTTTAATAAATTAGGGATACAGATGGGTGTAAAATTTTCAACTAATATTTAATGGCAGAAGGCAATGAAAGACGGCTTTTACAATGTTTTTACAAAGTAAATTAAGACACTGATGACTAAGATTGATTTTTTTTTTAACTTAGAACAACAGTTCCTAGGATGAATTAAATATTCTACTTGTAGCTTGGAGTAGAGATAGAGCAATGTATTTAATCTTAGAGCAGAGCAATAATATAAATAATTTGCTCCAAATCGCTAGTTTGCTACAATTTACAACAATATATACTATGTATATAAAATGGATATTTAAAAAAACAGCTGAATTGATGTTTACCAATGTTTTTATTTAATTCTTCTTTTTCAGTAATAAAGATGCAGCTACCAATACAGAAGAAATTGTTAAAGTAGTAAGTACAAATATCAGATATGTATTATTTGTATTGCATTTAGCTCAGTAATGCACAACCTTGGACAAAAGAGTTGATTTATTAATGTTCTAATGTAGTTTTGGGATTTATTAATTTCGTACGGAGGGATGCAAAACGAAACTCGGTGACGAAAAAATTATTCGATCTAGTTCCAAAAGAATATCGACCATCTCTGATCACCGGTTTGACCAAAATTCCTTTGAAATTTCGAGGGTTGTGCATCACTGATTTAGCTTATGAAAAGTAAAAATGATTTCTGAATTCTTCTACTTTTTACCTATTTTTCAGAAGCCGATAGATAGTCCTGAAATAAAGAAAATTCTAGTCAAGAAAAGATTGTGAGTAAAAAGTTAACCAGTTTTAAAGTAAAATTAGAAACCATGTTGCTATGCTTAGCATTTCCCCAGAAAATAAATCTTCGGGGTTAGTGATATTTAAAAATTTCATATTGTTTTAAAATTTATGAAGATGGAACTCAACATGGAAATACAATTTTTTCAGAAAAAAGCGATCCACTAACCGAAAGAAGCCAGACGATGAAAAACTAAAACGAGGCCCAAAACCCAAAGAAAAGCCTCCACATACCTGCTTTGAGTGTGGAAAATGCTTCAAGTGTGCAGCCCAGTTAGAAATGCATATAAGGTGGAACTTTATAATCCTCAATGGAATTCACTCGTCTTATGTCTTATTCAATATCAGATTCCTAAAGATAACTACATACATATTATTATTGTGCTTTATCACATGTTTGACCTTATTCTTTTGTCAGCAACCGAGTGTCATTGAGTGTTTAGTATATCTTTTGGTTCCATATAAATCTGAACCTTCTTCCCATCAAGACGGGACATTGGCACCACAGATAAATGGGTGTTTCAGTGTTCTTTTAATAATCTTTAAATATTTTAAGTAGAATGAACTAATTAAAGCTTCATACTTTATTTTGTTATTAATTAGTAGAACAATATCAAAAATAAATGTATAATTTTTCCACAAGAGTAGTTATAACAGGATGGTCGCTATTTGACCATCTGATTTATAATTATTATTTTTTGTTGGGTTATGTGAAAGTGTTTTAGTGAATCTTGCAAATCAAGCTTTAAAATGTGTTACCATTTAAAAAAAACCATAATGTCAAGTGATTATGCTTACAGGACACATACGGGTGAGCGCCCCTTTCCATGCACATACTGCCCGCGCCGGTTTGCTCAAAAGCACAATCTCTCCATCCACATCCGGACCCACACCGGGGAGCGGCCCTTTCAATGTGAAATTTGCAGGTAGCACTAGTACCATACATATTTTAGCTATTGAAGTTGTTAAGTACTTAGGTACTTTATTTAATAATATGGTCTGCTCCTATTACACCAGACATACCGTTAGTATTCTATTTATAACTGATTTTGTTTTTCTTTCTAGCAAACAGTTCTCTGCGTTAGGAAATTTCCAATCCCATAAAAAGATTCATACGGGCATCAGGGATCAGGTTAAATTTCACATAGATATTATATCAAATTAAAGAAAGTACTCAAACAATCTTAACTTATTTGTAAGGTCAAGATGTTTGAACTGCCGTCACATTTGACGTCGTCAAAAATCAGAAATCAGCACTTTTTTGACGATTGCCACTTCAAATAACGGCCCCTGTTAACCGCCGATTCTTGGCCAGTGTCACAGTTTGGGCACTTACTCAACTTAGTGTTATTTTTTATATTAGTCATACTAGTCTTAGGCAAAATATGATGTTTATTATTCTTGAATACGCTTTTTAAACAAATGGGGGTAATTTTTATTTTTTTAAATACATTAGTTTTTTCTTCAGATATGTCCGGTATGCAACAAAGCCTTTATTTCCTCTGGCGACCTCTCCAGGCATATGGTGGTTCACACTGGTATTAAGAATCATCACTGTGACGTATGTGGAAAAGGTTTCTACAGAAACCGAGATATGGTAAATATAACTAAAAATTATTATTTTAACCGTCTTAGCCTCAGAGCACTGATCTGTCGGGGTACTTAGATTATATCAATAGCCTCAAAGTACTAATTTGTCAGTGCATAAAAGGGAATGACAAAGGAAAACTAATGAAACAAATAAAGTCGTCTTCCAACAAATCCATTTGTGAAACATTAGATATTTTGCACTAAAAATTGCCAAAAGGGTTAATAAATTTTATTAATTTTCATCTTATGAAGGTTGATAACTGGGTAGGTTTTCCCGGAAAAACTAAAATACCCTTTTTAATTACTAAAATTGATGTAGACCATTTATTACAGTTGGGCTTATTGCCTGGTGTCAATTTCTACCAATCAACCTCTCATTAGCATACAAATACAATATGAATATATTATTTCAAACATTTTGCTTTAGTTGAGTATTTTTTTACTGCAGCAATTTCTTTCTTTTTTCAATGATTACACTCACAGGTGGCACATAAAAACAAGGTGCACCACCCCAGCAGGAGCATGGCTCCCCGCGCCCTGGAGGGGGTGGGGGGCAGAGAGACCCAGTCGCCGCCCCCCCTCATTGCAGCCCCCGCTGCTCGGAGGCCCTTGCATCTCTACCACCAGGACACACCCTTGCCTCTGCCTACGCTCATCAACTCACACCTTCAACTTAATTATTAAACATATTTTGTATTCACTTGTTAATCATCGCAACAATCTTAATATAATAACATTCTATTGGCATGTATTAGAAAAAAACACGCAAGAAAGAAAAATAAATTTTAGATGCCACTAGGATTTGAACTCGGAATTTAATGTCAGTAATTTATTCTTACTCACCGCATTCCTCACTAAGAATCCGGGTCGGTTGGAAGAAACTGTCACTTGGCAATAAGCCAGCCTTTATACTATTGTGTAGTAAAATTAATTTTAACTATCAATAAATAAAACAATATTAAAATCGTACCCAATACTCGTGATATAATAATTGTATTTTTCTCTGTTTTTTTTTTTTTTGAAGAATTTTTAACTGTTTTTTATGAATTTTGTTTTCTTTACTCACATTACATTTATAAAATAAAACTCATAATAACCTAAAGATCACCCAATAGTAAAAACAAGGCTCTGGTTAATTACACCCTCATAATTTTATCGAGTACAAACTTATTTTTGCGGTTTGGGACTAGTGTAAATATATTGTGAATATATTGTTTTTTTATATTCTTTTGTTCTAGTTACTCTTGGGCTGCCTGCACAAATAACTTAATACATCTTTAACTGTATTTGTAGAAAATTAGTTTCATGGCTAACTTGTTAAAAATGTCTACATCATATTATTACACACTTGTTTTTTGTTTTATTGAACAAAATAATTTTTCAATCTGATGATCTCATTTTCAAAATAAAAATTAAGACCTTAGTTAGGTATATCTAATTATTATAATAATTCCTTGCATTAAAATATCAAATTTTCATGCAAGCTAAATAAATAAATCCAAACTAATTATCTAAATAGATAATGCATTTTATAAATAGTTTAGCACCTGTATCCATATTGTATTAAATAATTACATATATTTAGTAAATTACTTAAGTATTAGTGATTTTACATATCTGAAGATCATAGGTTTGAGGCAGTAAATTTATTGGTTATTAACCCTTATGGTGCGGGCCAGATATGTGCTAATTGTTCCCCAGAAACGGCGTGATTTTTCAGAGATGCTTCTTATTTACGCACAACTTAATTTTACTGCAATCTGATAATTTAAAGTAAAAAAATAAAATACGCAACACGACCATTTATTTAACGTTTACGTTATAAAAATAATAATGACAAAATTATCAGTGGTTAATTAAAAAATAAATAAACAAACTTGAATTTACCTCAAAAATGCAGCTTTCCCGTAAATAATCACTCACAGAATGGTAAAGGTAAAGTTTATCGTAAAATCTAACAAGTCTATTATCGTATATGTACTTTTTTACATTTTATCAAATCATAAAAACTTTATTTTTCTGCACTAATTTACTTAAAAGTCGTCCCTTTTACACACACATTCACATTACGCTGCGTCGGCATTGAACAGGGTGACCACATATTAGTTGGATGGGGCCAGGCGTATAATACTGATTAGAAATTAAGAATCGTGATAAATTTTTACACAATTTGTAGGACATAAGGCAATTTCACAGTCACTGCACCAATGATGAGTTTGAACTTGTTTTTGAGGTTATTGCGTTGTGTTTTTAACAGGACAAAGGCAGCTACCATTAATCCACGCGGGTGAAAAAAAATGTGCATTTATTTCTGCCGGGATATTAACTTCAAATACATTGGAATCCTCAATATCACCATCACGTATTTCTGAAGGATCATCTGTATCCTCTATATTGTCCACTCTATACTCATCATCGTCACTTATAGAAAAATCTGAATCAATGTCTAAAATAAATCGTTCGACTTCTTCATCCTCCATTTTTTAAACGATAATGTTGTTAACATAAACAATGATATAAGTAATAAAGTTCACAAAAATAAACACGACCAATCCAATAAATTATTAATGTTAATGTAAAATAAAGTCAAGTTGTAAACAATCTCCAGTTACTGGCGCCCCGAAACGATAACAAAACAATGGGTACCCGAAAAAGGAAACAAACACACATCAAATATGTGTACCGACAGGCGAGCCGGGCGTGACCGATACACACTTTCTTACACTTGCTTCCGTTTCTTCCGATGACAGATTTCTGTGAGATGCGTGTTGAAAACATCGCTCATAAATTAAGATCCTCGTGTAAAAGTGACGATTTATAATTTTTATATGGTAGACAAAGCATCAGGCTCATGAAATAACATTTTTACTCTGGTCTTTACTCGGCAAATAGGCGTTAGAAATAAAGATTAAAGTGATCCACGCTCCGTGGCTACGAATGTAGCCAGCCGTCCGCTAGGCCTGAAATTTCCTGGCTACATATGTAGCCAGCCATGTAACCAACCGCACAATGCGGGTTAAACATTATTTAATAAAATTATATATTTGCATCAATAATAGTGGACATATTATTTAATAAAACAATATATTTGCGGCACATTCCAAAGTGATACTCCAAGTATCACCCTGGTGAAAGACCACCATTCAGAATTTTTTTTTTGCTTGAAATGGTAATAGCCGTGTTTAGTGACCAGATCTAAATATCCAAGTCTTCCCAACCTTCCTTTTTCCATCCCACTCTCTTCAGCCTCACAACATTCTCTAATTGGAGATGCCATAGTCCCACTGGCTACGGACAGTTGGAATTCTTGTGCAGTTTTCGCATTAAAAAAAAACCTGAATAAGATAAGGTGAAAATTGAATTAGTTCTAATTCCCACTAGAACTAATTCAATTTTCCTTTTTTGTCAATTTCCTCGCGATTAACAACTCAACTATTAAGACACAGGAAATGTTCTTGCGTCGGTATTATTTCCTAAAATATTATTGCTTGGAATTTCATTTGAAGAATATTAAAATTGCATTGTATATTTAATCTTTTTGTTATTATGATCCATTTACCTACTTTAATTTTGCGTGATCATTTTATTTGTATATTAGTCAAGAATTGAAGCTGAAAAGCCTATATTTTGAGCAAGTACTGTACATACTTTAAAATAATATTTATCTGTTTGTGTAAATGAGACTGATATATTTAAGAATGTTCAAAATCTGTACCCTCTTATTACTAATAAGTTGTACTTATTTACTTAAGTGAATAAAGAAGTTTTTTTTCAAAAATATATGCATTTTTATATCTAATAAAATTGTGCCAGAACCTATGAAGAATATATGAGGTATTATCTAGTTGCTAGTCAAGACTTCAATTTGACTATTGTTTGTAATTTTTTACTCATCTCAAAACTCAAAAAAAAAAACAATTATAAAGCTGAAAATTTGGCAACCATTTTGTAGCACTTTTGATCTCCTGTGGCTTTCAGCGGCTCATATAAATTTTCAGTTTTCCATTTGGAGACAATCCTTAGGTTGCGCCCATGTTAAAATAAATTTACTTTAAAAATATCAAAAGGTATATATGGTAAAAATCAATTAATCACTAACTAAATTAGGAATAATGAAAGAAAACAAATGGGTCTCAAAGCTTTCTATTTAATTATATGTGAAAGGAAACACTAAACCTATACAGCATTGACAATAAAACATCATTGATTTCAATAAAACAGAATTTAAATAATAATTTGAATAGTGACCGCCATGAATAGCCTAGAAAAAAAATCCAAAAAGGTGTTTTGCTAATACGAAAATTATAATATTTACAAATATATTGACAAGACGCTAGTTAAAACTTCACTCAGCGAATGGGCACCCATGGGAGAAGTACCTCTGAGAATTTCTGACGTTCTGAAAAAAATTACACAATTACTTAGTACTTGGAATGATTAAACCAAAGGAGAAATAAAAAAAGGATGTAATTTTGATAGATGTATCACAGCAATATTTCACAAACCGACTTTATATAGTTTTGCTGCCGAGAACTCTGGAGTAACTTTACTTTGTATAAACATCTTTATTTAAGTTCTAAAGCCAATAAATTTCGGTACAACTGTCCCTCTTCAAACCTGATATAATACATTCTCGTGTTAATATATACTACATATATTATAGTTACAGTAATTATTAAGTACATATTTAGATCACGAGGGATGATGATGGATACCACAGCCCTTGAAAGAAACCTCAGGGCCTCCCGTGTACAGTTAATATTAAAAATATATGCATCTACAGTGAGAGAAGTAACAGCGAAAACAGATGGGTGAGGGAGAAGGAGTAATGTAAAGGTTTACTGGAAACAGGCTCTAACCAGGGACTACCATAACATACATGCGGAATCTTTTGTTTGACAAAAAAAAACTTTATGACTTAGTTATACCAGTGTTAGTGAGTACAGAGAGGGGTTACAACAGTGCTCTCTTAAGCAAGGGTATACTGCTATAAATTAATTTGCGGTTACATACCTAGTAAAATAATTACTAACTCAAAAACCAAATGATTTCAATTTTTTTTTTTTAATAAAATATGTTATTATCAAAACTGTCAAAAACGAAGATCCCAGGCCCCAATAAAATGTATTAGTATGTTATTTTTGACATGTAATGATCAATAACAAACTGTCGAAACATGCCCGCTACCCCTCCCCCTTTAATCAAGTGTTCTTTTACTGATAACAAGAAATTCTGTCTGTTCAACATTAATAAGAACTACAACTTAAAGGTTGAAAGAGTTTTAAATCTTCAATTATTATGTTTTACAAAACATACTAACCTGGCAATTTGAAATCTTCGGGGTGCAGAGTTAAATAATGACGAAGAACGGCATCTTTCTCTGCATAGTAATCTTCGCGCACTCTCTGAAGGTAAGTACATGCTATTGCAGATCCTGCAGTAAACATGACATGTCTATGGATACCTACGAAACAAGACAACAATTTAGTACACCTTTTGGATGGAATGTTACATAATTTCATGCTTTTTTTTTAAGTTACCGCTTAATATCGGACGACGTCCTAAAAAGTTTACAAAAACAACTCCGGTAAACCCAATAAACGTTCCTATGATAGGACCATAGTATGTAGTAAGAAATGGTTCTATCCGATCCTTCCTTGGTGTTAAAAGTTCCAATGGAGTCTTCGGTACCGGAGGTGCTTGAGCCATTTTAGCGAACTGTCAAAATGTCTCCTTCTTCTATGGTAATGGTTGGTCAAAATCATAGAGAACCTAGAAAAAAATACGGCATGTCGAGAATTTATTTTCGAAACAATTGAACATCGTTCAAAAATTTCTCTTGATACATGAGACTAATAGGCCCTACACACGGCCCAAAAAGCTGGACCCAACATATTGTTTGGAGGTAGGGTGGAGGAGTCTGGTTGGATTTTGAAGTAAGAATATACATGGAGAGGTATCTTTGCGAAACAATGTAGTCAGGACGGTTGACTTTATACTGACTCGATAGAAAGAGACAAAGATGTATTAAAGGATGTCGGATAGCCTATTAGTTACCGCCCACATGGGATTCGGACATTTTTAATAAACCCATTTGAACACATTAAATAAAACATTATCAAAACTCCATTAAAAAGATTTACAAAGTTAAAATATCACACAAACACTAATAACAGAAGGTTTGTCTAAATAATAATGGAAGATTTTTGTTGATTTCATGTCTTTATATCATTAAAAATGTAAAATTTAAAGTTTGGTCAAAAATATTTTAAACTGTTGAAATACCTCTGAAAAGCGATGTTTTAAAATCTTTATTTTGTCTTATTTGAACATTCACGCATATTATATATCACCATCATGTTTGATTTATTTGTTTAACAACTGCAAGCTTTTTAACCAACACAAATATGGGAAATAACCTCAAAATCTGTTGACGTAATTTATGCGACTCAATGAGGTGAAGTTGGCGCGAAAAGAGGACAGTCTTACATACTTAGAACTTAAGTGCTGAAGTATTATGTGATGACTTTTCTTGTCTGTTTCAGGTCAAAAAGACTCAAAACGGTGTAAAAACCGCATGCACGAAAGTTATAAAATCAAAAGATGGCCCAATGTTAACAAAAAAAAGTTAGAAATAAAAAAAGATAAATCAAATATTTTGAAGAGGTTTTAGAAATCAAATCGTTGTGATTTATCACTCATTGAAGCTCAATGTGACAGTGATTACAGTAGCGAATAAGATATAAATGATGATGTGGTGAATGTTACCAAAATCAGCATGGATGAAATAATAAAAAAATCAATTAAATGTATGACAATTGATAAGGTTGGCTTTGACAATCTTGAATAATAAATTAAGATGTGGAACCACGTCGGAAAAAACCCTGATGTGCGCACTAAACCTAAAATAAGTTTTTTTTTAAGTAAAATGCAACTGGAACGTCACAACCGAGCAGAGTATTAATTGTTTACGATAGTTTTCCGCCTGCACACATGCCCCTGCAATAAACTGTGATGAAAACAATAAAATTAAACATTTTTGAAGACTATCAGAATCAGATAATCAAATTTTAAATAATATTCCAGACATCTTTTGTTTTATTTATGTTCCTCGTTTGAACGGAAAACAAAAAAAATGTTTTCGCAGTTTCACACTATTGCAACACCTTTTTTGGCGGGACTGACATTTGGATCATAGAAAATATTGCTTGGCCGGCGTCATTTTTCTCTGGATAATGGTAAAACGTTCATCAGTAGATTAGTAACGCTTTCGTGCTTTATTTTTCTACGCCGTTGAAACGGGTTGAACGGTTGAAAATTGCTGATTGCGGTTTTGGTTACCTTTAATCCAACTTATTAATTTGTCTGCTGTAAGATTATTTAGTTTTTGTAATAAGGCGTATTAAACATGGAGGGGGATGACAATAGCGTTACGATGGTCGACGTACTGAAGGAACAAGAGGCTTTCGAAGAAGATGCCGAAGCGGTACTGGGAGCTAGTGATGATAAAAATTGCACGTATCCATTGGTAAGGCTTGCCGAATGATTTTATTATCTTCTGGTCGCTCCCCTAAACAGATGTTAATGCATTTGGTTCCCCGCATAATGTTGTCGATGAATTGATTTTATAATAATAATATTACATTTATATAGCTTAGTTTTGCTATATTTCACCTCAAGTGCGCTCTACTATAATAAACAATCTTTCCCAATCTAAAACCGCCATCCAACTCGTCAATTTTACGAATCACTTCACAAAATTTCAGTCCTTTTTACCCTTTTGAGATCAACAAATATTGAACATTCTGGAAAAAATAATCTGCCCTTTGTGAGCATGACTTAAATTTTTAAATTTTTTTGGGGGTTGAAAATCTTTCACTTTCGATTCCTAGAATGAGATTGTTATGTCTCACCAGCGTAAGCTATGATGACCTTAATTTTCATTAAGATGATACGTTGAAAACCTCTTATCATTTTATCAATGGTAAAATCATATAATTTAAAATGTAACATCTTCTTGATCAACACATTGTGGGAGACACTTAAACGTGTCTTTTTGCATTCTGTTGCTAAAGAGCGAGATACACTTAAAAGTGTTTTTTGTATTTAAATATTATTAGTAGACTGCAGGAGACCCCAAAATCTGTTGTACAGGTCAGAGGTGGGTTGCAGGAAACGTGTTATCTTAGTTATTCTGTGAAGTAAAAGTAGACTGTTGAAAAAACTGCCCGCTAAACAAATTTATAAATAGTATTTCAGATTGCAATGTTTACCAGTTTCTGAAAGACATTAATAATATATTTATTTCAGGGCTATATAAAAAGGCAAGCCTTATACGCCTGCTTGACTTGCTGCCCGGAGTCAGTGGACGACCCGTCCCTTCGCTCCGGAGTGTGCCTGGCATGCAGTCTCGCTTGCCACGAGAAACACACCTTCGTTGAACTATACACTAAGAGGAACTTCCGATGCGACTGTGGCGGGCCTAAATTCAAATCTAAGCCTTGTTCTTTTGTAGGCCAAAAATCTGAACAAAATACCTTGAACCAATACAATCAGAATTTCTCCGGATTGTATTGTGTCTGCCACCGACCTTACCCAGACCCCGATGCCACTGAATCAGAAGACGAGATGATTCAGTGTATTGTGTGTGAAGATTGGTTGCATTCCCAGCATTTAGATTCCAAATTGCCCCCCCCTGATCAATATTCAGAAATGATTTGTCAGACATGCATGGCCAACAATGACTTCTTGAATGATTATTTATGCTACGCAGTCTCAATTGAAAACAAAACTGACAACAATGTCAGCACGGAACTTAATGTAACTACTGATGGTGTTTCTGAAAATGCAAACGAAAAGTCGATTGAGCGGTCTGAAGAAGTTACAGAACCAATTAATCCAACTGATAATCCACAGTCGGCGCCTGGTGACGTTCTTGTTTCCAAAAATGAATTAAGTCCTGCCAAAGGCCAAGTTATGTCTGATACTGAGATAGTTTCAGTTCCAGCGGGTGAAAATACAGAGGACAATGCTATTGCCCTAATCGGAAATTTAGAAAGTGAACTAGATGCTAAAGATAGCAACATATCGAAGATGCAAACTAACTCATCGGAATCTGAAACTAATGCTGCATTTACCAAATTACCATTCTCAGAGAGTCTTCCAAATGATGTTTCCACTATAAAGCCAATTGAGGAAGAAGAATCAATGGAGGTTGATAGTTCTTCGCCAATAAAAACAGAAAATATAAATGTCACCATTCAAAAACTTGATGAAAATAATTCTGATAAAACTGTAATCGATAAAAATCTTGAACTTGAAATCCAGAGCTCTGTAAATAATATAATGGAAGTAAATGAAAAATCTGGAATTGATTTTGAAACCCCCGTTACTATTGACAGTTCT
Source organism: Drusus annulatus (assembly GCA_022651775.1). Taxonomy (NCBI): domain Eukaryota; kingdom Metazoa; phylum Arthropoda; class Insecta; order Trichoptera; family Limnephilidae; genus Drusus; species Drusus annulatus. Next base: position 863,594 of record JAGWCC010000150.1, read on the forward strand.
TTAGTTCCAAACCCTGCTGGAGAAATCAATACAGAACAGTTGGTAGAGATGGTGAAAAACAATTACCAAAGTACCTCTCCAAAAGACATGAATAATATTACTGAAACCGAGAATATTATCGCTGAAGAAAACGTTGATAGTATTACAATTGCCAAAAGCACTAATAATATTACTGAAACTGAAAATGTTGATGTTGATAATATTACAACTGCCAAAAGCACTGATAATATTACTGAAACTGAGATTGCAACTGAAAAAGATGTTGATAATATTACAACTGCCAAAAGCACTGATAATATTACTGAAACTGAGATTGCAACTGAAAAAGATGTTGATAATATTACAACTGCCAAAAGCACTGAAAATATTACTGAAACTGAGATTGCAACTGAAAAAGATATTGATAATATTACAACTGCCAAAAGCACTGAGAATATTACTGAAACTGAGATTGCAACTGAAAAAGATGTTGATAATATTACAACTGCCAAAAGCACTGAAAAAATTACTGAAACTGAGATTGCAACTGAAAAAGATATTAATGATATTTCAATTGAAAAACACAGCCATGTTATTAAGGATTCTGAATTTGCAACTAAAAAAGATGTTGTTAATATTACTACTGAGAAAAACAGTGATAACAATACTGGAACTGAAAAGGCTACTGATGATTTAGTGGATAAATATGTTGAGAATGAAACCGAAAATGACAGTTCAACAGAAAAAGCTAGTGACATTAATACTGATAATGTAAGTCTTCCTGAAATGGATATCGATAATGTCACTGAACCCGAGATTTTAACCAAAAATAATACCAATATTGTGACTGAAACACCTGTTGAAAATCTAAATGATTTTTCATCTAAGTTAAATGTGGAAAAAAATGACAAAATCACTGAAGGATCTAACGCCAATATCGATATAGAGTCAGAGATTAAAACTAATTCTAATCCACATAGTATTGATTTGCAAGAACATTTCAAGTCAGTTAATGTGGTTATAGATTCTAAACCACATTCTGAAAATGGTTCAACTGTGGATAATGAATCAAAAGACAACCTTAACATTGATAATGCAAGTTTAGAAACCACAAATTCAGTTGCATGTGTCGAATCAAACCATTCTCAAATATTAGCAGCAAATCAAGTGCCAAATTCAAATGAAACCAAACTGTGCGAGGAGGCAGAATCGAATGTTATCACATCAGATGAGGCCCAATCTGTACAAATGAAAGAAGGCAGTGCAGATAATTCTGGAAAAGATGATATCGTTGAACAGTCTAAAACAAACGAAACATCTGATGTTGCAAATAGTGATCAAACTGATGCTGCTTCCAAGGAGTTGGCATCTGCGATGACTGATGTCATATCCCATTCTGTTTCTGAAATGGTTGAATTGATGGACACATGTGAGAAACCATCAGATGTTAATAAAACAAAAGAACCCCTTGTTTCAAATCAAACTCTTGAGCTGAAAGATAATACATCTGATGCATTGGAATCTATATCTGAAGACTCTCAATTGGAGCCTGCTATTGAAAAATCTCTTATTGGACAAAGTGGTATGTGTCCTAACCCCGAATCTCAATCTTTCGTGCTTTGTGCAACAAACCAGGAAAGTGAAATAATTCCAGACTCCAATGAAAAACTAGTTGATTCTGTACCAATTATAAAAAATAACAACATTTTTGAACTCGTAACTGATAACTCAAATATTAAAGATGCAGAGCCAAAAACGAATGAAAGTGAAACAACTTGTGAAATAAAAGACAAGAAAAGAAAATTGGAACATGAAAATGTTACTATTAAAGGAATAGCCAAGAAAATTAAAAGAGAAGTAATGGACTGCATAAGACCCGCAACTTGTCTGAGGCTAAATCGTAAGGGAGCAGCTTTCTGGCCTTCAGATTGGCGCTCCATGCTTTGCTCCTACCCGTCTTGCTTGGAAATGTATAGCGAAAGAAAAGTTTCATTCCTCATAGATGTGGAAGATACCATTACGGCTTACGAACATTTGGGAAAAATTAAAACTGAGACCTCCTCTTCACAGTATGAGAAAGGTATGGACGCCTTGTCTTCTTTGGGCCATGTTCAACAAATCAACGCTATTACAGAATACAACAGAATGAAAGAGAAATTACTAGAATTCCTCAAAACGTTCAAGGACAAGAAAGAAGTAGTCAAAGAAGAGGATATTAAAGGTTTCTTTGCAGGCATGAAACCGAAAAGGGAGCCAGATGGAGTTTACTTCTGCCAATAACTATTTTGGTCTTCAACTCTTACTGTGGTAGTTGATGAATACATAGATTTGAATGGCGTGTCTCAGGATTTGCTGCAAATCATTATTTATACCGCACGTGATTCACCAGAATGCATTTTTTTAATAAGGCCTTGGGTCACAAGTGTCTTGCGATGCTTACTTGATTTTTTCATTAGTTCAGTTGGGTTTGCTTTGTATAATTGTGTTTTGAATTGTGTCGAAATATATTAGAAAAAAATTGGTACAAATAAATCCAATTGAGTCATGTATCAGCGTTTTTGGAGAAATCTCTACCACTTAGAAATAGACTTTATTTTATTCTTTCGATGTGACTGTACAAAAGGCTTAAAGATATTTCGTTTGCTTTTTGTGTTATAATGTTTTAAGAGAAGTTCCAAATTAGTTGAATAAGTTTTCTAGCTTTTCACATTCCTTTGTTTAACTTTCAAAATGTATGTTTGTATTCGACTTTTATAAGCATTATGTTATGAAAGATGATGATAATAGTTATTACTTCTTAAATGTCTTTATTTCGAGTCCCTTTGTCAAAAATAGTTGTAAAAACATTCTGTTGTATGTATTATTTTTAAGTACTGATTTGTTTTTTCGTAATAATAAACTAACATTGATAACTGTCGGTTTTATCTTCCTTCACCTGGTCAGTCTTATTGGTGGAGAATATTCCTCTTGGCTTTCCTCCTGGAACATTTTCTATCAGGAATTATAGGTAGTAATTAATGATATCTTCCGTTCTTGTGCGAAGGAGGAAAGACAAATGTCAGTAGCTCATTCTGCATCTGTCATTTTATAAAACACAGGTTTTGTCTGTTCAATCTGCTGTAATGTATTTGAATTCTGAGCTTAGTGAGTTGGGAGTAGGTGACGATTCAACTTCCACTATCATGGCAATGGCAACTCCATTTGCACTCTTGTATTCATATCCTGCAAAGTAGATAGTAGTTCTGTCATCTGTCTTGAATTATCCTGGGCCTATATAATATGTCTCCATGAGTACTATAATGTCAAGTAGATGGTTCTTCATCTCCCTTTTCGAGATTCTATTTAATGAAGTCAAATAAAGGCTGATTCACACCAACGTCCGGATCCGCTCAGTGCCGATATTGTTCCGCATGAGAGCTTATTGATATGGTATGAATATCAATCAAGGAGTATGTGCCAAGACAAAGTTGTGTGGCAGTATATCCTTATGATATACTGCCACAATGGTTTTTGATTTAAAAAAATCTGCGATGTTAGTACTTTTACAATTCAAAATAATTATTTAACTAAGTAGTTAAATATCACAAGGGTGGGCAGAAGGATATACTGCCATACAACTTTGTCTTGGCACATACTCCTTGATTGATATTCATACCATATCAATAAGCTCTCATGCGGAACAATATCGGCACTGAGCGGATCTGGATGTTGGTGTGAATCAGCCTTAATGGTCAATTTTTAGTCATGATGCTGTACAGCCGCAGGTGATACTTCCCCTAGATAACACGATTTAGAAAATACTAAATGTATGTAAGTATATAGATTTATTTACTGTAATCTTTTTTTCAAACAATTCTCAAGCATGACTGAAAACAATGGCTCTCGATGTACTAGCCAAATGTTGCTAAGCAGACAACCGTTATGAACCTAAATTATGTTATATAACGTCTCTTTCTCGCATAGGAAGCTCTTACACACAATGGTGTGTTTAAGTACACAAAACATTGATAATGTGTCGTGACTAAAAAATTGACCTTTACAACAGTAATGCATAACATTTTTACCATGCCTTGTTGCAGGTTTCACAAGGATTTTGTTAAATTGAAATGTACTAGTAAAGACCAAAGCTGGATTCACACTAACGTCCGGATCCACTAGTAAAGACTAAAGCTGGATTCACACCAACGTCCGGATCCGCTCAGTGACAATATTTTTCCGCATGAGAGCTTATTGATATGGTATGAATATCAATCAAGGAGTATGTGCCAAGACAAAGTTGTGTGGCAGTATATCCTTCTGCCCACCCTTGTGATATTTAACTACTTAGTTAGTTAAATAATTATTTTGAAGTGTAAAAATAGTTACATCGCAGATTTTTTTTTTTTAAACCATTTTTTTATCACTAAATAATATTTTTAATAATCAATAGAAGTGCGGAACAATATCGTCACTGAGCGGATCCGGACATTGGTGTGAATCCAGCTTTATGCGGTATGAATGAACATGAAATAAGATTGCTGTGATTCACCACGTATTTTAGGAGCAAAAATCAACTTTCAATAAAAAAATATATATTTTGAAACAGTTTATTTTGAGTGAAAAGTACAATGATCTTGCAGAAACATATTTGTGTGTAAAGAGCCCTACAGACGACCTAAGCTGATCAGTCTGACCGAGGGAGTTGCATACAGATGAACTGACTTAAGTGCCTGATTTGCTCAGATGTTGACAAAAATGCTCACTCTGGAACGGAACACAGTTATCTTGCGTCCTATTTTATGAAAATACCAAAAAGTTAGGATTGAGTCAGCAGCATGGTTACATTATTAATTTAAGAAGAATAAAACAATTATTATGGGCGAACCGAATAAATCAAAAAAATGTTTTTAGCCAGATTGATTGACACTCCAGTAAGACGGTGCCGTTGGATGGTTCGGCCACTGACATCCCAACCCAGAATCCTACTACCACTACCTTGTTGGACTAGACAAACCTACACCAAACCAGATTTTACATCTGACCAAATCAAATCAACCGCCTGACCAAATCAGTTCACCTGTGGGACCCTTTTGTCTACTTTTATGTTAAAAAATAAATAATACATGCATCATCAAAGTAACATCCCACAATAAATGTGTTACATTAATGTATGCATAATTAGCAAATTATAATTACCTTTATTTCTTTAAAAACATGATAGTTCGGATCAAGGAAAACTGATCCAAAATTCAGGGGAAATAAATTGGCTGCTCCCTATTTTTCACTTTACTTTAAATACAACCCAAAAAATCATTTTGATATTACTTAAGACACCTTTGGAAGACAGTAACCGAAATTCAACAATCAAAGACTGAAAACACAGCTTTTTCACTTTACTTTAAATACAACCCAAAAAATCATTTTGATATTACTTAAGACACCTTTGGAAGAAAGTAATCTAAATTCAACAAAGAAAGACTGAACACAGCTACGTATACAAAACGTTTATATTTCACTCCGCATTAGTACAAAAATTCAGAGTATCTTTTGAACTCCATTTTTCTTTATTTTTAGAAACAACTGAACTTCACAGTGTAGCGGTGAAGTGGTATTGCTTTTTGAACTATAATTAAATGAGATAGCAATATGTATTGATAAATAATGTGGCACGGCAATCTGTCCAGGATTCAGTTGGGGTTTCATCCGCACTTGACAAAGATCGGGTTCCAACAACACCGTGGATGGATATTATGACAAGTAGAGGATGTCGTAGTGCCCAGGGCGGTACAGGAGGTGGACTAACGGTGGGGTGCCGTCAGGGAAGTCGTGTCCAATAACCTGCAAAACAACGATAATGTTTACTGACTAACAATACGTTTTCAATTGAAGTCTCTAAATACAGAAGAATCATTGTGAGAAGAATAAACTAATTAAATGAAGTACATACCTCTCCCCCTTCCCCGCGGTCCATATAACGAACAGTAACTCCTATTTTCAAAGCAGAACACAACGCTATTATATGGATGTGATCCGATTCTTTATACATTGGCTCTACTTCCTGTAATAAAAATGTATAATATGAAAAACACTAAATGTATCTTAACGGTAAAAATGTCAGAAGATGATATCAGAAATGGCATACTCATCTCCTATCTTAATCAATTGAATAAATACTTTCTAAAAGAGCATCAACCTCCACAGAAATAAGTATTCCTGGTAAATGGTTATATTTACGATGAGGTGGTCTTTGACAAGGGAAAATGGATACTTTTGTAGAAAGACTAAAGTACCTGGTGGCAGAACTCAGAGATTGTGCGGTCGCCTTCGATGAAGTTCTGGTAAAATTCTCGATCAGTCTGAAGCTGACCAGGCGTTATCAGTCTCAAGTAGACCACGACATAGTCGGAATAACTCTGCTCATTGAATATCTTGTGCAACTCTTCTCGGGAGCTAGTTGTGTCATCTTTGCCAATGTTCACTCCAACTCTTTGCAAGACTTCCATAAACTAGAAAAGAAAATAACAGTGAATTATTGGTGTACAAATAGTGTCAGGTATGCTTTCAAATGGAAAAAAAAGGTTTTTTTCTTTTGTTTTTCGGCATTTATTGATAAAAATTCAACAATTTAATGGCCAACTGGAGCATTCTGATTTAATTTGTATGAAAGAAACATAAAAAGATGATGGGACTTCTAGCTTTTGTTTAAATTTAAGAAAAACGTAAATTTACTCACAGTATCATAGAAGTCTTCAACTGTGAATTGCGAGAAGCCTAACGCCACGAGCTCATCCTTGGATTTTTCGGCATAATTGTAGAACTTATCATATTCGCTTTTATCAGTCAGGAGGTGTTCGAGGTACGCGTACGAAAATGCTCTGAAAAAGCAATTTCCATCCGGCCGGGTTCGACGAATACATCTGTATTTTGACGACAAATAATTTGCCTTTAAACAATACACAGGATCATCTGAATATTCTTCTTTTAGCGTCGATAAAGACTCTTGATCTCCGATTAAAGGTATATTATCTGAAATCTAACAAATTAGTCCAATCAACTGTCTTTGTGTGGCTAACGAAAACTGATAATTTACAATGCATAGATTTTACCTCTTGTTCAATTTGCCTTTGTTGTTTCATAATAAGTTCATCTTGATTAATAGTTTGTTCTGTCGTTTTGCCGGCGCATCCAGCAACATCCTCACAACTCGCCATTTTTATTATTTTCCAAGTGAAAATGACAAATGAAACATTCCGCCGTTTGACACACGCCTAACATCAGGTTGGTTTTGTCCATGCAAATGTACTAAATGTAGTATGCTTGTATTGGTATTGTATACAAGTTTAGTATTTTTTGTACAAATATTTTTAAAAAAACATAATTTTCCAGTGTGATCACTGTGATCTGATCTAGCGATGAACATATAAAAATACCTATTTTTGTTTTCTAAAATAGAACCCCGATTAAAAAAATAAATTATAATTTTGAAATGACGACGGCCAACCATTCAGCGAATTATTCTCGGATAAATTGGTGTAAACAAATTAGAATCGAAATACTTCAAATAAGTTTTTACGAGGACTTTGATCGAAATACTCCAAAATAAGTGAATTATACAGTTCGCAAACAATATACGAAACATTTAAAAATATGAGAAACATGTCAACTGAGGGAAAACTTGTAAATTATATTGATATTCATTTATTTTTTGTGAACACAATCATGGATTTTTGCCAAATTTGCACTATGAATAAATGCAAGAAAATGAAATCGTTAATTGATTTGTTACTCTTTAACTACCAGTACTTATTAGACACACATATCATTATAAAAAATCGAAAATTTCGAAACAAATAATATCTTATTTATGCTCATCACTACTAACAGTGAAAAGTGTGCTGCATTTTGTAAATAAAATAATATTTTAGCATTTTTTTCGTTTAAAAGTGAATAATAGGATATTTGAAATTCTAAAAATTCTAATGATGCTTAAGAATTTTTATACACACGTCTACTGAACTTCTAATGCATGGATGTAACTGTTTTTGATTACTGACACTCCAAATAATTAAAAACCTTGTTTTAAATGCTTAGAAAAAGTATGTTTCAAATATATTATTGCTGGGTTAGCAATGGCCAAAATCGAAAACATTTTTCGAACCAAAAATCTTGTTTGTAACAATAGTTTGGAATACTTTTGGGCATAATCGGAGCATATTCACATAGCATTGTTTCATTCATTAATTAAATTAAATCCGCACCAATTTCTTTCCTATTTACACTGCTTGTTTTTGCCTAATTTTGTCTCTTTTTAACACCCAGTGTTCATTTTTAGTTTGAACAGAAGATCGGTATCAAATCATATAAAGAATAAGGCGAGAGGCGCGGAATTTAGCACCTTCGTACTGAGAACTTACAGACTCGATTGCCGTCCATGAATAATTTGGTTTTTTCATTTAATATAGGTACTATTAGCGCCTGCACAGGACCAGCCCTGATTATGTGTGATATATTCTATTATTTAAGACTTGCTCTACACTTTTGGCGAGATTACATGAGGAAGCCCGAGCGCAAGTGTAGTCAACATACTCGCTTCGTTGTACTTAACGCCATCTCACCTGCACTCGGTTCCATGTTAATTTTATGTGACAATGTTAGATGATTGACGTAGGCAGCCACTACACCAGCCTTTTTTCAGAAGGGCTGCGTAACCTATTTTTCAAACCTTTACAGGATGTATAGAGAAAAAGTGTTGGGTGTGTACATCTGTGAATTTTTTTACTTTCGTGGGGAAGGGTGCAACCAATGAAATTCTAGTTTATGGCATATTTATTTTTTCATTTTCTGGGATGCATACCGATTCTTGAAATTTATTGAATAACGCCCTGAAACCATTTATTTATCTATACGGTTGGTGAGAAATCTAAAAATGACACTACCACCAGCATTAGAGAATTCGTTTAGGACAGGAGGTAGGGTTTATAAAAAAATATTTTTTAAATTCAGTAATATCACGTCAAACATTTAGATTCCACGTGGGCCATACGAAATGGGCTGCGGGCTACACAAAATGGGCTCTGGGGCCGCGGGTTGTGCATCACTGCACTACAAAATCAATCATCCAAGCAAAAACTGCACAATAGAAGAGAGAAGATATGACTTTTGGGCTCCTCCGCTTAGAAGAAAGTCTCGCTGAATGTCTGGGTGAGACCTCATACCTCTCACCGAGAATGTAGTGTAGGCGTTTTTAATCATGGGTTTTCTGGATATAGGAAAGAAAGTCAAGGTAAATAAACAATTGATATAATTTCAGAATAATATTATATACATGTGGCAAATACATCTATTAAGTACACATTTATACATGGATTTACATTCCCTCACACCGCCGACCCAAGAACATCTTCCAACTCCGTGTACCGCACTGTACTGCCTCGCGGCTATATTACACTACGTACACTTACAGATGATGTGGGGTGCAAAAACACATTCATTATTAGAAGGTGCGCTACAATATTAATGAATAACTTCGATATTTTTATATTATACTGTTTGTGCATAGAATATTGAACCAATAAGGTTGCATTACTGAAGTCATAATGTTTTTTGTCCGGAAAACCGTGCCAAGATAATAGTTATAATCGTAAAGCCCATTGCGTAAGACATATTTTATAGTAGTCGGCTATGGTTGTATTACTTACGTTGATTGTGTTGCTTACATTAAAGTAATTACAAAAATTGTGTACATGTATGTAAATCATGAACGACAATTCTGGGTATGGATTATCTCATAAAAAATAGACACAAGGACAATTATACCATCACATGCACCGACAGAGCAACTAATTCTGTGGAAAAATAAATAAATACAACCAACTCCTTTCTCAAACATTGTGATATTAATAAGTGTTTCAGTCAGATACAATATTACAATTTTTTTATACTTAATATAAAGTAAACCGTTTATTACAATTAAATTTAGCTGAATAGTTGAAAATATTTGTCTTGATAAATAACAGTAGTAATAAATGGTTAAGTTTTAATGATGGCAATCTAAGAATAATAAAATGGAATACTGTAAAAGAAAGGTGGCCAGGCAGTATTGGGTGAGCAGTAGAAGCCATGAGATCGGTCACATAAATTACATGGAAAATTAGAGCTAGGGGGTATGGTATGGACATGATCATTATCCATCCGTAATATGAACATGTTCATTGTCTCCTAAAGCTAGAACTAGAGTTGTGAGGCGGAAGCCAACCGGTGCGCAATCCTTAATCTATTAAGTACAATAGCTCTATCATATTCTTAGTCTAAACTTTTATAACAAAACATAAAATAGACTTTATGAAGAAGTCAACAATATATATTTTTACAGACACATATTTACAAATGAAAGATGGCGGCGGCTCACAGCCCCAGGGGCACACACCAGTGGGAGAGAATGTGCAACGTGTGAGGGAAGCTTACGACTCACGCCACGGGCAATGTCCTCATGCCGGTGAGTATTAACAGTGTGGGGTGGAAGGCCGTGCAATACATATTACTATTATTCGTTAAGAGGGAAGTGACGACTCTAAAGACCGAGTGCTTGTGCGCTGACTTTAGTAGGCTACTTTAGTGACCTTTCCAAAACAGTTTAAGTACATATTGCAATTAAGTTATTATCAAAAAGGATGAATACATAATTATCATTACACACTAAGTTACGAAATTACTTTCTACTCACAAATTAATACTTAGCATGTAGAGTATAACAACACATTATTTTGTCACAAAGATATGTCTCATCTTTTAACAGCAGGGAATACAAAGGCAGAGGTTATAATTGGACTTTCTAATATTTAGCAAATTTTATACTTTCTCAGTTAAATTTATAAATTATAGAAATTCGCACATGCTAAATTTTATAATAATTTTGTAAACAAATTAGACATAGATTTTTCAGGTAATACTGCATCATAATTAGTTGACTCGTAACGCGTTAAGTAAGGGGCCAGTTGTATCTCAACAAGTCTTTTAAAAATACAGCGATCAATAAAAAAACATACAAACGGAATGGTATTTGGAAATATAGGTATTCATGGGGGGAAAGTAGGGTAAGGAGCATCCAGACAGTCGTAAAACTATCCCTTAAATTAAATCATATTTCTACCGTTTTCTTTTTACTTTCAAAATGTTACAATATGGGTAAACCATTTAAAAATATATCACATATTTACGAATACTAAATAAAATCCAACAGATACTGTTCTTTTAATCCAATACATTCATTACTTTAATTGTTTTTCTTGTGTCCTTAACTCTTACAATTTGGGGCGTGAAAAGACATAGCTTTAGTAAAACGCAAACTGTGGGCCCGTAAAGGGGACTCTACTGCAGCGTGCGAAGCTCTAGCGAGAGGGAGGGGGCTCAAATGGCGCGCTGCAGGAAGGGGTTGGTGGCGGGCGGGGGGGCGGCCCACTCCGCGTCGAAGGGGTCCCCTCCCAGACTGCGGGCTCTGTTGACCAGGGGGGGTGCACGGGCCAGGGGTAAGGGGAGAGGTAGGGGTGCCTGAACAGTCTGAGGTGAGGGCCCAGTGAGGCGTCCTAGCCATTGATCTGGCGCAGGCAGTTCTTGCGCCGGAGACACGGCCAGCAGAGAGGGACCGGGTGGGCTGTCCGGGGGCCCCTCTGACAGCAACTGCAGATCACGCGACAGTTGCTGGCACATAGCCGCCACTTGCATCTCGGGCTCCAGGGCAGGGGCCTCCAGAGAGGGGGAGGGGGGCAGGGTGGGGCCGCTGCGCAGACGTTCTAAGTTACTTGGGAGATCGCTGATTCGCAGAGACATTTGTCGTTTGAACGGAGAACTGGAAAATACAAGATATTAATTAAAAACGGATATTTAACAATGAACTTTCAACCCTATAAGCATTTTTGTGATATGGATGATTGCTTCTCTTGGGTCAATGGTTATAATGTTTTAAATGCTTTCTAATTAAATGATTTCTCTTTAGGTGGTCAAAGCTAAAAAAAATTACATCACTTAAGTTAATTAAATATGCGAGCAGTATACGCGAAGGACATGACATTTTGCGTGAGTGTAACAGCACAATTGAATTTTTCTCTACTATGTATTATAATTTTCATTGACACAGAGATGGTCTACTGCCGTTAACACTCAGATTATAGGTATTGGGGTATATCCCATGTTTTACCTTATATCTTCGACAGTAGCCCTGAATAATTAAATCTTCTTCTTACTTGTTATTGAGATGAGAGAATCCGCGGAAAGAGCCCTGACGCTCCAGCATGTGGGGCGCGGCGTGGGGGCGTTCGATGGCGAAGGGGTTGGGTGCTGCCACCGGGATAGGGCCCGGCGGAGGCAGCGACGGGGCGACCGTCTCGTTGAACAGGCCCACGCCACCACCCGTACTCTTGTATGAGTCACCACCTCCTTTCACTCCTAGAAATAAAATAACAAGTTTAGCAACGATATTACATAAAGGTAACAATTGGAAGGGCCTGTACACAAGTGAAGGCACTATTTTTTTGGCACTATCTTAAAATATGGAGTTCTACAAACAAAATACGAAAAAAAAAACAGAATCATTATATTTTTCTTGACTTAACAGAAAGAAAATACAACAGAAGTATATTACCATGTTGGGACGGGTAATAACTAATAACGGAACAATTTATTTTGAAGAATTCCACAATTTTTTTCCAAAGGTTTTTGAAGCTAATTAGCAGTGTAAGGCCAGGCGCGCACGGGTGACTTTTGTCACGGCAACAGTTACGTCACTGTCTTCCAATCGAGCACGCACACGGTGATTGACTGTCACCCTTTCATTTCGGCAATGGATTTCGAACAGGCGGATGAGTCACCGAATTACATTTTGTCACCCGTGAGCGAGCACTCATACAGAAGTACTCTCTACAGATACGGTGACAGTTAAAAGTCGCCGGCCAGTGGAACTAAAAAGTCACCCTAATGTCACGTTGCTGCGTGCGCGGACCTCCATACACTCCAATTGATTTGGAGATGGTGACGAAACTGTTGCCGTGACAAAAGTCACACAAACAAACACAAATTCACAAAAATACTCTTTTGGAAGGTGGGGAAGGGGAAGAATGCTTGTATTGATCCATCCCGTCCGAGGTGATAATTTATCTCTGCTGTAGCAATTTATCTTCTTGCATTAGCCTGTTACACTACCAAAATAATATTTGTAAAAACAAAATATTTAAATGAAACCCATTTGACGGTCTCCATGGTCGAGTGGTAAGACGCTCGACTACGAATCTAAAGGTCGCGGGTTCAAACCCGGCGTGCGCCAATAACTTTTATTTAGTTAATATGTGCCATAACACATTTAATTCATATGAAAATAATAAAAAAGTATATTTTTGCGGCACATTCCAGAGTGGTAGATACTCTAAGTATCGCCCTGGTGAAAGACCACCATTCAGAATCGAAACGTTGCTTGAAATGGCTTTAGTCGTGTTTGGTGACCAGATCTGAATAGCCAGGTACTTCCCAACCTTCCTCTTCCCTATCTCCTTCCCCTCCCTTCTACCTTCAGCCTCCCAACATACCCTATTTGGGGATGCCATAGTCTCACTGGCTCTAGACGGTTGGGAGCAGTTGAGACTCTTGTGCGGTATTCATATAAAAAAAAGTTCTGATTGAAATAATAGGTTTGACATACCATTAACGTGCAGAATCTTGTGATGGTGCGAGCGGGTGATCTCCGCCGCCACCATGGTGTCCTTATCGCGGCGCTGCTTGCGCTCGAGACAGGCGGAGAACGCGCACCCCACGGCGTGGGACAGCCTCTCGCCGGGGTCCCGGGCGGCCAGGAAGCCGTGGCACATCCAGCGGCGGGTGGTCCCGTCCCGGCACACGTAGCTGAAGCCCCGCTCGTGGTTGCGGTCGGGCGCGCAGAACGACACCTTCTCGATGGTCTGGTCCACTATGAGGCCTTTGGTGTCTTCCTCCACCACGCGCAGCCCGTCCCCGCTCACGTGCAGCATGGCGCGCACGGCCCTGCGCCGAGAGTTGCGCAGCACCTTCAGGGCCTCCTCGCATACCTGTCACAGGAGTTAAGTCATCGTTAGCTACTTGGGACGGTCGACTTTATGCTGACTCGATAGAAAGAGACAAACATATATTAAAGGATGTTGGATAGCCTATTAGTTACCGCCCACGTGGAATTCGGACCTTTTTAATAAATATTTTGAACACATTACATAAAAGAAAATCAAGATATATCAGAATATATCAAGACAAATCAGAATGAGTTTTTTTTAACTCCTTGGGATTAATATACTAAATGTATTTAGTATGTTAATATTTTAATAAATAAATACAACATTAAAATGATTTACAGTCAACATATCACACAAACACTAATAACAGAAAGTTTGCCTAGATAATGATGGAAGCTTTTTGTTGATTTACGTCTTTACAGGTATATTATTCAAAATGTGAAAATTCTAAAGTTCGGTCAAAAATATTTAAAGCTGTTGAAATACCTCTAAAAAGTTATGTTTTATAATCTTTGTTTGGTCTTATTTAAACATTAACGCATGGCAAATATCACCATCATGTTTGATTTATTTGTATAACCATTGTAAGTTTTTTAATCAACCCAAATATAGGAAATAACATCAAAATCCGTTGAAGTAAGTTATGCGACTCGATAATGTGAAGTTAGCACGGACGGAGAACATTCTAACATTCTTATACGTGCTGCGATATTGTGTGACGACTTTTCTTGTCTCTTTCTCTCTCATGGTATACGACGCAAAAACCCGCAGAAAGTGATTTATCGCAAATGTATATAGGTTGGGTAAAAATATTAGCTATACTCCTTATATCGTTACTCCAAGTAATTAGCACTTTAGGGACTCGAAGTTTTTAATGTTATATCTTAAAAACCAATAAAATTTGTACTGATTGCAAAAAATGCATATTTTAACAAAACAAATCATAATATCTGTACCAATCGTTCGATAATTATGATTTTTTTCAATGAATACTCACGACTCACGACCTTCAGGGTTACTCGTGTAAATAGAAACTTCTTAACACAATAATTACCTTTAAACGACTAATTGCCATTTTTCTGCCAACCGTAAACGACCGCACACCGATTAGTCGGCTTTTCTACCCTACGCGCTGGAAATAATTCTCACAGTTACGTTAATCACTGTATCGATTTCGAATTTGGACTGTTCATTTGAAAAAGATATTCACTGCGAACTAAAATTTAAAAAAAAATCAATTTACACAATATTCGACTGACAAAAGCCGACTAATCGGTGTTCGGTTGTTTACGGTTGGCTGCGAAAAGCCGACTAGTCAGTCGGTAAGCGGTAGTCAATGTGTTAAGGGACTTGATAATTAATCAATCGTACTGGTTTTATGACGCCATCGAATTTACATTTACCAACATCAATGCGCAATAAAACAATTATTGGCTCAGAGCAGAGGGATTTAATCATAGACATAATTCATCTAAGGAATGAATAGGTGTTCTTAGCTGATGCAGAGTTAGGAGTTGAAGTTTGAAAACAAGCTTATTCTGGACATCGGCACACTTCATCCTTACATTAATAGGACGGAGTTATGCAGAAAGCACCCAACCCCAAAAAAATGAACTGAGAAAAAGGTGTTAAAACATTTATATTCGTAATCGGCATTTGTAAAGTGAATATCAGAGTTTTTTTCTTAATGTGCATTATAATAAATAGGTAATATATCAATGGGTTTATTTAAAAAAAAAGGATTTCTTATGTTATTCTACATTGTATAATGTTTTTAAACTACGATGTGCGTTAGTAAAAAATGTAATTAACAAAAATCTATTGCATTTGGAGCTTGGATGTTTTCAGCAGATATAAATCTCGATTTTATCTACAAGAAAGCATGTTAAACTCGATTTTGGCGAATTGTGGGTTGAACGCTTTCTGCATAACTATGTCGTTAGTGGATGGTGTTACCAAGGTCACCGATTTTTATTTTTTATTGATCAATAACATGCTTTATCAAAGTGTGCAGAATACTTGATAGTACCAATGACCTCACACATGTAATTATTAATTAACGCATTTGTAACGTCATTGGATAGTACATAATTTTATTTCCCTATGTGAGTAAACACCCACTGGGGATTCCATAGCCCCATCGGCTCTGGGCAATTGAGATTTATGGATAAAAAAAATAAAATGTATGGGTTTGGATATAGATATAGGCTCCTAGATATTACTGACGAAACCTATCCAAAAAAGTCTTGGCTAGAAAATATCAGCGTGTTTGGGGATAGTGTATAGATAGACTGGTTAGTTGGTCGAGCTGTCCAATGCGTCGGGTTCCCGCCCGGACGTCGCGGGTTCAATCCTCTGCTTGTCCTGCATCAGTGCACAAGCCGCAGTATTCGCATAAGTCGGTTCGCGACGGTTAGATGTAACGCAATACAGTTTATTTATTCAACACCCTCAAGACAATGATATGAATCTAAAAACTAATATCGAGAAAACTAGTAACGGAGCTCAACAAATTTGGTAGCACTAAAGGGCGAAATATACAAAAGGCACACTTGAAACAATTATTGTAGCATTAGAAAAGCAATGGAACTCGGAAAACACATTTAAAAAAAATAAATAATAAGAACTACAAACGAAAGTTATCAAAAACCAAGATTATTGTATACGCAAATGAGAATCAGTGATCAATGCATCAGAAGAAACAAAAAGAGGGGGAAATAAGTTATGCCATGGTGTTAAGGGGCTATTTCACCACCTCTCAATAAACCACTATTACTTTAATCATCGGAATATTCGTTAGCTATCTCTTTCCGCAAGTTTGGCTGGCAACGTCGCTTTTTTTCAAACCTTATCCCGTCTGCTGTCACGTCTGTCAATACAATGCCGTTATTTCTAACATAAACTAACTTTCACAACACAACATTCGCGCGCGAAGCTCATTACATCCCTCTCACCAAATAGTTAAACGCGTCTCTATATTTAAATAAAACACATTTCTATTTTATAACTTTATTGTATTATTCAGGGGCTATTTCACCACTTCTCAAGAAGCTGTCAACGTAAAGTGCACCCCAGTAGTTAGTATCTTCTGATTTAAAATGGCGGCGTACTGTTTTGACAGCTGACAGTAGGCGAGTTTTCTGTCGAAGTTGATTTTTTACTGTAATTATGGAAGTGGTTGAAGATTTAAATATCTTAGACGAACAGGATATGGCGGAAAGACGTAGACCGCGTGTTTTCAAACCAAGAGTCAATTTTTTATACGTCTTAGATGACATTGAGTTTAGGTCAAGATTTCGCTTGACAAAAAATGCCGTAAAGGAGATCCACTACAAAATCAAGGATAAAATCTCTCCAAGAAGCACACGGTATGTAATTCTAAATATACGCCTTCACAATATATCATGGAATATACTATGAAATAACAACAATCTTTGGCAGTACAATATACCCACATACAACATGTTCATGCTTACAAACTATCAACCTTCACCAAGCAATAATAGACACTCCCCAATGCACTTCACTAATATAATTTAATAATAAAGTTATAAAATAGAAATATGTTTTATTTAAATATAGAGACGCGTTTAACTATTTGGTGAGGGCTTCGCGCGCGAATGTTGTGTTGTGAAAGTTAGTTTATGTTAGAAATAACGGCATTGTATTGACAGACGTGACAGCAGGATAAGGTTTGAAAAAAAGCGACGTTGCCAGCCAAACTTGCGGAAAGAGATAGCTAACGAATATTCCGATGATTAGAGTTAACTAATGAATAGTAGTTTATTGAGAGGTGGTGAAATAGCCCCTTAGGGAAAGATACATCCCCTACCGAAACCAAATTACGCCATAATAATTTTATCCACGGAAGATAAAGCAGATGCAATAAAAATTAAAAGATAAAAAATACGAAAAATTAAAAAAAAAGATTCCAAAACAAAATACGAGTGCACGAACTTGGATCCTCTACTCTGTCTCGGTTGTGACCATTGTCTTTTTTTATTTTCACGCTTTTTCTGTTTCATATTTGTGTTTTAGATTATTGATATTATTTAAATATTAAAAATAACATTAACCTGCAAAAACCATAACGATGCAGACACAATGTCAAAAGAAGTCAATAAACAAAGTGGAATATTTGCCAAATGTAATTAAAAAAAAGAAACATGCGTCATCATAAAAGTAGTAGATAGCGGCTAGAGCAGAGGTTCCCAAACTTTTGTCCCGTAGACCACTTGTCGATTTTTTCTGTTTTGTATAGACCCCCTGCTTTCCTAGTATTGATTTTTTTTAGCGTTGGGAAAAACTTCAAAGTTTTGTGAACGCTTCAGGAACTGCTAGTTCTTTGAAATGAACCCTTCGCGGTGAACACTTCAATTGTAGTCGAACTCGTCAAAAATAGTACTAGTCGGCAGAGATCCCAAATCAAAAAAGTGCTAGCAAATCAACAAAATTCCTCTCTGAAAAAAAAGCACTGGTCGGTAGAGATTTGAAATCGAAAGTACTAGCAAATTGGCAAAATATCTTCCACAAAAAAATTATTAATATGATTAGGGAATTAAAGTCCATTATCATATTACAGTACCTACATAGGTACTATCTGTGAGGTGGATTATTACATTTGCGGGGAAGCCAACATTTTGGTGACGGCCTGCCTAAATGGAATCCACTCCCGTGGACCCCCATTTACGTCTCATGCACCCCCAATTTTTTTTTCATTGACGTAAACCCCTTGCAGGTCGGAATCGACCCTGAGAGTCGATATAGACCACTTTAGGCTGGGAATTATTTTTCGGCTGACTTAATAAGTCAAATTGAAAAAATCAAACACGCCATGGAAACTGAAACAGACATCCAACCCGTTATACTCGTAGTTACAAAAAAAAACTTTTATTTAAAACAAAACAAAAAAAGCTGGGCGGATGATCGACGGTTTATTCCCTTTATTTATTGGAGTGGCACATTTTTCTGACTGTACCTATTATAAAAATAAGATTCGTACCTGCATGCCCCGCGACTCGAACACCTCCACGCAGCCGAGGTACTTGACGGGGAAGGCGCACGTGCCCGCGCGCACGGCCGCCTCGTCTGCGCCCCACTGGTGCGGGCGCGCGCTCTCCGCCACGCCGCCCCCGGGCTCGCCGTGCCCGCCCCCGCCGCCGCCCTTGCGCCGGCGGAACGACTCGCGGAACGAGCGCCGCAGCCGCTCCATGCCGCGGCCTTGGGACCGCCGGAACGAAGCTCCCTGCAAACAAACAACAAATGCATCCTTAGCAATCAGTACTGGACACACAATGGGGAGGCGAACATCGAGAAATCTCCCGGCCGTCAATCATTATCTTCGTGAAACAAGACCATTAGAACGTCACAATTTGGATAAACAACGAGGAGACGAAGATCTAGGAAACACCATCTTCGTGGAACTTGGTAATCTTGTGTTTTATGTATTTCTTTCAGTAAACATTGTAACATTTAAAAGATACACTATAGCGCGTGGACACAAATAAGACATACAACGAGGAGTCGAAGATGGATAAATCTCCTGGTAAAACCAGAATATCGTACATTTAATTCATATAAATATAGTAACATTTACAGTACTAATTTAAAAATAAAAGTTTTTAATACTGCTTACCACGATAGTACTTACAAATAAACGGCCTGCATTGTTGTGGAGTGTGGGGTTAGCGTGAGAATGAATTATTGTAAATGTGTATTTGTGTTATTATGTTCCATGAGTAACCTTGTCACGCGTGTTAAGTCCAGCGTATCTACGAGTATGTACACGCGAGAGAAGATGAAACTTCTCCCTCAGACCTCCTCAAATGCTTATTTTCCTCCGTAAAGTGAGTGCTCGGGTCAAAGCGGAACCTTTCTCCGGTTCATATCATCTACGAGTATTGTCCGTAGCATTCCAGTTTATGAATTCAGTCGGCTGAGAAAAGAGCCAGTAAAAACCTTCAGATCGTCAATTAATGTATTTTCCTTTTAAATGGCATCTGCTTCTCTAATAGTAACCATCCGTGTATTTGTGCGCAAAGCTCTACCCGAACATAATTTCACACATAGATAGTGTCACGAATAAAACTATTATTTTTTATTTACGAAAAACTTTCGACTTTTTACAAAGTCTAGAATTAATACTTAAATAAGAATTAACTTATTAAACCTTAACGATTCATTATTAATAAAAAAAATACAAAATAATATTTTATTAAGTTGATTCTAATTTTTAAGATGATTTTTTAAGTTCACACTGTCACGATCTTTCGATATCAGATTCTGAAATCATATATTATACTCCTACCTCAATAATATTTAAAATTGCACTTGTGTAGGCAATCACTCGAAACAACTGTGCACGTTGATCGAGCACATTTGATTCATACTCGTAAATACAAAATACCGTCGGTCATTCCGTAAAAATACTAAATTAGTGGGCGTATTTCGTTCGTCATACATTACGCAAATCGCGTTTTTAGAGCAGTGTGCGTATTCTATGCAGATTACTATCGGGATAATGGTTTCGAAATAATCGATTCTTTCAATAATCGAAATATCTCGATTCTAAAAATAATCGATTTTATAAATATTACAAATATTTCAATTCAATCGAGTAGATTATCGACCATTAAAAGAGATTGATAGAGACAACGTCTAATGGTATTTAGATCGATATTCATTCCATTCCAAGCATTGCGATATTTTATTTTAATAATTTAAATATTTTATTGCAGAAAAAAATCCATCACTCGTCAAGTATCTTATCGGCACGAGAACAGCGATTAATAATGTATTATGCGATTGAAGAATCGATTCGTTCAAATAATGAATCGATTATCTAATCGAATCAATGAATCGTCAAGAGACAGTGTGATTGTTGATTGATCAAGGTTAGAATATGAGGCATTCCCAACTAGCAAAAAAGTTGGTAAATAGTTTAACGTTAATGGAAGGGCCCTAACATATATTATTATAGTTCCAATAGATTTCACACACTTTATTTTGTTCTTTTGACGCTAGCCACGGGATGTCTAGACGAGGCCTATTAACGTATGTGACAGAAACAGTGTGACGTTGACAAAATGTTCGAGTAGTTTTTTCGAGACAAAATTATGTATTTTTTATTAGTAAAAAATTCGATGGTTTTTTTTAATGGGAAATAATTGTTATTTCCGAGCGATCACTTCAAAACATCACTTGATTGTGTTTCACAATGTTTGGAATCGAATATTTCGATTATGCCCATCGCTAGGGCAGATGGCTTTTTTGAGTGGTCGAAACAATATACAAAAAACACACATGTTGACATTTATTCATACTACTTGAAGTGGATATTAGTGGCATTCCACCAGTTGTTATTTAAAACCATTAGGTGTAAAATGAACAGTAAGCGCGAGTTAGTAAACAAGAATATTGCATTGTATTTGTTTGATTAAGGTAAGCGATGTAGTATTATAGCATGTAATATTATATTGTATTTACATTCCGTGCAGTTAAATACATCAGCCATCTCTGCGTATGTATTACCAACTATGTACGAGTACATGCAATCTAGGTACAAGCGAGTGTATAAAAAAGAATCAGTCCTGTTCTTATTGTTACATTTAAACATAATTTTGAATAGAGGAGTTCTCCTTGATTTGTGAAAGTCAACAAGGTTCAGTAAATAAGGACTGTCAAATTTAAAAATAAAAGTCAAGTCGGAAATAAGTCTTCTATCTGAGAGTTTTAATAAATTTAATTACATCATCAAATAATTGTAATTTATATTTTCAACGAGTAGACAACCGAATTATTGGGCATACGGAACTGGAGGGAGACAACAGGATACCGCCAGAAGTGTAAGGTATCGCAACCAGAGTTGACGCGAACACATTAGTCACACAGATGCATAGTTTGCATACAGCATATACAAACTTGAAAATCGTCTTCGGAAAAAGAAAATTCCAGTGAAAATGAAAAATGTTTATATATATATATATAGTAAAAATAACATATTGTAAAACTTTTCGAATACCTGTAAAAACTTTTCGAATATTCCAATCCGATCAAAGCGTGTACACTTTTTGTCCCTTTCTCGCTAGTAAAAATAAGTAGGCGTAAGAAAGACAAAAGGCTGTGTCTAAGTAACGTTTGGCAAGGACACTACTGTCCCACCCGGGCGTCGTGCGTTCAATTCCTCTGCTGGCTAAGTCCTCCATCATTGCACAAGCAACATTTTCCGCTTCTTATGATGGCAGTAGAAGTTTTTCAAATATTGTCGGGTTATTTGTAACCCGGGAATGTTTGTCTTTCTTTAAAAAAAAAAAAAAGAGAAAAAGTAAGGGTACACATATGCACCGATACAAACAATCTTAAGTTTGTATTTTAAAGTTTAGTGTAGTTTTGTTAAGTATTATAAAACTAAACTTTTGTACAAAAAATTATAAACAAACCAATATTATGTAATGTATTAAGGAAAAAATCATTAGCTTCCTTTATCGAAGTTAATAATCGATTTTAGCTTTGAGCTTCCTTATTTATATTACATTGATTTAAAAAAATGTTTTTAACATGCTTGATTTTTCCTTGTGTGGGTAATCTAATGCATTTTGATTTTCGTGTCCGTATATTTATAACATATTTTTCTTTTAAGCTCCTTCAAAAATCACCAGTGATCGTACGTATAATTATACACACAATATAATAGATAGCTTGCTTAACTGTCATCGATAAAATTCTTCCAGTATTACGATAAGACGAATTGATAAGAGGGACACATGAGGTCATTAGAACAGAAGTTAAAGGAAGGGGTGGGAACTCATTTTAAACGTCAGATGTTTCAAATTCGATGAGATTATCTTCCACTCTGCCACGATAGCTTGGTAATTGAACACAGTGGCGGTTCATGGTCATTCGCAGGAGGTTCAATCAGAGTTTGGAAAAATAAATTCAATAAAATCACTGTTCACTTAAAAATCTTTTCATTTTAGGTTAGCTTTGCAAATGCTAACATCAAAATTTTATAAAAATAAAGGAAAATAACTGACAATATATTTTTACTTGGCAACAATAATGCAAAAAAAAAAATCTGCATCCAATAATAATATTTATTTGTGTTTCGCTTTCATCCGAGGCGCACAAAAATATTAAATTATGCGAATTTTATATACGCTAGGATGTAATGTGCACAATGCTAGATGTTGGCGCTACCTGTTGGAAGGTGCACCGGATCAAAAAACGTTTTTTTGGCTCTGGAGATAGAGAAGTACGTTCCTTTCACCAGACGAGACATAATATTTTGCATGTGACATATATCATACGAATTGTTTGGCCATACGTGCGTTTAGGATTCCGCCCTTACGGGGAGATTTATCACCAAAGGAGTTTTAGTGACGCGTTGTTTAAAGTTTGGTAATATATATTATAATCCGTGTTTTTTTTGTTATTCGTGTTTGGAAGTTCACTGTGCATAAGCTGATTAGAGAAAACCGCCACTGGTCGAACATAAGAAAACGTTCGAAGCAAAATCAAGGACGTGGGAATTGCGATGGGAATAATAGAATAATCAATGATAGACAAGCAATATAAGAATAAGCGTGTCTGCGACGTCATATCCGCACAGGTTACGCAACTGTGCCATATCTATCTTATCTCTCCGGAGGTAAACACGATCTCTCCCAAAGAAACAGCAGCCTTTAAGTTCTGAACACACCGCCGTAATACCCGCGTTAATCCTGTCTCCGCACTGCGGCATTCGGCACTCCAACGTGTCTTGTGATTAATTACATGTTATTAGAAAAACATGTTGTTAGATCAACGGGTACCCGTGGACCTCAGATAGGATCACAGATCACATGCCTTGTTCTTTCTTCTCTTACTACCCGACCCCTAAATCTAATCTAATAAGTATTATTGTAGATTTCCACAAACGCAGCCTACCGCAAGTTTCACACTATCGATAAAATTATATTCTATATTATAATCTCGTGAATCAGGGGTGCATAAGAGGGCGCAAGTCCGCCCTAAATCCCGTTGGATTGACGAGATAGGTAGGCGGAACACGTGGCTGCAGCATGGACTAAAATATTGGTAGCAGCTTGGTGAGACTTATTCAGCAGTGAAATGCTGAAAGGCTATCCTGATATGGTTACTTAACAAAGCTAAAGTTTAATTTCAAGCTACGTTTCGATTTTTTATGATTGTCTTCAATCAAGGTGATATTGAAAACAACATTTTTTTAAACCCGAAAGTATCCAATAAATATGTTTTATTTGAACATCGCCGGGTTACGAACCCGCGACCTTTTGGACCCGGAGCTAGGGATTTACCGCTCTCTCGCGGAGGTCGTCATATAATTTTCATGTTTGTGGGTACTTCAACCGAAATCTTAAAACACAAATGCAACTGTTATTAATAACCGCAATAATATAAGTAATTTCAAGCAGGCTTTGATGATTATCTACAACGCCAATCCGCTATCATCCACATTGATTTGTAATGATGCACCTCAAAAATCTTCACTGGCTTAAATGTCCCTAAAGAATCCAGTTTAAGTTTTGCTGGATGGTATTCAAATCAATTAACGGAATGGCTCCGGATTATTTATCGGAATTGTTTATTCCTGAAGATTCCAATTCGCGACAGTCAACCCTTAGATCGGCAATGTCATCGGCTATCGGAAGGTTGAAGGAACCAAAGCGCACACCAGACACTAAGTTCGGAGAGCGCGCCTTCGGAGTGTCAGGTCCTAAAGCCTGGAACGGACTACCACATGATCTGAGAGTAATAAAAGATTCGATAGAATTCAGAGCCAAACTCAAAACCTATTTTTTCAGAAAATCATATCCATAATCAAGATGTAACAAGCCCAATAGAATATCTGTTCAAACCAAGACAACTTTTCAGACTCTCATTCCTTAAATTTATTAGAAGATTATCACTATTATCTGTTCCTCACTACGAAAAATTAAAAAAATACCTCCGATATACTTTATTTTAAATTTGCTCTCATGCCCTAAAAATGAAAAAAAAAATAAAAAAAAAATATATGTGAGAATCAGCTAAATTTTAATTTATTATGATACGGTGATTGTGTCCTGCCAGAAGTGACCTGCCAGGTAAGTATGTTGATAAATGATTTTTGTCATTCTTTACGACTCTACCAAAACTTTGACTAGACCATGGCTTGAATGTTCTCTCTTATGTTTATTTTGCCTTATTTTTGTCATCGCTTCATTTATTTTGAATGTATATGCTATTCCTTCTCTGTTGCTCTTTTTTCTATTTCGTGTTTTATATGTATTTTATGTAATTGGATTTTAGTCCTATAATTTATAAATAAATATGTATATAAACTAAGTATTAATATTAAGTAGAAATTAAGATTTGTACAGCGCCCTTGAGGTGATTTTTCACAAAAACGGCGCTGTACAAATTATCCAAATATTATTATTATTGGATGATATACAGATTATTCATAAAATATTTGAATAAAGAGTCATTTTTAAGTGTTGCGTATCCATGAAAGAAGGTCAATAATAAAGGATTTATCGTTAACACTAGTTGCACTTATCCATCCAAGGGGCCCTAGCACAAACACATCGATAAAATTTCATCGCCTGTTTGTATAACACACCGAGCACGACCGCAGATCGCCAACGTGAACATTACGTCAACGATACGATTTACCATTTTTGTAAGATTAAGTTCGACGAGTGAACAGAAATGCGGAAGTATACCATGACAAAACTTAACGGTATTAAACATTAATTGTTAGTTACCCAGGTGTTACGAGGTGATTAATTGAATTTAGACGAATAATTTGGACAGAAGGCGACGCTAAAAACTGGAAAACTATTCATTATTACTTTATGACACAACTAGAAGTGGTTTTTTGGAAATGCAATTTTGCGTGACACAGAGAGGCGTCATTATAAAACAATACAAAATATTTACATATTATGTGCATGTCCGGAAACCTGCGGTACTTAAAAACGGAAGTGAGGAAGTAGATGGGTAATTGATGTAATTTAAACTATACGAAAGTGCATTGACCTTCTTTTGTGAGTTGTTAATCCAATACACGCATTGGGGCAGCCATCGCACAAGTGGCGTAACCCACGAACATGCGTAAATAAAGCTAGCAATATTGGAAGGGGGTTTAAATAATATGTTCGATTGAATAAATTGGCTTAAATATTTGTCATAGATTGGCATTAAATAAAAGTGGCTAGATTAACCAAAAAAATAATCCACAGTAATTATCGACTTTTACGTGAACCCCCTCACATTTGATAAAATTTAAACAAGCATATCGTCGCCGGAAAGACACAAGGGCTGAAGCGCCATCTTGGGAAGTTTACACCAGAGCATTTTAAAGTTTTTTGTTTTACAATAAAATTCGTAAGTCTCTCAGGTAACTCAATGCTCTCACTGAGTTACCTGAAGTCCCAAACTTGTTTCGCTCGAGTCAAGCCTTCTCCTGAATGGTGAATATATTTTAGATGGCTGAAGGGCCACTAAAGTCTTCAGAATCAAACAGAGAGTCAGAGAATTCGATGCAGAAAAAACTGATCAAAACTACATGTTTAACTCATTTTTGACAAAAGTGTCGCTTAAGCCCCTTTGCCTTTCAAGCGACGATATCCCAGCTCGACATTTTTGTGGCTTACGTCACTTATGAGCTGATCCCCTCAATTTGGTGTACATAAATATGAATTCCCATTTTCACCAGAAATCTAATAAATTTTAAAACGTTTCATAAAAATAAAACACGCGGTGAGACGTTATAACTAATACCATATAAATAATAGCGAATAGTGGTGTTAAAACTCGTTTGTTTTTGATTTAATTGAAAAATGTGTAGATTATCATAATTACAGCTGATTGGGAAAGATAAAACGTTTATGTGGGGACCTAGGAAGCACGAGTCTCTGGACACCCTGTATGCATCATTCGTGAATATGATTTCTTCAGCTTCCATGGCAAGGGTCTACCCATTGTCTTTTAAATCTTCAACCCTTGTTTCCCAACAAGTCGAAATCAAACTTTAGTACTAGGTCATTTAAATAACGGAAAGAATAAAATGCACGCAGGAAAGAATAGGGGAAGGAGAAATGGTTCCCACGGCCCGACGGGGAGAGCCGTGGGAACTATGGAAGCTCCCCTCCATAACATAACACATACTCTGGTGGTGCCCGAGTGCTAATATGTACATTTATTAAGGTTCGGTGATTATTCCCCAAACGATAATTGCCCACACGGAATACTCCGAACATAGATTATTCCCCATTCGGTTTATTCCAGACAGGTATTGTTGCAAAAACATGAAAATTTCAAACTTTCCGATATTTCGGCACACAAAATATTTTCTAATTATAAATACATTTTCAATGTAAAAAAATGGATACAAGTAATTTTATTGCCATGGCAATGTACTGTGGCAGGCGATACTTTAATATATTTAAAACAAAATCTACCTATTAAGATTACAGCGCCCTCTAGGTGATTTTCCCACGAAAACGGCGCTATAAAAGTTATCAATTTATTATTATTAGAGTTGATTAAAAAATATATGTGTATATTATTCTAAATCATGACAGAAAACAGTTGCTCTTGGTGTACTTTCCAAGATTTGCTAAACGACCAACCATTATTTTTTTTTAGATATCACATAGGAAACTCTCACAAACATATTGGCGTGTATAAGTGCATAATACATAATGTGCCACCAGTAAAACAATTATCTATAAATTGTTAAAAAACCTATGTTATGTTACTAAGCGATGTTAATGTTATTCTACGATCGTGGTCGAGGGGTTAAGGTCCTTGACCACGAAACCAGAAGAGCGGGTTCAAATCCTTGTGTGCGCAATTATTTTTTATTTTTAGCATAAAATAATATGTAGTATATATGCGACACGTTCCGGAGTGATGGATCATTTCTATATTGCCCTGGTGAAAGAACACCATTCAGAATCGAAACGTCGTTTGAAATGGTTTTAGCCATGTTTGGTGGTTAGATCTGAATAGCCAGCTACTTCCCAACCTTCTTATTCCGTTTCTCCTTCCTTTCCCACTTCTTTTAGTCTCACAACATACCCCAAATGGAAATGGGGATGGCATAGTCCCACTGGCTCCGGACAGTTCGAAATCTTGTGCGGTATTCACATTTTAAAAAGCTTTAAACTTATTGTAAATTTAGCTATCTAATTTAAAACAACAAAATAATATTATCAAAAAAAAGCATTTTACTGTTAACAATAATCTGTTTCCGGAATAATCTGTGCACGGTCTTTTCCATGTGCGGAATCTTCAAGTGGGGAAAAAACTGTTCGTGGTCGGAATAATCCGAGTACCGCACATGAATGGTTATTGGTAAGTGTGAATAAGTACCCTCTGAAAGGCGGCTGGCCCGACTCGGCCCTGCAGCGGCTCATGCGGCGCCGAAGGGTGGTTTCCCATGCTGGCTGCGCTGCGCGGCTGCGAGACGCGCTATGCTACGCCGCGCTGTGCGGACCTCGCGGACCTCGCGGACCTACGCCCGCGCTGCGCCGTCGGCCGGGGACATGGCGGGCAGATTTGCGAGTCTGGCCTTGACAACCGGTTCTGCGCGGCACATCGCCTGTCGCTCTCTAGCGAGATACCAGCGCTGGCTGTGGGCAACTTGTAGCGCTGGACACCGCCCGCCGGCCACTGTCACAGGCAGGTTAGGTGGGTTCTTAGTACTTGGATACGAATCTCTGCGTCTTGATGAGGAATTCTCGTTTCTCCACTTTATAAGGTATCCAGGTACAGCAACACCCGAGCATCAACTCTTCGCGACTGTCAACTGCTATTTCATTACTATCGGTTTTTATTATTTTCACTGCGCGACGCGGTTTTTGAAATTATAACATAGGACCTACACTTGGATTTAAAAAAAAACAAATTAATTTATTGGTAAGGAGAAGAGTTGAATTGAAAACATTTTTATGAGAAAAATAAAACATGTTTTCAATAAAATTCGAGGCAGGATATTGGGACATAAGGATAGTGTATAAAGGCGAATTGCTGAACTCCATTGTAAGCTCTCCCTCTTTCTCGCAAACAAATGAATCAGAAAGAGGTTACAATTGAATTCGTAGCATTGGCAGAAAGAGCTTGAGAGAAAAATGCGAATGTTGAAAGATATTGAAAGGCAAAGTTATTGTTATGTCCGGACTAACTGTGGGACTCTGATCACAAACATTTGATCTGCATTCAAATAAAATATAACATCGCATGTAAATCTTTGCTAGATCAAATTCCAGGAATGCAGCAAATATAAGAGCTGTGCACGATGCACTTCGCCCACACAGACGAGCAAAGGTAAAGGATAAGTACCCCATTGAATACTTCATAGTTCATACATACTGTCCATTCACACTGCTTGTATTTGATGCGAAATTCTTACATCTCCCTATGTCTCCCTATAGCGCAGCGACTGGAAATGTAATGAAAGGTACGAAGCTATTCTTGTACGGATTCCAATCCCGTCCACGGCACGGACAATAAAATTAGTAAAAGAGAGAAAATGACAACAGTTAGTAGATGTCGAGTTCATTGCCCCCCTAATACTACGACGATTAAAACAACGAAGTAAAGAACCGAGTGATGGCCGTACTCTAATGCTTATTCATAACCCATAATGGTGTTACAAACACAAGTGTTCAACTGCCGAAATCGAGTTCGGAGAAAGCCCACATTGAAACGAAAACTATTGTTCATAATTTGTAATGAAAGGTTGGCGTTGTGCTTTGAGAAGAAGCAGGTAAGCGGGTGACGTCAGGTGGGTGATTTTATCTCTGTGGGCAGCGGGCAGGCCTGTCTGGGTGACCTCACCTGGAGGTGAGGAGGGGGCCTCTGTACACCATATCATCACGCCTCCCAACAAACACTTCTCTCCAAAAAAATCTTTATCTAAAGTTCCAGCTGTGTAACTAAATCACTTATATGTAATTTTATTACATCCACTCGGATGATATACGAGTAGATCTCAATGATAGAAGAACACGTATGAAAAATGATTTAAAAAATATAAACATATTTACTTCCCGCTCATATTAAAACACCTGAACAGAACTGTCTTCGTATTAAACAATGTACGCAGATGATGGTTGTTCTTACACATACATTTAATTTCTTTCACACCTGGCCACTACCCTTTTTCAACATAGATTCTCGTACTTCAGCATTGTTCTTTATTTGACAGGGTCTAGGTCTAGTATCTCAAATATGTGGTAATAACAAGCCAAACTAACTAATGTAAGATCTACACCACGTTGTTTGTTTGTACGGATTATGGCCGGCAGACGCGCCTGTAATCGACATTGACTACATATTTGAATATAATTATTCTAGGTATTGATATCCGCTTGGAATTCAGTATCTGCCATGACGAGCGCAAGAATGCGCTATGACTTCAGCCCATAGACAGTATACAGCCGGTCTTGTTGCTCTCGCACGGTGCACCGAGACTTCCATCCTGCATCCCACTCCCTCTGTATCTGCATCGCGCAAGATGGCAGTCTGCAGGACTTGGACACCAACTAATGCATCACATTGCGATACAACTAACCAATGATGAGGTAAATATATTATTTTAACCACGAGGTGATGTTATTAAAAAGTATTATAGAGAGGTACAAGTTTAGATCCTTGCGGAAAGCCTGCGAGAACAACAAAGCCACACGGTACACCTGGCCTAGGGCGCAGAAGTACGTTACTTTTTCCCACAGTGGTCTTGTACTTAGGGTCGAGAAGGAAGAGGGAGAGCGCGGGGGGGAGGGTACAACGGTCGCTGCACCCGAGGAACAAGGAACGTGGTACAACACAACGAGGACAATATTATTTACTTTGATTGGTAAGTTTAACTACACTGGGCACTAGGTACGCGGCGCGGAGGTAAATAGACCGAGGAGGCGGCTCCTGCGGCGACCGAGCGACTTCCTAACGACGGACGACTGACTGACTGGCGGGCTGGCTGACGGCTGTGTACCCGGGAGGGAGCCACTGTAACCGCCAGCGGAGCGCCGCGCCATCTGGCGGGGAGGCTGCGATGGGGGCCGCAACCAACGGCCAGTGGAATACACTCTAATACAGTTTCGAAAGGAAAAATAATTATTTGCCAAATAATGTTACACTTATTTCTAAGTACGTACTTAGTTTTTGAGTGCGTTTTATCGTTTGTCGTGCTGAATACTGCTTCGTCTACGAGCAATGATTTATTTTGATGGTTTGACTAGGAAGAATATTTATAACATTTTTTTTGCTTTCGGAAGACAGGAGACGTACCTACACATTCGAGAAAAAATCCAATTGTTATTAAGTTTGCATTTTTTTTAAGACGCTAGGTAATATTATTGAAAATGGGTGCAGACCATAATTAAGTACAATTATTAAAGTTAACCCTTATCACTCGAGAAAAAAATCATAAAGGTTTCCAGCAACTCGAGGATTTTTTTAGCAAAAATATGAGAAAAAACTAAGATATTCTTAGAAAATTAGAAAATAATATTTTTTGGAAAGGTAGCAAATAAGAATGCTTATTTATGTTTACAAATATATATTTACTATAGAAAATAAGTATTTATAAAAGAAAAAACGGCCAATTTTAGTTTTTATAATTCCTTAAAGTATGGTATTTTTCAAAACAATCACCCAAATGCGTCCTCGGTTTTCCAGGACAAGTGTCACAATACTCGCTGGTCTCCCGTCTCCCGCCTTTTACTGCCCTTTTTGAGCAGACCACACAGTCCCTCTTAGGACCTTTCCTTAAAATGTGCAGTTTTCCATTGAGCCTGGTCTCTGATGGAATGGAAGTAGATGGCCTACTTCGAGGCTCTTTGTACTCACCCACTGATGGCTTAATGGTTTTTCGTTATTTTTCTTTTTTATGGATTTATACAAGATATACGAATTTATGGAACATATCTCCATCCCCAAAAAAAAAGTTTGCGCCACCATTTACATCTTCCTCTTGTATATCTACGTCGGAAGCACTTGAACTGCTACTTGTGTCCAAAACACGCATTTTTTTCTTCTATTACCACTTAACTCACTTTCATTATCTGAACTGTCATGTTGCATTGAAATATCGCCGGTACAGTCACTTTCACATTCAAAAACAAAGTCATCATCAGTAATTTCGTCTTCATACATGTTTACTATGGAGTAAAAAAATATTTGAATAAATAACTGCGTATTAATTGTTAAAAACAAAAAAAAATGTAGCACAATACACAAGCATTCAGTAGCAGGTACTGACGCAACTAACTGTAAACATGAAGAAACCTGTCCGTGCACCCTTGGATTTTGTAAACAATAAAATGTATGACTATTGTTCATGGCGCCGCTGCGGCGCCTAACGAGTGGAATTAAAATTTTATATGGCGCCGTAGCGGCGCCTCTCGAGTGATAAGGGATAAAATTCAAAAATTGGTTTTCCGTAAAGAAGCAATTTTTTTTATCTCGGTTTTATAATAGATTGTGAATAATTATCATTTTTGACAATTATAACAATAATAATAATATTTGGACGATTTGTATAGCGCCGTTTTTGTGAAAAATCACCTCTAGGGCGCTGTACAGATCTTACTATCTATCGTTACATATTAATTCCTAGTTTAAATAAGAAAATATACAGGAACATACTTACCTGGCAGGTCCCATCAGATAGACACAATTATTAACTTAAAATTATGATTATTATTTTTATTATTTTGTTTTAATTTTTTTTTCAAATTTAGGGCATGGGAGCGAAATTAAAAGAATGGACTTTCTGAATTTGTCATACAGTACAGGATTTGGTTAAAATTTGCATATCTAAAGGTGATTCGTCGAGAGACAGATTATGTTGAGATTCTTTTAATGAATTTAAGGATATGAGAGTCTGAAAAGGTAAGTTTTCAGTTTGGACCGAAATTCTATTGGGCTCGTAATACATCTTAGTTCCGGAGGGAGTTTATTCCAAGCCTTCGGCCCCGAAACTCCGAAAGCGCGATCTCCAAACTTAGTATTTGGATTGCGTTTAGGTTCTATAAGCCTTCCGATAGCCGATGACGTTGCTGATCAAAGAGTCGACTGCTTTAGAAGAATGTTTTTTGGAACGCATAGATCGGTGATGTACAGTGGAGCCATTTCGTTAAGGGATTTAAACACCATCCAGCACAACTTGTACTGGATTCTTTCAGTGCACTTGAGCCAGTGAAGGTTCCGAAGGTGCTCTGAAATATGCGAATATTTAGATACCCCGGTGATAAGCCTTGCTGCAGCATTATGTATTCATCGTAATTACAAGTATTATGTATTCATCGTGAACGAGCAATTTTTCAGGAAACTATGGTAAAACTAAGAAAATAAAATTTTAAGATAGCTTGGGTAATGTTAAAAAAATATCAAATAGACGTAGTACGGCGAGACGATATTTTATTTGTAGTTTAATACGTGAGAAGTGCGGATGCCATGTTACTGTACTACAGTCGAACTTGGTTATAACAATCACGGTAATAGCGAGGTCACGGCTATAATGATGAATTACTTAATGATATAGTTCGGGCTTCTTTTCATACCATCGTGTGGGGTTATAACGAGGTCGCTTCACTGATATAACGTCCAAATAATATTGTCAACTCATGCGCGTATGAGAAAAAAAATCAATTCTCGAAACAATCGAATAATGTCATAAACAAGACAAAGAAAGCCGCCCGTCCGGCACGGCGGCGGAATTTCTGCAAATCACGTTAAGGAAGGTTTATAATCCCTGATAGTTGTCGCTCTAAGAAATAAAAAAATGACGCTATGTAAAAGTGTCGTTTAAAATAAAAGTCATACGATTTTTTTATTTGCAATTCTGTTTCCTTTTTACAAATTCGTTTGTACTCCATGTGTAATTTGTATCTGGTTTTCCCTATTTCTTAAAAACAATAAATTTAATAGTGTGTAAGCTTTCATACCCTGGCGTAAATATCTATATTAGTAGGTAGGTACTTTTTTTTACCTACCTACGTTTATAACGAGTAATGGCTATTACGATCAAATTTGGTTGGTCCCTTCGCGCTCGTTATATCCAAGTTCGACTGTATTTCATAAATACTTAATTTAGTTGACACGAGATGTGTAGCTAATTTGAAAGCGAAAAAGGTTGACAATCGCTACAATACGCAGGTACATCTGGCACATGCATATTGGCAAAAAATCGCATAAAAGTTTCGGCACGTTCTGTCTCTCGTTGGAAATATTATCTGAAATGTACAGTCTCCGGCCACATTAATGCGGCAGTTTTTGGTCATTTTTTTTTTAAATGTAGCTTATTACCTTATCTTTATTCTTATCTTATATTTCTTACCTTGCCAAGATACGGGTTAAAATATAAGGTGAGTAAGAAATACACATAATTAATTCATTGCAATTTAAGAATGAACAGTTTTATAGATGTCTAATATTTTAATAATAAGAATTAGAATAAATGTTTTTAGAGTGAACACTAGTAAAACCGTTTTTTTAAACACATAAAAACTCTCTTTTATTAACTTTAAAAAATTAAAATGAATAAAACAAAGTTATTTGGTAATTTAATTTATAAAACAAAATGGATCACAAAGAAAAAAGTGGAACAATTTTTTTAAAAATTATTTGTTTACAGTTCTAATTTTGTTTCCAATGCTGTACACTAATTTATTAGTTTTTACGAATGCATATTCAGCAAAATCGTAATTTTTTTCGTCGATGTACAGAAGTAAACACATTAGTATTATGACCAGGGACTGTAGATTTAGACAGTCGTCATTGTGGGTATTATATTATTCATAGATCGAAGTGATATTTTTGTAATGTACATACAGTCATCCAGGTAACAAGAATGAATAATATTTGTAGATGTATTAACCTCGGAGGAAGTACATACATATTTTATTTTAACCATCAGTTACTAGGAACTACATTGCGAGGACATCAATGCATGGTCAATCACACCTTTTTGTATTGCAAGACGCATTGTTTTCATTTGAGAACTATTTTAAAGGGCACCAAAGTATTTTTGATCACCAAATTGCTAACGATAAATTAAGATTGGATAACAAAAATAATTTGTGAGCACCAGAAAGGGATTATTTAAATAAAAACATATAAATCGTCACCAAAAAAATGTAAGCTAAAATTAATTTCTTGATGACAACCGGGATCTTGATTCGGTAACTAGAAAAATAATATATTTTAGATTATAATAAACCAGAAGCGATCATTAGCATAACATCTTGGCACAAATAACGAAGCCGCTGACTACAAAGTGCGTAAATTTGTATATTCTTGGGTTGGGTTACTATTAATCTTCATAATAATATAACCTAATAAACAGAGTAACAACAAATTTAATAAAGTACTAATGTTTTTTGAAAAAATAAAGATAAATGTTTGGAATAATATATATTTGAGATATTTGGGAAAACAAGCATTTTTTTTTTGTTTCCCAACTAAACATTTCTAATTTGAAGAATTGTTAGTGTCGTAAAAGCCTGGCTGGGCGTAAAATAAAAATAAAAAAATACAGTCGCACTGTCAACCAGTTAAAATTCCAGGTACTATTAAATAATGACGTATCTTTAACTTTGCCCAAATGCGGGGTTTTACCAATAATTGAAGTGATTCAACACGTGAAAGTACTACTACACTTTTGAATAACAGGTAGATATTCATAGTAGATAAGAAGTTGGTACAAAACATCTTGCAACGGAAATAACTCTAGGTAGGTTTTTATCAAATAAATAAACAAATTGACTTAATTCATTCTTTAAAAAAAAAAACCTAATCTGGAAATTGAAAAATGGTGGTGGAATTTCACTTTAATATAAATTTATGATTAAAAAGCCTTTGTGACTTATTCTCACTTGTTTGTTTTTGACCGGACCGCTTTCACTTTGCATTGTCCAGAATAGATGCCATTGGGTCTATTTAATATTGAACATTTATGACTTAGTATTTCGGTTTATTGCTGACAGGAATGGCTTTACAATAACATTTTGATATACTCGTATACCGTAGGGTGGGTTTAATCCCTTCTGGGTGAAGTGTTACATAATGCCATTCGAACAACGTTGGATAAAGACGTTAAGAAAGGTTATTTTGATAAATTAAAAAGAATACCCTAACCGTTGTCTTTCTATTTAATTCAATTAATTTTTTGAATTCCCTACTTATATAATATATTATACTTATACTCGTATGTACTCGATATAATATTTATAATTTTGACGGCCTGCATGATCGAGTGGTAAGACGCTCGACTACAAATCCAGAGGTCAGGGGTTCGAACCCGGCGTGCGCAATTTTTATTTATTTAATTAATATGTGTCATAACACATTTAATTGACATAAAATAAAATTATAGTATA
Organism: Drusus annulatus; assembly: GCA_022651775.1. Taxonomy (NCBI): domain Eukaryota; kingdom Metazoa; phylum Arthropoda; class Insecta; order Trichoptera; family Limnephilidae; genus Drusus; species Drusus annulatus. The sequence continues at coordinate 899,970 of JAGWCC010000150.1, forward strand.
TTTGTGGCACGTTCCAGAGTGGTAGATACTCTAAATATCGTACTGGTGAGAGACCACCATTCAGAATTGACACGTTGCTTGAAATGGCTTTAGCCGTGTTTGGTGACCAGCTTTAAATAGCCAGGTACTTACCAACCTTCCCCTTACTCATCTCCTTCCCCTCCCCAGTGCCTTCAGTCTCACAACATACCCCTATTAGGGATGCCACAGTCTCACTGGCTCTAGACAGTTGGGATCAGTTGAAACTCTTGTGCGGTATTCACGTAAAAAAATAAAAATGTATATACCTAAATATTATATATAATTCAAATAATGTACAAGAAATGAAAGATATTTGGTTATTAGATATAAATCTAAGAGAGGAAAATCCTCAACTATATAACTCATTAACATACGTTGGTACTTTACAACATTATTTGAAAGACTTTTTACAATTATTTGAAGAAACGTTTCTTACAATAATCAGAAAATAGAAAAAGACAAAAGGTTTAAAATAATATTTACAGGTTTTGGGTAGGCAGTAAGGACATTTTAGAAAAAAATACAACAAAGAAGAAAACCGAACAAAACAATTTAAAAAAAGCCTTTTAATATACGTTTTATAATTATTTTAAAGACCCGTTTGAGCCCAAAGTCCAAGTCACAATCCTTAAGCCTGTTCTTGGAATTGTTTTTCATGATCAAAAATAAAAAGATCCAAAACCGGCATTTCAAAAATACATTTCATTTTGACTGAAAGATAATACGAAAAGACGTTCCGCGAGCGATCAAAATTGCGACAACACGTCCATAGCGACGTATCGGTCGATCGCTATTAACGCCTTGGCGACCCTTGACTTAAATCCTTAATCATCCCTATCGGTAGGTATAGTTCTGGATACCGTGTACGTGTGATATTGTAGTATAAACCAGTATTGCCAGTAGCGTTGTAACCGCTCTGTGCGAACTGCTACAAAGAACTAATTCATTTTGTGGCAGTTCACACTTTACACTGTACACAAAAGTTAACTCAGGTTAACATGCTTAATAAAACATAAGAATGCTCTCACTGAGTTACCCGAAGCGATAAAAAGTACCAAACTTGTGTCGCTTGAAGAAAGCCTTCTCCCAAATGGTAAATATATTTTAGATGGCTGAAGGGTCACAAAAATCTTCAGAATCAAACGAGTGTCGAGCATTCGATGCAGAAAAAAAGTGATCAAAACTGCATATTTAACTCATTTTTGACCAAAATGTCGCTTAAGCCCTTTTACCTTTCCGGCGACGATATATTCTCGGTGGCACAGAATGATACCCTTTTGAGGGCTTACAGGGACGATAATAGAAATAGGCATTATTCTTATCGTCCCGATGGGTAATTATTGGGAAATCGGGCGAATTGTGAGTTTCTCTCTTAGATTATAACATAGGTATAATAAATCCCTCTGAAATAATTTAGGTATTAATAACTGAGTTATACCATTGGCAAAACTATACTTATTCTAATAATATCCACTTATAATTATAAAGTAAGCATTGCTTGAATATAAAATTATGATAAAGTTGAGCTATGCATTAAAAAAAAAATTCTCATAAATTTAAAAAGATAAATTAGACAGGTGGAAAACTTCCCTAACACCATGTAACGGTGAATTTACGTAAATAACATATGTATTGGCTTGTTAATGCTAGTTTTCTAGCGAGTCTAAAGGTTGCCTCGATAACTTGTAATAGTGGTTTATAGCAGTTAGTGGAAGGTTCCGAAGTTCAAAACCCAGTCGTGGTATAATAATAAGAATAACCATTCAAATATGTATATGAGTACCTGCGTAGATACGTGTCGTAAAACTATGTATAGTCGAATTACGAATGAAGAGATCCGAAAAGAAAGCAAGGTTATTTTAAACGTGATGAAATAAATTAAGAAAGGGACATTCAGATGTTTTGGACCCGTAGAGGAAAAATACAAAGATAGATCAGGTGAAAAAAAAAATGTAAATGGACGGAATAAAAAGTTGTGAACTTCCCAAGGAATTTATGGGACAATCAAGTTAATCAAATACTTTAATCGGATCAAGCGCCCGTGGGGTGTATTTTCCACGAAAACGGTACAATAAAAATCAGTCAAATATAATTATTATGATAAAATATAACTTTGTATAAGACCACAGATTTAATTTGAATTTTTATGACCGACCGGTTTCGCTTAGCCTAAGCATCATCGGGGTACAAACTTAAACTAAACACAAAATACAAAGTGTGCGATTATATTTACATACAGAGGGAGAACAAAATATAAAATAAAATAACAAAACAATTAGAAAACAAAAGATTAACATTTAAATTATAACAAAGGAACAGAGAGAAAAAGACAGAAGTTATTTTTTAATGTCAAACCACAAAGTGATTGCTTTCTACGAAAATGTATAATTATTATGTTAAGAGTAGGAAAGCTTGACAATAATGCGGTTGAGGCAAGGAATGTTTACCACAACAGACTTATGCACATACTCATATACTATTATGGCGTTCTATTATCTCTGCTGTTACACAGCTTGCCACAAATATGTCAAACAAAGCGTCTTTCTTTCGTGGTTTTATTTTAAATTTAGGCATGGATAAACCGCAAACTACATTTAATTTAAAAAAATAGCAATTTGCTTAATTTCAGCATTATAAGGCTGACAGAGAGAGAATGATGACGCGGTATTGTTTATCCGGGATTGACCGAAACGAGTTCATCTAATTCTAAGGTGTCGCTAAGGTCAATTTTGGGTATGGCTAACCATTGTAACCAATCATAAACAAAATAATAGCTTTGTGATCGTTCCCATTAGGATCGAGGGTCGTTGAATTCATTATATTGATTTGACATTTACCCAAGCCGAGTACTCCACGCTTCACGCTTCTTGGAGAATTTAACAGAGTCGTGTATTAAAGCAGGTGTTCATTTGGTGTATCAGTTTAAGACGAATCCACTGATTGGGTCGTTTCCTAGTACATACAATAACATATTTCGGTCTTGATTAATGGGGTCAAAGTTGGAGGCCGGAGACGTAAGCTTGAGTGAGCCTAAACTAGGGTTTTCAAATTTACACAATGAAAACTGATGAAATTAAATAATAAAATACAGTTTCGTTAAGGTCGACTACAATCGAACTTACCGATTCGTTCAACAGTCATCAATTCAAATTCGTTGAACTCATCCACTCTCGTTTCTCGTGATTTAAAAAATGGTTTTGGGATGACACAACACTTAGTGAGTAGGTACATGCCGGTTGTCATTTTAAATGAATCCATTCATGCTAACCGGAATGTTTTTAAATAATCAATTAAATAAAATCAAACTTCATTAATGCCAAAGAACAAAACAGGCATACCTGTTGCGATGAAAGTGGTGGTCATGAAACGCGGTTAAATCCATTTCAAGCAACGTTTTGAATCTGAATGGTGTACTTTCACCAGGGCGATACTGAGTATCTACCACTCTGTACCATATATGCACAACTTCACTTCTAGTAATAGAGAAAATAAAGTTATGACTTAAACCGCGTTAAATTTTTCATTGTTTTGCTCGAAGTCGGCCATGTTTAGACATCGAAAATTCAACAGTTGTCACAATAAAAAATAAAAAAAACTAAAAACTAGCAGAACTTAATAGTAACATAATTAAATTTAAATTATTTAAAATAATGGAGTTCTACAAAAAATATAAAAACTGTCAAAAACGACGTCAATTATTCGGAAATTAAATTAATTTTGCTATCAACATAACATGTCATAATAATATTATTATGGTGAATAGATAAATCCACAGCATTCCATTAAAGTTCACCATAAGATGAACAAGACCCTTCGACGAAAGTTATTCACCTTTCTAGATGCTGCGTGGAATTTTGAGAATATAAAAAAAATTAAAAATCATGCTTTAAAAAATTACGACGAATCCAGAATGGCAACCCTAGCCTATATTACACGAAAAAAGGAAAATCATCCTACAAAAACAAAATGATGGGCCCAAGAGTAGCGATCCGTGAACAAGTCTTTGGCGATTAGAGACGCCGCTGATACCTTGATGGGAAGGCGACTTATTATTTAATTAAAGGTTCTTGTTTAAAGCTACTATCAAACTTTTAGAGGATCGATACAGTTAACTTTGCAGTCGATTGTGTCACCACTGTAGATGTTGGGGAAGAAAGTGCCAAGTATCATCCTACTTGAGGTAAATTTAATGGAATTTTTTAAATAATAATTACGATGGACAAATAAAAATAGAAAAATCGCACACCATCTCCATAAATATTAAAATTAGTTAAAATACAGTAACCAATTATAAATTATAAATTCTTCTTATAGAAAAGTATTTATTTTTCGCAAATTTAACAACACAACCTTAACTAACTAAACCTAATACTAGACCTAACACTAGACCTAATAACTACACCTAATACTAGAACTATTGTATCTTTCCACATGTTTTCAATGTCTATGAATGCTTAAACCTTGAGAATAATAAGCACTTAAAGAAACCCAATTGAAAATATTTTGATAGCCGATTAAAAAAAACATGGCTTGTTTAGTTTCGCTTTTGGTAGCCTGCAAAGTTAACTAAGGCAGACTGTAATAATTAGGTACATGTTCATTGAAATGGTATAGAAATGTCGCACAACAATACATCACATGGTATTGCGATCGTGTTGTCGTAAAGAGAAAAAAAGTTATTTTTGAGTCGGTTAACACCTTTGTGATTTACAGTCTCTTCAATTAGTGTGTCCCTACAAAAATATACGGTACTTTTGGCAACGATACATCACATCTAATTTCAGCACATATGAACCAGCCAACTATGTACGCCATCTTCAATCTGTCAAATGGGAAATTGTTTCACAATGAGGAATGTCGTACAATGTTTTTTTTTAAACAATATACCCTCATATATTTTAGATTAAGTTAAATAAGAATATTTTCGATTTTATTTAAAGCACGTAAAATAATGTTTTAACTTTGTTTTTTATTTATTAAATCGTTACAACGGGTCCTATTTGAAGTGTGATTTAGCATCAGATTACGTCACGAAGTTCACAATGTCGTCCGCGATGGCATCCTGTGCGGTTTCTATGGCGACAGAACCGAGCCGGAGCGTTTAGGTTTTTTTTTCATAACATTTTTTAATTTTTTAAGGATTGATTAATTATTGTACTAATAACCATAAACGATTATATTTTAAATCGGTGTTTGTTGATATAGGTATATATTATATATTCTACTAATAAGATTTTTTTAATGTAATAATATTTTTCACTGGATTTCCTTATTCCTGACCTCAAAATCTTTTTTATTACATTAATAAATTACTAAAATATCACATGTTTTAGTAGTTTCTCATACTAGATTCTAGGAAAGTATTACCGCTCTATTAAAATTGAGCTTTAGTTGCCATAGCTTACTTTTATCCATTTTATTATGCCATCAAATGAAACCTTACGAAAACTGATTTCAAATACAACAAGTGACTAATAAATATGGCTTCATCGTTTCCCACTGATCAAATCACCGTAGATTATGCACACATCTAATGGTTAATTAACAAACCACGATATTAATTTAGTCATACGGTACAAGTGCACCTTTGTCGTATTTCGCTCTGGGAGGAAGCAGGCAAATTTGGGTTGATAAATAAAAACTTATGGACAGCGAATTTGTACGCCATTTTGCACCATCAACCTAATGAGAAAAAATAACACACTATTATTGTCTCACGATTTCTGATTTCATTCAATAATTTATTTAGTGTTGTTTTTTCATAAATATTTGGGTCATATTCTCTTTTACGGTAAGAAACATTTATAAGAAATTGAGGACGGAATTACATTCATACTGGCGATGTAACCGCTCTGTGCGAACTACTACGAAGAACTACTTCATTTAGCGGCAGTCTCAGTGTGCGAATCTTCAATTGTAGTTTGACTACAAATACTACAAAGAACTACTTCATTTAGCAGTTCAAACTTCACAATTTTTTCAGTGTGCGAATACTTCAATTGTAGTTCGACTGTAAATACTAGAAAGAACTACTTCATTTTGCGGCAGTTCACACTTCACTCATTTCTCACTGTGCGAATGTGCGAATGCTTTGTAGAGTGGGCGATAACCGAGGAAACGGTTTCACAGTTCCATTGTTTTTCGGTCCCAGAGTAGCAACCTCTCCCATGATTTTTTTTTGGGGATTAATTATTAAAAATATTATTTAGTGATAAAAAAATGGTTTAAAAAAAACAATCTGCATTGTAAGTATTTTTACAGTTCAAAATAATTATTTGACTAAATAAGTAGTTAAATATCACAAGGATATACTGCCACACAAATTTGTCTTGGCACATACTCCTCGATTGATATTCATACCATATCAATAAGTTTTCTTGCGGAACAATATCGGCACTGAGCGGAACCGGACGTTGGTGTGAATCAGCCATTATATGGGAATGGCCGAGGGCCAATTCTCAAGACAAAATGTTTCGGCGCCGAACATTTCCCTGCACTGTGAACATGGCTTTATAATAATAATATTTTGATATAAGTATTTTAGTTTTTGTGAAAAATCACCAGAAGGGCGCTGTACAAATTTTAATTCCTTGACTCCATCTTATTACTAACTATATATTATAATCTATGGCATATTCATATTTATTTATATTATGTAGAGATAATATACTGAAGTACACTTACCTGGCAGGTCACTTCAGATAAACAGAATTACTTTAGTTATTTCTAGTTTGGAGAAAGATACAGTTTTGCACTGAGAGAATATGATATTGGCAAAATTATAGTTAGTATTTATTTTAATTATTTATGTAACGCGAAGTAGCTAACATCTATTTTTTTTCTTTTCGCGGTAAATGATGCTAACTTAGAACTTCGGCTCTTTTTATTTATATTTTCTTCTTTACATGTTTGCCATAAATTTGATCCCTTTTGCAACACGTGACATTTTAAATATCGGTTTCCGTTTGTTGATTTTATGCGAATAGTTGAGTTATTTAATACAAGTAATTCTTTTACAATAGGTAGGGTACCTTTCTACTTTTAAGAAACTTTCTACCTTTGTGCAACGCCCTTGAGGTGATATTTCATAAAACAGTATTGTTTTGACATTATAAAAAAATATTTTTTAAATGACCGGGCTCGTTCAGGATTTGAACCCGGGACCTCGCGCAACCAAAGCGCAAATCATACACTAGACTCCTAGACCAATGAGCCATGTGTAAGTCGTAATTGAATTAATTACCGATTGATTAACTGAATGAAATATACTGGTAACATTCTGTTAATATGTCACGATTTCACTTTTACAATAATTTATGATTAACCTGTTCACAGAATGGTTTTACCTTTTACGTTGGCTCGTTGGTCCAGGGATATGATTTGCGCCGTCTCTGAAGCGAGAGGTTTCGAGTTCAAATCCCGGACGAGCTCATTTTTTTGGCTTTTTGACAACTACGATACTATAATTAAGTTTAGTTAAATACTGAAGAGATCTGACTTAGAACCTTGTTAATGTATCTATAGTTTTTCTAGCTCAATAATGCGTCCTTAAGGATTTTACAAAAAAATGGCGCTGTAATAGTAAGTTCAATTTAATTTATTTATCAAATAGAGATATTTTTTAATGAAAGTTTGGAATATGTAATTTTACAATTTTGCATATGTCCGTAAAACAGAAAAGTACTTGTGAGACGATTCTATGAATGTGAATGCAGTAAAGATTGCATGCCAAGGCAGAATTTTATGTCGCTCCACTCTCTCTGCGTACTCATGCGGTGAAATGGTGTGTTGGTTAGTTAGTCTACTCCACGAAAGTCATAAAACAATTTAAAGCACACAAATTACCGTCCATACCGTAATAACGTAAATAAAGTACTACCACCGAGCTTCCAAGATCTCCCGCTAGGTACCAAATCGATTAAATGGTAACAGGAGCCGAGGAGTTCACAGGAGGTCTTCGGTAAAATTACTACATACTGTGAAGACGTTTTTCCGTGGAGTGAGCTTTTGATTTATTAAATTGTATTATCTTTGTGAAAGTAAATTTTAATTGATTATCTTCCAAATAACGTTGTTTGGTTCACTTTTTAATTTATTTATTTGACTTATTTTGATTTATTGAGTCTGATTTGAATGATTTAATGACATAGAGAAGAAAATAAACTCTCAATTTTTCAGATCTGTATAAAAAAATAGCCTTAATATTATAGGATCGCTGATTGCCCACACTACTTGTTGGTACGGAATTCAATTCGATTCCGATTCGTGCTCGAGTCTTTGTGGAACGTGCTTACAGGCTCACTAGCAATTGGGGTAGTCGAAAGATATTCTATTCCGATACAGTGTAATAAAAAAATCGATTGACAAAAAAAGAAGAAAGATCCTAAAATTGTTTCCTGAAATAATAACAATAAGCGGTCAGCTTTACATAGCGCCGTTTCGTGATTGAATCGCCTCGAGAGCACTTTACAATGGTTATTGTAGGTAGCCTTTTCCTTTTCCACTTAGTGTTGTTTTTTGGGATAAAACTTTCTCAACGAATTGTCTTTGGATTAATTCGATTAATAGGATTCAATTATTCATACAATACTAAAAATGTTCTTACAAATTTAATCGATTTTAGAATGTAAATGTTTTTTTTTAATCGTTTTTTTTTTAAATGGTGAATACCACACAAGAGTCCCATCTTTGTCTGGAGCCAGTGGCATTACGGCATCCCCAATTGGAGTGTGTTGTGAATCTGAAAGTAGTGGCGAGGGGAAGGAGATGGAGACGGAGTAAGATGAAGGCGAGGAAGTACCTGGCTATTCAGATCTAGTCACCAAATACGGCCAAGCCCATTTCAAGCAACGTTTCGATTCGGAATAGTGGTCTTTAACCAGGGCGATACTTGGAGTATCTACCACTCTGTGTACTATATCGTCGCTGTAAAGGCTGAAGCGACACTTTGGTCAAAATGAGTTAAATATGCAGTTTTGGTCAGTTTTTTTCTACATCGAATGCTCTGACTCTCTTTTGATACTGACGACTTTAGTGGCTCTTCAGCCATCTAAAATATATGTTCCATTTGGGAGAAGGCTTGACTCAAACGACACAAGTTTGGGGCTTTTTGTCGCTTCAGGTAACTCAGTGAAAGCATTGAGTTACCCGAGTTAACATTTTTTTTCAAAATCCAACCAGGTACCGAATACTTGAATTTTCTTTTAAAACAAAAAATAAAGTGCTCTGGTGTTAACTTCCCAAAATGGCGCTTCAGCCCTTTTGCCTTTCCGGCGACGATATGTTAATTAAATGTGAAATAACACATATTAATTTAATAAAATGTATTTGCGCACGCCAGAATTCGAGCCCACAACCACTGCATTCGCAATCGAGCGTCTAAACCAACCACTCGACCACGAAGGCCGTCAGATTCAATATAATCTATAATTTTGAAATAGATATCTCGATTATTCCCATCAAACCACGTACTCGCTACACTTATCTGCACCGTAAGCGCTTATAAATGAACCCCCTATTGCGGAAATTGAATAAAATTGCCTAGTCACACACACTCAAATATAGATTCGTTATTATTGTAAGGTCGTAAAAACACGGGCAGTATTTGAATGGCAAATTTTTGGGTCACTTTACATTGAAATAATAAAAATACCAGTCCATTTAGCATGAGCTCCAAAGATTGTATGCTTAACGCGATGAGAATCTAGTGAGAAGATTTTTTGCGAATAGTCGATTCTTTAAAAAAATAAAGTAAGATAACAAGAAAAAGATTGTGCGAGAAGGTACTCCCAGCATTAAAGCCGAGTGAAATATTACGGGTGTTTAAATCCCGCGTGGGTTTTTCTTGGCTACGCCTTGAAGAAGATTGTAGCTACGATTAAATGGTGCCATTTTCAGAATAAATTATCCGTTTCGTGTGATTACTTATTTATTGGCTTGAATTTAACCGAACACTAAATATCTGTATTTTGCCACAAAAAATATTCCCCCTTACTAATAAACGAGGTGAAAATGTTACGCATAAGGTCGGAATAACAAAAAACTTACCTTATAACCACGGCTTATGGAACTAATTTAATGGTTTACGTCCGGTGTAGCTAAACTAACGCTAAACCGGCGCTTAAAAATCTAATAAGTAAGACGGATTTATCTATGCATCAAAAGTTGGGCAGGAAGTTATATGGACGTTTTGTCTCTTTCAATTATCTCAATTCATATTATCTGTCTTTTTCTCTCTGTTCCTTTGTTAAAATTTAAATGTTATTCCAGTGTTGTCTTATTGTTTTGTTATTTTATTGTATAATTTGTTCTCCCTCTCTATGTATATAAAACCGCACAATTTGTTTTTTTTTGTTTAGTTTGATTCTGTACCCTGATGATGCTTAGGCTAAGCGAAACCGGTCGGTCTTAAAAAATAAAATAATGTTCGTGGTCTTGTACAAAGTTATTTTTAATTTCTTTAAATATGTCAAACCACAAAGTGATTGCTTTCTACGAAAATATAGGAATTTATATTATTTCGAGGACCTTTTTCATTTATTTCTCGTAAAAGAAAGACAAACTTTCACGGATTACGAATAACCTGACAATATTTGAAAAACTCCTACTATTGTCATTACAAGCCTAAAATGTTACTTGTGTAATGATGGAGAACTTAGCTAGCAGAAGAATTGAACCCACAACGCCTTGGCGGAACCCCGACGCATTTGTCCACTCGGCAACTAACCGGTCTAATATGTTGGTAATCTGATCATCCATTATTATATTTATAAAATTGACATCAGAAATCATATTCAAGAAGCAAAATATCAACATCGGTACATAATTTATCAGTACTCTAAAAAACTGAAGGTCCGTTGGGATCACTGAACAAGAAGTGTGATCTGTACCGATTTGAAAGAAAACGATCGTCACGAATGTACATATGGCCTTTCTGTTCAAAAAAGAATTTCGATATGTGAAAATGTTTGATCAATTTCAACAGAAGTAAGGAAAAATTAGGCTTTCTTCGGCCACACGGAGATGCCTACAACACACCTCTATCAGTTTATCATTTCGGTGGATAATGCGTCAATTCAAGCCCCTTCATTCGAACTTGTGTAAACAGTTTCATCTAGTATATGGAAGATTGAACCTTTTACTATGTAGATGGAAGTTTTTACTACTATTTTAAAGATTGAATGAAGAACCTTGAATCGACGCAATTTTACCCCGTTGGAGCATTTACCCCAAATGACCTTATGTTGTTATTCTATTCACAAGGTTATATTAACACCAGAAATCAACCTAATATCACGCAAAAAAATTATATTCGTGTGTGCTTAATCAAAATTCCGGTAATAAATAAAACTGTTACATTTCTATTAATAAAACTGCTATTTGAGGTGAAATTATATTGCAATATTTTGATGTTAAAAACCTTATTACTTTGTACCTTTTATTTATTTGGAGCCGGGCCGACTTCATCCTGCCACGGGCACTTCAGACTGGTTTATTATTGCTCAGAAAATATTTTTCATTACAATTAAATGAATTTAAAAAAAATGTATTTTTGGTGTTCGTTTATTATTTTTGATATCCAAATTTATTTTGCAATTCGGTGACCAATAAATAATTCCCACTTTATGTGGGTATTTCCAAGACGGTAGTTTTTTCTTCTTCTTTTACAATTCCACAAATCTGGTATCGAGAATAGATTCACTCGAAAGTAGTTCATTACCGATCTATTTGCGCTGGAAAAATACCGAACGAAGTTAAATAAATTCACGTTGAAGACTGGGAAACCATATAATATATTGTTGAGCAGCCTTTGAACGTTCATTAATAATCTATTAAAATAATATAATATTAAAACGGAGTTTTGTGAATATAATTATGTTGGTATCTGTGTCTATACGCTTTCGTGGTTGTATTGATCCAGGGCGAACCGATGAATCCGTACTGCCCGTTCTACTGAGTGAAGTACCTCGACTAAAGGCTACAAATTTTCCTGTTTTAAACCTGTTAGTTAAGTCCTGCCTCGACGTTAATTGCATATTCAGTGGTCAACCCTTTACCAGACAACAGTTTGTAAGAAGTCAAGTTCGTTTTTGTAATTTTTGTGATAAATCAAGAGTATGCGAAAATGCAAAAAATATGGAAAAGTTTTCGAATTCTTGCGAAGCAAAATAATTTGATAATACTGTACGCACACTGCGGAAGATGTTAATTTCACCTTTTCAGGGGTCTACAGAGGGTGCTGGTTTCTTTCGTAGCCGATTTTTAGAGTAATATATTATCGAACCTATTTAAATCAATGTTGTTTAATACAATTTAGAGTATGCAACATCTGTTGTATTAAATTTTGCGCTAAAAATGGAATAAAGTGCTCCAACGCACTTGAAATGTTGACTGCGGCATTCGGCGAATCTACTTATTTTTGATCCATTTTTTTTCAAAAGTAAAAAATCGAAGAACACACAAAAACGTGACTAACCTTTCCAGTTGTCAAAAACAAACCACTAATCCAAAATGGCTGATAATGCTAACATATGATAAACATATGTGTACCAACATAACAAAAAAAAACGATAATCGAATGTACACAGCCCGCGCAAATTGAAAATTCACCTTTTCTTTTGAACAGGCCATATATGTCATTCGAGTAACTTATAATTAATCATTCCGCGATACGTGATCATATAAATGCTAGCAGTTAAAATTAGTGTGTACCACACACCAGCATAAAAAAGTAAAATATTAATGTTTCTCCAAAATTACTAAAATTTAGCTCCAGTGTTTTTTTTAACCAATATGACAGTCTCAAAAAAATGTTGCCATTTTCGTTGGAAGGTTTTTAACTAAGAATATGAAATGGCCATTTAAGTGTTAAATAATTTTTAGCGCTTTCGCAAAAAAAAGATGAAAGTAAACGAATCCATTATGCTGCCATTTATGCTCCATTTTGAATAACGGAGTATTACTTTTTATGTTAAACACATATCTTAGAGCTGAAAGTGTGGAAGTCACATTTACAAAATTGTTGGAAAAAAGGTTTGAAGTATTTTTTTATTTAAAAATTTAGTAACTGAATTAATTGGTAAATTAGTTTTTTTTATACATTGATCAAAAAAGGGTTTGTATCGAACAAATAAAAAATAATAAAAAATTATCGAAGTTTTAGTGGACTTCAAAATATTTTTTGCTCTTAACATTTCTACATTATCAATTCTTGATATGGTTTTAATTTTGTCATAATACAAAAAATTCACAAATTTATTCATTTTTAACCGCATTTATGCATTCGAGAATTAAACTGGACTATCTAATTTTGGTCTTGAAAATCTGCAGCAGATGAAAAATAAGGAAGCCTATCACAAAAATTGAAAATCTACAGGAATACATTTCTTAAAAACTTGCAAGTCACTGTATTTAGCTGGGCTGATTGGCTGCAGAGCCTGTCTCATATGTGTCAAAGCTGTAGGAAGTTGAATCTCTGTTCGTCGCGTCTTTCGATATAATTCTAATGTCTCAAAAATAGTATTTTCAAATAAGTCATGTAATGTACATGAGACTCGAACTCGGAACCTCTACTCTGTAAGGGAGTAACGTTTCTGCCAATTAAGCTACCGAAATCTTTTTGGAAACCGGCATCTTAATCAATTTTATACTTCCTTTAAAATGTGATTTTTTTTCCCAGTTAATATAAAAAAAAGCTTTCAAGTTTCAAATTCAAATGTTTAATCGCTGCCTACGTATTTCTTATTAGTACGCTCTCTGCTATAACGTGATGTTCCTATATGTCGGGAATTTTAAATATATTCCCCGATCTTATCCAGGGCTTGAACTGATTTAACTGGGGAGATTGAACTGTCCGGTATTTCTTAACAGTTTATTGTTAAACTTCCGTGTTTTTATCACTAACAGGTTGTGAATTTATGATGATTGTGGCAATCTAACTCATTTTCTTTTTTAAAGTGGACTTCCACACTTTCTGCTTTAAGGTATAGATATTATTTAAAAAAAAACTTATTTCTTTGAACAATTCATTCCGTCTGAACAAACATGGGCATTTATTCACGGTACCTATCAACCTAACCAAGCAGTACGAAAATTATTACACCTTGACACACTTGAATTTGCAGGCGACCAGAGGAGGAAGTAATTTTTTTTTTTTTTTTTTTTTTTTTTTTTTTTTAATAGTTTTTTCCAGATCTCAGGGAGGGTGGTGCAATCCCATGAGTTCCATATAATACATGAGAGATAAGGAAAAAAAAAATACAAAGATAATAAATAAAAATAGAAAACATGATAACATGGTAATAAATAATAGCAATAAAGAAATAAAATTAAACTTCGTTTCAAGACATCAGGAAATGACTCCATTGTTTATAAACGGGGCCCTGCAAGAAGTCCAGTGTAATGAATGAGCTATTTTTATAAATCTAGATTTTTGTATCCAGAAAATCTATTATACACTAGCGACCGACTGCAAAGTTAAGTATGTCAAGCTAAACGCTAAACATAACTGGTATCGATTGCATGGTAAGATTTTTCGGATACTAAAATGGGTACTTGCTTTTTTAAGAGTTAGATTTTCAAAATGATTTTGCATCAAGTTATCACTTGCAGCGTCATTATGCATCAGTTATCACCGAAACAAATAATGTAAATTTAAAAGAAACTGCAGGAACCGCCTTTGACCCTACCTAAGTTTCGAACATATTTCGAGAATAATGATAAATAACATACGAGTAATAAGGTAACTGATGTATCGTGAGTGTTAGTAAAAACCTTTGCGATAAGTTGGCGTTATCTGTATTCATTATTCATAGAATATGCCGACCAGTAGAATACACTTGAGAATTCAGCGGATCTATATTAGATAAACATAGATACCTTTCCCCAAGGGCTTTACCAAACTCTGCGGTGAATACGTTTCCTATGATAACCACAGGAAAAAAATAAACGTTATAATAACAAAAAAAAACAAAGACAATTTATGTTATAATTTATAATAAATAACGATGAAATTGTATTACAGCTAGATAAAGTTTGCAGGCTACCAAAGACGGCATGTTTTGTTATTCGGCTGTCAAAATATTTTCAAATGGGTTTCTTCAAGTATTTATGAACTAGGTATACAAAGCGATGCAAACGGGAAAAACCTACGAAGAGTGATGCACGAAGTATTATTGTCAAGGTTATGATTTTCGTGGACTTTGTAAATCTACTTAAAAACAAACCCAATAATTCCAGTATTAGGACGCGTTGCCGACAGTTTAAATTGTTTCGTCAGCTTTGCGGAAATTAATCACTGTCTTAAGTAACTTTTACTGATGATGTGCAACGAATAAATTAACGAATTCAAATATTTCATCATAATTGATTGTTACTTGAAAAAATCTAATTTAAATTATAATAAATAAATGAAAAAAATAACTTTGCGTGAGACCACGAATATTATTTTAATTTTTATGACCGACCGGTTTCGCTTAGCCTAAGCATCATCATATGTAGTATATTCCCTGTAAACTCATAAAATTTATCATTATTCTGTTGACGTTTTGTCTCTTTCAATTCATATTATCTGTCCCTTTGTCTCTGTTCTTTGTTGAAATTTAAATGTTATTCGTTGTTTTGTTATTTTATTTTATAATTTGTTCTCCCTCTGTATGTATATATAACCGCACACTTTGTATTATTTTGTTTAGTTTAATTTTGTACACTGATGATGCTCAGGCTAAGCGAAACCAGTCGGTAAAAAAAAATAAAAAATCGTGGTCTTATACAAAGTTATTTATTAATTTCCTTAAATATGTCTAAGTGATCGGTTTCTACGAAAATATTAATTATAATATTCCGATAGTAAGGAATTGGCCCCAAAAAGTTCCTGGATATATTTTGTACTGGAATACCCAATATTCATAGTGGCGACGCCACGCTACCAACTGCAAAGTTAAGTTTGTCGAACTATATATTAAATTCTTATACATGTGTTGTGGTGGTGCACGGCGGAATCTTGGCGACACTTTCGTGTCAAGCGAAGATAAAACGAGTTATGTTTTATGGTCAGAGACTTTTCCTATCTTCGTGGTTATGGTCAATGTCCCGTACAACAGCTCTGCAAAGTCGTCTTTGTAAAGTTTACAAAGTTGATATCCAACATTGCATTCTATAAAATAATTTGTATTTTATAAGAAGTTTGAAATGTTTAAAAATATTTTTTGTGTTTTTGTCATTTATTTAGATTTACTAATTGGCTTTGCTTAATTTCATATTCCCTAATATTTCACTATAATCCAACAGTAAAATAATTTATTTCGTCTCTCAGTTAATTTGAAGACTTTGTTTAGAAATCTTTTTTCTTATTTGATAAGGAACAACCAATAGTGTAATTGATTTTTTTTAGAGTTAAATGACATTGCGAGCTGAAAATAATTAATCCATTTACAGACATAAAAAGCGTAGCAAATTGTAGTACGCCAGAGCTCAGCGTTCGAGGTTTTGTCGCTTTAAAGTAGAATAAAAGTTTTGATTTATTCCTGTTAGGTTTACAGGTTATTACTATTTGTGACTCAAACACATGCAGTCGACTTATTTACACGTCTTAAATTAAATATAACCGCAGTTGTATATGAAAAGGTTTTTTTTTATTGTCACCATGTGATACTATGAAAGAGAAAAATAGGTTGGGAAAAGCTCACTTTTCATATGTGTTCACTAAACATACCTAAATCCATTTTAAACAATATTCAAATTCCGAATAGTGGTCTTTCACCGAAGCGAAACTGATAGTGTCTTCCGCCACAAAAGGATAAAAAAATACTATAAATGTAATAAACATAATTATTTATTTGCACATAACATACTTAAGCACAGATACGAGTATTGCCTAACTTTACGGATGGCAAGTCTTGTTGTAACGTTGCTATATTGGTAACAACATTTTAAAAACTATTTGTAACAAAAATCAAAATAATAACCTTAAAAGCGTGATGTATTAGTTTCTGCGTGGATTTACGCTTGTTTCTAGCAATAACATACAGTATTTAGTTTCTGCAATAGTGTAGGATGTAATAATACACCAATACATACGGAATTAAATATAAATCCCCCATCCCCAAGCCACAGATTGTCCCGAGTATTTGTCCTTCAGTTTCTCTAGCCGTCCAAGACAAAATGTTTTATCTGGTGAACTGTATCTCTAACCAACTGGTTTTAAATAAATATTATTGTTATTGCATTAAAAGTTCTAACAAAACGGTTCTATTTTGAACTGGTAACGGTATGTTTATGCCTTTATTTAAGATTTCAGCAGTTTTATAATATATAGATGCAGAAAGTAGGTTTTTTTTAAATATTAATACATATAAGGATATTTGGCAGAGGATTACGAAAGAATCCATAAAATCAAAATCCGAAAATACATATAAAGTATAATGATTGTTAATACTAAGTTGGATGAATTTTATTAAACAACGGTCATCAAACTTATTTTAAATTGCAATAAGAAAACTACCGAACTGGTTGAATAATCGAGGTAATAAATAATTCATATACGATTGTTGTAACAGTCTAATTTTTCCATTCACTTTCAAAATTCAAGAGTTTCTTAGAAAACCTGGAAATAATGGCTCATTGTCATATAAATAACGACATTATGTACATAATCGACATAAATATACAAAATTATTGCTCAGTTAGAAGGTGCACGCTTCATTTTAAGTGTTACTTTAGGAACACTTTCCATCGCAATTTTAATGGTTTTTTGTTCATTGATTAACTAAACATATTTAAAACAAAACCTTGACATAAGTAGAATGTTACTGGTAGTGCTAGTCAACTAGTCTATTTAGCAGAATTACCAGATTATTGGTACAAGCTTTTTTAAATGTGGGCATCTCAAAAGAGAACCTTGTACATTGTACATCAAAATTAATTTCAGAATGATTCAATGCGTGCATTATAATATTACAACAACAAAAACACTTTCTGGTTTCCAATGATCGCCCATGTAATAAAGTAAAAGCTGAAATCGACAGGAAATGAATGTGGTATGAGGTAATTCTCCAACGTGGGTAATAATTGCGACCTCCATGGAATCCCAAATCCATGACATAAATAATAATTCTTTCTCAATAAATTTCTAGCTACATCTCTAAACCTGGAGGCTGATTGTTGCTCAAGCTGTACCCAATGACACCAGTGTGCCTACACAAAGGTCACCCAATAAGGAACCAGGAATCCAACCCAGGGGGGCGCTGCAGACCCACACAGGGTTCTAGAGCCAAGGACACTAACCATCTATCACAATCCAATTTTATAAAAATTCTTAACTTCAGGAATGATTAATATTTTCCCCACTAAACAAAACCTACCTAGTAATAACTTTCGACTGGTTGGTATTTATGGAGCAGGTATTTTAATATTACAAGAATTGCGATCAATGTAAGGGAAATACGCTCACTTTCACATTTACCTATGAATATAATAAGATCATTTCATAATGTCTGTTTCAACACTATAGAACTACTTGTAATTCTTTACTAAACACATATAATATCTCATTAGAATACATTGTCATGATTTTAAAAATAACATACATTTAATAGAAAATATTAATAATTACAGAGCAAGAGACTTGTTCAAAATAATATATAATATTTCTGTCCTGTGAATTCTCGGTAGACACGCGAGGTCATTAGATGATACTGTCTTCCAGATAATATTTATAGCAAAAATATAACATACCTTTGGGCCAAAATATTACAGGAATGACATCAGTTATCGACGAATGACACCATCATAACACGATAAACAATATCACTCAATATAACAGACTGTTCAGTGATAACAAAATGACATTACGCGAAACAGAACCGCCCGAAGAGAAAATGTGACGTATAAAGAGCAGAGCTGCCATACGAATCTGTTTTAGACGTTAGCCGAGTGAGCTGCGTCCACTACGGATGATAGGATTGTGGGTAGGATGCTGTAATAATAATAAATATTATATTATTTAAAGTACATTTGAATTTAAACTAAGAATGTACTTTTAAATCATATTAATTATCACAGTTCAAAAAATATTTTTATTTGAGTTAAGATGATTAGGTACTTTCAATAAAGCAAGTATAATATTATAAATACCTTATTGCTTGTTAAAGTTGTTACTAAAGCAAAAATCTTTTTTTTATGGAAAAAGCACCTACGTAATTCAAAAATACAAAATACAATAAAAAACCACCAATATTTATTTACTATTATGCACACTTATTATTTGTTTATTTAAAAGAATAGCTTTGAATATAAAATAACACTTTTTACTTCACCATAAAAGTTATGTTTGAAAAAAAACTGCTGATTTTTCGGCTAAAAAGCATAAAATCTAATAAGAGTTTTTTTTTGAAGACAAAAGCATTTTTTTTTTGCTTTCTCCTAAATAATTTCAAAATTTTGCTTCCTGATTCGTTGAGTTTTTAAGAAGTAACCCACTTTTGTATACTGGCAGTACTTAGTTTATTAAACGTCATTTAATTTTGTGACTTGTGAATTGTGGACTTTTCATAATGTTTTAATTTGTAACTTAATTTTGATGATTTCTTTCGTGTTTTAAGGGTTTTTTGTTGCAAAAAAATGTTTGTTAGTTTTAATTATTTTATGTGTTACTAACCTATGTGTGCGAATCTCGCGTATGTTCTGAATCGTGGTGCATGATTTGTAATTAGATCCGCTCACTTCTTACAATGTCATGGCAAATGCGATTAAACCCCAGAGCGACACCAGGGCCTGGGAGTCCTGCCACTACTGCCCTCTTCAACACTTTAAGGCAGCTCAGGATTTCGAAAGGTAAACCCCCTCCACTCCCTCCGTTTCCCTATCAGCCTCATTTGGAGACACCCATCTTAACCGAATATTTTCTCGATTCCAGACACCTCCGCGAGCGGCACTGCTCCCAGGAAGGCGGGTCCAGCGTGTGCCGCTACGGGTACAACGGGGTGTGCGCCTCGCTGCCGCTGGACGGAGTGAATGACGGGGACTACGAGCAGCATGTGCGGCGCCACCACGTGCTCCGTCCTGCGACCCCCGCGCTCGCCTGGAGCGTCTACTCGGCTTCACAGAACCTGCCAGCAGTGCTCAATGACCCTGGCCGCCCTAAAAAAACTACCTTTTTTACTGAAACATGGGGGGACAGCTTTGTGGAAAGGGCAGACATCCGCAGCAGCCCCCATCTGCCGGAAATAACACACGCTCACCTGGACCTGTACATGAGGAAGCTGGGAAAGAAGTACCGTAAACATAGCCGCATTGTGAACCAGTGCAAAGCAGATGGAGAAGCGCAGCGACTTGGTCGCACTCTGTCAGCTGAGTATGATTTGAGTGAGATTCCGGCCCTCTTCTTTGAGCCCAATCTGCCCTTGAAGGATGCCACCACCTTCGATACAGTATTTCAGGGGCTAGGGGACTGGTCCCAGGACAGCCGAACCCCATGCCGAGCCCTCCAGGAGCGCCTGAGCCACCTCCTGGACATTGTGGAGGTTCAGATAGCCCGCCAAGTCTCCCAGAAGTCTGACGCTTTCTTCCACGCCATGCTCTCACACGACACCATCATGGAGCAGATGAGTTCAGCCATTAGTGTAGTCAAGTCCCTCCGGGGAAACATTGGGAGCGCCAAGTCGGGTTTGGCAGATTCTCCTTTGAAGCTTATAAAACTTGCTACTTTTAAAAATAATTCTTCCAGGGTTCATGAAAAACTAAAATTGATGTCAACTGTTCACCAAACTCAGCCAATGATACAGTTACTCTTGAGCACCGCTGACTATGTGACAGCTCTAGATCTAATTGGCACAACTCAGTCCATTCTCTCCAGAGAACTTTCAGGGGTACATGCCTTCCGCCACCTCTCCTCTCAGTTGAGTGAAATGGAGAGACTTATAGATAAAATGTTAACTACGGAATTCCGTAGGTTTGTTACGGCCGACCTTAACCGCCCCACAGAAGAAGAGTCCCGTCCTCTAGACGAGGACAAGTTTATGTCTGTCATTTCGGGGCTTCTAAGGCGGAAGCGATTAGAGTTTCTCGATATATACAAAGAGGAAGCCATCACCACCATCCAGGCCACCGTAAAGCAGGTGATGATAGAAGAAGCGTCAGGGCAAGAGGGAGAAGTGTGGGTGCGTGGGCAGGGGGAGAGTGGGGGTTGGCGTGGAGGCGCGGGGCTTCTGGGAGGCACCACCCGCCGCCTACTTCCACTCTTGCACAGGGTTTTAGCATTGCGAAGTCTCGTGGTGCGAGCTTCCCTGGCCCCTGATGTGGCCCTCGCTGATGGAGAGGACTTCTTCACTGAGGAAGATCAAAAAATGATTGAAATCAAACTCGGTGATTTAATCAATTCCATCTGTGACTATTGCTTAGAAAAGTGTGCGAGCTTATTAAACAATGGAGAAAAAGAAAGCTCCTCAGACGGAGAAAAGTTTGCAGAACTCTCCGCTAATGTTGAAGACTTTACTGCCGAGTGTGAAGAAATATCTGGCAGACCTTGCTCGATTCTCAGAAATGCATTTAAAAATAGAATTATTAGATATATTCAAAGGTTTCATAACGAAAGAAGAACTAAACTGACTTTACTCTTAGACAATGAAAGATGGAAAAAAGCTGAGGTTCCAGCTGAGTTTCAAGCTATGGCGGATCACATATGCCAAGTTGGAGCATTTGGTAAAACGGAATCACGGGATGGTGACAGCGAGAAGCCCCCCGCCTCCTTCCTCATTATGGACAAGGAGCCCTATAGTGTTGTGGGAGTAGCCCTGATGGCTATGCGCATGGTGGGGGAGTACTGTCGAGCTGGGGAAGAGACCGGGGCTGGGGCTCCAGTAGCAGGGAGTGCACTAGCTGAGCTGTTGCGCCTCTTCAACTCACGCAGTTGCCAGCTAGTGCTGGGTGCGGGGGCCTTGCAAAGCGCTGGTCTTAAGACCATCACGGCCACGAATCTAGGACTGGCCTCAAGGGCTTTACAGTTGCTGCTAAGATTGTTAATTCCCGTGCGACATCACTTCCCCACTCTGTCAGCTGCTTACCTGGCTCTAGAGAGAGACCTGCGCAGTCACGTGGTGGAGATTGAGACCAAGCTGGCAGCACTGGCCGGTGGTTTGTTGGGGGCGCAGTTAGCGAGCTGGGAGGCGCGTCCCCCAGTGCCCTCACAGCCCTTCCGCCACATCAGCCGCCAGTTACTCAAGCTGCATGAGGCCTTGGCCGGGGTGCTGCCGCCCACGCAGCTGCAGGCCGTGTACGTCACTGTTCATCACAACTTCAAGGAAAAGCTACGGGAGCACCTGGTTCGCCTGAACATTGTTGGCAATGGAGGTCCACAGCACGGAGTAGTGACTTCGGAGCTCACATTCTACCTGCAGACCATGCTTACGTTGCGCGTATTACCCGAGGAAGAGCTGACTCTTCACTTCATGGACGAGATATGGCTGAAGTGATAATATTTAGGCCTATCTCTAATAGAACTACCAGACACTATATTTTTAATGAATAAACAATATACACTTTACAAGACTTTTACTTCTCCGTAGTGTATTCCTTGTACGAGTATGTGTGCATGCAATGTAATTACTTATAAACTTCAGAGATGTGGCTACTTTTATTTTTTTAAATTCCATTGGTGAAGACTGACGCTGGATTAATTCTTTTTAAATGATATATTTGCACTATTTATACTAAATTCTAAGCATACTTAATGTAATTGACAAAAACATTGTAGATAAAATAATTGAAAGATTGACTCTTAATGCATACATTTCTAGATAATATTGACATTATACATTTAACTATGCTATTTTACTTTTTGACTGAGTTAATGATGCAGATTTGTAGTAAAATATAGATTATTTAAACGTTGAAAACTTGTCTCTTGTTACTTTTTGATTTTCAATGTGCTTCAAACATTTAGCAAACTTTAGCATAAATCTATTTATTTTGACTTTATTTGTGCATGAGATGAGAAAACTTGCCAATATTTTCTTTCTTAAAAAATATGAAGCACTATGATTTTTAAAAACATTTCAAAGAGTTTATTTATATGTTTTGTAACTAGATATTTTTTACTCAATTAATTTATTTATTTGTACGAAAAAAAAAAGGGAATTATAGTTATTTTGTTACTATTTGATGAAAGGTTGCTTCTTAGATTCAACCAATTATTTTGAGAGATATTTGATTTTAGTCTAGCAAAATGTTTTTTAATATAATTTATGCATTGAATTATTTATAATGTTTTGTTATATAATAGTTATTAGCAGATAGGATTTCGAATTCCCTAGCACCAAACATATTATGTTACATGTTACGTTAAGTACACTTAGGATGGCAGTATACATATGATGTACGTATATGAAATACTTTATTGAAATTTGATTAAAAGATTGTTAGGAATTATTTTTACGTATTCAATTTTCGCTTTTGTGTACTGAGATTTTATTAAGTTATTATTTAACATTACGAAAATTTGTAAATTTGATCAGTCATCGTCTATTAATAAGAATATCACCAATCACCTTGAAGTGTGAGATAAATTCTCCACTTAGCCTATTATATTTGTCAAATACTATAAAATTATTGGAAGATTCACTCCATGCAAAATGACGAGCTTCGGAATGAAATATGTTTGAGGGATTTAAATAAATAAGGAATTGATAATTTGTATTTTAATTTGCTGATCTTCCCGAAGCAGAAAAAGATGTCGACCTTCAATTTGATCGCTTTAACAACATAATTCACATTAATAGCCCACATGGATTGAAATATTTTTTGAAGATGGAAATTTTTTCAACTCATGACCGTTGCAAGTTTAGAGCGATGACTTATTGAATTTGCGTACCAATCACCACGGTGGGGTACTGGTCCAACCACTTAACCAAGTTAGAGTAAAAATCAATGCTCCGGAAATACAGAGGAACTTTTCAAATATTTTGCATTTGATAAACCATGTTTAAAAATAAAAAGTCCAAATAAATTTTCCTTTTGTTTAAAGGAGGGTGGTGATTATTCAAGGAGTTATTCTAAATTCCTCTAGTTGTAGGTACAAACTATTCTTTGTTGATTTTTGTATTAGAAGTTCGAAAATATTCCCATGATACTTGCAAATGTAATATTCATCAGTCTATTTGAAGTCACCATAGTTGGATAGAAAAACTAATAAACATGTTTAAAAGGAAGGCACAATTCTAAATGCTGCAGGGTCTGGTAATTAAGAGGCTCCTGCAGTGTTCAAACGTCCCTCACGTCGCTTGCCCTTTCTAGAGATCCAACCGGCACGACTGATGACGGGGTTCCCCCGGGTCATACCCAGCGGGGACCCCATCCCACTGAGGCACTCCAGAATGGAGGAACTCCCCCCCACTATTCTACCAAACACCACGGCCTTACCGTCCAGAAATGGCATGGCCCTAAATATTATGTTGAATATTCCATTTATTTGGTTATTGTAAACTTCCATGGACAGTACTCCCGGAACAGTGTGGTTCAGAGTGAAGTTCTCCGGCTTCAATAGGTCTTCATTCATCTTAGTTCCCCCAAATCCATTATTCTTGGTCACATCCCCGACAGAGCAGAACATGTCTGGGACTATCATGAACACCTTGGTTCCTGAGTACGCTTCTCCCTGGGGAGTACCCTTCACAATTTTCTTGAATATTTGGCAAGTCAGAGGACAAGCTTTTTCAAAGAGTTCTATGATTATATTCCCCAGGTGAATTCCTCCATCCGCGTTGAACTCCATCCAGTGTTTCCTGCGCCCACCAATATCTATGAACTGAGGGTCTACGATGCCTTTATCAATGGGTTTGAAGGATTCTAAGCAGAAAGGAAACTTGCCCATGAGTTTGATGGCGTTGAGAGTCTGCCTCCACTCGGCGCTGAGCTGAGCAGCGTGGCAGGCTTGCGCATCTGTGTGTGTGAGGCGATGGTAGAAGATCCTATTGGCTTCCATTATTACTTCCGCATGCTCTTTTCGCTTTTTCAGCATTTTTTGTCTAGAGCGATAGTTTTGCGGTAAAAGCCAGCAATCTGTCCAACCGCCATGTCTGTTGATTCTGTTTACTTTGATTAATAATTTAAAATTTTCTAACAATTGCTTTTGAGCACCAAAATTTTGTTTCTCCAAGATTCGAGATTTCATATACAGTTCTGGTAGCAGCGATGGAGCCTTGGTGTCTACCCTACTGGTGGCATCTCGAATCAGCTTTGTGTGAGCCTTCCATGCGGCGTACTGCACCTTATTCAGGACCGAGGGTTTGCCTACTTTCTTTTCTTTTCCTTTCTTGGAACTTGTAACCGAATCCCTTCGAGTCGGAAGTTTCTGATCTGATGATTCCATGTCTCGACTTCTAAAATAGTACCGTTTGAAATCAGGTTCGCAAATTAGGATTTTTCATATAGGTAAGAGCCAAAGTAGAAAAAACTGGAAAAAAATCCTCTGTTATGATTTTAAAATCTTGGTGGTTTCCTTGGTTACGGTATTATGAAAACATAAAACAATAATGTTGATGAAGATGACAGTTCTGTTGCTGCGGGCGTTTAGTGGTCACGCTGTTCTGAGTTCTGACTGGTGAAATGGAAGAACAGGGAGAGACTATTCGTGACATCGCCATCAAATTGCTGGAGAATCGGATGAAGGCTAATGATGCCTCTGGCGAAAGCTCATCACGATCTATTTTCATACTTGGACAGAAAAGCTGTGTGAGTTTTAGACCTTTTTTGTGTCACAAAATATTAAAATTTTTACTGCGATTACGTGCATAATAACTTCGTTATCAAGAAGCTGGCATTTAAAAAACGACATTTGGGGCAAATAAAAGACGTGCCACGTGCCGGATCGAAGTTACTTGTAAAGTTTGACACACTTAGCTTGACACAATTAGCTTTGCAGTCGACCAAAGGAGAAACTAACGAACGAAAGATTATTTTTTATTTAAATCCATTTTTTTTATAAACTAGATTTACACCAGGGACGCCACTGACTGCCAAATTAACCCTTAACTGGTTTAGACACATGGGTCAAAAAAGACCCCAACTGACCTTTGATTCATCATAACCGGTATTCCTCAGTTCCCCAGAACCCTGCTTTATAAGCTAACACTCTTCAGGTGTCAAAGGAAATTTTCAAGTTACGAGTGTAATTTTTTTACTAGGACGAATTTTGAAAATGCCATACATTGAAGGGGAACAACTACTGCAGTGGATTGCAGAGTATGACATCAACATGTTAAAATTGTTTGCAGCTTAAATTTTGGTCTCGTATTTCAAATAATGTTTTCTAATGTCAGAATATTTCTGTTTTTTTTTTAGTAGAAAAATTGTACAGATTGTAAAAATTAGCGCTGTAGCGCTAATAATAAAAAGAAAATGGTATTTTTTCACTCTTGCTATGCGTTTAAAATGAAATTCTTCCCTGAATTGTGAATCGAGTGCACTTTTGTCGAAAATAACCTAAATAGTATTTTTGATATTTACAGGGTAAAACAAGTTTGATGAACTCATTCTTGGACAAGAACGAAAATCCAAAAGAAACACTAGGTCTGGAATACACATTTGGCAGAAAGAACCTAATAGGCCAATTCGGTGACAAAAATATCTGCCACATTTGGGAGCTGGGCGGGCACATGCTCAGCACAGCCGATATCCTCAGCATTCCCATGCAGGCCCACGGCGTACGTCAACTGACCATCCTGATAATGGTTGACCTGTCACTTGCCGGGACCTTGCGAGGGGCCTTGGAGCAGGCCGGGGGCCGCCTTCAGGCTGCCCTGCAGGCCGATAAGGAGGGGCGCCTACTCAAGGCCCCCGTGTCGGGGGAGCAGCTCTTCCCTTTGCCCGTCTACGTCGTAGGGGGGAAATACGACATGTTTTCTGAATTAGGTAATTCTTCCTTGACAATTAGTTTATTTTCTCTTCGATGGAATTATGTCATTCCCATTTGAAGATAAATGAAGTGGGGAGAGGATGCAGAAAAAGAAAAAGGAAGGTTGGAACTATCTTGTTATTCAAAACTGGTCACTAAATATAGGTAAAGTCTTTCAACAAAATATCGCGAACATCCTGATTTTTTGATCTTTTAAAGTAATATCCAAAACTTATCCAGACTCTTTGGCAAAATACTGTTAGTATAACGTATAACACATACTGGTTAAAATTCTGATACTTAAGACCTGTAAAAATGCTTTGAACCATTAGATTTTATACTTGCGAATATTTTTTAAATGGTTCAGTTCTACATTATGTGGCATGCCTATGCAGGTATATTTTTTCAAATTCTGACAGGAAAACATTAAAATAAATGAGCCCGAAGTTCAAAATATAAAATAAAAGTCCTTATTTGAACCGTTTTGTGACGAGAGTGAGGATTATGTACGTGGCCACTCCCGAATTACAGAAGAATGCTTTTCGATGTTTCTAGATCCCACATACAAAAGCTCCGTATATAAAGTCATGCAGAGCTTCTGTTACGCGTTCGGGGCCGGGTTGTTCTTCTTCTCCAACAAAGAGCACTCCCTGATGAAGAGGTCCAAGGAGATCCTGAACTCTGTCGGACTCGGCTTCGGCGGCCCCATGAAGACCTCAGTCCAGGACATTGACAAGCCCCTTCAGATCAGGCCCTATGACCGGGCGTGGGCCAAGGCGCCCCTGCGCTGGGAGGGCTCGGGGGGCGCGGCAGGGGACTCGGCGCCTCCGAAAGACCCCTCGCTGGAGCCCGCGTACCGGGAGCCCCAGATTGATGCACTGCGTGCGCATAAGGACAGGCAATTACAGCTTCTCATGGGCACTGCCGAGAAAAGTTACTTTTAATGTGCTTTTCGAAAGTAAATACCTAGGTTATTAGTATTTAGGTAGGAAAGACTGTAAGAGTAGGGGTTTTTAAAAAAATATTTTAACAATGTGGGGAGGTAAAGGAGTGTCTGGAGAATATATCGTGTCGCGAAAGTGAGTGGAAGAATACATCGAAAACACCCCGGGAAGTTTAGAGTCATGTCAACAGTCCGTATAGCAGAAGAGTATGTACGAGTCGATGTATGAATGTGAATGAAGTAAGGCATGTGTGCCAAGATAAAGTACTTTGGCGTTTCATCAGGCGAAATCATTATCTATGGTTGAATCCTGATGGAATGTAGTTATTATTACTCAATATTTTTAATGTAATCATTTATAAATATTATTAAAATTGAAATAACGATTTTCTCATGAAGATGGCGTTATTATTAAACTGAAGAGTCTTCATACTTTTTTTCCATACATAAAATTTTCCATACAAATATTTTACTCATCCGGGGAAATCGAGAATAATCTTGACCCAACCAACCTACAATGTAGTATTTCTGTCTCCATAATCACCAGCCCCCTTCTTATGCCCCTGTTTACCATTAGAAATCGGAACGCAGACATTTTTCTGACGTCAACGGTTATTTTTTTACCGTGCAATTAAACCCGGGATTCGAGCATTAACGAAGCTATCCGATTATCATAACGACCCTCCCCCGGGCGGCGGGTGCTATAAGGGAGCCTGCCGAGGGTGATCTCCGCAGTAGCTGAATGATCTCTTCACACGGGAGCACTAGTGCCACTAGTCCATCCTTAGTGAGCCCCATCGCCCTATCTACGACCATCGCAAAGATTACCTCAGGTTTGTGTCAATTTCAATAAGTATTGCCTACTGATTTCTGCAATTCTACACCTAGAGATATATTTGTACATGTTCTTATATAAGAAAAAATAATAGGTATATGTCTCGCTGTTAGAGTTGACCCAATCAACACAAATTTAAGATTGTGTGTATTGGTGCATATGTATACACTTCCGACAGCGATGTCCTTGCGAAACGTCACTGAGAAACAGCATTTTTTCTCGCATACGCCTGCTTTTTATTTTATTTGAGAAAGGGACAATAAGTGTATACGCTCGAAAAGGTAATATTAAATTTACATTTATTTGAAATGTGTCCAGTGCGTTCTTTTATAACAAGTTGAAAGTGCTGTATGCAATCAATGCATCAGTGTGAGTAGTGTTCGGGTCAACTCTGGTTGCGATACTATGTAGGTATCGTACAAAGACAGGTTTCTTAAAAAAGTAACAGAAAAGAATACATAATTTTCACTAATTTAACCAGAAAATGATAAACTGCAGTGAAACGTGAATACTTTAAGCCGTGACGTAGCATTTTGAACCTGATTGTGCAATTTTACGTTTTCACTGTGAAAATGCAATTATTAATTTCCTTTCAATATTATGTTATGGACATGTTTATGAACTTGTGTCGTATTGGGTGTTGCTGTAATGGTGCAATGCTGGTTGATTATTTTTTTATGACTGATCAGTAAACAACAAAAGTCAAAAATAACTGATTCAAGGTGAATTTCCTCATTTGTTTGTCGCACACTTATAACTATGGACACATTTTATTTTGGATTGATTTGTAGATGCATTTTGACGGCCTCCGTGGTCGAGGGGTTAGCACCAAGCTTCCCTGCTATTAGTTCGTTCGTTCGAAGTCATCAATCATCAGTTATGTCTTCTTTGATCCTCGACTGTGTATCCTAAGGTCGCGGTGTAAAATAATAATTAGTATATAGGAACGTTCCAGATTAGTAGATACTCTTAGTATCGCCCTAATGAAAGACCACCATTCTGAATCCAAACGTTGCTTGAAATGGCTTTAGCCGTGTTTGGTAACCAGATCTGAATAGCCAGATACTTCCCAACTTTCTTCTTCCCTATCTACTTCCTTTCCTCAGTACCTTGAGCCTGAAAAAATATTCCGATTGGTGATACCATAGTCCCACTGACTTCGAACAGTTGGTACTCCTGTGCGGCATTTATATTTAAAAAAATGAAAATGTTGCTTTATTATAATATTTTGTCAAAAGGCATTAATTAAAAAAAAAAAAACAAATTAATAATGATAAAATGTTATCCAGGTTTTATGAATCCTTAATCTCTAGTGTGCCAGAGGTGCTAATAGTCACCGAGCATTCATCATTATCTTTTCAGGAGTTTTTATCCTTTAAAACCTGTTGTTGGCATATATTTAAATGAAGCGTAATCGCTTGTCAACAGAATTATCAATACATAGAGATATTTCACATTGCGTTAAGCTCGGTACAAGTCGAGTAATCCATATTTAAAGTTGGCTTACGTCAGTACGGCTGAAAAAAATCGATTGTCAAAGTGGCATTACTGTTTGTATTTACAGGAAAATCTCATGCATTTCTGTTTTTATTTGGAAAGAAATGTATGCAGTCACAAAAAATACAATTAAACGACAAAAAATTCTTCACATTTCTTAACTTTTTTTAGTGACACGAGGGAAAAAAAACAATTCTCTGAATATAATTTGAAAAAATATCTTAACGCATTATCTGAGAAGATAGCATAATTGACAAAAACATAATTTTGTTAAATACAGGTGAGTTATTTCGAAATTACAGTCAGCAAGGTACGACAGAAGTTGTACCTTGTCATTCAGTTGTAATACGTTATTTGAAATGGTGTTTCCTTATGTTTGACGTGGCCTTACTGATGACCGTTCATGTATGAACATTGATAAAAAATTTGCTCAATAACCTGATAGGTTTAATCTACACAGTATATTTACTCTGATTTTATTTTGTTCAGTGTACATCTGAGATCCAGCTAAGGGTCGAGGAGTAGGGGCAAGGGGCTGCTATGAGGCTGCTGGTACTGCTGGTGCTAGGGGCTGCAAGGGCGCAGCTGGAGGGGCCAAGCCAGGGGGATGACGAGGAGGTGGAGGGTGAGGCAGAACAGCCCGGGGGACCCCGTACTGCCTGGGAGAAACCCGGCTGCCACTTACTCGGTATGTTATTTTTAGTATTGATAATCTTTAAACGTTTTTTTATGTCAAGCCGCACAGAATCGCTAAATGATAGATCCAGTGGGACTATGGCATCCCCTATTTAGTAATTGTTCCGAGGGTGAAGGCTGTGGGAAGGGGAAAGAGATGGGGAATCATACAAAATTAGATGATTTTGTGACCGACCCACCGTTTGACAACGTTTTGCTCGTAGGTTGTTATGCCTAAGAATAATAACCTGACAACTCTTCATAGTTTTTTTCAACATTTTTTTTATTTGTAAAGAACGTAGCTAAGGCGTCATGAAATTTGAGTGGCCCTTCTTCTCTGAAATTTATAGATGAACTTTTTTCAGTCAACAATATTACTTGGGCTATGGAGCTTTAAAATATTGATTTATCTGTCGAAATATATGACAAGACTCCTTATCGTATTGTTCAGCTACGAACAATAGAGTGTTGAAATCTCAGGCGCAAGCTGTAAAGGCTGAAAGTTCCAAGGGATCTATTACCGATAATATTTGTGTGTTGTATCTAGCTCCAAGTGTATTGCAGGGCACAGCAGGATGATCAGCATCCCTGACTGCGCGCAGTTCTCCGTGACGACCAACGCTTGCCGGGGCTTCTGTCCCTCCGTGTCCTTTCCCGAGCTGCACCCCTCCGCACCGCGCCCCGTCACGTCACTGGCGCAGTGCTGCAGCATCATGGAGGCTGAACACGTCAGTACCATTTTCAATTTAAAATTGCATTTTCAATGTAGTTTTTAGCACTTCAAATTTTCAGTTCAGTATTTAGTATCTGGATTGAAATCTAAAACTTTCCCATTCAGTTTCTATTTCAATGTTCCGTTTTAAGTTTCTAGTTTAACTTTCAGTTTTGTGTTTTCAGATTACTTTCAGTTTCACTTTACGTTTGCATTTATAAATGTATTTTGTAGTTTTTAGTAGTAATGTGATCTTTCTGAAACATTATGAACAATTTTTTTTATGCAGAACATTTAAATACATTATTCGGTGTTTAGGTAGGTATATTTACCCAATGTAAAAGCGCAAACGTTGATTATGTGTCGAGTTTTTTAAAACCTTGCCTTAGCAGTCAGACCTTATTATAAATTTCGCTACCCAACCATCAATATGTGCTTTCATTTTCTACCCATTATTGGCTGATGGCACACAGGGGGTATAAAATACATAAAATAAGGTTGCGTCTAGACGCCCTAGGGCAGTATTTAAAATTTTGAAACCATAAAATATTAGAGTTACCTCATCTAATGTATTTGAAGAGAACTTAATTAGTAATTAAGGTTATGTTGCAGGTGACAGTGCAAACCTTGTGCCTCGAAGGAGAGAGGAACATCACTTTCAGATCAGCCACTTCCTGCGCCTGTTACCACTGCCGAAAGGACTGACACGAGGCCTTTTTATCCGAGCAACGCTAACCAATTTGCGTCGCACTCTTGCTGCTTATTGCCGCTTTTTGCTAACCTCTTGCCGAAAACATGCCTCCGGCTTTCTTCCAGTATTTCTTCCTCGCTACAACTCTGAGTTGACTACTCGTTTTCTATTTTCCCTCACGTCTGCCACTTCTTACAACTGCCACCACTGTTGGATGAATCGACACCTGCTCTTTTGTCGCTGTTTTTTGTCCTCTTGCAGAACCCATCCTTCCCCTTTCTCCCACTGCGACTGCAAGCCGATTACTCGCCTCCCACTTTCGTTCCCTCTATCTTTCCATTGACGTTTCCTTGCC
Organism: Drusus annulatus; assembly: GCA_022651775.1. Classification (NCBI taxonomy): domain Eukaryota; kingdom Metazoa; phylum Arthropoda; class Insecta; order Trichoptera; family Limnephilidae; genus Drusus; species Drusus annulatus. The sequence goes on from JAGWCC010000150.1 coordinate 932,583, forward strand.
ACCGCCATTTGCTGTCCTAATGCCAGCTTCTTGCTATCCTCTTGCCAACCACCTCTTTCTATAATCTTCGACCGCACGCCTATTATTCGCATTCCACTTTCGCTCCATTTGCCTCTTGCCGGCCCCTTACTGTATTCTTGCCAACTTCTTATTAAAACCATGCTTCTCCCCTTTTCTTCTTAACCGCAAGTCGATTATTCGACTTCCACCTTCCTCGCCCTCGCCTCTCCCTTGATACTCTCTTGCTACCCCCTTACCAAGCCCTCGACGAACTTCGCCCGACCCTAGGACTGTCCCGATGATTCTACTCTCTATTGCGCCTTGATTGTTTAGTATATATGCATATTCATGTCGATCATATGCCTAGGGAATAAAATGTTGTTTTTTTTTTTAAATTTAGTAATACTTATATCCTATTCTCTAGTACTAGTGCCTACTTGTAACTATTAGTGGCAGATTACAATATATATGTATATATTATGTCCTACCTATGTTATTTCAACAATAAAAAAATAAAACATTTTGACGAAGGGCTCCCACAGAATGTCGATTAATGTATCTAATAATATGTATGAATTATGGGTATATTTTTATATATTACTGTAAAAAAAGTTTTGTGTTAGAAACAAAAAGCTATTTTTATTTTTAATTGATGTGGTAGTGGCATTCAACAAAATTAAAATATGTATACGAGTGATTTTATAAATAAACTTTTCATTTCAACCCAATCCATTATTAGCCACGGTGCTTTGAAACATCTACCTGTCAAGAAAAACAAGACGGCACAGAAGTGTTGAAATTTACTCATGGAGAAAATCCGAATAGGAAAATATGCATCTTGTGACAGAACTACAACATACCACTATTTCGTCTATGAATTTGTTTAGTTTCAAAATAACACCAGATTGCTGATTGTTACAGATGGAAAATTAAGAAAACAAAGCTAGAATTATTAAAATATTACCTCTGTACCGCCAGATGTAATTTTTTGCCAAAAAGAATTTAATCTCTGTTAACCACTTGTTTTTGGCATGTTTTGCCTCTGATAATAACTAAATATAAATTTACAGATCCATAAAATTATATCTTTGAAATGTAAATGATTTGTTGTGTTAAATAAGAATACTAACATGATGATGCGTGTATTGTTAAAAAATAACAAAACACAGTAAAACGGATAACATGCGTCGCAAATTTTAAAATAATTTTCAACTTGTAAAGTGTTTCGTTGTGGTTATTATAATTTTTTCTTTTGGTAAATTTTTCCATTGAATCTGTGAATTTTATCATTATTGGCCAAAACCAAAAGTTTAAGTTCATTCGGTACCATAGAGCCTGAGAAAACGGCATCTTATTTTCGACCCCAAGACTCGCATTTGGCCCGTAAAATTGATGATTTTTTTTTACAATTTTTCTAATGGTTGAGTTTTCCGTTGAATCTGTGAAGTTTATCATTATTAGCGAAAACCAAAAGTTTGAGTTCATTCGGTCAGATAGAACCTGAGAAAAGGGCATTTTATTTCCGACCCCAAATCCCGCAATTTGTCCATAAAATTGATGATTTTTTTACAATTCTTACTTTTGACCGTTCATCATTTTTAAGCAAAAGAGCATATTTGAGCAAAAGCATTTTTGAGCAAAAGATTAAGTTCATTCGGGTCCAATGAGCCTGAGAAACGGTTTGTTTCTAGCATACTTTATAATAAATTTGAAGACTTCCTACAGCTACACACAAGACCTATTTATTTAAAGCTTTACTTGGCGTGATGCGTACAACAATAAAATAATTATTGATGACCAAGCTAAAAAAAAAACAGCGTACAAGTCAACTATCCATCCGATGGAATTCAGGGAAAGCAGTGCAAATTAGAAAGCAATTGGTGCGAATTTAATTTGATGAAATAACGAGACAGCGCTTTATTAATGTGTAGTGCTGTCGTATTCTTCCAGCAATGTCAGTCGTTCTTACTTTAAACTTTTTTTATTTTGTTACGTGTATGTACACGAATTTGAAATGTATTTATAGCAACGTAAAGATTGTTTCTACATACTGATATAAATCTTGAGTTTATTAAATATAATATATTAAAACAATGCAATAGAAACACTTTATAAGTTGAACATTATTTTAAAATTTGCGACGCACGTTGTCCGTTTTATTGTGCTTTGTTAGGTTCTATGGAACCGAATGATTTTAAGATTTTGGTTTCTGCTTATAATGATAAACTGCAAGAGATTTGATTAAAAATCCATCTTAAAAAAGAGTTGTGCAAAATTTTTATCAATTTTATGGACAAAATGCGAGACTTGGGGTCGGAAATAAAATGCCTTTTTCTCGGGCTCTATGGAACCTAATGAACTTAAACTTTTGATTTCTGCTTATAATGATAAGCTGCAAGAGATTTAATTAAAAAATCCATCTTAAGTAAGAGTTGTAATTTTTTTATCGATTTTATGGACAAAATGCGAGACTTGGGGTCGGAAATAAAATGCCCTTTTCTCAGGTTCTGTGTAACCGAATGAACTTAAACTTTTGATTTCAGCTTGTAATGATAAACTGCAAGAGATTTGATTAAATAATCTATCTTAAATAGAGTTGTACAAAATTTTTATAAATTTTATGGACAAAATGCGAGACTTGGGGTCGGAAATAAAATGCCTTTTTCTCGGGTTCTATGGAACCTAATGAACTTAAACTTTTGATTTCTGCTTAAAATGATAAGCTGCAAGAGATTTAATTAAAAAATCCATCTTAAGTAAGAGTTGTAATTTTTTTTATCGATTTTATGGACAAAATGCGAGACTTGGGGTCGGAAATAAAATGCCCTTTTCTCAGGTTCTATGGAACCGAATGAACTTAAACTTTTGATTTCTGCTTATAATGATAAGCTGCAAGAGATTTAATTAAAAAATCCAATAAATTTATTTTCTGCTTATAATGATAAACTGCAAGAGATTTGATTAAAAATTCATCTTAAGTACGAGTTGTAATTTTTTAAATCAATTTTATGGAAAAAAATGCGAGACTTGGGGACAGAAATAAAATGGCCTTTTCTCAGGTTCCATGTAACCGAATGATCTTATGCTTTTGGTTTCTGCTTGTAATGATAAACTGCAAGAGATTTGATTAAAACATTTTTTTTTAACATAATACATAGTAGATAATATAAAACACAGATTATACATTATAATGTAAAATGTTATATTAATATATATTTTTTAATCTAACATTTCACTATAAATTATAGAGGTTTACCCTCATAAAAAAAGCTGTGCTTGTGTGTATGAGGGGGTGTTATTTATTTAGTTACTAATAATTTGCTGTAATGATTTTTCAAAAATATTTATTTTAAGTTTTCAGAGTAGTTTTTAATTGTATTTTGAATTCTTTGAGATTATTTTTAGATTATTTTTTCCGGTAAGCTATGAAAGAATTTTATTCCTAGATATTTGTAACTTTGCTAATCTATTGTTTTTTTATATATCGGGATCGGTAATGTGCATTTTTTGTATTTTTTATATGCCGCCCCATCCTATAATACCATATTGAATTATGGATTGACAGAAAGCGAAATAGGTAATTCTTTATTAAGAATATGGCTTAAACAACTAAAAATATATGTTAATTTTCGAACTGTATTTTTAAGAATAGTTATATCTGGTGACCATTTTAAGCATTGGTCGATGGTGATGCCAAGGTGCTCATGAATTTTAATGTTTATTTCAAACGGTGTTTTTTTTGTTTTTGAATACAGAATGGTACATAATATCTCTTTTTAGAGTATAACGTTAGCAAGTTTTCGTCAAACCACTTTTTCAACTCATTAATGTCTGTGTTAGCCTTTTTGTTTAATTCGAACAATGTATTTGCTTGTAGGAGTAGTACCGTGTCATCGGCATATGAGACAATTTCTCCATATTTAGCGACTTCAGATATGTCGTTTACATACATAATGAATAAAAGGGGTCCCAAAACCTTGTGGTATCGAGAAGTTACTACTTTCCGAGTTACTTAATTCATTTAATAATTTGAATTATTGGGGTCTTTTTTCTAAAAAAACTAACTATCCATGATATAACAAATTATAATTATTATTAAATTTATGTGCGATTTACTGTCAAAAGCTTTTTTAAGGTCTATAAATATTCCCATCTCAGAGTAACACTCTAAGATTCCCATACATTTTTTATCCGAATCTAGCGCGTTGTATAAATATTTTGTTATTGTAGCAATAGCGTCATGGGTAGCTGGTGTTTTTTTTAAACCGAATTGTTTAGAGCTTATAGCAGAATGTTGTTCTAGAAATGACCAAATCTGCTTTTTGTCAATTTTTTCATACATTTTTGATATATTTGATAAAAGAGATATTGGACGGTAATTTTGCGGATCTTTGGGGCAATCTGTTTTATAGTTATTTGGAAATATACCGTGTTTAAGACTAATGTTTATAATGTGAGTTAAGGGGCATAACAAATGTTTTTTCATTGTTTTTAACATGGTCACGTCAATATTGTCATAACCAGGAGCATAACCTCCCTTTAAATCATTGATTATTAGTTCAACGCCATTTTCCGTTATGGGGTTAAATTTATCAAATTGGTGTTTTTTTTTTCTAATGGCTTTTATTAATCCAGGGCTTAATTTTTTTTGTTTTTCAGTTGAAAGTAACTTTTATTGTTTTCGTGGAGTTTAAAATGTGTTGAGAAATATTTTTTTCAAATAGAAGGGCACATTGATTTTCACATTTATTATTTATAACATCTTTCCATTTTTCAGTTTTAAGTGAGTTTTCTAATAATTGGTAGTCTAATTTGGATTTTGTGTGGCTTAATTTAGGTTGGTGATTTTGATTTTTTTTTGTTTCAAATAGCATAAGACTTATGTAATGATCAGTTATATTTGTCTTCCAAACAGTAGATTTTATATTTTTTATATTATTTAGATGCACATTACACCAAATATGGTCTAAACATGATGGTATTTGGTTAAAGACTTCTCTAGTGTAACTATTTATGCAAGATTTAAAGTTGACATGAGTCATCATATTTATAAAGTTATTTTTTTCCATTGAATTATTGTTGTCAGAAATATCAATGTTTAAGTCACCATATAAAATCTTTTTTTTTTTTGATGGTGTATTAAGATATTGAGTTCATTTGTGAAATTTGTTATGCTTGAATTATGTGTTCGGTATATTATTATAATTCTATAAATATTATTTTTAAATTTAAATTCTATATTTAAACAATTTACAAGTTCTATGTTTACTTTAGCAATATTAGTAACTTCACAATCATCACGTATGTACATTATAACTCCACTGTTTTTATTTATTGCTGTCTTTGTCGCAAATCCATGATAGTTGGGTAGGGCATTTATATGTTGATCGCTGTTTGAATGCGTTTCAGTTAACCCTATGCAAACCGGTAGCACATGTAAATTATTTAGGTTTATTAAAAGTTCATCTAAGTTTTTTGCAATGCTCCTAATGTTTGTGTTTAGACCAAAAAATGGGGATTTAACACTGTGCCACCAATTATTAACTTCACTTATGTTTTCACATATATCTTCCTGAATATTGTAGTTTTTGTCAATTTGATTTGAAATATGATCTTCCATTTTTAATTGAAATTAATACGTTCTTTTGCAAAATATATCATCCTTATTCTTGTTTTGCATTGTTCACTTGTTGATTTGTGGTTGGTCGGGTCATTGCTTTTTTATAAATTATTATTTTTTGTACAATTTATGCATTTTGGAGCTTCATTTTGATTAGTGCAGTCTCTCAGATTATGATCGCCCGCACAGTGTGGACATTTGGGTTTTTCGTAGATGCTCAGACAACGTAATGCTGTGTGTCCATATTTTTGGCAGTGGTAGCATTGCATTAATGGGTTGCAATCTTCAACTTTTACTTGCCAGAAGCCGATGTTGACTTTTTTTCTTCTTAATAAAAGATTTCAAATATCACTAGTGACTTCGAAGATCATGTTCAATTTTTTGTATTTTTTTACATTAATGGTTCCTCTGTGTTTAATTTTATTGCTATTTTCTTCTTAAATTGCTCGAAGGTCTTCGTTTTATAGAATTAAGTCCGATAAAAATTCTTCTTTTGTATAATTTTCATTAATTCCTTTGAATATCATACACGGATTTTTCTTTTTAAGATCTCCAACATCAATCCCTTCTAGGTTTTTTATTGTTTCTCTATCTTTTTCTTTAATCAAATTTATTATAAGTTGATTCTCCGATGTTTTTCTAATACTAGACACTACGACACCAATTTTTCAAATTTTGATATTTTTATTATTTTTTCTTTAATTTCTTCATTTTCATTTGTTGACTTAATGATTATTGGATAGACGATAGATGGTTTGTAAAGAGGTTTTGTTGCTTGTCCGCTGGTGATGGCTGCGTAACTTGTTGCGGTGTGTGTATTATTTATTAGCTTTTCGTCCTTTTTTATAATTATATCTTGAAGATCGATGATTTTCTTTTGCAGATTAAGGTTTTCTATGCTTATTACTTCTTCTAGTTTTTTTATAAGTTGATCAATAGAATTTTTAGTCTTTTGGTTTTTGACCGATTGAATTTTAGAAATTTCATTTTTAATTTCTTCTATTAATATTGTTACTGTCATAATGGATCAAATAGGTCAAATTGGATCTTCGCTTTCACTTAATAAATACTGTGTACTGCACAAACTGTAGCACGTCCGTGTTCACTGGATGTGACAATAACACTATATCCATCCATCTATGGTAAGAGTTGTACAATTTTTTTTATCAATTTTATTAAAAAAATGCGAGACTTGGGGTCGGAAATAAAATCCCCTTTTCTCGGGTTCTATGGAACCGAATGAACCTCAAATTTTGGTTAGTGCTAATAATGATAAACTGCAAGAGATTCAATTAAAAAATCTATCTTAAGTAAGACTTGTAAAAAATCATCAATTTTATGGACAAAATGCGAGACTGGGGTCGAAAATAAAATACCCTTTTCTCGGGTTATATGGAACCGAATGAACTTAAACTTTTGGATTCTGCTAATAATGAACTAAACTGCAAAAGATTTAATTGAAAAATCCATCTTCAGTATGAGTTGTAAAATTTGAAGGACAAAATGCAAGACGAAGGGCGGAAATAAAATGCCCTTTTCTCGGGTTCTATGGAACTGAATGAACTTAAACTTTTGGTTTCTGCTTATAATGATAAATTGCAAAAGATTTAATTAAAAAATCCATCTTAAGTAAGAGTTGTAATTTTTTTAATCGATTTTATGGACAAAATGCGAGACTTGGGGTCGGAAATAAAATGGCCTTTTCTCGGGTTCTATGAAACCGAATGAACCTCAACTTTTGGTTTCTGCTAATAATGATAATCTGCAAGAGATTTAATTAAAAAATCTATCTTAAGTAAGAGTTGTAAAAAAATCATCAATTTTAAAGACAAAATGCGAGACTTGGGGTCGAAAATAAAATGCCCTTTTCTCGGGTTCCATGAAACCGAATGAACCTCAACTTTTTGTTTCTTCCAAAAATGATGAACTGCAAGAGATTTAATTAAAAATCCATCTTAAGTAAGAGTTGTAAAAAAATCATCGATTTTATGGACAAAATGCGAGACTTGGGGTCGGAAATAAAATGCCTTTTTCTCGGGTTCTATGGAACCTAATGAACTTAAACTTTTGATTTCTGCTTATAATGATAAGCTGCAAGAGATTTAATTAAAAAATCCATCTTAAGTAAGAGTTGTAAAAAAATCATCGATTTTATGGACAAAATGCGAGACTTGGGGTCGGAAATAAAATGGCCTTTTCTTGGGTTCTATGAAACCAAATGAACCTCAACTTTTGGTTTCTGCTAATAATGATAATCTGCAAGAGATTTAATTAAAAAATCCATCTTAAGTAAGAGTTGTAAAAAAATCATCAATTTTAAAAACAAAATGCGAGACTTGGGGTCGGAAATAAAATGGCCTTTTCTCGGGTTCTATGAAACCGAATAAACCTCAACTTTTGGTTTCTGCTAATAATGATAATCTGCAAGAGATTTAATTAAAAAATCCATCTTAAGTAAGAGTTGTAAAAAAATCATCAATTTTAAAAACAAAATGCGAGACTTGTGGTGGGAAATAAAATGCCGTTTTCTCGGGTTCTATGCATCGAATAAACTTAAACTTTTGGTTTGTGCAAATAATGATGAACTGCAGCACATTTAATAGAAAAATTTTCCATTAGATTTTTTTTTTTTAATCATCATTTTTATGGACTAAATGCGAGACTTGGGGCCTTAGTAATTTTCCGCCTGGAGCGGACTGCTCCAATTGCACCTACACAAGACCGGCCCTGGCATCAGTTTATCGTTTGACATGTTTCCACCAATAATCGACTGGATTTCCATACCTTGTTCGCTTTTATGTTTTCATTCTCCTCACCACAGATCACCTTTATTTGCTCCTCTGGGAATAATCTTCTGTGTTTGGAGATTTTAATAATGTATCGATATGTAATAATATTTTTGCTTGTACTTTGCACCTGAACAGAATATTCCTAGAAATGTAATCTATACCGATTTGAAAGAAACCCTATGTTGCAATTGTGAAAAATTTTACCGGAAGTGACGGAAAGTCGACCTTACTTCGGACAAACAGACACGCCCATCACACACTGCTGTTGGTTTATCTTTTCAGTGCTTGTACCCATTTGGGTTTCCCTTCTTTATACCAAAAAAAAAGTAAAAACCGTTTTTCAGTCTTCAAATAAAATTATAATAAAAAGGTACCAAATAATCATTACAAATATATATTTATATGTTTAAACATTACAAATGAACACAAGAATAAAAATACAATAATGCATGATAACATCCTAATGAGGAGGAGTCTAGCAAAGCTATAAATTAGTCTAGTTAATTCTCATCTAGGGCTCGGGTGGCCTTGTGGGCGGGCAGCCAGCCGCACGAAGTGGTGGACGCCTTGCACGCCCGGCACCGGCACGCGGACGGGCGCGCCACGGGCAGGAGGCGTGCCGAGGGGGCGGCGCCCTCGTCGCACGTGTCGAGCACGGCCAGCGCGAGCACGCGTGCGCTGAACCCGCACACGGGGTGGCGGGAGCGCTTCCAGGGAAAGCGCCATTCTGATATCTGCAGAAAATTTAAATTAGCGTTTGATATGAAAAATTCTACCTGCAGATACAGCGGAACTATTGGATATCAATTTAGAGAATTCTGTGAGACTAGAAGAAGCGAGAAGGGAAAGCTGAAGAGGAAGGAGAAATTAAGGTCCGGGGGTACCTGATTAATCAAATCTAGTTAAAGCCATTCGAAGCAGCGTTTCGATTTTGATAAAAAAAGGTTTAAGAAAAAAAAATGTGGTGTCTCTCTAGGGTGTAATACTAAGATTATTCGTGACTAGTTGTTAGTGTTGTTACCCGTGAAGAATCTTAGTTCCATTTCAAATACAGAAAATGTCTGCTAAAATACACTATAGGTCAGTGGCGGCTCGTGACTTTTTAGTGTTCTAAAGTGCTAAGACTGACAAAAAACGTTATTATTGATGTCATTCTAGCCGAAAACGATTTTTATTTTTTTTCAAAATTTCAATTTTTTGTGTGAAGATTTTTCAGAAAACCGTGCAGTGCACCACCAAAACTGAAAAATCCTGAAAAACTTCATACAAATTTTTTTTTTTTTTCAAAAACTAAAAATCACTTTCGGCTACAACAACATCAATAAGGTCGTATTTTTCAATCTCAGCAATCTAGCATACTAAAAAGTCACGAGCCGCCTCTGCTATAGGTAGGTACTTTATATTAGGCAGTTATTGATTTTAAAAGATTTTTTTATAAATTTGTTTTTTTTTCAAAATTGGATCTGATGTGTTTTAAGAAAATTATGAAATTGTTAATTATTTTCAAATCCTGAGAAGCAATTAAGTACCTATCTATAAAATATTTTACGAGACGATTTTTTTCTGGGTTTTTTAAATTGTTTTTTTTAAGAGTCTCAACTGCTTCAGACTGCCCGGAGCCAGTGGAACTACGCCATCCCCAATTGGGCTATGTTATGAGACTGAAAGGCATAGGAAGAGGAAGAAGATGGGGAAAATGAAGGTTGGGAAGTACCTGGATATTCAGAACTGGTCACGGCTAAAGCTATTTCAAGCAACGTTTTGATTTTTAAGGGTATTATTTCACCAGGGCGATAATAATAATAATAATTTCTTTACTGAATATAAGAAATCAAAAAAAATATAAATATCAAATTTAATTTTTGTAAAATAAATACAAATTAAGGTACCATAAGACTATTATAGGTACCATTAAGATACGCAAGACAATAAAATAAAAACAATCTTAAAAAAAAAAAAAAAAAAAATTAAAAAACCTCAGGCAGTGGTGATGATCAGGTCAATGAGGGAGAAACTCTTTCAAGAATCAATAGGTTTCACTTCTCAATCTCTCCTCACTGACGTGAAATATGTCGATTTCGGAAGAGATTTTGTTCAGGAGCTAAATACTCCTCCCTACCGGCAGAATCATTGACGGGTTGGTTCTACAGGCAGGAAGATAGAATAATCCATGAAGACGCTGTCTTAGATAGTCATCAGGAACATAGAGAACTCCAAAATAGCAGGATTTGCAATATAGCCTTGCCACAGTCTGAAGAAGTGAGTGGCGGCATACCCCTCTATCCTGAGCTGTAAGGAGTGAAGTCCGAGCGTGCCCAGGAGAAAGTTCGTCGGCTAGAACTACGGGTAGTGGCCGTACTCCCTCCTGTAAAGAAATCCCAGATTTTTTTTCTGGATCCTCTCCAACATGAGGGAGTACCCCACCTCATAAGGATTGAGATATCGAGAGTATCTACCACTCTGGAACGTGCCGAAGATATACCTACTATATATTATTTTATATTAATTATATGTGAAATATCACATATGAAAAAAATAAATTTTGTTTGCGCACTCCGGGAATATAACCCGTGACCTCCTGATTCGTTGAAGAGAATCTTAATCGCTCGACCACAGAGGTCGTCAAGGTCAAGAGGTGGAGGTTTTTGATTCGTAAGAAAGAAAATTTCTCAGTTCTCATATTGGCAAGTCAAGTTACATCCCGTGATTTGTTACGGTTAATTAATAACCAGTATGATTATACAGTCCAGCATTTGAAAGTATTAGTAGGTAGCAATAGTATAAGTTGGTAACATTGCCTGTGTTCTATATAATATTATATTATCACTCGGGATATTTTTTTACTAAATAAATAGACTATTAATTTCCCTTACGATATCTGTACAGCTAAGGTACTTCGACAAAAATCACACGGGTTAAAAATTAGATACGCTACAACACCAAACCTTTACCTCGTGCGAGTCACACCGGCCGGAACACGCCGCCAGCGTCACGACGCCGGAACAGCGCCGCCCCTCGCTGTCCTGCCGCTGCACGCTGGTGCGGTACAGGCGGCGCCTGCAGCCCAGCTCGCCGCCCCCACCGCCACCCCCGCCCGCTGCTGGCAGGCTCTCCGCCCCCTCCACCAGGGCGGCCAGGCCCTCTGGGGGCTCTTCAGAGCAGCGTGCCGCTCCCAGGACCCATAGCCACAGCAGGGCGTAGAATAGACCTAAAAGAGTACCAAAAAGTTCATTCTTCATCCGCTGAGAGCTACGTTGTAACCTCTCTATCTGTTACATAGGATACGTTGTTTAGGAGACAGGTGGGTAGGTTACAACGGAGTTATCAGCCTATAGTATGTTGATAATAATAATATTTGGATAATTTGTATAGCGCCGTTTTTGTGAAAAATCATCTGCTCGTATGAAGGTCTGTGTAGATAGAACGCCAAAAACGTTGCGTAAATGATATCGGCTGTAACCATAATATTATGTAATGAAAATGACATAATTACTTTGTATAAGATCACAGTTTTTTTTTTTTTATAACCGAGGGGTTTCGCTTAGCTTAAGCATCATCAGGGTAGAAAATTAAACTAAACAAAAAATAGTGTGAAAAAAAAATCATAATAAAAAATTTATTATATGCCCAATACCCGTGTCCTTATAAGACTTCACGTTTTTAGTTTTTCTATGTAATCAAATTGTTGTCGGGTATACGTATGGAATATACCTACATCAGCACATTCTCGACGTTGTGTATACGCACAGGCAAAAACACTCAATCGGTGAGCCCTAAAGTGAAGAAATTGGCGCAATTTTTCTACCTGGAATATCTTGGGCATCTGGGTTAATGCAACTAGTTTCACTAGCATGAGCCATGGAGTTTATGTATGAAAATAAAATGACGAGAGGCTATTTTTATGTTCCATGATGTTGTTCGATAAGAAAAAGGGTGTTCAAAAATTGTTTTTTTGTTACTTATTCCTTTGTTGCAATAACAATTTTTCAGATTATTTTGTATGTAAGAGAGTTTGAAAATAATACACATTTTTACAAGTTTTCAAATCACGGGGAAACCGGGTAGTTACAAAATCACAAAGTGTTTTCTATTCAATTAGCAACAGAATAAAAGATGAACAAACAAAACATTCCTTATTATTTCTAATTTTGAAACTGTTAATTCGTGGTGGAATTTCATTTTAATGATTTAATAAAACAAATTTATAACTTAAAATAAAAGTGGAATAAAGTTATAAATTTGTTTTATTAAATCATTAAAACATTCCTTAATATGACTAATACAAGAAATTTATCAAGATAATCCCTTCAGGTACATATATCAATTATTATTATTATGACATGCTGGTATCGTTAAATCATACATATAACTGTTGAGTCTTGGAAGTTTTGAAAGCCCTATTGACTTTTTGGTCTATCATATATTTCAGATGTTTATAATACAACAACAAAAAATCTCGCATATTCCAAACAAAACGTTTCTGACGAAACCATTAAGTTTTCATCAATAGTGTATTGAAGTACTTACATATTTTTTTATAATTTCCGATTAAAAAAATATATAGTTGCTGGCTGAAGCAAGATTTACAACATATTTTAAAAATAAATGTAGCTTAATTATTATACGCTCTCTGTGAGCGATTATTTTACAATCTTTAATTCACGACACATCTCATGGTGATGGTAATATTAATTAATGGTGTGTTTCGGATCCACAAGTATGCTTTGATCACGAAATCTCACCCCCACACACAAATAAAAGGTTAATTCGCAATTGTTATCAAATCACAAGATTTTTTACAAAACATATGGCAAATTAATTATTTGCCTTTGCAAACGATAAATTTTCTGTCCCCTGATTAATGAAATTTTTTAAACACCACCTAATATTTGATCCATGGATTATGGAGCGTTAAATGTATTTTCAGTTAAGCGAAAATATGTACCTTGATTCATTTGTTAGGTCAGCCAACGTGTTCAGGACTAACTGCAGATCCTCGAGGGACTTCGCTAGATGAAGAAAAGCGCCGAGCGACTGCTACCTTTATAGAGAAAGGCTCGGGCTTCAAACCTCCTTGGGATGACCACAACAGTCGAGCATCGCTCAATCTTGAGATTTCTCGATTTACCGTCGAGTAGGCATTTTTTGTGAGTTAGAATAAGGGGTAAGTGGGTTTATCTAACTTATAGTAAACTCTTTTCAATGATTTTGTCATTATTTTTTTAATCTCGTTCAATAAAGGATTATAGGTTATTTCGGCAATTGAAAGAAGATAAAAATTATTAGTAAAAATGGTAATGTTTTTATTCCAACGTGGTTGTGCATAATACAATAATATAAATAACAGTAAATAATTCAAATAGAAATAAGTATAATGTTTATGGGACGAGATTGTTGACTATAAGAAATATTAGGTACTTTAAAATAATAATCTTATCCTATCTTTTAATACCTCTTAACGTATTAAATTTATTACCTTTCACCTAGGCCAATCTGAAGAAATGAATAGGAAATATATGATGTATGTATTGTATTACTAACAAGTTCGGTGAATGTGGACACACTGTTAGTCAGTTTCCCACTTTCCATAATCCTCCCCTTCTCTGCCTAATGTACCACGACAACTGTTTGCATTAAACAAGTTATTTTCAATTATCGCTTTCATTTGTGACGTAGTGTTTTAAAACGCAATCATTATTAAATATGTTTCTGTTGACACCAGCTTTACCAACAGGGGGGAGAACGGGGGTAAGATGTCTGGAAAAAATGAATATTTCATATTCTCATGGGTACTTTCAATTCAATACAATATTTTGTTCACGAATAAAATGAATGCGAAATTTGTTCGCGAATATCTTTCTGTTGTGTTCTTTCTATCTGCTTCACTTGACCTGTGGCCGGTGGCGGAACAATCTCTCTTTAGATTGGAAACATCACACTCGAGTAACACAGTAAAACAGCTTGGAAACGTAATAAATTATTTATTTAAAAAAAAGATTTTCCACAAACTACTCTATCTACTATCTACATAAATGTGTCTATATGCACGCAGTAGAGAAAAGTTATTTCGGATCAGTCTTCGGTCGCTGATACTGTCCTGCAGCTCGGCGGGCGCGTCCCTCCGGGGGAGCGGTGGGGGGGGGGCGGGGGCGGGACCCCTAACCCTGACTAGGGTCCTCTGAGCGGGGGCTCAAGGTCAACTGGCCACCACGGAATCTGGCAGGAGCTCTATCTGCAGCGGCACGCCCACTCTAGAGTACCTCTCGATCGGCTCAGGCCGCAGGCTATGGAAGTCTTCGTGCAGATCTAGGATGTCCATGGCGCAGATTGCCTCGCTGAAGGCGCCCGCGAAAACTAAACTCCTGTAAGCATGGGCCGCGTTGTTAGGTGTGAACTGTATGTTCCAGTTGATGGGGGAGCCCTCCGCTCCCGCCATCCTCATGCAGAGGGTGACCGCCCCGAAGCACGCCGCGTTGGTCGGGAAGGCGCGCAGCAGCACGGAGCCCAGGCCGCGGGTGAGAAAGCCGTACCCCTCGGCCGCCACGCTCTGTCGCAGGCAGTCCAGGGCTCCCGCGTAGCGTCGGGGGCCGTCCATGCCATCCGCCTGCACGCGGGACTTCACCACGTCCACGGGGAAGGACACGAGCCAGGAGAACACTCCGGCCAGCCCACCCGCCATTAGCGTGTGGAATATGCCAGAAGGTGAGCCATCCGCTGTGCGAGTCAGTAGCTCGTAGGACAGGAAGTAGGTGGACAGTCCGGGGGCGTCCCGGAGCGCCGTGAGCCCCAGGCCGCGGAATATTCCTCGCGGGCCTTCTGCGCGCGCTATAGCCGCCAAGCAGGCTATGGGGCCTTGGGTGCCTCCGCCCAACTGAAGGCGGGTCTTGGCTAGCTCTACGGGGCTGCATATGAAGGACTGCGCCAAACCAGCAGCGCCTCCCGCTATAGCGTAGCTCCGGAGGGAGTCGGGTTCCGGGAGACGGCGTTGCACGCCCCCATATACCCCAAACACCATGGCGTTCACACCCGCCACTCCTCCCATGGGACTGGATAGCCCTCGATAAAGCCCCCGTAGACCGCCCTTGGCCGCCAGATCTCGCAAGCAGCCCATGGTGCTGCTGTAGGGCGACCCGGGCATTTGCATGTGCACCTTCACCGTGTCAAGGGGATGTCCCACCAGAACTCCGGCGCATCCTGTAAAAGAAGAAAATTCTTTAATATAATACTCGATCATCAAATGCACATTGTACACACATATCATGGGATATATTTCAGAAATGAAAAAACCTTCCGAAAATTGTCTATACTTATACAAATTGGAAATTATGGAACGGAAGAAAATATATAATATTTCAAAATGTGGTATTTTGAACAATTTATTTGAGAACAAGATTTACAGACGTTGAACATCATTTTTTTAAACCAAGGTTTATGGCGATAATGCTGTGATAAACCATCGACATATTTTATCTCTCCTGGCTTTGGCCAGTGCTAGCAACAGTGAATAATTAAAGTTTAGATTAAATTACTCAAGAAAATAAAGCATTGCGCCAGAAATTAAACAATTTAATTAAATTATACGAATGTATCTGTAATAAAAATGCGAAACAAATGAGAAGATATTATAATCACTGGCGGTCGCGAATTTCATTTCTGAAAGGTCACATTATCAGAGTTCATTCGGAGTCGCTAAAATGATTATTTATGAAAATATTGTATTGTAGGCTTATGCAAGCAATTCTTTTATTGACAATTATTTCGCAGCACAAAATATAATATTGTAACAATAAAGAGTGATAATTAATAGACATACTAGTTGTTACCCGTGAAATTACGGAATGTACCTTCACTTGGCAAGAAAAAAGCAACCACTTCGACTATAGAATAACATCTCCTAAAACACCTTAATTATAGGTAGGAACTTCATAAGGTGTGTAGGAATTTGAAAAGATTTAAAAGAAAAATAATTTAACTGGGTTTTTGTAATTGTGTTGTTCTCCCTCACATTTGAAAAATTCATTAAAATCTAGAATTAAATAATGAAATACTTTTCTGAACACATCAGTCGATTCCAATTTTGAAAAGTTCACGCTCGTGCGTATGTGCGTACTGACAAATTAAATTATTTCTGCTAAATAAGATAGATAACAGTGTTTTATAAAATATTAGTAGTGAGATCGATGTCAACATTTAAGAGACATCTTTATAGTTTTTCCAGAATAATAAATGATTTGATCGCATTCAGTGTCCAATGTAAAACACAACGGTCCGCTCAAGCACTGCAAAATACCCCACGTTTCTTTAAGGGTTCAACTATGTTTTCTCCAGTGGCCACTATCAAACTCAATGTTATTGTTATAATGTTTAACTTTATTGAATGAATAGTCCACCAGGTAGCGCCGGATCCACCATACGTTCAAACTGTGCAAAAACCATAGGCACCATCTTTGAAGGGGCGCCGTGAAAATAAAGATCTTTATTTAAAATATTCCAAAATTTCCCCAAATCATTTAAAATTTACCCACATCGTGGGATAATTATGTTTTTTATTGCGCTGGCAGCATCGCTGTGCATTGAACGACTAGCGAAAATGTATGGAGAGTAGCTTTTTGACACGGTTTTTTTTTACAAATTACACAATGGTTATTTGGACGTATAGTGTTTTTCTATGGAGTTATACGTTAAAATTATGCGAAGTCCATAACCAATCACCGTGCCCGTTTTTTTCATACAACAGTCGAACTGAACCGTTAGAGATGGTACATATTTTTGTCCCGGTGACATTGTACCGGTTACTTTGCGTTTATTTGGTTTTTCAGAATTCGGGGGGGGGGCACAATCGGTACTTACTGCACAGGGCGCTAGATATCGTGGAACCGGCCCTGCCCCCAGGGCCAAACTCATGCCTATCTTCTTCAGCGATCAATGTCAAAACACAAAGTACAAATTGACCGTTATTTTTTTCAGAATATCAAATAGATTCTTGAAAGCTCTTATCAACGCGTCTCAGTCCAGTAAAAAATATGTGAGAAGGTGCTTCCGCAATAATGTTGATTCAAGAAAAACTACAACTTTTTGTACTACAATGTTCGTACATCAACTAATGCTTACATACCCATTGTATGTATAACTACATCCGAATTTGATCGATAAAAATTTTATGCTCTTGATCAAGTTTATTGAATCTCTTTTCCTTGCAGGAAAATAGAAAGTAGAAGAGTTGTGGACCTACGAACCAAACTACTGATTGAAATATGCACTGTCGGCAAACGTTGGCTTGTTATGTGAGATGATATTGGTTCGTGTTGAAAGAAGTACTAGAACTTACCTCTAACATGATAATGAGTGAGATGGTTGGTACAGACGGCGGCGGGTAGTGGGTAGGGGGTGAGAAGATGGGCACGCATGGAGGTTCGGAGAGGCTGGTTGCTGGTTGATGGATAGTCGATAGGGGTGGGTTCGTGTGAGAGGAGCGGGGCTAGGAGGAAGCTCACTTCCAACAAGATGGCGAGTGAGAGAGTTGGGTGAAATCGCGAGTTAAGCAGTGTGTAGGGCGGAAGGTAACATAGCTTGTTCTATCCACGGTTGGGATGATAAACTCACCTTCGACAGGATGGTGGGTGAGAGGGTGAAATGGTGAGTTGTGTGGTGGGAGAGATGTTGGGTAATGAGTTCGGCAGTATATAGAGAATATAGGAAGGTGGGTTGTTATTTGTTACACTGATTGTTCATTGGGTTGATAACTCACCTCCGACACAACCGGCAAAGAAATCGAGTGCCATCTTGTAATAGTTTTCTACGTTGAAGTAAGGGGGAGGTGAAGGTAATAGCGCCACGGACAGAGTCTCACTGCCTCTCTCCAAAGCTCTTGCTCGGTCCCTATCCCTCTCCCAGTTTGGGCTTGAACCTACAATTACAAAATAAAACATTCAATTACTATTCCTAAAATTAAAATTGACAAAAAAAATTCTACTTCCATATCGTTGTGAATAATACAACATGTCCTTGGTCACAGAAAATGTAAAATGCATAGGTACCTATCTAAATATTTTCTTTGTGAGCAAATAGATTTTACCAATATTAAGTAATCAAGTGTATAAATATACGAGTATACTAGATACACCATATTTTGTATTTTAATAAAATTAAAATTTTTCAATATTTGTGACATATGAGACATTTTTCTTATTGCATGTACACATCAATATAAAATATACCTATGCCTACACGATTTAAAAAATAATTAATATTTATAGTACTACTTTTTAAAACGAAATATAAAGGTTTCTATTTTTTTTTAAATTTGTAACATCTTTTCACCCGCCTCGCTAGAGATGTCCTTGTGTTATTTGTTTTGATAATTTTTTTTCAAAGAAATTTTCATAACAATTTTTTGTATAACGGAACTCATATTATGCTAAAAGGGCTGCATACCGAGATAAATAAATGGCTTAATAGATTACTCAACAATCATCATCTTATATCGACTTAAATTTGCTAAATATTTCGCCATTTTTCTTTAAGCACATTAATGTAGTACCCAGCCCACAATCATTGCTGATTTTTTTAATAACATTTTTTTAAATTGTAATTGTTTTTTTGTAATTTGAACATTGTACGAAAATTCTAATAAAATAACGAATAATTCCAGTGGATAAATTTATGTGAAAATTAATTCTAAAAATTATCGGCACTACCAATATTCGTTAAGAAATGTTGAATTTTGATTAAAAAAATACGCAAAAATAAAAATTATTGAAATACCCATGCAAAGTAAAATATGTATTATAATAAGGTGGAAAAACAAAGAAAAACTCCGTCTAAGATGTCAAAGGTGCAAAGAAATCAATGTTATGAACTCACATATTTTTATATATTAACATTGACTTAACACTTACACAGAAAATACTTCTTAGCACAATCGCTTCTAAACAACGAAAATCACTGAATCACTTATAATATGTCGCAGAACCGAAGGAGCAGAAAATACGTCTGCTGAGGATGTGCTGCAATATTACTAATGAAGCAAAATAAATAATAACCATAGAGGGAATCATCAGTGTCCGGAGTTATCTGCGGGTCAAGACCCCTGCCCCCCGGTGCACCCTGCCTTCCCAGCCCGGGGGCCCCTTGGCCGGAGCCCCCGCGCGCCATGGCTACCACAACCTCCCTCATGCTGCAGAGAGACGAGCTGAAACAGAACGTCATCATTAGTATCATCATAATATGTAGAATAGGTTGCTACGACGAATCTGTGTTGTTGCTCTGAATACTAGCAGTTAGTGGTGGACTTGGAAATAATTGCGCTATAAAAATAATTATTTATAAATTATTTGTATAGCGCCAATGATTGATGTTTTATTTCCCTTTCAAGGGTGTATTGGAGTAAATTTAAGCGACCCAACTCAAATTTACTCAATTCAACGGCAGCTTAGTACCTACCTACATGCAGAAATACATTGTTATTCAACGCAGTTTTATGTATAAATAATAATTATCGAAAAAACTAATACCGCGGTAGACTTGCAAAACATTTATTTACTCTCATGCCGCTAATTTATTTTTACTCACAATCCACATCATAGGAGGCCTGGAAATTCCCTGAAGGCCTGTCTAATCTTTGGAAATGCTGTACGAATGGTGTTTTTAAGGAGATGAAGTGAACTAAGGCCATAAAGAACCCATCTTGCAAAAAAACATTGAAATGGAAATCAACGCAGTCTCCATACAGAGCGCGACTAGCGTACGAGGCAGTTCCTAACTATCAAATAAATTATTTTTCAGTTAAAATTCAATATTGAGTGGATGAAATCAATTGAAACTGTACTAATATATTCGAGCCTTTTGACTAATATTTAACTATTGCTTGATACTTGTTCGCACTTGTCTAGCTCATTCGACATACGCAGCACGCTGTCTGGACGATGCTAATTGAGAATTTGGACACCCTCGTTCAAAATACATTTAATCCCAAATAATCTAGGTATTTACAAATATTTCACAAATAGGTATTTCGTGGTGACATGAAGTTCCTACCTACAATCCTTTTAATAATGACTTCATGTGAACTGGCATTATATATTTTTCACTGGTATCCCGTAAGATGACATAGACCCCGAGCAAAAGCTCAAAAGCCTGAGTGAAGTTAGTAAATATTTTAAGAAATATATAGAATTTTATTTTAAAATATATTATGTACTTAGTAAGCTTATGTAAATAAGGGTGGCCGAGCAGCGATACCAACCACCATTTCTAAGGAAGTCAACATAAGTAATTGAGAAAACTTAATATATTATGTACCTAGAATAGCAAAATCTAAAGTACACAAAATAAAAATATATTGTACACCAAAAAGATATTCCTACATCGATATCTTGTTTGAAATATCACCAATACCTTTCAAATAATAATAGTTTGTTGACATAGTTGAAAACAATGTTTTCTACATATTTATATAAAATATTATTGCATGTTACCCGTATCAAAAAACAATGATTAATTAGTTTCAATAAAACTTTGTCGAAATTATAATTAGCACAGTATCGAACTGTTTGTAAACTAATGTCACTGACGCTTGAAGCAAAATATTGGCACACGCAACGAACTGACCTTTGACACTTCAATGTTGTTCATTTGACATTATTTGAAAATTGAAAACAATTATAACAATTTGAAAAACACTCGAAAACGAGTTCTCTAAAAAAAACAATTTTGAAAACCAAAAATAGTCTGACCTCATTTGATACATATCCCTGGATTATCTAAAAAAAATATCAGTGATTATTCAAATAAAATATTAACACAATTTTTCATCATGTGGTCGACAAAACAAACCATTCGTGAATGTTGCTTCAGAAAATCACCTCAAAAATAATTCAAGGTACTTACTTACTTAATAACTAAAATGATACATATTTCTTATTAATGGTAGTACGCAAACAAAAATCTATGTCGATATTCAAAATTTAAATATTGAAATCAAGATAAAAATACTAGATAAAAAATGGAAGGTACCTACCTAAGCAATTTCATTAAATTTATAAGTTTTAAATCTCGGAACAAAGAAATTGCCTTACTATATTGAATAAATATTTTTAAAAAAAGGTCTGGTTCTACATATATTTTCACTATAACCAATAGCATATTTATACATCTGTCATATTTCTGTCTTCGATTCAATGACTTATTTCCCTTGATCTTGCCACGTCTTTCTGTGACGTCCCCGACACCCTCTTCCGGTTTTTGCGTCATTATATCGTGCGCCAAAACTACATGCTTCTCTTTCTTATTCACGACGATCTTGCAATCTTTTCGGATTTTCCTATTTGTATTTCGCTCACACATTTTTGGACAATATTATTGCGTATTACAAAACGGAGTTATCACCAAAAAGGTAGAGAAGAAGCATTGGGGAGGGTCCGAATCGATAATTGAGCGTCGAGGTCGGCCGAGAGAGCCTATCTGTTAATATGGTATGTACATTGTAGGCGGCGATACAACGCGTTATCGGATTCGTATGATATGTCTATTGGGGAAATTACCCTGGTGTGTTGTTTTTCTTAAAGTTCAACCAGCTTGGTGTGAATAATAAATACTGCTTTACTCAGTAGGAAAAGTACTCTCAAAGAAAGTGCTTGACAAAAAAATCTTTATCGAATGCAGAGTGATTCGTGCAATGCTTTTAATACCTATTTAGATTCTTCGTGCGTGGGACAGTTTGCGTGTGAGATATAATTTCACAAATATAAACAAACATACTATCTACAATTTATTTTTATTACAATAACAGCGCGTATTTAATAAAACTATATAGATTAATATAAAAAAGACACCTACAAAAAAAAACTATTAAAAAATAAATGAGGATGGAAAAATACTGCAGTGTTTATTTTCAGAAACGTCTTCTTGTTGGGTAAAAAAATGTTAATGCGCAGTGTAAATGAATCTTAAGCCAGGAATTCGATTCTATAATTTGCACTAAATACATATACTATATTACTAGTTGTTATTATTTAGAGATGCATGCTTGTTTAATACAAATAAATAGATGAAGAGTGAAGTCAATGATTTTATTTTATGGGATTTATACACAATGCGTTTTCACGCGAAAGAAATTACTGAAAGCAAACCCAATAAAAGTTTTCTGTGTAAAATTTCCAGGAGAAGTGTAACAGGTAAATAATAACAAGTCACTGCAACAGTTCCACGCCGGAACACGTGAGATGATGAACTAGCAGTAGATTGATCTGCAGACCTTGGAGGATGCTTCCGATATTTACTTCCCCTTGCGGAATCCTGGACCAAAGCCAAGTGTGACAGTTGCATACGGATCAGAGTTGTATTACGCCACTTATAAAATCAATTATACGAGTATGCATAACATATTGCGAAAGAGATGATAATATCTATGTTTATTTTGGGATAAACCCTCTGTAGCACTTGCGGGTAGAATGCTGGGTATCAGCTGAATTGGTCTAGAGTCTAGATTGAGTCTACAAATATTATGGTCGAGTATATCAGAGAGTAATTCTTGCCTCTTTCAATAAGCAAACAGTAAGGAAGTTTTCTTCAGGTGTCTTGGGCATCATTTAAAAAAAATGTTTAAGCTAGTGTATTTTTCGCTTATTTAGGGATATCCATGTGTTATCGCGAACGAAAGTAATGATTATTTTATTACAAATGGGTGCTGGAAATAATACTTATTTAATGACAATGTCACAATGGATTATTAATTACATAGTGTAGGTATATAGATATATGTTTGCCTCTTGCTAGAGGAAGTCAACAGTCCCCATTTATGAATTTCTCCTTTAACCGTACAAAACCTTATATAAATACCAGTGGCAGCCCGTGAGTTTTTAACATACTAGAGTGCTAATATTAAAAAAAGAGGACAATATTGATGTTGTTGTAGCCGAAAATGATTTTTATTTTTTTTCAAGAAAAAAAAAATTGTACGAAGATCTTCAGGATTTTATAGTTTTGGTGGTGCACTGCACGGATTTTTGAATAATCTTCACAGAAAAAATAGAAATTTTGAAAAAAAAAAAATTGTTTTCGGCCATAACAACATCAACAATGACGTTTTTTTCAATCTTACCACTCTAGCACACTAAAAGTCATGAGCCACCGATTCATACTAACATTTCCATTTCCATTTATGTTTTTTTTTTCGGAAAACTTTCAGTTTCCGCTTAGCAAAACATTTCTACCGCACAAACCTTCATTCCGTTGAAAATTTTACGATCGTATCAACAAATTCTCTTTTTGATATGAGAATAATAACTGCCCAAAATTGAGTTGTGCATTTAAGTCATTTATTTTCAAAGTTTTTCTTTTAGATTCATAAATATGAATCAGTTATACTTTGTAAGAGTTAACTATGCAATCAAATTAAACACGTAGAACTAAAAGGTTAGTCTTGTTATAGATTACCCCCGCGGGCTGGCCCTGTAGTATGTAGCACTCTATTTCGAGTAAGCACAGCTATGCAAAAATATAGTGTGCTATAATAACACTAGATCGGTAGATAACGGTAGACCGTAGAGCGCATGTCAGACATACGTAATGAGAGATGGACAGCAATCTGTAATACCGCCGGCGTTAATAGAGGAAACAATTACTAGCGCTCATTCGCTAAACCTACGCAGATGACTGGAGGAAATCGGAAAGCCTTATGGGGTTCTTATTTTTAAAAGCACCTACTCACTCTTGTAATTAGGTTTTGTATTTCTCTACAAAAAATATGGCAAATTGTCAATTTTTACAAACAACGATATTGCATATTCGACCTTCGGTGATTTTATTGGACACATCCAACTAAAGGGTGATTCTGATGAAATTCCAACGCGATATTTGTATATTAATTATTTGCGCACGTCGCGGGCTGTGAAAATTGTCGCACTCACTCTCACTTACGCGTTGTAGTAGATCGAGAATTTACGCTCTAATGGATGAAATAACAATATTCAATTTCAAGTGAATTTAGTAGCATTGAGAAAAACTTCAAAGTTTTGTGAATGCCTCACGAACTGCTTACCTCTTCGAAAAAAAGCACTAGTCGGCAGAGATTTGAAATCGAAAAGTACTAGCAAATCAACAACAAAAATGGAACTGGGGAAGAACCAGTTCTTCGCCAAATCTCTGTAGTCGATCTTCAATTGAAGTGTGCGCTACCGCAAAATGGAGTAGTTCTTTGTAGTCTTTGAAGTCGAACTTCAATTGCAGTACTTGAAATGAAGTACTTCTTTGTAGGCTTTGAAATTTAACTTCGCAATTGAACTGCCGCAAAATAAAGTAGTTCTTTGTAGCTTTGTAGTCTACTTCAATTGAAGTATTTGTTCAATGAAAAATGAATGAAGTTTGAACTGCCACAAAATGGAGTAGTTATTTGAAGTAGTTCGCACGGAGCGGTCACAACGCTAGAATTTAGTTACTATACGAACCAAGACTAATTGACGGCCTGCATGAGTGGTAAGACGCTCGACTACGAATCCAGAGGTCGCGGGTTCGAACCCGGCGTGCGCAAATAAAATGTATTTAATTAATATGCGTCATAACACATTTAATTGAAATAAAATAAAATATAGTTAAAATATTGCGGCACGTTCCAGAGTGGTAGATACTCTAAGTATCGCCCTGGTGAAAGACCACCATTCAGAATTGAAACGTTGCTTGAAATGGCTTTAGCCGTGTTTGGTGACCAGATCTGAATAGCCAGGATTTTCCCAACCTTCCCCATCCTCATCTCCTTCCCCTCCCCACTACCTTTAGCCTCACAACATACCCTTATCGGGGATGCCATAGTCTCACTGACTCTAGACGGTTGGGAGCAGTTGAGACTCTTGTGCGGTATTCACGTAAAAAAAAAAAAATACCAAACATTTATGGATATGATTCTCTGAATAGATGAGTTTTAAGCTCTGTATTCTATGGGGTGCTTTATCATTCTTAGATCACGTAGCAGTCTATTCCAGGCTTTAGGCCCTGACACTCCGAAAGCACACTCTCTGAACTTATTATCTGATGTGCACTTTGGTTTCTTCAACTTTCCAATAGCTGATGATGGTGCTGATCGAAAGGTTGACTCTCGCGAATCGGAATCTTTAAAAAAAACACAGTTCCGATGGGTGGTAAGCAGGAGCCATTTTGTTAATTGGCTTAAATACCGTTCAGCGTTATCCAGCGTAGCTTGAACTGAGTTGTTTTACTTTAGTGATGTAACAATCTTCACTTTCAATTTTCGTTACCTACATAGGTGCATACCTATTACTAATAGTAAAAAGAAAATCTAGCGTAAATTTAAAAAAATCTTTACAACAAGAATTGATTTTGAATTTAAAATCCTAGTAATATTTACAAAATAAAACTAACCATGCAACTAAATGTGGTGGAATTTAAATAAATACTCGTATGTTAAGTTAAAGTTTATTACAGAGGACATTTAGGTTTAGTAGATGTTTAATTACTTGAGGACATAAACACGTAATAAGTAACTCAAACTTAGTAATTTTATTTTAATTAACGTATAAGATTTCAGAAAACAAAATACTCTTGTTGATTATCACAGGGGTCACCTTTTGACCCCGCCCTTCACTTTCCCTTCGAAGATCTTCTGCAAGGGAGGGAGAACGTCTTCGTGACTTACTTCTTAAAAATATTCTAACTCAACGAGGTTCTCCAGCTTCTTCTACCCTTTCCTTGCCAAATGACCAAAGAAGTACGGATTTAAGGACTCTGCATCGTTTGAATGTGAACAGGATCAGACATCTGAGCACATTGTTTGAGCGAGTGTCCGCTCCGCCACTTCTCAGGGGCACATTGATATTGCACGACACACGACACGACGCCGGATGCCATCGAATGGCCGAAGAATCCCTGCAACCCTACCTAGTCACCTTCGGATGGATTATTTGACAACACTCTGACTATCTTTAAATTATGGGTTATCCATTGACGTGCTTTTGTAAAAATATCACGACTAATGATAATTATTTTACTTTGTAGCTATTGACCTCTCGACCTGCGGAGACAGACCAGATTTGGCTATCGGGGGGGCTATCTGCCAATGTCTGACGCAAAATGTTCACTATTATGTAGTACATACTTATCAACAATATTCAACGTGTAACAAAGTACACGAAACATTATTCTTGTTGAAAATAAAAAAAATCTCTTCTCAGAGATGTTTCATCATTAATTGCGAGAATTTAAATGATAATAGCCATATTATACAAAGTTTCAGAGGCAATTTGCATTTGATTTATAAGTCCCAAGCGTCATCACTAAACATAATGATATTTTTTGTGTATTTTTTTTCACACGCTGGTTTTCAAATAATATTTTGTACCAAAGCAAAGGGTATGCTTTTCATCGGTGACGCACAACACATTTCGTGTGGCCCGCGGCATTGCAAAAAAAAAAGTCTAAATGTTCTAAACGAATTCTGAAGTGGTGGCGGTGGTGCCTAAACTAAAAATACGAAAACTGAGTAAAAATAATTTTACTGGCCACCCCACATTTTTACTCCACGCGACCCGCGAACGTTTGGAAAATAAGTCGTGCTTTTGCTAAAAAGATTGTTCATCACCGCTTAACGTGAACTTTTTTTTTCTTTTTTAAAGAGAGACAAACATTCCCGGTTATTCATAATAAGCGGAAGATGTTGCTTGTAGAATGACGGAAGACTTAGCTAGTAGAGGAATTGAACCCACGACGCCCGAGTGGGAATCCGACTTGTTTCAGCTACTAACCGTCCATTTTATTTAGGTTTATGAGTTATTAGGATAAGTACACATGTATTTAATACACGTTACATATTATGATTTAAGACAATAGAACATCATTATTTACAGCTTTATTAGTCAATCGGTTGGACTATTTTCTCGCAAATGGCTATATTATAAGGATTATCGAAGGGGATTTGTTTTCTTGATATCACTCTAAAAAGGTTATCTTAGTTCTATAACCAGAATGCTGTGAAATTTTATCTACAGTTGGTGTTTCCTAACAATATTATTGCTTGCTTTTCATGTATTGCTGTGCTTGGAAAAAAGCAATCAGCAGTGGAAAACTTCGCGAATATCAGAGATATATTCGTATTTTGACATGATATATTTGCCGACTACGTAACTTTAGTATACATACCCAATCTCCTAGTTGCTATATAATATTGGATATACCTAATATGTATAATTCTAAATAACTGTTGAACTCCTGAGTCTAATACAAGTCAGCTTCGTGATGTGACTTTAACGAGGCTCATTTTGTCTTACAGGTCTGTACGATAGAATGAGCCGAGTGGTCCGAAGCATCGGGTTTACGAGTACACCTAGGCGTCGCGTCACGGGTTCAATCGTCTGCAAGATAGGTCCTCCATCGTTGCACAAGCAATTTAAGCTTTTTATGATGGAATTATGGAGAGTTAAAATATTGTCAGTTTTTTCTATTTCGTATAGTGTCAGTGAGACTGAAGATTGTGACGATAATGTCGACAATTTTACGCTTGATCATTATTCTTTACCCACTCATTCGTCTTTCTTTCATGCCTAGCATGACTCTTTTCGTGGCTCTTTATGTGATGTCCATTTTCTTCCATTAACTTCCTCGGTGAGTGTCCATGCTCACTCCCCAAACGTCGGTAGATACCGGTAGTGTGAATTGATTACACGTGTTCGCAGGTGTTCAGCTATCTGCGTGTATTAGACGATATAGCTAAGTTTGCCAGAGGCAACTTTTCAAATATTCTTCTCTCAATTTCACTGGCCTAGTTTTCTTTGAATGTACATATAACGCGATGTGTTACTAAATCAATATCTTTTTGTCTAAAGTTGGGCCCTCGGCGTGTGGCCGTATCGAGTTCTCCACAATAATAAGTGTCTGTAACCAGAATTCTCCAGATTTGTTCTGACCTCTGCCCTGATTATCTGAACGACTTGTGTTTCTCCGAGTTGTGACACGTTTGTAATATCCATGTTGAACAATACATAGCTTCTGTATTAATAAGGGGAATGTACTCTTCTAGGATCTCAAGAATATTAGATAATATTATCAAGCATGCTCTAATCACGTAGTGTATGAGCATATTCGAGGCCTGTTCAAAAGAAAAGGTGAATTTTGAATTTTCGTGGGCTGTGTACATTCGATTATCGATTTTTTTGTTTTGTTATATATATGTTTATCATATTTATGTTAGCATTATCAACCATTTTGGATTAGTGGTTTGTTTTTGACAACTGGAAAGGTTAGTCACGTTTTTGTGTGTTCTTCGATTTTTTTACTTTTGAAACGATAATCGAATGTACACAGCCCGCGAAAATTCAAAATTCACCTTTTCTTTTGAACAGGCTATGTATACCTACTAACAAAGGAGGCTCTAATTGGGTTATTCACTTTTATTGTTTTTAATTAGGTATAAGATTAATTAATTCATTCATTCAATTTTTTTTAATTATTTTTTATTTCTACTGTACATTAGGTCCTTTTACCGTGTATAATAAATAATGTAAATATAAAAAGCACATAGAATAGGATAAGAAAAAAGCTAACAAAAATATTAATAAAGATAAAAAAGTCATAAAATCGAATGGCAAAAATGTCCCAACAACAATATTTTATATTTATTAAGTGATGAAATAAAAATGTTTACCGACGTTGCTTTATTATTTCCCTGCATTAGTAATCGAGGCAATGACGAGTAGGTACATATGGTAGTTAGTTCCAGAATTACTGCACTGAATAATATCCTGATTTCTAGTATTTCGTATCGGTATTCAAAAATGTATCATTGCTAGCAATTCTGGTCAGTCACAAGCACTATTTAAAATTTTGTACACAAATACCAAGTCATTGAAAATCCTTCTGTCTGATATTTTAGGTATCTTCATATCGTTTAGTAAATATTTGTATTCTAGGGAATTTTCTAGAATACCTATTTTAAAGTTTCTCAAAGCGTAAACAAATATTTTGTACTCTTTCAATGGTACGCGCATGAATACTGTAATGTGGGTTCCAGGCAGGAGAATCGTACTCTAGTTGGCTTCTAACAAACGCGAAATATAACAACTTGATATTATTGTAAGTTTTCGATAATCTTGTTATAAATCCCAACATTTGGAAACCCTTGTTAAAGATTTTAGTTATATGGTAAACAAATGAAAGATTTGATTGGAAAGTGATGCCTAAGTCTTTGACTTGGGTTACTATTTCAAGAGCACTGTTATAATAATAATAGTGAACTTATATAGCGCAGTTTTGTGAAATTTCACCTCAAGTGCGCTTCATACTACATTAATTAAGCTAATAAGACCAACTAAGAAGGAGAAAATAACATATACTATGTATACAAATTAAAACTATCTAAAATCATGATCTTTATCATAAATCGTGATAGAAAAAGGTTCAGATATGTGTATAACAGTGCATGTGTACATCAACAGATTAAAAAACAATTTAATAGAAGCTAAGGGTCTTAAAATCCAGATGAAACGTATGAATTCATTTTCACAAATTTGTTAAAGCAAAGAAAAGGAAATTAGATTGAGGACAGTTAACATGTGGGTACTTCAAAACATTATCTATTTTATAATTACCACAGAGTTTTTTATTCGAAAACATCTGTCAAGTTGACATTTAGATATATTTAAGCAGTCCATTTTCATTGCACCAAACTATCAATTTTTTTATGTTGTTTTAAAGAATACAACAAGCATGTAAATAGCTCTAAAGATTTTCAGATCACAAGCAAAAAGTAAAATAGAGACATCATGAAAATAAAAAAAATAGTGGAATAAAGTTAAAAATTTGGTATTATTAAAATCATTAAAAACATCATGAAATATTTTTGTTATATCTTTTATGCAGATAATTAACAAGATTAGACCGTAGGTATATCCAACTGGTTCAGAATATACAATCATGTGTTTAAAAGTTTATAGTATTGCTATTCGTATATTAAGATTATTTCTAATTTTTCAATATAACCTTATCAAACTTAACCAGACTACCCTAACCAAACAGGATACTTAAAAATATATATATTATGTCAATACCGCACAAGAGTCCCAACCAGTGGCGGCTCGTGACATTATTGTGCTTGGAGTGTTAAGATAAAAAAAAAAACAACAATATTGGTGTTGTTGTTTGTTTTTTTTTTTTCATTTTTTTTTTTTCTTATGAAGATCTTTCAGCAAACTGGTGCAGCACCAAAACTGAAAAAAACTAGAAAATCTTCATACCATAAAATAATTAAAATTGTACCCTGTCCATTCGTCTGACCTCCTTCATTTAATTCGACACCTTTAAGAACCCCATGGACGAAGTCCTTCCTACAACCTACAACCCCTTCCTTAACCATCCTCGCAACTTCGACCAACCGGGTGGTGATATAGTTCCCATGGCTTTTGCACTGTACAAACAGGAAGCGCTAATGTTTGCTCACTATGTGCTGCTAATTGTGTCTAGTTGTTAGGGGTTACCCAATAATGTTGATATCGTTTTAATTACGTATTAAGTATGTACCTACCTACCTATTTTAATTTATTAATAGACATGCAATCAAATAGTTAAATATCAATTGAATTATGTTCATGATTCCGGGCTTATAATAGACATTTATTTTATTTTTATGAGATAACCACATAGGAGTTCCGTCTGCAGCTAGTGGGGCTAAGGCACTATACATATAAGGCTAATGTTATGAGGGGGAATGAAATAAGAGATGGAAGAATGCTATTATAGAGGATGGTTAGGAGAACTCGGCTATTCAGATCTGGTCACAAAACAGAGATAAAATTTAGATTTTCAGGAAACGTTTCCTCTCTGAATAGTGGTTTAAAACAAAAACAACACTGGAAGTATAAATTTGGAAGGAACGTAGAAGCAAAATGTATTTAATGTAACTCTTTGATGAATGCACTTTTTTTTCTGACCCACAACCTATTCAAACTCTACGAATGTTGCGAACTTTTGTGATCGCTTTGCAAGTGTTGTTGCAATGTCTCCATACCCAAATAACCACACAACTGATACCTTATATTTAATATTTAAATAAATTCGTGCATTTTTGTGTTTGCACGTTTATATGATATTATTGTTATCGACCCTCAAAACATTTAAAAAAAAAATTTCAAATAAAGATTTTTTTCCACAAACTCAGTAAAAGGATTTGATTGGAGCATGGTGTATAAGTCTAATACTCCCCTGATCCCAACTTTATACAATATATTCAAGTAGGTACATATATAGCATATCATTCTGTATGCTATTGCGCATGTATTTTTTATCCTTGTCTTATAAATGTTTATCACAAACACGATCCAGAAAGCGGTTTGAAGTGGTCTTATTTGCGTCTGAACTAGTTATTGGGGGGAAAGAGATTCGCTCCCAAACACAATTACGTTATTGATAGTAAAAATTATTATTATTCGCAATTATGCTCTGGCTCCATGCTTCAAAGAATATATTGTATTTAATTATAGTAGAAAGTAATCAATCAATTAGGTAAACTCGTGGTCATCTGACGAATATTCGTACATTAATTATTTCCGACCCCTCCGGAGCTGCTTACAGCATCAAAAAACCTAACCTGACAATGGTTTTGATAAAGCCAATTGTATTTTTAGCATAATTCGACACTAACATAATATTACACGCCTGGAATAATCAAGGTATTTTCTTCGCACGTGTGATTAGATAGATACTAAAAGTTCTTATCCGGTTTCACCAAGTATTCACATTCTGTTTTCTTACTGAAAAATATTAAATTGTTGATAGTCAAATGTATATGGACCGGTCGGTAGCTGAGTGGACAAACGCGTCGGATTCCCACCCGGGCGTCGTGCGTTCAATTCCTCTGCTGGCTAAGTCCTCCATCATTACACTAGCAACATATTCCGCTTCTTATGATGGCAGTAGGAGTTTTTTCAAATATTGTCAGGTTATTCGCAACCCGGGAATGTTTGTCTTTCTTTTAAAAAAAAGAAAGAAAAAAAATTTCAAGGTCCATATCTCGTGAGAGAAATGACACTGTGTGCTAAAAATAGTAATGTCGACCTAGTAATTTTAGATTAAAAAAAACTGTGTAAAATTCATGATACTTGTGCTCACCGTTCGAGAGTTTTTACTTCTTCAGGAAATAGATATCTGCTTTACAGTTAAAATTAGGTAACTACCCGTCTGTCTACCAGGAAGTAAAAAAAATAGGCGCATGAGAAACATTATAGCATTATAGTGCATATATTATACTGTTGGCATCTCAAATAGATCTACTTACTTAACTTTGCAGTTGGTGGCGTGGCTTGTCTAGATTTTGCGAAAAAATAACCTTTTTTTTATCCTAACCTAACTCACAAAACTACTATTTTTGAAAATTAATTAAATAAATAAAAAAATCAAATTCGTTCCTGCGTTCTGGGTAGGGTTCCTACCTAATATATTCAATCCCCCTGTGTTTACTGGGATGGTTACCTGATGATGCAAAAACAATTATTTTAAATATTAAATTCCGTTGGTAGAACTACTTCACGTATGTACGACGTTCAATTTTGAAAAGTTTTCGACAGGTTGCCTTTTTTATGTATCCATAATAGAGAACGAAAAAAGTTTAAAAAGAGTGGATACCACTATCCACAATAATTCTATTTAGATCTACGTTTTAAAATTTCATGATGTATACATACCTAATACGTTATACGTGTCACGGGTAGTAAAATACGTAACAATAAACTAAAATATAACGTCGGTAGAATTAGCTGAGATCGACTTCTAGCGAGATTTTCATATAATTCCAAGTCCAGACGCACAATATGAAAAGGGAATCCGTGTCTGAAAACTATGATTTTCATGCTAGATCAAAATCCACGGCTCTGTTCATTTTAAATACTTTTTTACACGAGAGTCTAATGTAGGCGTGTAAGATTGAATAATGTATCACATATTTATTTAAGGTATGGAACAAAAACGTTAAATGATTAGTGAATCATGAAGTTTTTACAAATGTAACTTTCTGTGCATTTCTTTGTTGAATCGTTTTAAGTCACCATAACTAGCAAAAAGCAAAAGATTCAGTTCATTCGAAACCTTTGGCTTGAGCCCAAGAAAATAGCATTTTAGTTCCGACCTGAAAACTTGCATTTTATCCACAAAATAAATTATGTTTTTACGAATGTTATTTTGTAAACATTTTCCTCATGAATCGTCTTCAGTACATCAATGTAAGCACAAATGCAATGTTTCAGTCAAATTGGACACTGAGTCTGAGAAGTCGTCTTTCAAAACGACCCGAAGGCTCGCATTTTATTTACGAAAATATGAATTTTCATATTTTTTTCATTTGCAGAATTTTTTCGTTCAGTCCATCAATCAACGCACAAACTCAAAATTTGAGTACAGTCAGACCCATGGTTGAGAAAACCCTTTCCATTTTCGACCCCAAGGGTCGCATTTTGTCCACAAAATTGATGTAGTTTTTAAAAATGATGATATATTGTCATTTTTTCCTCAAATCGTCTTCAGTTTATCAATCTAAGCACAAAATCAAAGATTCGGTCCAGCTAGACACATAGAGCCTGAGAAAATTAGAATTAATTTTCGACCTCGAGGCTCGCAATTTACTAAATATTGTAATTGATTTCTTATTTTATCGCCCAGTCCATCGATTTTAACACAAAAACCAAATCTCAGTAAAACTGCAGTGAAATTAGCCTGAGTAAACGTCTTCAAATTTACGCCTCAAAGGCTCGCATGTTATCCAAAAAAATACAATTTTTCAAAAAAAATCGTTTGCATAATTGTTTCGTTCAGTCCATCAATTTTAGCACAGATTCAAAGTTTCAGTCTTATCAGACAAATAGGGACTGAGAAAACCGCTTTCATATTTCAACCCCAAGACTCCACAAAATTGATGATGTTCATCCAAATGTTATTTTCTGGTCACCAAACAGGGCCAAAGCCATTTCAAGCAACGTTTCGAATCTGAATAGCGGTCTTTTACCAGGGCGTATTTTATATACTCGTATATATATATATATGTATATATATATATATATATACGAGTATATAAAATACATAGTATATATAATTTTGTATGTTTGTAATGACACATATTAATTAAATTAAATGTATTTGCGCACGCTGGGTTTGAACCCATGACCCATGGATTTGTAGTCAAGCGTCTCACCACTCGACCACAGAGGCCGTCAAACTAACCTAGCTTATTATTTTTTTACGATTTGCATCGTAGTATAATATATAGCAATTGTCAAGGAAATAAGAATATTTGGTAAACACCAATTATTTGTTCCAAACATAATAGTGTATGACAAGTATATAGGTAAATAAAAATAATAATAACCATTCATGTCTTCATTGAAAAATCATTAATTTCTTTCTATTCCTTTATATATAAAACGTAGAAAAATGTCTGATCCATTATTCTTTTTTAAAATTAAGATAAAAATGGCAATTAATCTGGTGTGATAATATGATTCGACTTCGGCTTCGGGGCAACGAAGGCCACTCTCAATTAATAATTAATTAAAATAATATCATTCATTTGACATTCGTTTGACGTTCCTGCGAAAGTTTTATCATGCGGTTGGTGCCATTGCTCGACGGGTGGTCTGCGCATGGCGGGATTTCGGGCGGGAGGGGTGATGGAGAAAAACTAGTAAAAAGGAGAATGCAACGCAAGGTTGGCTGAATATTTTTTCTTGAAATGATGTGATTCTTTTTATGTTACTGTTTTATGAAATCAGTCGGTCTATACTAGGTCGCGTGCGCGCTCTGCAGGGTGACAAAAATAGAAAAATAATTATCATTGAAAATTTGTGGAAAAGCTGTGCGTAGCGAATATTGCGAGCTTTTTGAATGACTTGTCTCTTAGCTCCAATCGCCTCCTAAGAGTGATTCTGATTAATTTATCGTAAGTTTTGTTTTTCGCAAGATAAGCGCCTGGTTCGCGATTGGTGAACGATTCCATTTATCAGTGAATAATGAATAACATAAAACTACTATCTGTGTTTGGTTGGAAAATAATCAACCAATAATAATATTTAGAAAAAATAAACATCATAATATGATCATATTAATTACATGCAGCAATTAGCATTTAAGTAGTTGACAAAATAAACCTTCGCGTGTTAAATAAATAATACATCGATGGTTATAAGGTGGATCTTCTTATCCGTGTTATTATTATTCACACGTTATTTCAAATTCACTAGAAACTTACGGACGATGCAGATTAGGCCACAAGAGATACTAATCTGTTTCATAATTATATTTATATACTCGCCAAACTAAAAAATGACAATTCTGAAAACACGTGACTTATTTCATGTGACTAATACGTGACAGGCTAGGTATCTCATTGTTTCTGCTCAGGGATACAATGTTTATCCGATTTTAATAATTTGATGGACAGTTCGGTTTTATGGAACGAACAATGTGCTGATTTTCTAATCTTACACCTAATCATTACTAATAAGAGGTTATCCATTATCCGGTTGGACTTTGATTACTAAAATAAAATCATGTTGTCAATCCTAGAAAAAAATTAATTGCCTAGCATTTTTTTGTTTATTTTCACACTGTGTAGGTACCCATTCGTGAACAAGATTATCATATTAGTTTTATTTTTGTGCTTATTTTGTAGAACTCCAGTAAAATTAATAATTATTTTTAAAATCATGAAATCAATTCGATTTTATGAAAGATTTTTAAATATGATAATACATTAAATAAATAAAATATGACGAAATTTACCTTTTTGCTGAAATACTTTCTAGAAATACATCTGTGGCTTTAAAATACATGAAACAATCCTTCAGAAAGCGAAACAGCTAACAGAACACAGTAAATTTCATCTAATTTTGTTTATAAATGATTTTTTTAAAGAAAGACAAGCGTTCCCCGGTTACGAATAACCTAACAATGTATCAATACTCCTACCACTATCATTATAAGCAGAAAATGTTGCTTGTGCAATGATGGAGGACTTAGCTAGGACAGGAATTGAACCCACGACGCCTGGGTGGGAAGCCGAAGCATTTATACTCGGCTACTGGTCTATTTTACATACTAGCGGCAAAGCTCTTTTATTTTTGTAAATATTAATTAGAACATTATTCAGTAGGTGGCTATTTACGTAATATTCTAATTATATATATGATAAACTTTTAATTATTGGATTCTTATCTTTAATTACTTTGTAGTCATGTAATACAATATTTTCCAGTATTGAAACCTGCGGAGCGCGTGAATAAAAAAATAAGTCAAGGACGCCCCAATTAAGACGGCACTATCAAATACTTCAGGCAGGTCACCTCAAGAGACGGTTTAACAGAATGAGACAATGTATGAATAAATGAATCAAGGAGCATGTGCCAAGACAAAGTTGTGTGGTGTTTTATCCCCTTTGCATACTACTGGGGCGAAAAAGGCATTGTGTGGTTAGTTTTTTATGCCTAATAATATGATGTTATTTTTCAGGAGTGACCTGTGGAAGTCCAATACATTATGGAGCAGCAGGAAGCTCTCCTTGCTGAGGGGCCCCCTTCCCCTCGACCCCCATCACCTACCCTACCTCCCACTGGTACGCAAAATTCAACAAATCACTAAAATTTACAAGGAAAATATTTTTGTATTCCAGAAATTTTCCAGGGCATTTTTAAACAAACACCTCCAACAAATTAAATATTGTTTTTTTTTATGAAAACCTGTTTACTATTCCTCAAGTAGAAAGTTTGCAAAATCTACCATTTACTTTTTAAAACATCCAACAGATGGCAGTAATCATATACATTTTTCATAAGAATTTGACTGCTCTATTCTTTAGAAATTAACTAGTGTTAAAATAACAGCTATTGGTGAAAAACAATAGGGTGTAAACTTGACTTGCCAAGAAGAATACTGATTTTTTAAAATTTCTTTTGAGATACAAAATTTCTGTTGATCAAAAAATATTAGTTGAAAATATTTATCACGGTAATAAAAATCATATTTATATAGATGGGTGCGGATTTCCTAAACATTTTCTATAAATCCTTAAAACGACTTAAATAAATATCCACCCGATCCTATTTAATCTTCCTGGGATGACCCAGGCTCCTTTTTAAAATAGAAATTAACTATATTTTACTCCATAAATACATTAGATCTACATTTTTTTCCACAAAAACGGCGCTATAAAAGTTATCCATTTATTATTATTATTATAAATGACCTGCAAAAGCCATATGCACGCCCACTTCAAATATAGAATAAAATTAGTATGATAAATATATATGTATTGGCAGGTACTTAATGATCTCTTGTCTGCGTTTAAAAAGATTTATTTTATAATTTTCTAACCCATACATCAGTTTCAATTTTGAAAATATAACACACTTTAATATAAATTTGCCATGTGTTAACCATAAGGTATTAAGGTACTTTGTACTTGATTTAAAATTTAAAAAAAAATCTTTTCTGTGTATCGAGAAGAGTATGTATTTAAAATACATTATAAACTTAGTTAATCTATCCAAAAGGTATTGTAATACATATATTGTTTGGAAATCTATTAAAAAAATTATAAAAATCTATATCTATCAATAGATACAGACTCTGACAGTTCTGAATAATTGAATTATGTCAAATCAAGACAACTAAATAATGTTCGGAGGCCCCTAGCTGTATACAAAAACGTCGATAGAGTTTTATCGACAATATAATTTTAGTTTAATTTGGAGCAGTCTCATTTTCCATTGAGAATGTAAGATTTTCATAAAGAATCTCCCTTTTCACTGTAGAAGGAACTGGAGAACTCTCTGGAGACTCCAGCTCTGCGGGATCAGGGGTAGCACTTGGGCCTATGGACCAAGTGTCGGCACAACTCATCAACAACATCACCATGCTAGACTACCGCTCCCTCGGGAACTCCTCGCCTCTTATCCTTGATCAGGTAATTGTCCATACAATATTGTTGTAGCACCAGTAATATTTAATTTGTTATTTATGAATCTGTTCAACTTGCACACAAACATAAAAATAGTAATTATTACATGTTTATTTTGCCTTATTTTTGTCATCGCTTCATTTATTTTTATAAATATGCTATTCCTTCTCTGTTGCTTTTTTTTCCATTTCGTGTTTTAAATGTATTTTTTGTAATTGGACTTTAGTCCGTTAATTTATGAATAAATAAATGTTGTTCATAGGCAGTTGATCACGTGATGTAAATTACAAACAAAACTAGACTTTATTTTCGCAAAACAAATCATACCTTTTAATAGGCACAACAATAATTTTTCTTCTCCTACTTCATGAGCCTTCTTAAATAGGCCTCCCTCAAATAGAGATGAATACTTTCCATTTTTACACATTTATCTTTACAAAATATCGTTAGTGTTTATTAGAAATAGCAAATATGTGATTCACATTGCAAGGCAAGTAATAATATTGAATCTGTGAGTAGACAACTACTATACAGAGAAAGAAAAGTTTTTCTTTTAAAAAAGCTTTAGTGTTTTCACCCCCTTTTATAAGATACTGGAGAGCACTACTTTCTTCTATTCATTAATTTGATGTTTTATTAACAGGAGGAAATGAGCAAGGCGGAAGTGCTAGCAGGAAATGTGTCGGGAGGGAAGCTGCCCAACTTTGTGTCCTGGAATTGGACCATGATCCGGGGGGCCTTGTTCTGGGGCGTCCTGTCAGGGCTGCTGGCCTGTCTGGCCACCGTGATAGCGCTGGTGGCCATGCTGCCACGCACCTGTGACCCTCAGCTGCCCTGGTACCAGGGGGGAGTGTTCTACGAGATCTTTCCCGCCAGCTTCCAGGACTCAAACGGGGACGGAGTGGGAGACCTCCGGGGTCTCGCTTCCCGGGTAGAATACCTCGCCAGCCTCAACGTCAGAGCTGTCAGACTCAACTCTATCTTTCAAGCGGAACATTTCCCAGATCGCTACAAAGATGTCATTTCTCTCCTTAACATTGCCGCGCCTCTAGGAAATATGCAAGACTTGTCTTACCTTATAAATTCTTTACACGATAGGAATATCTCTCTAATTCTCGATCTACCCATTTATCCGTTTGTAACCCGCTTGGATGATATTGAATCAGTGGAGGATATTACAAACTCAACGGAAACGGTTCAGAAAACGAGATATAGAAATACGACGCAGAGTGTTGTTCGAGTGGTCAAAGATGATCACATAGCCACAGCAATCAGATACTGGTCTTCCAATGGTGTGGATGGTTTCTATCTCAAGGGTGCCCAACATTTTGTGGA
This sequence comes from Drusus annulatus, assembly GCA_022651775.1. Classification (NCBI taxonomy): domain Eukaryota; kingdom Metazoa; phylum Arthropoda; class Insecta; order Trichoptera; family Limnephilidae; genus Drusus; species Drusus annulatus. Next base: position 972,262 of record JAGWCC010000150.1, read on the forward strand.
TGATCCAAATTTTTCAGATCATATAAAGTTATGGAAAAAAATCATCGGTCAGGAGAAGGTTATCATTGTCAGTTATGAAGCCCTTCAAAAAGCACAAGATATAGCATTCAATACGCTCATGAACAAGGTCGATTTAGTTGACGTGTTCCTAGACGTAACAAATGGCACCGCGCATGTCAAAAGTCAAGTGGAAGGCATCTTGAAGGGAGCACTCTGGTCCAAGCCCGGGGCTCCATGGGCCCACTGGAGTGTGGGAAACGTGGACTCCCGCAGACTTTCTTCGTCCCTTACCCCCAATCAGACTATTGCTGTCCTGCTCCTGAACATAATGCTACCTGGCACACCGAACATCTTCTACGGGGATGAGGTTGGATTGCGAGAGATCTCTGAGCCGGAGGAGGACTATCATGAATCTAAGCATATTCATAACCTAGTCCCTATGTTCTGGCCCGAGGGGAGCCGTCAGTTCTCTTCGAGAGGGGTTTTGCCATGGGCCCTCGGAGGGGGTGGTGGTGGGGCTGCGACTGCCCTTCGAGATCTTGTCGCCCTGCGCCCTTTAGCACCTCCAGTGTACTTAAATGCTGTATGGAAAGAAGGAGCAGGTCTTCCCAATGCCCAATTGAGGCGATCTGGGAGCATTCTGGTGGTAGAGCGCTGGTATCCCCGCAGAAACACTTTCCTGCTCTTGGTGAACCTGGAGGATAAGGGAGTCAGGCGGGACTTGTCCAGCTGGTACTACGGGGGCGTGCCTCTTGTAGCCACTGACTCTGCACTACAGGGACAACAGCTGGTCTTCAAGGAGCTCTCCCTGAGACCTGCAGAGGCTATGGTCGTCAAACTGGAGAAATAAAACAACTTTTCTTTGTTGGAGCGTTATTATTTATATTAATACTTATAAATGGTATACAAGAATACATCAGCGCTCTGGCCTGGCGCTGCCGGCCCATCATACTTCGTATAAATAACATACAATACTAAATAACTTCTACGTTTTTCACAGTCAAATTTACAATTAGAACGTTCGTGATATTGAAATTGAGCAAATATACGACGACCTATCTTAATTTAATATTATTCTTCGATTTACTTACAAATAGGAATCTCACATATGATACACTTGTTTAGGCGACCGCAGGGGGTCGCGGGTGGGGATCGGGCACGTAGGTATTGGCCGTGGCACGTGGCGAGGGCAGAGGCAAGGCGGGCAGCGCGTCTCCTGGGTGGCGGTGGCAGCCACGCCGCTCCTTCCCTGTCCCTAGTCCCGCAGCCCGCCCCACGCCCACTCCCGCCGTGCCGTGTCGTGGCATCACAAAGGCCTTGGTTTGCTTTAGCAGAGACTTGTCATTACACAACGCGGCTATGAGGGGCAGATCTAGATTCTTGCTCTTTTCCCTCAGGGTCTTTATATCGATAGGGCCCGGAGGATCGAGAGGCAACCGCGGTGGGTCCTTCGGTCGGGGCTCGGCCACGCGGATCGCTGGAGGTTCTCGCGGCGGGGGACGGCGGGGGTACGGTGGGGGAGGGGGAGGCAGGCGACGGGACCTTGGTGCTGAACCCAGACTGTTGAGAATATTGTCATCGGACATAGTCCGTCCAAAGGGTGGGGGTGGGGGTTCCCGACGCGGGGGTGTGACACATGGTGGTAGGCGTACATAGGTGTCTGACAGAGCCTGCGTGGAGCTCCCGCGACACATAGCACCGCGAGGACAGGCTGCAGCCAGCTTGCTATCCAGGTAGTCTTGGTGGCTGATGGCCGGATCTTGCAGAGGGTATACCACATAGTCCACATCACTATAAAGCTGTCTTCTGTACTGTTCTATCTGGGAGCGTGCTAACTGACTGGTGTACACCGTGAGGGGTGGCGGAGGGACCGCCCGGACACCCTCGGGCCCTATGGTAGAGTGTGTACGTAGAAGCCCCGAGACAGGGAACCTGGCGGGGCAGGCTCGGCCCGGGTAGGGCGGAGGCTCGCGGATAGGAATTCCGAGACGCAACTCACGCAAGCTCGTCGATATTTCCTGATCAAATGGCACTGGTTCTTGGGGTAAACGATGATCCGATTCGTACGGGGGAGGGGGGCGAACTCTAGTGGATAAGCTATGGAGGAAATTTCCATCGACTGCATCAACCGCGTCGACAATGTTCGGTAAGGAAAGGAGATGCCCTTTAGCACTATCAAATCTCTTAGGCGGCACTGGGGGCGGAGGGGAGTAGGGACGGTCCGAGTCGGGGTAACCGTCCTCGGAGGGCGCCGTGTCTTCGTGCCCCGCGAGGTAGCTGGGGCCGGTGGGCCGCAGGAGTGGCATGTAGTCGCTCTCGGAGTCCGCCGGAGCGGGCGGGGGCGGCGGATAGTCCGCCCGCCCCACAATGAGATCGCTGAGCTCCTCGGCACTGAGCGGTCCGTGCTGCCGGTCCGTGGGGTCGCTCCCGTCCCCTCGGAAGGATCCTGTACCGCTCGCTCCCGAGTCAGCCCGATCCCTGAAGGGGGGGACCCCGTCCACACTGTCCCCCGAGACGTAGCTACCGTCGTTGTAAAAGCTGGCACAGTCCGAGGCGACGGAAGCGCGAGTGGGCTGGCCGGTCTGGCCGTAGTGCGCGCTGCCGTCCTCGCTTCGCAGCACGGCGGCCGAGGAAGCCATGGTGTAAACTCCGCTGGTCTCGCTAACGTCCGGAGTGATGAGCGCCTCCGGTGGATCCTCGGTCAACGTGGGCGGAGCGTCTATCATGATCTCGGGCTCGTCTTCCGAGTGCACGCGGTCGCTGACGATGCCGGAGGTAGTATTGGAGCTGGCACTGGAGATGACGGAGATTCTTTGCTCGTTCTTATCTCCCTCGCGGGGGAGTCGGGACTCCTCCAGAGACCTCCAAGGGTCGGGACACTCCGCCGCGGCCTTCATGGAGAAGCGGTGTGTTTCCCTGCACAGCGTGAGCAGCAGCTTGCTCTTCTCGTCCTCCGAGGAGTAGAGGGTGATGCGGCTCTCCCCGGCACGGATCTCGAACTTCTTGCGGTCGAAGCTCAGTTTGCCGATGCACGGCCAAGGGAAGGAGGCGGGGGGGCGGGATTCGGGGGCCACGGTGAGCCCCGCGGCTCGTACGTAGAGGCGCACCGAGCCGGGCTCGGGCTCCCGCTTGTGCGCGCGCAGCCGGTAGCAGTGCGCGTTGAGCTCGTCTACGGCGCAGGCTTCGCGCAGGTAGTCCCTGTCGTGCTCGGCCTGGGCCAGCCGGCTCCGGGCGGTGGAGGAGAGCCCTGCGGAACGCCGCGCGGCCTCCTGGCGCAGGTGGCGCGCGTACAGCCCCCAAGCCCCCACGCCCAGGGCGCCGGCCTCTGCAGCCTCCACATGGAACTGCACACGCATGTGTAGCTCCAGCAAAGGGCGCCCATTACCATCGAGGCCCTGAAAGGGAAGAAAAACAATTATTAGATCACTCGGACAAGTTGACATTCTTGAATCCATTTGATTATAAAACCCTTTATCTACCCGTCGGTAATTATAATAAATATAAAATAAAGCGTTCATCATTTGAGAATCTAAACAGAATACGTGACAGATAGTTGAGCGTAATTGCCATGACAAACATTTGATGGCAGTCTGTGCCGGGATAGGCAGATCAACAGTTGAGGAAAAGTACTTACGTGTGTGTGAGATGAACGCCAGCTCTTGGGGGCATATTTGGAGAGTTTGCTCTCTAGTTCGGGGAACAGGTAATCTCCACCTGAAACAATTAAAAAGCAATGTTAGCAAATTATGCAATTACAAACAAACTCTGAAACATTTCAGCCCTATTTAAATTTATATGAAAAACGTTATTATTTGCAATCAAATGAAGACCAATAAGAAATGTTTTTTTTTAAACCAAAGCCAAGCCTTATTGAATTTGATAAATTTAATAAAGCAATACCATCGGATTGAATTTCATGCAAAGTTATCTGTAGGTAGAACTCGCAATGTTAAATTGTTAGTATTACGAAAAGTTTTACTTTAGTTTCACTGTTACCTACTTACACATTTTTTGTTGTTATTTAAAAAAAAAACATTACGTCAAGAATTCTCGGTAAAATTATTTTACGAAAAAATAAACATTATTTCCCTTAAACGTCATTTTACTACCCCTAAATTATTAATTTCATTACTGTGGATGAAGACAGTTATAATTAAGCAAGTATATTTTACTATTTTTTAAATTTACTTATTTTTTCTCCATTTATTTTCTAATTTTGTAAATCGCTCTTTAGTTGACATTTTACAAGCATGATACATTAGAAATTAGCCAATTATAATTATACTAGCTGTAACCCATGACAAATCATGGGATGCAACTTGCCTTGACTTTTGAATTTGACCAATTTATAATTTTTTTTAATGATATTCCACCATTTTCTTCAACTTTTACAAAATTTTACCATATCTGCAACACCATTCTTAATCGATATTTGGACAAATTTTACGAAATTTTTCCCAGTAATATTACAAGCATTTATCAGATATTTTTTTTATGATTTTCCGTAATTTAAAAAAAATATATTTTACCACCCATAACCATAAAACCCCATATTTTAACGATTTTTATAAATTTTCACTATTTTTTACGATATTTAATACAGTTCTTTTTATTTAAAAAAAATACTGCATGCATATATTAGTTACAGTTTTTAAAATTATGAAATATGGACGTACATTTCAAATATAGAACTAAAATAAGTGTAGTGAAATATGGTATTATAGGTAGGTACTATACGCTTGTCTGGATTTGAAAAGAATAACACATTTTAACATCAGTTCTAGTCACACTCATACGTTCGTACAAGGAAATTATATTGTTTAACTAGTTGTTACCCGTGCCAAATCACGGAATATAATTTGACTTGCCAAGAAAAATATTAGTTCCATTTCAAATATAGAATAATATCTGCTAAAATACATTATTAGGTAGGTGGGGATTTAAAAATATTATTTTTTAATTTGATAATTTCAATTAACATCAGTTCCGAATTTGAAAATATCGCACTCATACATTCGTACGTGCTCACACGTGAAATCATTTTTATAGTTAATTGTTTGATTGTAATTAGCCCCTGAGGTGATATTTCCAATAATGGCGCTGTACAAATTGGCCGAATATTATCATCAAAAAAACATTTTTCAACACCGGTAAGCATTTTTTATTTATTTTAATATTCGTAATAGATAGGAAATAATAATACATGGGAAATTGATATTTATGACTTATGTGTAAACGTACATGTACCGCTATTTTCCAGACCCCGTGCAAACAGTGTTCGTAGTTCGTACCGAGAAACCGAAGCTAGCGTGCCTATGAGTATAAGCCTACATTTGTCTAGAATGTATTGGTTTTGATCGGAATGTTTAATGTTTCCTCCCTTCAGTACCGCCGTTCGGTTCTAATCATCTCACCTTCATTAAAATTCAAAACCATATTTAAAAAAAACTCCTATAAGGACACTGAGGTATAACGATTTCCGACGTTTCCCAGGTGCAAACTCTGCGTCCGAGGAAGGTTACACGCAGAGCTCACGGCAGGTGAGACAAAAGCAACAAGAAAGTAAACGACCATAGTGCCAATTTATTTAATGATTTGTTGAAGATGTCTAAACGAAACACCATTCTTACCAGTTTCGTGTACACAAAGGTCAAGCCGAACAATATTATTTTAATGAAACTAATTTGTTCTTCTCTGACCATAAACGCCACGCCTGTGAGGATAGTGAGTCTGGGCCATTCCAATGACAGACTAGACGACTAGTAAGTTTATGTGAATTATATTCCTTATAGGTTTCCGAGCAAAGCCTTAGGAAGAAAGTTACTCCACAGTGACTATAATTCACTCAATTCCCTGTACATATTTACTATGGTCAGGTGACAGCGAGGTAAATAGTCACTCCTATGAAGTGTTCGTTGGGAAGACGGAGAGTACATAGCTAGGTACCTAGGTAGATAAAGAATGAAGATGGCGCGGCAGAGGCAGAGGCAGAGGCCTGTGGTAGCCACCTGAGGGGGCGGGGGGAGCAGGATTCCTGCGCGAGATACACGGTATAAAAAACGAGTGAGGTGAATCAAACCGCATACTTTAGTTATATTATTCGGAGGCGGTCCCGCCCGGGGTTAAGCCGGCCGCGGCGCATTCCCCGCGTGAGCAAATATCTCTCTTTCCAGGGTCCATCGCTTCTTCTCCGAGCCTTCTCGCTATTCTAACTCTAGGCTCTATACCAACCACCAGTAGCCAATAGCAATACAAGGAACTCCTCTCAAATCCAGAGGATTTTTAGAGTTACCAGCCCACACCCACAGCGACTATTCGTTAAATAAAAGTACCTCCGCAGCGACATTCAAACGCAATGCCTCATCCACATCTTTCCATGACATTTCATAGCTCCGCCACGTTAGCATAGTTTCATACGACTAAATAATACAGAACGAACTAACAATAATAGTGGGGCAAAGTATTAGCAATGCTCCTGATTACACATCGTACAGCCCATTCGTTCGTACACTTATACCTACGGCAACGTATGAAGTTACCAAGGCAGGTTGCTTCTATCTTCGAGTACCCTAGGATTATATTCCCGAGAGAAAGCTGGGTCTACCTTCGTTACTCCAAAGGCCCTGGGCTGGTGCTGGTAGCCAGTTGCTGGTTGCGCCTCGCCAGACACGATTTAGAATTTAGACAAGTGCGATAAACGTCGCGAGAAGAGTTCATAAAAACGTTAGCGTAGAATTCCATCACTAAAATACAGTCTACCATAAAAAAATAATCAACATATCGCGACTTAATTATATTCGATAAGGGCAAAAAAATCCCCACATTTTTTACCCGGGTCTGACGTTTGATAGCTAGGCGGATTATATTCAAGAATAAGTAGGTACCTACTTTGAATACAGAATATGTTTGTGTTGGAATTTGAAAGTAACAGTTAATTTAATTTAACTTAAGCACCTATATATTCTTAATGAAACAATGCTAAAATCAAATCGCACTCATCGAGGGAATACTGACGCTTCCGATCACGAATAATGTATCCCAACTACATTTATCGATAGCAGTTTAGCTGACTATCCCGTAAACTTTTGGAATTTTCAAACGACAACGAAAATACCAATTAGGCCTGAGTTGGGAATCATCTACAATCACCATTCAGGTTGATAAAAGATTCTCTGTAGAGTGCATTATTTAGATTGTCAGTTGGATAAATACGATCATTAGGCTCTTTGGGACGAACATTGTCGAGGAGTTGCATACCGAGTAGATTAGATACAGCATCAAATTACTAAATAATTGAAGTTGGCTGTTTACGACCGTTCAAACACACAAGCACCTTGGCCTATGTGAGGAAGTAAAGGGGAACTGTATAAAATTTATTAGGACAAAAGAAGGATGAAAGAAGAGGAATGTCGTGAAGATATTATTATATTCGAATGAGAAACTTGATATATCACAGACAATATATTTCTTACTCTATGGTTGGTACCTACGTAAGAATAACCCAATAAAGGCGAGCATTTTTTAATGTTTATAATGTGGTTCTCTATAATAGAAAACGTTATATAAACAACTTTTTTTAAACGTTATTTCAGGTGGAATTTTTAAAATATATTTTGATGGGGTTCATACATTGTTTACTGTATTATTTATAATAAGTACGAGGTCCACGCTGTTAATTCACGTAGATACCATCTATATTTACATATTTTCTGAGATAGGTAATAGTTTAAGGAAATATGAATGACTATTTATTTTTAAAGAATCCGAACCTGGGCAAAAAATTAATGTTAATGAAACTGCAGCAGAGAAGCGAGGTATTTTTAGGAAGCTTTAAGTGTCTGTGGACATCCACATGGCGAGAAGAATTAATAATAAATCGCTGGACGGCGAAGATATGAATTGCTCTCGACTTTCGTGGCACAGTCAAAATATATTTTGGATAAATTAATTTTGAATCGGTCGGCAAGGCATCTCGCGTATTTAAGAAAACAACACAATCATTTAGGTATTTAAGAAAACAACACAAAACAAATGATTTTGAAATTAAAAATAATGTTTGAATCAATGACATTACCGTCATTGGTTTGAATGGTTTCGCTGTCGAATTTCACGGCCGAAACTCGTATGCCAATTCCAGACAGCTGCATAGAAACGGCAGATGTATTGTAACTTGTAACCCGATGTTGTTGAAAATACAGAATTGTTGTGTTACAATCGATATATTTCAAGGACATGGCGACTTCTATTTACCAACATTGGATGGCATTACAATGACGTAGTAACGCTGCTTTGCATAGAGAAGAGTAAATAGGAGAAGGAAAGGATATCAAATACAGCAGTGACGATGGATTAAGGATTAAAGATCACACCACCACAGAACAGACATGTCATCTCATACGATATAATATTTATTTTATACATCGTGATTAGGTCATAATTCCGTCTGCACGCCACGGGATCACGTGTTGGTGGCAGGGGGGGCGGCGTGCGCGGGGGAAGTCGGAATGCGCGCGGGCAGGGCCGCATTCCAATCCCCCCCGCCGGCCTACCCTCCCCCGACCGACACGGCTACCAGTGTTACGGCCGGGCATGGCGGCGCGCGGGAAAATCGTAAACAAGTTCCCGTCTCAATGTGCTCTCCGGAAGGAAGACTGAACCTAAACTTGACTTGAATACGCTGTCAACTAGTTTAGTCTAGAACTCGGTCTAATTATATACAGAGCTTCGACTAGTCTAGGAACTGATGGTTGATGGAAAGATCACTGCTTGACGGCTGATGGGTGATGGCTAATGATTCGATGGTTATTGGTTGTACCTGGTGGACGGTGGCCGGGTCTAGAGAAAGGGGAGGGGAAGGCGAGGCGTGGGTCAGGCATGAGGTCGCCAGGGCCGGTTTCCCAAATATCAGTGACGTCAGAGTTCATTGACGCTTTCCTTGCGATAAAACGCGCAATTTAATTATTGCTTCATACGAGTTGAAATGGTCGGCAATAATGTGGGAAATATTAATACTATTGACGGATACATTATTATGATATAGCATTCCGTATGGCCGCTAATTTAACCAACAGAATGGTCCTTGGGTATATTGGCGCTACTTCTTCGCGGGTGATGAATAAATCACTGTTTTCGCTTTAATACTTTCAGTGGGAAATAATATAAAATACTCTAAATTAACCACTAACAACCATAACAACAGGGGTGTATAATAACAGAGTTACTACACATGAATGGAATGGAAATTGGAGTGATCTATTTTACTGATAAGCACTGCTTTTATATACTCACCTAATCAGTGCCATCGACATGGTCTAACTTTTAACTGAATACCATAATTAGTCCAAAAAAACAGTCTATTGGATAACACAATTGAGATTATAATATTCAAATAAGATGTTTATTTGACACATTAAGGGCATACAATGTAATAGAGAAGATCAGTATTTCGTGACATAGATTGAAACACGTGGTAGGGTCATTGTCATTACTCATTAGTCATCATTACGGTTGAAATACCCCAACTTCATATATCAAATAATATTGAATTTATCATAATGCTTTTATTTAATCTAAGAATTCTTCAGCATACGTAATCACATTCATATGCAGACAAATATATTCTTCATGTATCTTTTGGCGTCCACATTTGGACACATATTGTGTATTGTGTCCCTCAAATATCATCCAGTTTTGTCAATTCTTGGAAAAAAATATGCATATTATTATATTCTTCTAACTAATGCTATGTTTTTTTTATATGAAAGGTAATGATGAAAAAAATAACAATAAAAAAATAAGATCGTAAAGAAATTGTTTTATATAGGTATACTCTTATGGTCGCCGGAAAGGCAAAAGTGCTGAAGCGCCATTTTGGGAAGTTTACACCAGAGAACTTTAAAGTTATTTTGTTGTTAAAATTCACAAGTCTTCAGAACCTGGTTGGATTTTGAACAAAAATGTTAACTCAGGTAACTTAATGCTCTCACTGAGTTACCTGAAGCGACAAAAAGCTAAAAAAAAGTCCCAAACTTGTGTATCTTGAGTCAAACCTTCTCCAAGATGGTATATATATATTTTAGATCACTCAAGGGCCACACTAGTGTTCGGAATCAAACGAGAGTCAGAGCATTCGATGCAGAAAAAAAAACTGCATATTCAACTATTTTTTTTTACCAAAGTGTCACTTAAGCCCCTTTGCCTTTTCTGCGACGATATATACATATGATGGCATGCTACAGTAAAATCTCGACTTACGACCTCGGAGTAAGGCGGTTCTTGATTAGGCCTTTCCTGGGCGGTTTCTCACTGAACTTTTGAAAAAGTGCAGTGAGAAGCACGCTGACCAATTCGAAATATAGTCACTTCATGCAATAAAGATCTACGTTATCGACCAACCAAATAACCACCATTTGCTAGTGTTTGTTTTGAACGGCGCACGTGTTACTTTGACAGGAGAGAAAAATCCAGTTTTTTCTATGTCGTATTTTAACAATATAAGTATTTTAACGATTTATTGATGTTTTCTGATTTTTGTTTATTTATGATTCTCACTTTGTTCTTAAATAATTATTTTTTTAAATATGTAATCTATTCACACGTAGGTATATTTGTATTCGATGAGAATATAATATATTTCCACTGATCTAAGTGAAACATTTATTTTATAATATTGGATGTTTATTTTGTTCGTTAGATGCGATAAAATTGGCATTTCAAAAAGATGGAAGCAGCTTATGAATTTATTTGTTTTTTTTTTGTGTTGAATATTTTTGTTTTCATTCAAAAACACTTTTTTGTATTTTCGCACCATCGCGGCAAGTCTTCCCACTCCCATTAATAAAAGCTTAAAACAAATTTAAATTTAATAAAAATCACATTTGCTTTCAGTTTGTATATTTGACTAATACATATTTTTTATTAAATAGCAAAAATAAATTAAAAATAATTTACGCTGGAAATAACGTTGAAACGACGTTGCTTAAATTCCGGAATAAATAATAAATATATACGTATGTCGGTACTGTGTTGGACTTCTTCAATAAATTTGGCTAAGGTGATGACTGCTCGAGCCATAAACTCGTAATGCGCTTTTAATGACTTATATCTCGTACTGCGGGTATTCGTAATTTTAGGAGTGCAGACTTTTGGCCGATATCCCCAGCATGGTTATTCTCCCTCTTTCTCGATTGGCAAGCTTGCCTCCCATCTTCAGCGTTTCTCTTGTTGTATACGCATGGGCGTGCTTCGTTATCTATATTCACGAACACGACTCTAGGATCGACGAAAGTTACAATTGGTTTGTTTTACGTTTTTTGACCACTCAAAAAAACTATGTCGTCCGAACAAAGCAAATCTGACTCTCCAACACCTAGTAAGAAAGGAAAAACGTCATCTCTGCAACGTGAACTTAACATTCTCAAGGCTTTTGATAGCAGAATGAAACTTTGTGAATTGGGAAAGAAGTTTGAGCTAACTTTGTTAGTTCTTGGTCCCAATTAAAAACAAATTACATGTATTTATGTTCGAATTCGACATTTTTAATTATTTTTTTTTTAATATTCTAAAAAATCTAACTCTATTAAGTAATTTCTTTTAAAAAACGTAGAGGATAGAATTCAGAGCGAAACACAAAACTCATCTCTTCAGAAAGTAAAATCCATAAAAAATAATAAAGTTGAAAACTTATTTCAGAGTTAACCCGTAGGTAGGCCCGTACTATATTTTCATTTGAATTATTGTGCAAATTTAGATCACGTGTTTTCTATTCTTTTATTATTCTTGATAGTTTATCTCACAAACCTCTAAGCTGCACATTGTAATTGACCGAGAGAACTGCCTCGATTAATGTAAGTACAATACTTTCGACTTTTACGACATTTTAACGAAGTTTCTACAAGTTTTAAGGAATTTTCTAGCTATCACGGGGACATGCCATGGCGAACGAAAAAAACTCCAGTGTCCCTGAGATTTATAAAAGAACCTTTACCTTTTAACTAATCCCGAAGATATCTTTTTCTCTTTTTGCGCTAATTTTAAAAAGTAAGTCAAGTAACGTAATTTAGCGTAGTTGAGTAATGGAGTTTTCCCTACTTATGAGCATTGAATGCACAAACAAAAGTAGAGTAGCTACCCAACACAGCGCAACGTATTTACGCCGAAATACGGTATTTGCCGCTGTGACGTACACGTGACGTCACTCCCACGCTCCTAGGGAAGTGTGTCACGAAACAGCAATAATGGTAACAAGGCGCTAGTCCCAGTAAAGAGTCAAGTAATGTGCAAGGTGAAATATGTACGCACATGTACATTTGTTGAGTTAGTTCAGTGTTCGGTTGAAACCAGACTCGTCTAATGTAAACATAACTAGCCCGCAGAAGGAGGTCTGTGGCGGTGGCGGTGGTGGTGATGGTGATCAGTGGTCAGGGTCTGAAATACTCACAATATTCGTACCTACAGCTAGAATCCTCCCTCTTCTCGAACATTATCCGTAATTTTACTGTACGACCGTAAATATATCAGATATTTGTAATTTAAAGACGTCTTTTTCAATAGAGATAAATTTTAATTGAAGTTTGATTTTTATCGGAGTGACACCTAATTATGGTGTTTTCGTTACGAAAGTTATAATAATCTCGCGGAAATAAAGAAAGTCAATGAGTAAATTGGTAACTTGAATGTTGGGAGATCGGGGCTGAAAAAAATCATGCTAGTGGTAGTAGGCATGGGAACAAGCTCAGATAAATCAAGGGGAAAGAAGGGGCAATGTTTTTGTTGATTTAACAGCTCAATAAAGATTGTTTAGAGTTTCGGATTTGGGGAGATAGAACATAGAGTTTTGGAAATACGAACTCTCATATGGCAAATCTTCAAATAACGTTTGATAGTTAGAATCTAGTATGGTCTTGGGGAAAAAATCGAAAGCATATTTATTATTATCTGTGAAATTAACGAGAACCGGTACGGGAATGCATTGGGAATAGCGAGTTTAAAACTTTAAAAATACATATTGAAAGTGAGAAAGAAACCGAACTTATGAGTTATAGTTAATAATTTTAATTTATCTTTCTGATACTTTGCGTCGGTACTGGTGTTTTCGATACCAAGGCATGATAACAAAAAAATACTAGATGTTTACTTAGATTCTATTTTAATGTTTTTTTTTAAATTATTTTGGTGATCTATTTACACAATATAACAATAGCGGCCGCAAAAAACCAGCTCAATCGTGTGAGAGCGGTGATAGCCGTTGCTGGACATGAGTGATGTTTGAAAAAAACACACAATTCGAGCACGACACACAACTGTTATGTTACGTGCTTGTCGATTTAAAAAAGGAACATAACTTCCAAATAAAACATTTATAAATAAAACGTGTTGTGATGATTCACAGTTTCAACGTTCAACAAACCGCTGCCAACAGGTGTATTTCCTTTTCTAGAGCGATCTACATAATATAAATTCTTTGCATACTTAAGTTGACAAGCTGAAAGCATTGGTAGGTACCTGCTGGCGAAGTATTTCTCAAAGCAAACAGCATCGCATGTTTTTCGCAATTTTGAATAATTAGCGAAAAAGCTGTTTGTAATCTCATTGAGGTAAAAACGATTTTATTAAATTTAGATACCTACATAATAATGCCCGCAATGCGTTTCACCCGAATACAAATAAAGCGCTAATTTAGTAGCGGATGAGGCCCGATTAAATTTTCACTTTTATGATATATGCAAATGAGCGTAGTAATTTTATTTCTCCTTGCGGATTTCTGACCAGTGACATTTTTCATTAAAGCATAAAATTTCATTGTGCTTACCGGGTGGAATATTTCAAAATTGGAACTGATGTGTGTTAAGAGAGTTATCAAATTATTAAAATAACCCATAGACAAGCAATAAAGTACCTACCTATAACCTATAATATATTTTACCAGATGATTCTTTTTATTCTATATTTAAAATGAGTAAGTTAAGTCAATATCAAGATTGAAGAAGTTTAGCTGTTTTTTTGTTTATTATAATAAAAGTTGAAATTGTTGAGAGAATAAAATTTTGTAATTTATTTTTTATGATATTGTTTGTTTTTTTTAAATTTAATAACTTTTCAGATGCGCAAATCATGAAATCACTAAACTTTCGCTGGCAACAACACGCTTTTCCCAAGCCTTAAATACAGTTATAACGAATTGCAATAAAAAATCTAGAATTACAAAGAGACTGCATTTTTTTACTCTCCCTTGATTTTTCACTGTTAACGGCTATTTATGAAATAAGTTGGATTAAAGCAACTCATATTATACTAAGAAAATAAACGGTTTTCATCTTGACAAGTCAAGTCAAGTTCGTTGACATATAAACCTATCTATGTAACTCCTTGTAATAATTACTGTCCAGCTTACAGTCGAGCAGTGACGGTTAACTTAAATTGGAGAAATAACCGTAACTAAGTCAAGGAAACCGAAAAAATAAGGGGATCGATAAAACCTACACAAAGAATCAGAAAACTGTACCAATTATATTTGAGTCACCAGAATTGTGTTAGAATAACAACATGCAACAGCAATGGTCGCATCTGATGTAACCTAACCTAACCTAACCAGCCTAACCAGCGCAATTTCTGAAAGGTTCCGAGAATACTGTTCTGTGTGGGAAGGAATATGATTTTTTTATAAAAAAACGTTTGTACGAGTACCATAGGAATATCACATCACAACAATTATTTTTGTTGGATAGGTTAGGACACTGTTAGTGTGAGTGTCACCTTGGGTCTTTAGGTTTTCTTCCTGCGCTTTCTGAGCTGATCATCAATAGCGATGCACTCGATTTCTTCTCTTCCCTTGATTTATCTAAATTCGATGGTATGTATGATCTGTCAGCATTAGTTTTTTTTCTTTGATTACCTTCGTCAAAACTCTAGGAGGACATCACATCTTAGACGTGCCTTTCTAAGCTGCCCGATTGACAAATGTGCCTCCCCTTTTCCCCTTGATTTTCCGAGTGGGTAACAGGTGCGATTTTCGTAAGATTCCAGTTTCAGTTTCGAATAAGTAGGAATATATAATAGTTTGTAGGATCTTTAGAACATGGATATTTATTTATTATTATTGTAGTATTTAGAATAAGGATCTTTGAAGGTTAAGCTCTTATTAGGATTGAAGTATGTTTGTAGAATTAGGATTGTGGAGTATTAGCAGGATTGGGATGTTTAGAGCAAAGATAGAGACTCACCACAGAGTACGGCTATCCCGAAGATGTCTGTGTCTGTGACGCCGTGATGGTGCAGGTGCGCCACGGCGTGCTGGCGCAGGTCGCGCACGCGCGCCTTGGCGTCCAGCAGCAGGACGAGGGGCGCGCGGCGGCGGGGGCGCGCGCAGCGACACGAAGCGCGCCGCCCCCGCCAGCCGCGCGGCCGGGGCAGGCGGGGGCACGCCGCACAGCGCGCGCATGCCACCTCATAGCACCACCTGGAACACCAACACCACACACGACATCAGTTATCAGTTACCCTTCAGGCAATCATAAATAAACTGCTAAATCCCTTTGAAAAGGTCTAGGTGTAGAACGCGGCATGCCACTTCAAAGCTCCACCTAGAACAACAGCTCTCAGTCAGTTACCCTACAGGCAACAATACATAAATGGTTCAAGTTGTTCTAGAGCAGAATTCCTCAGGGTTGCCTTATAACACCACCTGGAACGAACACATCGAATACCTCAAGTCAGTTACTCTCCAGGCAATATTGGTTAAAGTCACAAAACCAGATATCCTCGGAGGCTAGAGAAACACATTCCGTAAACTAGGGTAATTCATTCAGCAGAGGCAGGTCCAAAACATTTATTGGAATGTGTGACACATCATTGAAATGCAATGTCATCACGTCATATACATAAACTACAGACTAAACAATTTGCCGAAGGTCAAAGTGGATGTAGAAGTTATCTCGTATGGTCCTGAAGCCGCGAGATCCGTTGTAACCTACAATTCTGGTACACGCGTAAAAACATGCGTCGTTTACGAAAAAAAAATAGAGATTATAATAATACAAATACTTGGATAATTTATATACCGTCATTCTTGTGAAATGTCATCCCACGGTCGCTTACAACAGATCTATCAAATCTCTTTAGGTCGTAATAACCCATCGACACTTGTGGCCAATTCGGTAGATTTGCTCATGATTGTAGAAGCAAAGTAATAGCATTATCAGAGGATTAGGATCATCCATTGAGACCAAGTGAGAGTAGAGAAACACCATTATGTAGCTTTTGATGAGTTGCTGTACCTCCCTTCTGCAAAACGTACTAATACTTGCACTCGTGGTCACATTCACGTAAAGGAATACCAGCTGAGAAACATTATCCTGAGCTGACATTCCCCGCCAGCACCTTCGTCATAAGACTAAATAGGCACTTCCTGTTCCACTAGCAAAGTTTCATGTTTTCAAAAACCACTGCGAGGAATCGACATGTAAAAGACGTAGGCAATACAGAGCAATTGACTGAACAGCGTGAACAGTAACGTCCGCTTACACTGATAATGATAACAGATGACGGATATATTTAGTGACGTAGGTAGTGACACTGCCCCATATGACGTTTCCATGTTTTTGGAATTTTATATATCGCGACGCAAATAATTAAAAATTGACGCACATTTTTTTCCAAGATTTTACTATGCAACAATAGCCGTTCAAAAACCCAATCAGACTGGAAATTACACGAGAAACTTTGATAGCAAAACTGATGGCGGAAAACTTTGAGTGGTGTTTATTTATTTTTAAGCCAACAAAGGAAATTATTTATAGTTAATGATAAAGCTAGCAATTATAATAAGTTCCACAGAATAAATAAATATGATTATGATTATTGAATAGCTATAACCATAGTTTTAGAATGAAGAGCTTGTTACAGAAATAGGGAAATGAGAATATTCAATAGTTTTTGGCGCTTTCCGTAGTATAGCGATACAAGATTAGGCTCCTAGCCTGGATGACACCGATCCAAAACCCGGCGAGATGCAAATTTATCCAAGTATTTTTGGTTTCGCCTTGGTGCTCACAAATTCTTCTCGATGCTCATATTTAACGATGGTTCACCATTTAGCATTGAACCGTTCCTTGAGGTAGATTTTGACATGTTTAGTAACTAAACCGAATAGCTAGGTACTTCCCAAACCCCATCTTGTGTTGCATTGCATTCCCTTATATTAAAAGTGCCAGTGGCACAGTCATAGACTGTTGAGGTTTCCACACTAAAACAAGTTTATGTAAAGGTTGGTTTTGACAAATATTTTATAAACAAATTCATTGCAAGTACGCACCAAGTGGGCCATTTAGAATCTATATATGTGGTAAATTCGATTCGCGCTAAATCTCTTTGCAAAACGATAGATCGTGTTAAGCGCCCTTGAGGTGATATTTCGCAAAAAGGGCGCTATATAAATTAGTCGAGTTTTATAAGTTTTTTTTACAAAAAGCGCGCCAATCTCGCTTACAGTTTGGCGGGAAAGCTACAGCGTCATGCGTGGAGAGGGATGGCGCTATGCAGAGTCCCGCGGGAAGGTAGACGATGGGAGATGTTACTTCTTCAGCAAGCAGGATGGGGCTATCTGGACAAGGGTTGGTGCGAGGGAGACGGCAGGCTACGGACCATTGAGGTCACACCGGGCTGCAGGTAAGGCGGGATAGGGCGCTAAAATCACGAAAGGGCACCACATAAAAAGATTAAACGAGTTGGTCAACATACTGTACTCGGTTCTTATAGAGATACTTTTCTTTTGCCTCGGTCATTAGAATAGAACCGCGATTTTTCGCCCCGCGGATGGGCACGTTGAGGCCTCCAAAAAGAACCAGAGGAGGCTGTCCCTGTCTAATCTCAGGGAGAGAGCGAGAAACAAGAGTGCCAAGGAATGCTGTGTGGCGAGCCGTGACGTCACATAACATGGCCGCGGCAGCTTTAATTTTGGCGCCCAAATATTGTTGTGTAGAAAGCGGTGACAGTGCCCGTGAGGCATTATTATGGAGATGGCTTAACGTCTTCTAACTAGCTCTATACGTCTTCTATCCTCCATCCCTAGATTCTCTGCTCGTAGCACTACTGAAGTGGAGTATCATCAGGACAGAACTTACGGAGCCTCCATCAGATCTGTAAGCTAAATATTGCTCTCAACACTCGAGACAAGTTTGAATGTAACTGAAGAGAGTGATTGAAGAGATATAATCTATGCTTCTTGCTAGGTTCCCTCATCATTCACCATTCTAATAACACTGTCATTAACGATCCTGCTACGGGCGGACTACGGAATTGGAAGTAAATGGGAAATGCATTCAACTGCCTTGGGTATTATTGTAAGAACAATCAAACCTATTTGGTTCCTAATCGAAATTAAAATAATCAATAGAAAACCACCCAGAATCTGTTTTTCATCTCTTTTGATAAATTTAGACCTAGAGATATAAAATACTGGGTAATTAAGTCCTCTGTTGTTATGACAACCGAGTAGTATTCTATGCTTGAGGACATGTAGAGGTACCTTTGCGAAACAGTGTAGTCAGGATTGTTGACTTTATACTGACTCGATAGAAATATACAGAGATATATTACAGGATGTTGGATAGCCTATTAGGTACCGCCCACATGGATTTCGGACATTTTTAATAAACATATATGAACACATTAAACAAAATAATATCAATACCCCGTTAAAATGATTTATAAAGACAAAATATCACACAAACACTGATAACAAAAAGTTTGCCTAAATAATGATGGAAGCTTTTTAATTATTATAATAATAATATTTGGATGATTTGTATAGCGCCGTTTTTGAGAAAAATCTCCTCAAGGGCGCTGTACAAATCTTATTTTCTATTATTAGATATTAATTCCTAGTTTGATTTTATGCCTTTATATCATTAAAAATGTGAAGATTATTAATTTCGCTAGAAAAAAATTAAAGACTGTTAAAATACCCCCTGAAGAGTGATGTTTTATAATTTTTATTTGGGCTTATTTGAACATTCACTCATAGCACATATCACCATCATGTTTGATTTATTTGTATAACCACTGCAAGTATTTTAATCAACACAAATAAAGGAAATAACCTCAAAATCCGTTGACGTAAGTTATGCGATTTGATGACGTGAAGTTATTGCGGACGGAGAACATCCTTACATTCTTAGAAGTGCTGCGATATTATGTGAAGACTTTTCTTGTCTATTTCTCTCTCATGGTTCTAAGGAAGACTCGAAAAAATAAAATTTTCTGTTGCAAAGAGAACATGCATATTATGTAATAATAATACAGCAAGAATTATTATTAAGTATCCGCCAACATTGTAATGACCGCATCCATTATGTATTGTTATTGAGATTGTCTATGAAGCAGAGAAACAATTATTGAAAAACATATTATCCTAGATCGTATCTGAAACTAGATAAGTATTATTCCATATTGAATACTCATCCAACCTATTGTTGATGAGAGTCACGCAATCTTAAACTAATACTGCCCTTTCCGCGACTCCTCATTTTGCTTAGAGACAGGGGCGGATTGGTGAATTATGTCGTAGAAGAATATGTATGGTAAAATACTAAATTAATACAGTTTGACAATGGCCTTAAACGCCGAAACAGCTGTCACTAAAAATAAAAATAAACTGAAAATAGCAGAACTCAATAATAATAATATTAAATTTAATTCAATTAAATTATGTAAAAAATTAAAATGGAGTTCTACAAATTGAACACAAAAGCTAAAAAATAAAAAAAAACTTAATTAGGCGCTCAAAACGAATCCGCTCAACTCGTACGTTGTTTCGAAATTCCCAGAAAGAATCAAGTTCAAACTTTGCTAGATGGCATTTAAGTCAATTAAAGGATTGAATCTGGCTTTCTTATTAGAATTGTTTATTCTTGAAGTTTCCAATTCGCGACAGTCAACCCTTAGATCAGCTATATTTGGGTGTTAATCTGGACGCTAATTTCTCCCTCAAATCTCAAATTAACAGGACTGTGAGCACAGGGTTCTTTCAATTAAGACAAATAAAATCAGTGCGAAGAAACCTGCCAACAGAGGAAACCAAATTACTTGTAAATTCGTACGTCTTTTCGCGTTTAGATTACTGCAACGGAATATACGCTCGTCTTCCTAAATATCAAATTAACAAACTACAACTAGTCTTCAACGCCGCGGCAAGACTTATCACCGGCGTATCAAAATATTCCCATATCTCAGAGCACCTCAAAAATCTTCACTGGCTTAAATGTCCCGAAAGAATCCAGTTTAAGCTTTGCTGGATGGTTTTCAAATCAATTAACGGAATGGCTCCGGAATATTTATCGGAATTGTGTATTCCTGAAGATTCCAATTCGCGACAGTCAACCCTTAGATCAACAATGTCATCGGCTATCGGAAGGTTGAAGGAACCAAAGCGCACACCAGACACTAAGTTCGGAGAGCGCGCCTTCGGAGTATCAGGTCCTAAAGCCTGGAATGGATTACCACATAATCTGAGAGTAATAAAAGACTCGACAGAGTTCAGAGCCAAACTCAAAACCCATTTTTTCAGAAAATCATATCCATAATCAAGATGTAACAAGCCCAATAGAATTTCTGTTCAAACCAAGACAACTTTTCAGACTCTCATTCCTTAAATTCGTTAGAAGATTTTCACCATTATCTGTTCCGCACTACGAAAAATTAAAAAATACCTTCAATATACCATATTTTAAATTTGCTCTCATGCCCTAAAAATGAAAAAAATAATAATAAAAATATTAAAAAATAAATAAAAATATATGTAAGAATCAGCTTAATTCTAAATTATTATGATATGGTGATAGTGTCCTGCCAGAAGTGACCTGCCAGGTAATTATGTTGCTGTATATTTATATAAACTAAGAATTAATATTAAGTAGAAATTAAGATTTGTACCGCGCCCTTGAGGTGATTTTTCACAAAAACGGCGCTATACAAATTATCCAAATATTATTATTATTATTATTATCGGAAGGTTGAAGGAACCAAAGCGTACAGCAGACACTAAGTTCGTAGAGCGTACTGCAGGAGTGTCGGGTCGAAAGCCTAGAATAGACTAGCACATGACCTGAGAATAATAAAAAACTCGACAGAGTTCAGACCCTAACTCAAAACTCATCTTTTCAGAAAAATATATCCATAAATAACATAATTGCCCTGATTTAGAAAGATAGGCCAACCCGTTAGCATCTAAACTCGTCAATATAAAAATATTTTTTCATGCAATGATCGGAACATTTTCAATCTACTGCTAAACAAGAACTTCGAAACTTTTTCACAGCTCGCGACATACGAGTATGTAAATATCCATACGGTATGTAAATCTAGCAATATTTTAAAGTATTTAGATAGTTTTATGGTAAATTTAGCGATAGTTTTTAAGTTTTGTAATGCGCCCTTGAGGTGATATTTCACAAAAATGGCGCTATATAAAGAAGCAAAGTATTATTATTATTATTAACTGGAGCCGGCTACAGCCACAGCTTGGCCGGATTAAACAGTCGCTCACACATGACGTATTGCTAACCGAACGACCTCAAAACAAAAATATATACGGAGAGAGCTAAATATTTTTACCCAACCTATACAAATTTACGATAAATCACTTTCTTCGAGTTTTTACGTCGTAAACCGCGAGAAAAGGAGATAAGACAAGTTGTCAAATAATATCGCACCACTTTTCGTATGTAAGCATGTTTTCCGTCTTCCGCGTTTACCCACTACGTTTTGTTATGCGACTGGACATAACGGTTTTTCAGGTTATATCCTATATTTTTGTTGATAGCAAAACAGTGAAAAAGTGGTTATACAAATCAACAAAACATTATGTCGACATGTGCTGTGAATGGATTTATAAATAGCCTAACCCTAGCCACGCCCGACAGGAAAAAAAATCAACAATCCTGACTACACAAGCTATCTCTCCTGGTATATTATTACTCTCAGAGAACGACTCTAAAATGCTGTTTTACTGCTAAAACCGAGGCAAAAACATTCCCATAAAGTACGGAAAACCCGACAAATTAACTTTCCCGAGTTTTCTTCGTTGGGCAGTATTCACAAAATTTTAAAATATATTTATTTAAGTAAAAAAAACCTGTTTGTATGGAATAATAAGAACGTTAAAACGATGAACTCTGGCTTCATAAAATTTTCAAACCTTTTCTATCTAAAATTTCTAGGCCAACGAAATTGTTTTCAGTTCACAAAGTCATTTCTTTTGTCAATTAAATATGAATTTAATTGACAAAAATAAGGCATAACACTATCGTTTCCTATATAATCAATAAGTTAAAAGTGTGTTGAAATCTCTGGCAAAGCCGGGCAATAAAACTAGCTACGAATAAATTAAAATTATTTTCTGAGAACCACAAACTCTTCATTCTCGCCAAAGAATGCCTTTGCCCAGATCAGTTTATCCTTATCGCCTGATTTGGCAAAAACTGGTCTTGATTTTCCCTTGCGGGAAAAAATAATACGAAACGTGAAACTTTACGGGAGGTTTTGAATAAAAGAGCTATAGTTAAACTCAAGGAAACATACATTTTGTATTTTTGGGTAGGTGCCTTAATAATAATAATGTACCTAAATGGATAATTTGTATAGCGCCGTTTTTGTGATAAATCCCCGCAATTTAGCATCGTGACTATGGAGTGGAAAGTCTGTGTTCTCCTGATGCGAAAACTCTTAATAATAATCTAAATGGTAAGCAATAAAATTTGTTCAGATTTTCCTGTCTGGATTTTGACGGTATGATGAATTGAGCTTTGATTTGAAGATAAGACGCAAAATTGTTTGGTTAATATTTATAAATTCAACTCGAGCGAAGTCTTGTAGGAAAACTAGTATATTTATAAAAATAATAAATAATTTAAATTTTAATTTGATTTCTGCACAAGAGTCTTAACTTCCCGAAGCCAGTGGGATTCCTGACATCTTTAATTCGGAGTATGTTGAGGCGCTGAAGGAAGCTGGGAGAGAAAGGAGACGAGGAAGGACAAGGTTGGAAAGTATGTGCTCTGATAAGAGCTAGAATAATCGATTTACTATTAGTCTCAATTAAAAAGGGTCGAGAAGGGTCATTTTTGAGTTAGACACAAATATGCTTACGACAGGGAAATTTAGGAGTGGAACTCAAATAGGGAAACGAAAGGGTCATTTATGAGTTAGATCCAAATAGGACCGGGAAAGGGCCATTTATGTCTGGGATACAAATAGAGCAACGAAAGGGCCATTTATAAATGGAACATATTATAAATACGTCTACGAAAGGACCATTTATGAATGGAACATATAAATACATCCGCGAAAGGACCATTTATGAGTGGTTATCAAATTAGGCCGATAAAGGGCCGAATTTGATGCCAGTCCGTCCCTAGGCCTGGCGGTCACGCTACCAATAATCAGTACCTACTTACTAATTATATTACTAAAGAAGATCTCGGGTTATTTATTCAAGATTGCCCAGATAATATTGGTCATTATTGTTTATGCGTTTA
Organism: Drusus annulatus; assembly: GCA_022651775.1. NCBI lineage: Eukaryota > Metazoa > Arthropoda > Insecta > Trichoptera > Limnephilidae > Drusus > Drusus annulatus. The sequence goes on from JAGWCC010000150.1 coordinate 995,793, forward strand.
CTATGGAATCGGTTCCAAACACTGCAATTAATTTATTAATAACATTTACATAGGTAATACACACCACAGCTTGACACGGATAACTATGCAGTCGGTGGTGGTGGTGGACATTAAAAAAATATTTTGATTTAAAAAAATGTTTGTTCGTGCGTTAGTTCCTCCTTTGGCCGCCTTCAAAGATAGCCGTGTCAAGTGGTATTAAATATATATTGTGATCTTATAATAGGTACCCTGAGGTGCCGTCTCAAAAAGACATGGCAATCAAATTGTTGTTTAAAATCGAAACTGGTTATTACAAGAGCAGGGATAATAAAATTTACAGTAGCATTTGGTGGCGTCCTTGATTGAGAAAGAGAAACAGAGGTCGCCCACAGGTGGGTTAGGATGATCACCTAAAGAGAACTGCCGACTTCGGATTGGCGAAAGCCACCACGAATCAACAAAATTGAAGACGTCTTAGGGGGGGCTGTGTGCAAAAATGGACGCCCGAAGACTTACGAAGAAAAATAAGATATAGGGCGTCCCTGAAAGACATGCCACGAGGGAGGGAATTACATTTTTGGGACGGGTATTGTTTTGGGTAGGAATAATAAATGTGTACTCGTATATTGGTGTAAAGTTGGCAGAACAGAGATGTGGAGCGTCCCATCATATCTGCCCACCTCTGCAGTAAACGGCGTTCGTAGTTGGTTAAGAAAAGTAATGAAAGTAAAGCCACAAGTAGAAAAGTTTTTTTTAATACTTTATGAGAAAGAGGGAGCGGTTACAAGGAAACTATCAGCGGTATACCTTTACACAATGTTACAGGTAAGTTTCAATTTGAGAGGAGAATGCAGCAGATGAGTTTGGTAATATAATACGCTATGGGATCTCTTGACACCTGTTGGTGGGCGCAATCCCAATGTGCACATGACTCCTCACTCCCCGTGAGGTGTCTGGGGGTGGGATGGGGGAATAGGGGGTGCCGGGCTGATACTCACAGTCTTGCGGTGTCAGGTTCCCGCACGTGACCAATGGTCCTGCCACCGAATCCTCTCTTTCTGGTAGATGCATATTTTATGGAAAGAGGGAGAGGGTACATAAATAATTTCCTTCGTTTTTTTTTATTATTTTATATTAGTTACTTAGAGTTGTCTATTAGTTACACTAAAATTTACAAAGTATGTAATTATTTTATTTTATTTTTAACTTATTAATAATATTATAACTTGTTTACTACTTTTTTATTTTATTTGTATGTATGTTCATTGTATTATAATGGTTCTTAGAGGCTATTTTGAAATTAATGATTGGCATAATTTTGATGATTATCGGCAGCGCATTATAAGATTTCATCCCTTTATAAAGTAAGCTTTTTTTTAAGAAAGATAAACATTCCCGGGTTTCGAATAACCTAACAATATTTGAAAAACTCCTATTATAGCTTATACTAAAAAGCTATCTTGTGTATTAGCTATTCTTTTTTTATGTGAGTACGGACGTCCGTACAAGTGTAAACTTTTTAAATTTGGAACTGATGAATGTGTTGAAAAAATTATCAAATTTTTTTTTCAAAAACAGACAAAGTATAAAGTACCCACCTATTATATATTTTAGCAGACATTATTCTACATTTGAAATGGGTGGATTACAGCAATTAATATTTTTTCTTGGTATGTCAAATTACATCTCGTGTATAATTCTTGTTGAACGTCAGATTTTAATGACGGAAGATATTACTTCGGTATGCATGACTGCCTTTATTATGCAAGTACAAAAGACAGATTCGTAAATCACCTGGTAATAATACGGAGGTCAAGGTTCAAGGTCGTGTAAGTGATAAGTTTGTTTCTGTTTGACGGAATATTCGAACGTGACCGTGAAAATAATGAACGAAAAATATGTTCAACTCCCCGGAGATAGTGATACAATGAAATCATCAATTATTATGACAATGTTGTGCGACTTTTGGAATTGGGGGGGGGAGGAATTTAGCCAAGAACCCGACTTTTCAATTTTGAATGGTAGTATGTCACAAGTACGAGTCGCTTCCACTCTGTTTATTCTACTCGCCGAGATTGGAACCCGTGACCAAGGACTTTACGCTCTACCACACCACGGAGGCCCTACTATTATTGTGAATGCTCCGCAAGAATACCACTACATGCTAGTGGGATCATGACACCCCTAATTTGAGGTCAATGTGGATCAGAATGGTGGAAAATACGCAAAGCTAAAGTCATTGTAAGCCTTTGTTTCGAATCTACTATATGCAACAGGAGGTATGGATAGTATCTTTCACTCAGAGAAAAGATGTAAAAGTTAAAGAATCAATTTGAAAAAAAAAGAAACGATATTTCGGGATTTTAACTCTAAATTAAATATAACTCTACACAGATGTTGCTAAACCTATGGAGATTGTAAATACATCAAAAATATTTTATGAAACGTTTTGGTTCCTACGTATATGGGTTGACCCAAACGACAAACTTTTAGTATTGTGTGTATCGGTGCATGTTTTTACACTTTCCCACAGCGATGTCCTTGCGAAATGTCACTGAAATACATAACTGTGTATTGCTTACACCTACTTATTGCTACGTTGTCCAAATTAGAAAAGTTTCATAGCGTGTTATTTTTTTATAGTATTAAAATGATATTTTTTTAATTTCACCGAAATTCTCTTTGTTAACTAACTAACCATCAAGCCGTTTCCCCTGGGTAGGCAGAGAGGACGGACCGCCATAGAACTCTCTCTTGGCACACACTCTTTGCTTCATTCACACTCTTTGCTTCATTCACATTCATACATCGTCTCATACATAGTCTTCTGTTATTCTGAAATCCAAATAACAAGTTTAAAACATGTTTTATTTATTTTATATTAGTTACTTGTAGGTAAATTAAAGTTTACAAAGTATCTAATTATTTAATTTTCTTTTTGACTTAATAATATTTTAACCTAAATACTACTTATTATTTTGATTTATATGTACGAGGCCTGTTCAAAAGAATAGGTGAATTTTGAATTTTTGCGGGCTGTGTACATTCGATTATCGATAATTTTTGTTTGTTATGTTGGTACACTTATGTTTATCATATGTTAGCATTATCAGCCATTTTGGATTAGTGGTTTGTTTTTGACAACTGGAAAGGTTAGTCACGTTTTTGTGTGTTCTTCGATTTTTTACTTTTGAAAAAAATGGATCAAAGAATATGTATTGAATTTTGCGTTAAAAATGGAATAAAGTGCTCCAACGCACTTAAAATGTTGACTGTGGCATTCGGCGAGTCTACTTTGTCTCAAAAAAGTGTTTATAAGTGGTACAAGCGCTTTACAGAAAGCCAAGAAGATGTTAATGACGATGAGCGTCCTGGAGTTGTGGACAAACAAATCATGGATTTTATTCTTTGATCCATTTTTTCAAAAGTAAAAAATCGAAGAACACACAAAAACGTGACTAACCTTTCCAGTTGTCAAAAACAAACCACTAATCCAAAATGGCTGATAATGCTAACATATGATAAACATATGTATACCAACATAACAAAAAAAAAACGATAATCGAATGTACACAGCGCGCGAAAATTCAAAATTCACCTTTTCTTTTGAACAGGCCATGTATTTTAAACAGTTCTTACAGGCTATTTCGAATTTATTGATTGGCATCATTTTGATGGTTTCCGGCAGCGCATTATAAGATTTCATCCCTTTGTATAGTAAGCTATTTTGTGTGTTAGCTTTATTATTTTCTGGTAGATTTCTTTGCATGCCCTAGTATTATGTTTGTGAATATCAACATTGTAGATAATTTTGTCAGGCAAATATTTTGGCAACAAGTTGTTCTTCATTTTATGTACGAGTATAAACATCAATGTGTTTAATATAATATGCGAGCAATACACCTGGTATGAGTAGGTACTGTGTTCGTATCAATCTTTGGCAAATTAATGTCAATTTTTCAGATCTTAAAATAAATTCAAACATCACAAGACATTAAAAGGTGTAAATTTCGTTGGATAGTGATCTTAACGTGTATTTTCGTCTCTTTGCGTCACCATTTAGCCAATGTTGACCGAGTGCTTCAGCTCGATGGTGGAAAGGACCAAGTCGGGTGCCAAGTGCTACAGGAGCAACCACTTGACTACGCAAAGAGCTGGTGACAACACCATAACACATAATACCACGTGACTATGACTTTTAGTGTCAACATAAAATCATCGATGGGTGGGTTCCTATGACTTTTAATATTTGCGCAAATCACTCAGACCATTTGGGAAACAGGATATTATTATTACGATAAAACAGATGATGGTTTTTATTTTATTTTTACAAAGTTTTTATTTCATTTTCATTAGATAATGGTTTATTTTACTCGCAAAAAAAAACAAAACGGTGAGCTGTGGTGTCATGAAATTTCAACAGCTTTAGCTGTGTGGAATCTTTAGTTCAACGCATCTGTTTTCAGCTCGCTATGTTTCTTGCATCATGAGGTATGAGAAGCATTCAAATTAGTTTTCATTTTTAAATAATCTTAAATATAAATCTGAAATCTGTTGTTTTGAAGTTAAAGTTTTGTTTTCATGTGCGATATTTCTAGGTCGACATAACTACTTATAAATTGCATCGTAATTTTAATCATGAGCTTATAAAGGTTTGAAATATTCATTGAACTGTATCACATACGTGTAAAAAAATCAAACATGGGTATTGTTTGTTTCATATATTTTTTGCTAATAATAATAATTGGATGGCTTATATAGCGCCGTTTTCGTAAAAAAAATCACCTCAAGGGCGCTTTACAACTTAATCTATCTCGTTAGTTAAAAGTCATAACCGGTGACTTTTAACTAACGACTAACAATTTATAACTGGTGACTTACAACTTAGATTTACAACTACTATATTTTTTTATAATAATAGTTATTATTATCTTTATTCAAATATACAGTAATAAAAAAATAAAACATATAATATCAATATATTGGATACAGTAATCATACATAATAAACACTGGAAATTAAAAAAATTGACTTAGTTTTTGTATAAATTAGTTTTTACTTTTATCATTCTGAATCTGCCGCACTAGGAAAGCCTTTGTTGAGGCAGTATTTTTTGCAGATTGTATTCTATTAATTTAATATATTGTTATTGTTTCTTGCTAAAGTGAATTTACTATTGATATATAAATAGTAAGTTAGAATAGTACATATGAATAAATAATTCTTTGTTCTGTATGTTACAACTCATTTTTTAGAAACAATAATGCTGTTTTCAAAATTTAAACAGTAATATAAAAGATTGCGAAAATATTGTCTTAACTTGAGCAAAGCCAGAAACTATCAATATTATAAGAAATTATAATATTTTCGTGTATATATATATTTAAGATTTTTTTCAAATGCTTTGACAAAAATTTTATCAGGGAAAATTCTATCAAACCATTTCAATTTAATCTTTGATAGAATCATCAGTTAATTTCTAGAAATTTCATTAATTTATTCAAAGAAATCTTCGCGGATTCGACATGTTATTATTAATTAAAAAGCATTATGCGAGAATTATTAAGAAAACCACAACTGATTCAAATTCCTTGGATTTCGGATTAGAGCATTTTTAAGATACCAATCATTTTATTATAATCCAGAATTAAGTTCATTAAAAACCGGTCTGCAGTTTTAAAATAGTGGGGTTTGTATAGTTTGCTCAGTGCCTCGAAGGAAGGCAGATTCTCGCGTGGGAAAATAAAAACAACCTCAGGTAGATACCTTCCCGAGTAGGCACTTCCTTAGGATGTAAAAGAGATCGGTGCACACCTGGTGTGACTGCGTAAAGTGCCTATTTATCGAAATAACGAGGGCGGGGAAAATGAATTATTATTACAGTAGTAGTTACTAGCCGGTTTCGCGCGAGATAAAACAATTGAAAAAATGATATCTAATATATTTTTTTATGTATTGAATGAATATTTTAAAACTCTACAGCTCATGATGGAACTTACGTAGCGAATTGAAATTAGTTGCGTCGACTATCAGACGGAAAAAGTTGAGCCAATTTCGTGACGCTGAGTTCACTATTCGAGAGTTTTTGCTGCCTTAGATATATACTCGTATAATGTATTTTTTGTACTAATTATCATTTTAATTAATATGTTCTGCTTTACATACCTGCTTTACATACCTGCTTTACGTACCTACTATCAAAAACATAAAGTGCTTAGGAATGGAAGCTAAGCAGAGCGATGGCTCCTTGTTAAGATATGGTAAATTTATTTTTCAAAGTTTTCAATATCAAAGATTGCGCTGTATAAATTAACTGTAATTATTATTACTTGACAATTTCACGATCTGTATTAAACAATGAGAGTAACATGCCGGACTACTAAAATAAGCCAGAGTCCTAAAACTCTTCATGAATAATATCCTTAGGGAATTATGAAATCAGATGTGGACTTGGAAAACTTGCACTATTAACCATGAGCTTGTGTCGAATGTAGCTAGACACGTGCTAAAAAGTATCAACCAATAGTAAAAAAATAATTGAAAGGCCCGAATATCTTATTATGGTCACAAAATTATTGAGTTCATACACTTTATTTTTCCTTTTGACTGCAAAATAATTTATTTTAAGGTCATATTTAACGACAATAAATTACTGAAGAATTATCGAGACGTTTGATTTACGTTACGTCTCCCTGTCTGCCTGCTAACCCTTTTACCGAGGCTTAGGTTTGAGAGTGTTGGATAGCTGCCAAGTACCTACCTGCAGTATATCTACCACCTGGCTACGGCAATACTCGCAGCTTTGTGATATCTGCATGCCGCGTGGAGGGAGTACAACAGGTACCTTCAGTGGCGAGAATCAGAGAGAAATAATGCTAAAATCCGTATTATTTCGTCTATTTATCGGCAAAGAAAACTTAGATAACCCTTAATTCCATTATTACACGTGTGTGCATGGCGGAAAACGGGATAAATGGGTACTAAAAGCCGTGGAATTAATGCATCTAAAGAGCGGTGAAAGGAATATAACCCCACATCCTAATGCTTACATATTGTCTATGGTGTAAGTAAACTTATTTTCATGAAATAAAATAGCGGTTTATAATAAAGATTTATTTATAGTTTTTGTGTTCAATTTGTAGAACTCCATTTAATATATAATTCAATTGAATTAAATTTAATATTATTTAGTTCTGCTAGTTTTTAGTAACAGCTGTTTCGGCGTTTAATAAAACTGTTGTCCAAACTGAAACAGCTGTCACTTAAAACCTAAAGTAGCAAAACCATTAAATTTAATTATTTATAAATGTATATAGTAAAGGTGCTTTACACAATAAATAAATATGTATTGAAGCATTGTAGGTAAGTCGCTGCGTTTTCGGTGTATTGTGCAAAATTAGATCACCTTTATCCTTGACGTTGTGTCATCCGGACAGTTTATTCTAAAAAGCTGTGCCTTTTCATGGTGTGACAAACTCCTGGACAATCTAATCTAATATCTACGTAAATATCGGTTGTCTTTGTAGCCAAGATTAAATAAATTTAGAATAACTTGCTGCAGTTTGAAGTCATTTTGATAATGGTTTATTTTACATTGTTAGTAGATATAGGTAAATGTATTTTTGTATAAATAATATATCATATTGCCCTATAAAAGCAAAACGATAGCTTTTTGGTATTTTAAGTTGGTGTCTCAAAAACGTTAGGTACGTATTAAGCGGATTAACAAGTTGTGAGAATAGGATTTCACTAAAAACATCAACCGCTTAGAAATCTTTTTTTAATATTTAGAATAGATCCGATGACTCAAATCGATTTAACTCAAAATAAGAAAAGCCTTTCTTGCTGATTTCTGGGATTAAAAAAATGCTTTGCCAGATTTTTTTTTATCTTGCAACTTAAAATAAATCTTACGTCTTATTTAATGAATTGATTATCAATAATCCACTTCTTATAGTGAATACCGCACACGAGTCCCAAATGCTCCCAACCGTCTAGAGTCAGTGGTACTGTGGCATCCTAATTGGAGCATGTTGTGAGGCTGAAGTTAGTGGAGAAAGGAAAGAGATGGGAAAGAGGAAGGTTTGGAAGTACCTATATTTTTATATCTGGTCACAAAACACGGCTAAAGCCATTCCAAACAATGTTTCGATTATGAATGGTGGTCTTTCACCAGGGTGATACACAGAGTATATACTACTCTGAAACGTGCCGCTAATATACTATTATATATTTATATATAATTTTATATGAATTAAATGTGAAATAAAATATACTAATAAAATACAAAATATTTGAGCACGCCGGAATTTGAACCCTCGACCTCTGTTTTTGTAGTTGAAATCGAAAATCGAAATCCGCTGTATCTACCTTTCTTAACAAAAAGAAAAAATCGGTTTGGATAAAAATAATCACTGCCATAAGCAGTGGCGGCTCGTGAGTTTTTAGTGTGCTAAGATTGAAAAATACGACATTGTTAGTGTTGTTTTAGCCGAAAATGATTTTTATGTTTTTTCAAGATTTTATTTTGTGTATGAAGATTTTCAGGATGTTTCAGTTTTGGTGGTGCACTGCACGGATTTCTGAAAAATCTTCATACAAAAAATTGAAATTTCGAAAAAAAAAAAAATGTTTTCGGCTACAGCAACATCAATGATGACGATTTTTTCAATCTTACCACTCTAGAACACTAAAAAGTCACGAGCCGCCACTGGCCATAAGTAATAATTAACAATCAATAATTTCTATTTTTTTTAAGTGACAACATCTGCCTATTCCGAGAATAATTTCTTCGAGTGGGCACTATAAACATTTATTATTTGAAAATAATGCGACGCATGATTCATAGTGAAATTTAAACATGTAGATATAGGTAATCCATAGAGATTTAGATAGACCTCTAAATCGGATTTAGTAACGCGGTACACATTTTTTTTATTACGTAAGTAGGTAACCTACATAGTTGTTATTTTTTTTTATAAAAAATGCTTGTTATTAAAGATTGAACTACAGCGACATTTAAATGTAATTAATACATTGACACAACTTTATGGAATTAAAAAACGTGAAAGCTATTTACTATTATTGATATGATATCAACACGTAGCCTATCTCTATGTCAGGGTAGAGAAGATATCTGTTCTAGAAAAAATCACCCTGTAGGCATTTCCTCAAGATAATAGTGTTAATATTGACTGATATGACAGGAAGAGATATAATCGTACATTCCAACGTGCCTTACTCATAAAAATTTCCGATAAAAAACTTTTTTTTCATAACCGACTATTGTATTCTTGTTGATTTATCAATAAAATTGTCTCCCGAAATATTTATTTTATAATTATGGAACTTTGGTACGGCTGAGATTTTTCCTTTAAATCTACCCTCAACGCGTGGTCAAATAGGCAACCCGGATCCTGTGCGAAATTATTTTCGCACAGGATCCGGGTTTTTTCGAATTAAATTCAAATTATTATCTTTGCAATAAACATGTTTCACACGAAGTGAGGGTTCACCAGTATAATTTCTTGCAATCGATGCAAAAAATCACTTGTCGAATTTAGTATGTAGGTACGTACTCGTACATAGCTTGGTAGGTATAATAATATGTTTTCGTTGTCATAGCAAATAAAAAAAACATAGATAATGCAAAAGCAATTCGATAAATCAGAATGAAACTGTTAACACCATCAAAATAACCCGCGTATGTCAGTATTCTAAAAAATATTTGCACAATCGACAGTTGAATTGTTCGTGTTGTGTAAACGAGGGAAGTATTAAAATGTGTACAATAATTTATTTAGATATGGACTTGTTTTGTCGCTTTTATAAAACAATGGTGTTTTTTTTTAATATTGGAAAGAAGACGATTTGGACAATGCTCATAATGTTTTAAGTTTAATCAGGATGATTAATTTAATATGGACAACGTAGCTGGTCATTTATAGATTATGGATGTTAGTAATTATACCTAGAGGTACTAGGAATTTATTTTATAACGAGGTTGTTTTAGGGATATCTAAGGAAAAAAAAATACGAGAGAAATATAAGACCCAATAAAACATCGATTCGAGGTTTGTAATTTGGAGATAACTGGTTGATTGTAGATAACGGGTTGATTCGATGAAGTTTAATAGAAATTAAGCTAAAAGGAAGAGCTGAGAAGTTCAAACCCTTTTGCCTAGCCTACCCCGAGGAAGTTGCAGATAATGAATGTTAGCCAATATAATTAAATAATAAGTGTAACGATCCAGCTTATGATAATACATTATTAAAATTATTTTTGGTTCTAGTTATTCTAATGATGAGCAAAATTCAAAAAAATCATCGCGGTAAGTGTATTATAAACGCATAATTGGATATAAAACTACTAGATTACTCTCACGATGTAGGTTGTTTGGCTCCACTGTTAGTGGAACGAGTACTTACCTAGTCGTTGTACCTATTCAAACTCGAAACGAGTGAGTATTACCACCGAAATGTTGAGCTTACAAACACGGTGGAGGCATTTTGTCGGCTGTGATACATTTCCAAAATGACACAAAACATTGAATTCAAGAGCAACAGGTGGCGATTGTTTTTAATTGTGATTTGTGATCCATGACACGCTGCCTGTAATAGATAGTTAACATGCAGCCCGCGGACAGAGTAGGGAGCTGTGGCAGTCCCGTCTCCCGTCCCGTGCAGAGGGAACACGTCCTGCGGGCACTCACTCCGCTCCGTTAGTACGCTTCACCTTGCCAGTGGCGGTGCTCGGCGCGGGTTGACGCGGTCGGAGACGGCGTAGGTTGGTCGGTCGCTTGAGTTATGAGGGAAGAACATACCGGGGCAGCTATTCTCAGGTAGGACCCGAGTGTCGATGGGGTGGGGCGGGGCGGGGCGGGCGAGGAATGCGGCCAGAGGTGCTCACTCACTGCCACTGCTCACTGCTCCACTCACTAGCTCACTGCGCGCGCGTACTGCTCGCTCGGGAGCGGCTGGCGAACTGGCGACTGGCGAGTGGCGAGCTGGCGGCGACTCCCCTTCCCTCGCCCCGCCGCAGACCTGCCTGCTGCCTACTGCCAGTGCCTACCCGCGGAGAGGGGGATCAGCATCCCAGGAATGTGCCGAACATGAAATCGGAACAATCGATGAATGTATGCGCTCGAATGTGAAGGTCAGGCTGCGCCGGGGGGCGGGGGGATCGGCTGCGGGGCCCCCTCACTGGCCCCAGCCCTCAGACATTGCGGAGGCTGCCTCGCTACATGCTACCAGCTACGTGCCATGTCTCCGAGGGGGCAGAGCGCCACACGTCTGACACCCCATCCAAACTCTCGTAATTTCTGCCAATCCAGTCATCTGACTCGCTTCTGTAGGCACCCTCCGAAATAGTTACCAAACTACATATACCAATTATTATTATTACTCGAAAACGAAGTTCCTATGTAAGTACCTAAACAACTCTCGTTGTGACTAGCGTTGTGACAGTTTTGAAAGAACTGTTTCAAAGAAGTACTTCTTTTGACAGCAGTCCCAACTTCATTCATTTTTCATTGAACAAATACTTCAATTGAAGTTGGTTAAGTTGGTACTTCCGATTGAACAATCTATGGCATCTACTTCGAACTTCAATTTTTCATTCGTTCGAAAGACTGAAATATTGCATCATCCACAGTTCAATTGTTCATTCCCTTCTTCCTTCGATTTTAGTTCGAAGAATGAATGAAGCAATGAAGTATCTTTTTAGTTATCCGTTCCCTCGCATGTACCCGTGACAGTTTCTTATGATTTCTGTGCTTGTTTTGTCTATAGGACTATATAATCTCTACCTAAAATTATGGATGGCCGTTCAACGAGAAAGTGAAATATGGGCTTATTTTAAGGAAGTTGGGGTTTACCAGGCCAAATGCAACTTTTGTTCTAAAGTTATATCCATAAAGGGAGGCAATGCCTGTAATATGAATCGTCATTTGCGCAATATTCACCCTATTGCTAAGCAAACTGTCAAACTGTGTACAGTAAGAAATATTCAAATTGTACTTCAAGCCCTGAAAACGTTCACATCGCTCTTACAGAAACTGAAAATTTCGCAATTACTACATTTGCTTTTTGCAAATTCTCTGTAAGGCTATGCATACTTATTGTACATCATTCCTTTTAAGGCATGATACCGCCAACAACAACATATGGGCAGCTGTCATCGAGAAACAATAGACAAGAAACTAGTAATAGACAATTCATTAATACACACATAGAAGAAAGAAAGAAGTAGTTTTTCTACACGGTATAATTTTTGTTATACAATAATGGAGGAGTGGGTTATGTGGTTGGGAGAGCTGTCCCGAATAAAACAGAAACGTGACTATTATTTGGTACATTTATCGCTAGCAACCCCCCCCGACGAGAAATGCTGTGATTAATATGTTACTTCAATTGAAGGGTTCATAGTATCAATTCGTGAAGCATTCACAAATCTGTGAAGCTTTTCCCATCGCTAGTTGTGACAGTTTTGAAAGAACTGTTTCAAAGAAGTACTTCTTTTGACAGCAGTCCCAACTTCATTCATTTTCATTGAACAAATACTTCAATTGAAGTTGGTTAAGTTGGTACTTCCGATTGAACAATCTATGGCATTTACTTCGAACTTCAATTTTTCATTCGTTCGAAAGACTGAAATATTGCATCATCCACAGTTCAATTGTTCATTCCCTTCTTCCTTCGATTTTAGTTCGAAGAATGAATGAAGCAATGAAGTATCTTTTTAGTTATCCGTTCCCTCGCACGTACTCGTGACATTTGCTTATGATTTCTTTGCTTGTTTTGGCTATACGACACTAGTTTTTCCGAGTGTTTTTGGTGATTTTGAATTGTGAACGAATTATTTTGTTGAACTTTTATAATATCTCAGCTTACAAACATACCTTTCAATCTCTACCTAAAATTATGACTGGCCGTTCAACGAGAAAGCAAAAAGTGAAATATGGGTTTATTTTAAGGAAGATGAGGTTTACCAGGCCAAATGCAACTTTTGTTCTGAAGTTATATCCATAAAGGGGGAAATGCCTTTTAATATGAATCGTCATTTGCGCAATATTCAGCCTATTGCTAACCAAACTGTCAAACTGAGTACTGTACAGTAAGAATATTCAAATCGTATCTCAAGCCCTGAAAGAAGTTTATATCGCTCTTACAGAAACTGGAAATTTTGCTAGTACTTCATTTGCTTTTTGCAAGTTCCTTGTGCATACTCATTGTACATCATCCCTTTTAAGTCATGAAACAATGTCAATTCAAACCTTGAAAACTCTTAAGATTCAAACAATTTTGACAGCTGTCTTCCCGTAAACCATAGAAGAGAAACCAGTAATAGACAAGCTATAATTTTTGCCATAGAATAATGCACATACATACATCAATTTATGTGGTTGGGAGAGCTGCCCCGAAAATATTATTATTTAACCCCCCCCTCCCCCCCGACGAGGAATGCTGTGATTAATATGTTACTTCAATTGAAGGGTTCATCGTGAAGGGTTCATTATGAAGAAGCATCAATTCGTGAAGCATTCACAAATCTGTGAAGCTTTTCCCATCGCTAGTCAATTGTATATGTAATATAATAACATTCTCTTTGTAAAATAATAATTTCTTCCCAACATTCGAAGAGGAAACAAAAACAATTCCACGAATGTAATCCTTGGAAAAATCACTGTTAAGAATAATATTTGCAGTTATTCTGTAAGGCACCTTTACCATACAGTTAAAACAATTAATAAATCGCAATAATGTGGAGTTTAAATTATTTGTGAAAATACCATGATAATGTTTCCTAGGGAGATTTTCATAATATTTTGTGTATAATTAGGTTTGTGATTACTTTAAAAAAAATATTTCTGCATAAAAATATGGTAAATTGTAATCACCCAGTTGTGGAAACTCCACTACCTCCACTATAATGGATTCAAATATTCAATAATTTCCACCACAACGGAAAGTTTTACAAACGGCTCATAATTTAAAACACTTTATAAAAAAGTAAAACTATTTGTAGAAGTTGCGGCTTTTGTGGATGTACGCATTGTATTGCCTTTTAACAACCTACCTGTTACCTTCACCCAGAGCCCGCAAGTAAAAAAATGTAGAGAGGAATGTCGGTACCGTGTGATAATAAATTTGCCGGAAAAGTAATACACTATAATTTATTTATTTTATTCGTATATTTACGTTTTTTTTTTACACGAGACTTTGGAAAAACTAGGTTAAATTTTGAAATAAACTCGTATGTATTATTATATTGGGCATAGTTTTGTAGAATTAATTCTGTCAGAATTCACCGCTGTGTAACATTTGAAGAACGCGTTAGGTTAGGTTAAGTTAAGTAGTGGTTTGCCAGATGTCATGACTTTTCTTTCCGATTTTTGTGATTTTCCAAAACATTTACCCCCTTACTTATAAACGAGGTGTAAATGTTATGCGTGTTATAATGTCGGAATAGCGATAAACTTGCTTTACAACCACGGCTTATCTGTCTCATTTAATGGCTTACGTCCGGTGTAACTAAACCAACGCTAAGTCAGCGCGTAAAAATCTAATAAGTAAGACGGTTAAGATGTGGTTTATATAATATTACCTAATTCAAATTTTCTTTCGCAGGTTTTGATGGTCTTTATGAGCCTCAACTTTTGTATGGAAAAATAAATGGAAAAGACAGTTTTTTTTCAAAACAAAAAAGAGTGGATAAAAAAAAACACCGTATTCGTCAACGCAGTTACTACTTTCTATGTAGATGTCCATAGTGTTTGGTGTTTCGTATTTGAATTATTTAATAGTTGGGTAATTTGGATTCGAAAAAGCGTTTTGTAAGAGATTCACAAAAACCTAATATTCGAGATTCCACGCGTTATTTGTCTTTGTTTACATAATAATATAACTGGTACTTACTTGTGTATTAGATGTTTATTATGAAAAATAATACAGTAAAAAAAGTTAGACAAGAGGTGGAGTATACAAATACAAAATAATTATGGTACTTATTTTGTGCTGAATCCAGTGGGAAATTTATTGACAAAGTGTTAAAATATGAATGATATGTATTTTCTCAGACAGAGATGGTAGATGAGGTTCTGAGCAAGGCAAGTATATTTTTATTTGTTGCGTGAATATGATATAGGTATTAATAATATGAAAATCCAACCAAGGTACCAGTGATTCTCAAAGTGGGTGATATCCCCCCTGAGGGCGTTGGAGAGATTTGGTGGTGATGGCCTCAGTGAGCGGTGATGTGGGGTAAAGGGGTGGCGAAGGCAACAAGCAAGCCCTCAAATAATTTGATGTAAATATATGAAATGAGAATATAGGTACCTATACAGATGCATCATCAAAACATCCTGCACTGAAAGGGAAACCAATCTAGAAATTCCTCATCAAATGACTAACAATGGTGAAATTGTACTAGCTATAAAAAGAAGAAGACTCCAATATCCTGGTTATAGTATAGTATTATGAAGAGCGAAATGCAGGTACAAGATACCCTAATAATAATTCAGTGGACTGGTATGAGTTCAGTTCCGCAGTGTTGTATCAGACAGCCTGTAGGGTGAGGTTTTCCGGGATGAAAGCCAATCTTCGGAGAAGGTACCAGAAGAAGAACATAATATTTAAATACAATTTCAACATTGTATTTATTTATTTATGAATATATTGATAGTTTTTATGTGATTTTTTGTGTGACGTTCACTAAACTAGGTCGCTCGGGACCTGTTGTAAGGTGAACAATGGCATACTATGTAATGACATGTGTGTCAAATATGCCATATATATTTATTTGAAGCAAAAACCTAACACAATGCATAACAGGGGTGTCAAAAAGGGGAGAGGGAGGAGCTAACGAAAAAATTACAAGAAAAGGGGGCGGTGAGCCAATTAATTTTGGGAAAATCTGATTAAACAGTCAGATATAATTCTGTAATGCTTAACAATTTTAAATATAAAAAAAGGATTATATCACTGCCAGTAAGTAGGCAAGCAGTGCAGTATTATTTAAACATTTGATTACATTGATTGACCGCTCTTGCATATTCTATAGATTTGCATAAAAGGTGAATTTTTGCCGGGGTACGGCTTCGCAATGTTGCCTATCCGTCAAGGATATTATGAAGCGGTATCACGAGATAATATATATTATGTTCTCTAATACGTCAGATATTTCTAAGAAATGTCATGAAAACTAACACTTTAATATCTATAATAGATATTCATCTCTTAGATGTCTTTGTGCAGATTGCCAATGCAGCAGAAACATAAATACTTGAGATTGACTTACTGTTTTTCGTCTAACATAGAAAATGCAATTAGTATAAAAATACAGTTTTGAATAAAGATGAGTTTTTCACGTGTGGTCAATTAAGAGTGTTCTTGATAGCGATGGGAAAAGCTTCACAGATTTGTGAATGCTTCACGAATTGATGCTTCTTCAAAATGAACCCTTCACGATGAACCCTTCAATTGAAGTGACATATTAATCACAGCATTCCTCGTCGGGGGGAGGGGGGGTTAAATAATAATATTTTCGGGGCAGCTCTCCCAACCACATAAATTGATGTATGTATGTGCATTATTCTATGGCAAAAATTATAGCTTGTCTATTACTGGTTTCTCTTCTATGGTTTACGGGAAGACAGCTGTCAAAATTGTTTGAATCTTAAGAGTTTTCAAGGTTTGAATTGACATTGTTTCATGACTTAAAAGGGATGATGTACAATGAGTATGCACAAGGAACTTGCAAAAAGCAAATGAAGTACTAGCAAAATTTCCAGTTTCTGTAAGAGCGATATAAACTTCTTTCAGGGCTTGAGATACGATTTGAATATTCTTACTGTACAGTACTCAGTTTGACAGTTTGGTTAGCAATAGGCTGAATATTGCGCAAATGACGATTCATATTAAAGGCATTTCCCCCTTTATGGATATAACTTCAGAACAAAAGTTGCATTTGGCCTGGTAAACCTCATCTTCCTTAAAATAAACCCATATTTCACTTTTCTTTCTCGTTGAACGGCCAGTCATAATTTTAGGTAGAGATTGAAAGGTATGTTTGTAAGCTGAGATATTTTAAAAAGTTCAACAAAATAATTCGTTCACAATTCAAAATCACCAAAAAACACTCGGAAAAACTAGTGTCGTATAGACAAAACAAGCAAAGAAATCATAAGCAAATGTCACGAGTACGTGCGAGGGAACGGATAACTAAAAAGATACTTCATTGCTTCATTCATTCTTCGAACTAAAATCGAAGGAAGAAGGGAATGAACAATTGAACTGTGGATGATGCAATATTTCAGTCTTTCGAACGAATGAAAAATTGAAGTTCGAAGTAGATGCCATAGATTGTTCAATCGGAAGTACCAACTTAACCAACTTCAATTGAAGTATTTGTTCAATGAAAAATGAATGAAGTTGGGACTGCTGTCAAAAGAAGTACTTCTTTGAAACAGTTCTTTCAAAACTGTCACAACGCTAGTTCTTGATGTTGATGAAATCTTTAACTTTATTAGACGTAACAAAAAAGGATATAATGACATTAATCATGTTCGTCTCATCTTCAGTGAAGTCACTCAATCGCATTGCATTTTCTCAGAGATTTCACATGATTTTATTTGATTCACTTCCTCGGACATCAGCAAATTCTTCTACCATTCATGATTTACTTATATTCATTTTAATACTATATTTTTTTATCATTACATATTATTTCTACTTTCCTACTTCTCTTTTCAATGCAAATATTAAATTTTCATGTGATTACACCTGAGTTGGGAGTTTACCGCTCTGACACAGAGGTCATCTGTATTATGTATATTCTGCATTTATTCCCATAAAATGATATTATTACTTCATCCAGTATTTCGCAACAAGTTCTAATTACGCAATATAAAAAAAAAATCTTTGTATAGGCTGCATAATATTTGTTTATTTTAAAGCAATGACACGTCATATTGTTGGATACAATGTATTTATGGCAATAAATACTTACATTATGCAATTTCAATGTAAATCAGGAATCACATCAGCTAAATCGTCATAAAATAAAATATTTGTTTTATACACGGGGTCCGGAAACTAGTGGTACAAGCGAGAAACTGGTTAATCTACATCACATTTGAAGAAGATTTTGTAGTATAACTTTTTTTGATTTAATAGGTTTTTCATTTTTTAGTAAATCGAGTCTACAGGTTTACTATCAGCTGTTAATTGTGTTTTAAAATTCATCAGAGCATAGGACCGGGTTCAATAGATTCTTAACCCTAAATTCTCTGAAAAAAATTATATTTTTTAAAAGATAAGATGCTTAAATCGATAAAAATCATGTTTATTTGGGTTCTCCAAGTGCTGCTGAGAGTGCTGAGATTCTAAAAAACAATTACCAAACAAAGCGCATTTAATCATTGTCAAAATGGCGAACTAAGCATTGAATTTTAATTTTCGTCGGTCTACATGGAACAAATAAAATAATTATTTCTGTAACTTGAGTTTTCCGACATAACTTTGCAGTTGGTGGCGTTACTTCCATAGATATTGGGGATACTAGTGCAAAGTAAATCCCTAGACATAAGCATTATTTCAAACAATTAATTATAAGCTGAATATTCTGTTATAAAATAATAGTTAAAACGGAAACATTAAATTGCATAAATATATTCATTGAACACAATAAATTTAAATTAAAAATCAGTAACCAACCAAAAATAATAAATTCTTTTCATTGGTAATTATTTTTCGCAAAGCCGACAACACCAAACAATACTACATCAAATATACTACTTAAACTGCCAGTAGCTCATTCGAATACTGGAGCCATCGGTACTTTTTATAGGTTTTCAAAGTTCAAGAAAACGTTGCGCATAATGTTTGAGGTGATATTTCACAAAAATGGCGCTATAAAAATTAGCCAAGTATTAATGTTTTGTGCATCACTTTTAATAGGTATATGTGTAGTGTTTTATATCATAAAAACAATAACAATTAAGTTTGAAGAAACCCAATTTTTTTAAATTTGACAGTCAAATAACAAAAAACATGGCATCTTCAGTTCCTGTTCTGGCAAATATTATGCAAAATCATCTGTGAAACTGTACAAGTAATTTTTTTTTTTTATGACAACTCATCTACCAATACTGTTGAACAAATCACATAATACATCATAATAATAATGTCAAAATATAATTAATATATAATACATTATTTTATACCTCACAATCGTACTTCTAAAAAAATTATCTGCACATACAAAAATAAACAATGGTTTACTTCATAAATTTTCCACAAAAAAACGTTAACCTTAGTATTATATCGCCTAAGTAAATGCTATGAACAACTTTGTACTGTTATTTGACAAAATTAGTTTTTAAGATAAATCTTTAATAATAATAATATAAAAAAATGCTATAGTACTTAATTTTCTTCGAAGCGTACTAATATAATTAAAACTTAATTAACACATACTTATGGACGGTTTAATCACAAAGAAGTCTCTTCTCTTGTATAGATATGTAATAATCGCATTAAAAGACGTGACACGATCGAGTGAATCAAATACTTGAGTCGGGTCATGACAACAATCAGAATAATATGTATGAATGTGAATGAAGTAAGGAGTGTGTGCCAAGACAGAATTGTATGGCGGTTTATCCTCTCTGCCTACCCCTGCGGAAAACAGCGTGATGTTTAGTTGGTTAATAAAATATGTGGCACCAAGCAGTATTCACTTCAAACAACTCCAAAATGTACCACTTTGATTTTACTGCTTTTCTCTTGCTCTTCATTTTCTGAAAGAGAAATAAATAAATCAAAACAAAAACATAGTAAACATTTAGAACAGTCATTCCCAAAGTGGTCTATATCGACCCCCAGGGAACGATTCCGACCTGCAAGGGGTCCACGTCAATAAAAAAAAAAATGGGGGGTGCATGAGACGTAAATGGGGGTCCACGGGAGTGGATTCCATTTAGGCAGGCCGTCACCAAAATGTTGGCTTCCCGCAAATGTAATAATCCACCTCACAGATAGTACCTATGTAGGTACTTACGTAATACTATCTTATAATGGACTTTAATTCCCTAATTATATTAATAATAATAATTTTTGTGGAAGATATTTTGCCGATTTGCTAGTACTTTTCGATTTCAAATCTCTACCGACTAGTGCTTTTTTTCAGAGAGGAATTTTTGTTGATTTGCTAGCACTTTTCGATTTGGGATCTCTGCCGACTAGTACTAATTTTTGACGAGTTCGACTACAATTGAAGTGTTCACCGCGAAGGGTTCATTTCAAAGAACTAGCAGTTCCTGAAGCGTTCACAAAACTTTGAAGTTTTTCCCAACGCTAAAAAAAATCAATACTAGGAAAGCAGGGGGTCTATACAAAACAGAAAAATCGACAAGTGGTCTACGGGACAAAAAAGTTTGGGAACCTCTGGTATAGAATATACTATGGATATATGTAAGGATAGGGCATTATCGAACTGCACAAAATAGCACCACATAGATAAAACAACAAGAGTAGTATCTAGCTTTACCGGGATGGGGGGTGAAGTCCTTGAGGTAGTCATGGTTGGGGTGACAGAGGGGCAGACTATCTGCCAGCTCCCGCCCGGGGTCAGGGGCTGCGCCACTTGATGCGCTGCGAGGACGCCGCTCCTTACGAGGAATCTCCTGGAAACAAACATAATTATAGTAAATTCATTTAAACATTTTACACAAAAGCCGCATTCGAGGAGAGCATTCAGCAACATTTCTTTATTAACCGCTTAATGCTAGGGTTTTTTTTATAAAGTGTTTAAAAAAATCAGGTTTTTTAAAATGTTTTATTCAAAGTTTATAACTACTTTGAAAAAAAATTTAAAAAACAAATTGATACGGTATTATAATTTTTTTTTAATAAAACGATGCGACGGCCTCCATGGTCGAGTGGTAAGACGCTCGACTACGAATCCAAAGGTCGCGGGTTCAAACCCGGCGTGCGCCAATAACTTTTATTTAATTAATATGTGTCATAACACATTTAATTCATATGAAAATAATAACAAGTATATTTGCGGCACGTTCCAGAGTGGTAGATACTCTAAGTATCGCCCTGGTGAAAGACCACCATTCAGAATCGAAACGTTGCTTGAAATGGCTAAAGCCGTGTTTGGTGACCAGATCTGAATAGCCAGGTACTTCCCAACCTTCCTCTTCCCGATCTCCTTCCCCTCCCTACTACCTTCAGCCTCACAACATACCCAATTTGGGGATGCCATAGTCTCACTGGCTCTAGACGGTTGGGAGCAGTTGAGACTCTTGTGCGGTATTCATGTAAAAAAAAAAAAAAAAATTCATACATAACACAAAAATATGAACACAATATAGTAAAAACGAAATAAGCAGCTCAAAAACACGACCGATCTCAACTGCAGGCAAATTCAAACTGCGTAAAATACATCGCTAATATTAACGACCGTCACTCGTGTTAGCTGAAAATAGAACGCTGCGAGTCGAAACAGGCGAGCGTCACTCGGGCTAGCAGAAATTGTAACTCATTTAGCGCGCGAGCGTGACTCGTTCAAAAGCATGAAGCGGTTAAAGAGTGTTGTTTCACTAAGCCGATATTGAAAGTATGTTTATTCCACTCTGGTAAATAAATTAATACAGGAATGAAACTGTTCTACTTCGAGGGTAGCGTTATAAAAACAAATAAGCTCGATGTTGAAGATAGCACGAAGTTGACATTTGGGTAAATATTTTTGAAACTTACTTACAATATAATGACCATTACATGATAACAGTAAAACCTACGAAGAAGTTTTTTTTTCCGTTCCTTTGGAAAAACTAATAAGAGGGTTTCACTGTATAATCAAAATTATTACCGGCACCACCGCCACAGTCACTGTATCTGAGAACTTGACTTTATTCTTCTCCCCGGGGGACTTGCTGGTATGCGTCTGCGCTGGGGGCGGGTGATCCCTCCTGTGGCGAGACACGGCCAAAGCAGACGGGGGCCCGTGGAACATCATGGGCGGGGGCGCCGGTGGGGCCTGCGGGGGCGCCAGGGGGGTCAGATCGGGCCGCAGGGCCTCGGGGGGTGCAGTGGGAAGTTCTTCCCGGATGGAGCGCATGGCCGGGGAGCTCAGAAGCCCCCGGGGATACACAGGGCTGTACATGTTCAGGAGGTTGTCGGCCTTTAGAGATGGGAGGTTCAGACGGGGCCAGTCCAGGCGTAGGGTTCGTTCTAGATACAGGAAAAAATGGGTGAAAAAACAAACGTGCAGCCATTATTTGAAAAAAAAGTTATCTATGTCAAATGTGTAGTGTCTTTTGATATTTGTTTATCTGAAGTGACCTGCCAGGTAAATATGCTTCTTAATATTATCTCTGTACATAATCCCCCTTACTTATAAACAAGGTGTAAATGTTACACGTTGTGTAAGGTCAAAATAGTGAAAAACTTGCTTTATAACCACGGCTTATATGTCCAATTCAATGGTCTATGTCCGGCGTACAAATCTACTAAGTAAGACGAAATATTAATATGCTATAGATTATATGTAGTTAGTAATAATATGGAATAGAAATTAAGATTCAAACCAAAAACTTGGCAGAGCAAAGGTCATTAACCTGGTTAACCCTCCGATTAAAAAATATATTGAAATGATATTCAACAATTTTCTGTCTCTGGGATATATGAAATTGCAAAACGAATCTGATTATTCTTCATTTTCAAACATTCGATTTGCGATACTTATAATAATAATTTTTCAGCAGCATATATAGGAGCTCTGAATCTGGATGGCGTAGAATCTACAAATAATTAACAAAACGGATATCGTTTTCAACTTACCATTCTCTGCAAGGTCCGCTTGAAACAGATCAATGGCCGAATGTGTCGATTGCATAGAAAGCATTGGATGTATGGGATTCATAGAACGTATGGGATTTATGGGATGTACAGGATTCGTGGAATGCATAGAATTCATTGAATGTATTGGATGCGAAGGGTGAGAGGGGGGGCTGGGTTGCGAGGTGAGCTGCGGCAGGGGGGGCGGGGGCCTGCGGGGGGCTGGGGCCTGGCGGGGTGTGGGAGGGGCACCGTACAGGTCAAGGGGGCGTGCCACAGGTGGGCCCCCTTCACCTTCCGAGCCACTACCGCTGGAAGATGAGCAGCGGGAACACGAGAGGCGGGAACATGAAGAAGCTGTAAAGATTTAATCATCTAGCGGTTTGATTGAATTATTATACACCATTATTGTTTCAGTCTATAAATCACACAATGATATCAAAAATGGGTGAATAAAATAAGTACTCAAAGTGTTTTAAATGGACCAGAAAGAAATACCCTAGGAAAAATACCTAGTTTTTAAAGGAAATATTTTTTTTAATTTATCCATAATAAGTAGATGATATAAATATAAATTATGTATTGTATTTAATAAAAAATGTGCTTCTATAAAAATCAATATATTGGCTATAGGGTTTTATGAAGTTTCAAACATTGGTCAAATTATGAAGTTTATGTATATTAGTGATTATTTTTCCATCTACCAGTCACCACAAGAATAAATTCAGAAAATGAAAATATAAAAGTGGTTGTAAACATCGATTGATGTGTAAAACCTTAAACTGACATCTCACTATCAAAAATGTTTGAGTAAATTTGCTAACAGCGAGAAAGTGGTTACAAAATTGATCCTTGTGGAAAACTCGTCTATAAATTCATAAACCATTGAGGTTAGGTTACATTGACTAACCGCATGAGCTGGCGGCGTCGTGTGCGTGTTGCAAGGCCTCCTGGGCCAGTTGAGCATGCTCGCCTGCGCGCGCTGCGTAATGCACATCCATGAAGAGGTCTGCATGGCCCACATCGATGGCCAGACATAGGGCCTTCTCAAGGCGCCCATATCTATAGGAACAATAAATTACAGCATATCAATCATAATATTTAACCAAGCAACTAAGTCCAAAGCTGAACTTGGCAAACACTCCTTACTTTGCTTATATTCATATTTCGTCACATACGAGTATATACCTACTCTTCTGTTATGCTGACCCGAATCAAGTAATTGTTTCAATTTATCATCCAATGCTTTCTTGGGATGTCACCTTCTTTGATACACAATATATATTCTCTTGACACTCCTTTCTCCGTGTATCCGATAGAAATTTCCGAACCATCTAAACGGCCATTTCTGCATCATATTCATTATGTTTACAATGACCTAGCAATCTTTTCAGATCCTCACATTTGTAATACAGTCATACATCGCATACAATTTTAGTGTTGTGAATCCTTTATTCCATTTAATTACCTTCCGTGACCAAAGATGTCACTGGCTTTTTAAGGAGATATCACTTGTTCAAGTGTGTTATACAGAAAGGGAAGAAAAATTATAAACCAAATACATATAATTAAATGTTGGTAATAAGAGCTCCTCGATGAGTGACATCTCTTGACATAAATTAAAACATTGTATTAAATTTATACATAAGGTTTTCAACTTAGTCCACAGATGGGATATGAATACTCGGTATCAAATGTATACACATGGTTTTACCATACATACGCCTCAGGGATTTAATTTCTATTGTATTCAGTCAGTACCTGACAAGAAGGTGGAAAAAGCGGCGACACAAGTCATGCAGGTGGGGCAGGTGGTGGAGACGCACTGAGGGGGCGATGGGGGCCGGGGGTGCCAGGAATGTGCCCAGAGCTGCCTGGGCCACCTGCTCTCGCTCAACACTAAGTGGGGCCCTGCAACATACACTCATTTAATGTTACTAACAGTTGGATAAAAATGTTGAAAGAGGGTGAATATTTCAGCTACCAGAAATTTTTCTTCTGCTTATATTGTTTATTAGTTATCAGAATATATGGTTCAGTTATTAGTAACTTGTAATAATTTGTTATAAACAAGTTGTTAATAGTTATTTCTTATTGCAAAGTTATATTGAGGTGATGTTTCACAAAGATAATCCCAATGCATACAAGTATATTTATGTACTCAATTAGGTATGTATTTAGATAATTAATCTTCTGTGTAACTTACGAGAAGAGAGTGTTGAGAAGTTGGTGTAGCAGGGCGAGGCAGGTGGCCCCCTCGGTGCCCCAGTCGGTCCCCCGGAGCTGTGCTAAAGCCCGCGCTTCTTGGCCCCTGCGTACCACCACAGGACGTTCCTAAACAGATTAAATTTGTTTGTTTGCCTTAGTACCTCACTGCACATTATTCATAAAATTCATGGCTCAATGAGGGGTAATAAAGACTCTTATCGTAATACATATCTATAATGTATATGTCCTTTACAACACAGGAGAACTCCTAGCGTGGAGTACAATATACATTATTTTGTAATAAAAAAATTAATCATTAAAAATCCTCACAGAAATAAAAGTCTTAATTATATGCATATTTTAAAAATTTATTTTATTGAATATTACTTCCCTTCCTTTACGTTTCCCGTTTTCCGTTACCTTCTGTGACGACCTCCTTGGTCGACTGGTTAAGACGTTTGACTACGAATCCAGAGAAAGCGGGTTGAAATCCCGGCGTGCACAAATAAATTTAATTTGATTAATGCGTTATTTCACATTTTATTCATATAAAATAATACATAGTATATTTGCGGCACATTCCAGAGTGGTAGATACTCATAGTATCGTCCTGGTGAAAGACCAGCATTCAGAATCGAAACGTTGCTTGAAATAGCTTTAACCGTGTTTGATGACCAGATCTGAATAGTCAGGTACTTCCTAACTTTCCTCTTCTCTATCACCTTCCCCTCCCCACTGCCTTCAGCGTCACAACATACCCAAATTGGGGATTCCATAGTTCCACTGGCTCCACAGTTGAGCCTATTGTGCGGTGTTCACTGTTAAAAAAAAAAATTCTTACCATAGCAGTGGCTGCAGAATAGAGTCTCAGACAGCACATGGGTCCCCCTCTCAACAGAAGCAGCAGCAGCCCGTCCCCTGGAAGGAAGCGCCCCCCAGGGCCCCCAGGAGCCCCCGCAGCTTGGTGGGGGTTCCACACCAGCCGACTGAGGGATGGCTCTTTCCTGCAAGAATCACATTGTAATTATGGTCAAATCTTTGATCACTTTTATTTAACATATTATACTGGTGTTACATTGAAATGTAATCGGGATTCTATTTAAATGAATGCCTCCTGTGATACATGGCAATTATGCAAAAATTAAAGCAAGGTTTGAATTAAAGCAAGCAAATTCAACCCTCAAACTTCACGGATAACCATAATTATAATAAAATAGGTTGAATTGCGAGAGTGTGTGTTACATTAGGGAGCAAAGATTATCAGCTGTTGTATTGTGCATTATTACACATAATCTGGGCTTAGTATATGTAGACGCACAACTGTAACCTCTCTCTCTTTCTTATAAACAATATACATATATAGATGAACAGAAAAAAAATGTTACAATGGAGCTCTCGGTGGCAAGAGCATAGAAATTATAATAATAAGGAATGTAAATGCACATAATACTAACTTGAAATACGGCCCCAGATCCAGCATAGTGTCAGGGGGTGCATGGTCACCGGGGGGCGCGAGGCGCGCAGGGGCTAGGGCGGTGTCCCAGGCCTGAAGGGCCGCCCCCGCGCCTCCCACCACCACCCCACCACTCCACCAGCTGCAGGCACGAGCCACCTGGAAAAAATAAAATAATCCAATAAATAGAAAGCGAATGTTTGCCTTAAATAGCAAGCAATGTTCTCAAAAAAATAAACCATTGAAATAAATTACATGAGGTTTAATCTTAATTGTAACTTCTGATGCCTCATTCAGAAAGGGAGTAAAAAGATCCAGCACCAAGCGTTGAGTCAGTCATTCAAATGAGCGCCAGTTGCTTTCAAGTGTGTCGTCAGGTTGAGTTTTACTTTATACAGACAACATTTTTTCATTGATTTTTAAACAGAAGAGTGCTAAGATTATTAAATTCCATGATTGTTTTTTATCAAACATAAATAATTTTAAAATACAAACCATACTCGGCCTGTAGCTAGCTTTTTTTGTTTTTGTTTAAAGAAAGACAAACATTCCCTGACAATATTTAAAAAAAACTCCTACTACTATCATAATAAGCAGAAGACGTTGCTTGTGCAATGATGGAGGAATTGAACACGCTTCAGCTTGCATTTGGTATGAAAAATCGCCAGGCTAAAACTCCTATTTGACCTGTCGGATTCCATTCAAAATATTATAATAATACAAAATAATAATATTATAAAAAAAATAATATAAAATAAAAATAATATAAAATAAAAATAATATTATGTATGTGCTGTTTCTTTCTCTGTTGCTCTTTTTTCACATTTCGTGTTATGTATTTTTTTGTAATTAGACAATAGTCCGTTATAATAAACTAATAATAATAACATAAAATAATGATAGATTGCATCGAATTAAAATAATTCAGTTCTGAACAGAGCTTGACAACTTGATTTATGGAAACTTTTGAATAAAGATTGGCAATGATCAAATCAGTAAAGAGGAGCACGCTTACAAAAGATGCGGTGATGGTTGTAGTCAGGTTGGTGGCCGAGTGGTGCAGTAGGATGGAGCGGTCACTGCAGGCCAGCAGCAGGCGCTCCTCGCAGGGGGAGCGGGCGCAGCAGGTGGCGGGGGCGGGGGCGGCAAGGCGCACTACAGCCCCCGCGGCCACGCAGCCCGTGCGGGTTGCTCGCAAGCGACGCCATTCTACAACCATGCCCCCCTGGAATAATCATTTGTTGAATGTGGTAATAACTAAATTATAACTTCAATAAAGTAAAAAATATTGCTGGAGGAAGGATGATATGGGGTAATGGGACCACATGAAAGGGACGAGGAGTGTGACCTGGATTAATAATATGTATGGAGGGAGAACTAATATTTATACCCAACATATACAAATTTGCGATAGATCACTTTCTCCGGGGTTTGTGCGTCGTATACAATCAGAGAAAGAGACAAGAAAATTTGTCACATAATATTGCACCACTTTTAGGTATGCAAGTATGTTTTGCGTCTCCTCCCACTTCGCATCATTGAGCAACATAACTCGCATCAACGATTTTTAAGGTTATGTCCTATATTTTTTTTGATAAAAATACAGTGAAAAAGTGGTTATACAAATAAAAAAAACACACACATGTGCTATGAATGGATGTATAAATAAATACAAAAAAAGGAGTTAAAAACACCACTTTTCATAGGTATTTCAATAGTTTTCAATATTTTTAACAGCACGTTAGGATTATCGAATTATTATTAAGTATATAAAGACATTATATCAACTATAACCTTCCATCATTATTTAAGTAAACCTTATGCTATTCGTTTTTGTATGATATTCTTACTCTACAAATCATTCAAATGGTGTTTTGATATCGTTTTGTTATGCAATGTTTGTAAAAAAGGTGTGTCTATGAAAACCCTAGCCACGCCTGGTCAGATTCAGGTCAACAATACTGACTACACTGCTTCCCAAAGCTTTCCCTCTTCTATACTCTAAGACACTAGTCGATGATTGGTAGAAAAGTGTATTGGAGAGACAAGAGGTACATTGGTACAATAAATACTATAAACTTTTTGATGAGAGTGAAATTCCTCAGCAAACAAGGCACACTGTTTTACAAATTAGCAAATATTATCCAGTTTTATTAAATTTGTCGTTTCAAACCTCTGAGAAATTTTCGAACTGAATTAAGTAAAACAACAATTTCTTCAGCGTTGTCGGTGAAGATGATGGTATGGATGGTGCACTTTGTGACAATCATATGTCTTCAAAATAAATGCATCCCTATATATGCGAGTGGCACCGGGGGCAAGGATTATCTGCGCATTTCGACTTATGAACACACCCCATAACCGATAGCCCTTTCCAAGGCTCTTGCACTCTCTGGTGACTCTGAAGCTGGTTTATGGTCACAGTTGAATGTGCTTGGTGTGATAGTGGCGATTGCTCTTACAATGTTTATTGAAGATGGATTTACCTTTTTAGAAGTCTTTTGTTCCACAGAAAAAATGATATCATCATGGATGGTAGAGAAGGAAACACACAAAGGGTCAAACTCTATCCGGTGGTAACAAAGTAGACTCATCTGCGATCTGAAACAGGACCAGAGTTTTATACATCAACATTTATTATTACATTTTTTTAAAATGTATTATATCAATAAGTACAAGTTTAACCGTTTGAATGCGTATCGTCGATATTTTGACGAACGAATATCTATTGTAAATTGCGTGTCATCGATATATCGACGATATGACGCGCAGTATATCTCTGGTATTCGGATGGTACGCTGCGTCCGCGGTGTGTTGCTTTTTGCTTTTTTTAGTGCGCATTGAGAGTTCGTAGTGCGTGTGGTGTGCGTTATTTAAAAAAAAAACGCTTATATCAATTAGAAAAACAGTGAATTGCAAGCTGTGATTTTACAGCAAAAATACGTTCAACAAGAATACGTAGCCCAGCACACAAACGGTTAAGTAACATTAAATCCTTACCCGCTGAGCGTATAGACATGTACATTAGCATGGTCGCTATGGGGGCTCCAGGGAAACAGGTCAGAGGGAGAGGCGCGGCTCCACAGTAGAGCAGAGCCTCCTTCACAGCTGCCAGACACACCCAGGGAGCCCCGAGTGCCCCAAATGCCCCCTCCTGCACCTAGCTCCACTGTCTAGGATTACAACAAAATTATATTAGAATTCAGTTAAGGCAACTGTCCGGAGCATCTCTAATTGGGGAATGCAAAGGAGCTGAAGAGACTGGGGAGAGGAAAGATATGGGGAAGAGGAAGGTTGGAAATTACCTGGGTATTCATATTGTATCACTTAACACGAATATTGCCATTTAAAGCAACATTTCGATTTTGAATGGTGGACTTTCACCAGGGCGATATCTAGACTATCTTCCCCTCGTGTCCTGCAGAGATATGTAGCATTATGTTACCTGCAGTTTGGGATCCCGATTGCTTAGTTTCTCGGGAATTGTGCTCTTAATGGATGGCCGGTCAAAGCTGACCAGGATGGCTTGCTTGTCATTGTACGTGAGCAGGATGTGCGTGTCGGTGAGGAGAACTGGAACACACATGCACACAATAGACACACACACAACATAACAAATACATATACATACATGCTAAGCGGGAGAACTAATATTATAAAAACAAATTGACGATTGCCTAATGGGGTTTTTCAGAGTTATTAAAACAAACAGGCAGTGCTGAGATAGTAGGCAATCAAACAGTGTTACAAATTTTGGATAAAAATAATAATTACTGAAATATAGGGATGTAGCGATACTTATTTTTGCTGGTATGATAGCGATTGTTTTAGTCAATTATCGACGATACTGATACAACCAGTACACTATGACTCTAATAATATAGATTGAAAAATTGCTTTTTATTGCTCATAAAACAATGAAGTATAGTGGAACCTCGGATTGCGAGTAACTTGGTTTGTGAGTTTTTCGCAAGATGATTTTGTTACACAATACAATCACAAGGCAAAAATGATTCTGCTATAAAATCGATTACAAGTATGTACTTTATAATAAATTTAAATAATGAAAAATCTTAAAAAGTACATTACATATTTTGTCAAGTTCTTTTATAAGAATATTTTAAAGTTTTGAAACTAATCATCTTAGTTTCCACTATTTCTTTTCGTAAAATTTGTTTTGATGTATCAAATTGTTTTGGATTATACATATACAAGTGTTTTGGATGAGGAACACATTTCCAGAACGAATTATACTCATAAGCCGTAGTTCCAATGTATATTTAGAAAAGGAAGATGAAGATATGTAAATGAAATTTTGATTGTTAATGAAAATTGTAAAGAAAATATAAAAATTGAACTAGAGTCTCAAACAAAATTAAAGTTTAAAAACAACGTGAACTTTGTCATTTTATTCATAATATAATTATAAATATTTAAAAAGTTTAATAAGTTCGGAATAGCGATAAACTTGCTTTAAAACAACGGCGTATCTGTCTAATTTAGTGGCCTACGTCCGGTGTAACTAAACCAACGCTAAGTCGGCGCGTAAAAATCTAATAAGTAAGACGGTTTATCTCTAGGCCGATATATCAGTATTTGTATTGTTACATCCCTAATAAAGTAATTATTTATCTCAAAAAAAAAGTTGTCTGACCATTATTGATCATTTTTAATGTATTAATTGGTAGTGCAGTTCCACACATTCCATAAAGTATATAGGTACGAACATACAAATAAGTGGAAATTGATAGAAATAAAAAAAGGTTAAATTATAGAGCACACAGATCTAACTAGCTAGGTGCTACAATACCAAAATGCTACTTACAAATTGTCCGGAATCATTTTGTAAAGTTAGGTTAGTTTCAATGGTTAAGGTTATTATATAAATTTATATTATTATCGTATTTTTAATAAATAAAACCCTTATATGTATAACATTTAGTGGAGGTAGTTATCTAAACCACTGAACCTAACCTAAACTTCTTAACATGATTCCAAAAGTGCTGAAGTAAAGTTCCTTGAAGTGGTATTAGCAAAGAATTTTAATTATTTTTTTATTACATGCAAATAAAGTTTTTAAACAATTTTTAACCCGCCATGCTAGGGATGATCCTGAAATATATTATCACCCTTTTGTTTAAAAAGTGACAGCAAATATCAGTAAAATCAAACATGGGAAAGGTTCTATAAGTTGCTAAAACATGTCTTACACTAGAATATTCTGATGGGCGATAAACTACAAATAAAAACTAGAAAACTGTATAGAAGTACGACTATAGGTGGAGAATGATATTAGGACTACCTTGGCTGATGTTTGAAGAGAGCAGCTTCCCCACCAGGTAGCGGTCATACAGCACACGGGTGAGGCGGGCACTGGAGGGATCCAGCAAGAGGTACGCCAGCGTGCCCGAAGAGAAGAGCATCAGTAGGGTATTGGGGCTCGACCAGCGGCACAACAGCGTGCGCTGGGTCCTCAGCAGCTCCGACAGCTCACGCAGCCGCCCCTTAAGCGCACCCCGGGCCCTCCAAGCGCCCCCACGTGCCTCCGTCCAGCGTCGCTTTCCTTCCACGTACACCGAGATAGGAGATGTCTTTTTACTTTCATATCTGCACAAAAACCCACATTTTTGACACTGGATTCAACTAAACTCCATATTTTACATATCTTATTGTTGATTAATGTATTGGTTAGTTATTAGTTAGTCTCTCGTTGACAGTGGTAGTAAAAACTACGAATATCAGGACCACTGACCGAGCATAAGTGTCGTTGTATTTTACTTAGAAACCAGTGCATTAAATGGATGTTAAGTGACTAGTTAATCGTCTATTGAGAAAAAAGTTATACCGCTTGAGGGGCTGAAGATTTTTATGATCTCTCGGCTGCGGAAAGGCTTGTGGAGATGTAGAGTTTTTGGATTCAGAATCTTGCCTATATCACTCAACCTATCCACCATACGAGAATAAGAGTTATTATCTGTAAGTTGTAAGTAGGGTTGATGGTTTTTGGAGGTGTCCAGTAGGAATCGATTGTGAGTGATAAGTAGTAATCAGAGAGATTAATTTTCGTAAAAAAAAATTATAAATAAGGTATTCCTATTCTTTGTAAAGCGCCCTTGAAGTGTTTTTTTCACAAAAACGGTGTTATAAAAATGTTTCAAACACTAATTAACATTGGACGTTAATGATACTAGTACATGCAAAATATTTCACATTTAGGAAATTAGCGACTTTGTGATTAAATTATAAAACAAAACTCTGTAACTTTGTGTAATATGCACTAAGATAGTTTTTCATTCGAAATATTCAATTAAATACTAATCTTACTTGAATGCTCCGAGATCAGTATATTTGATTATGATATCCTCGTCAGTTGTCCAAAAATGAGTTTCACAAAGATATGTCAACATTATAACTTCGTTTACTTTTTAGTAGATTCAATCATTCATTTTATAAGTAGTACATAATAGTGGAATCACAACCAGATGGATAAAACTTTCGAAGCTATGTCGAAGTTAATAATATTGACACCTAACAGAGAATTTAAATGTATTTTGAAGACACATATTTTGCAATAAAACATTATAGATATTATTCATTCACTCTGACGTAAAAAATCGAGCAAAATAAAAGTTTTCAAAACTTTGTCTAAATTTCTTAATTGTCAAAATTTACAAAGCATAAATCATAGACAATATTACCGCTGTCATTATAGTGTTACCAGGTGTATACACCGTTGAAAATTTTAGTTTTCAATTTCTATACCTCATTATATTATATAAATATGCTTTTCTGTAAATTAATAAAAAAATAACGGAACCACAGTTTTGTTGTTAACAGGAAACTGCCTATTTTTGAAGTTATATACATTCGACATTATGGCAATAAAAAATCTCTATTATTGTCTTTTCCCTTCCGATGCGTCAATCCGTCAAATTTTCGACTTGGTTCGAGGATGTAAACATGTCGCTCCCGGTGGGCCTTGTGTCATTTTTTATTTTATTGAACAATTGCTGGGCCTTTCCCGATCCCGGAAAATGGGACGTCATAATGACCGAGGTAATTTTTTTTAACCCCAACGGATATCAGTGTCAACAGATATTTGTTTATTTAGAAGGAAAAATGTTTTAATTATCACTTATCTTTACAGACCATCAACAAAATCAGTATTCCGAAGTCAATGTATAAAGATTCGCAAGTATACATTCAAGGTAAGGTTCAATAGTTTGTTTAGTATTCAAATTATACAAAAAAAATATGGTCAGAAATAATTTTCGCTTGAGAATCTAAATAACATGTGCCATGTTTTGTAGTGACGTGTGATTCTCCCCAAACCGGACTTAACATCTCCATCCAGTGGTTCATTACCCAGACCAAGTGCTGGGAGGACGTCTATCATCCGAGAGATAATGTAAGTCCTTTCTGTGAAACTCAAATATTAATCTGTCGAGTTCATTTAAAATAACTTGCTTTTATCCATAGTTGTATATAATTAGATACGACTCTAAACGCTCAAAGTGGCTCCAGTCAAGTGGAGTCCATGGAAATCACAGTTAGATTCACTTCTTTAGTCGTCTGACGACCATCGGTATGTGGAAAAACTGACGAAATTTCTTTCCACATATAAGTGTATTTTTATAACATTAAAACAACTGCTAGAATTGCTTATTTGGCTATATTATTATCAAGTTCTAAGCTGAAATCACCACACACCAATACATACAACTTAGGCCGTGTTGATGTGCGGCATGCGTAGCGACTTGTCAGTTCATTTTGTGCGGCTCGCGAGCCCATTTTGTACGGCCTACTTGTCTTAATAAAATATCAAAAAGGTTGCAGTATTTTTGGTGAAAAAAAAAATGGGCCAAGATTTTCAAAAACTGGATGGACAAACATTGTTTCAGTGAGTAATTAAAAAAAAAAAGATTTGCTATGTGAACAAGGTACTGGAATAACAATGAAATAAAATCTTTATCTTCATATCTGTTGGAGTAGCAATGGAATAGAATAAGATTAAAATCAACTGCATTATTGGTTTTTAGTTTTTTAGTTTTATTTATTTTATGTTAGTTACTTTGTACATTCAAGTTTACAAGTAGCTAATTATTTCATTTTGACTTTATAATATTTTAACTTAAATACGACTTATTATTTAGATTTAAATGCATTTTAAATAATTTTTACAGACATGTTTGATCTTGGACCTAGAAAATTTTTCATTGTTTGTGGCATGATTGATTTATTAAATGGTTACCGTTATGTAAATTATAAAAAGGTTGTCTAACAAAATATTGATTTTAAAACCTTGGCTTTTTAGTTATATGTATATCTTTTTTTAGATAACAATATAGCATTTTATGGTAATTTATTTTGGCATACAATATTTTTTGTAGGTCCTAGTTAATTTTATGGTTTTCAATACCATCCGCAACACTTGTACACTTTGCAGCCTGCAAACCTTTTGAAAATCGGTCCTTCTGTTAACAAGGTTATGCATCACTGAGCTATGTTTGCGAGCTGTCGGATGTGCGCCTGAGGTGGTGGTTTCGTGGAGTATATGGTTTGAACAAAGTTTCGAATGGAGCTGTCTACTCTATATTTTACCTTTATGTTTGTATCTCTAATCTTTAACTCATTCCGGGCTAGCGTCTCAACATAGTAGGCGGCAAAATACAAGCCCTGTGCGCTAGCGTCTCAACGTTTGAGGCGGCACCGTACTACCAAATGTCAACCGTCATATGTTTGTTAATATAGCATTGACACTTCTGAAATAATTGTATTACTCTACTCAAATCTGTCCTCTACCGGCACCTATCAAAATTTCTTAGAATTATTTTGCTTAATTATTTAAAAAATATTTTTAAACGGGTCGATCCTAAATCTTGCTATCGAGATTCTCTGTGACGCAATTCTGTCATCGGCCACAGGATGGCGCTAGTCTCGTTTTCATGTCGAAACAAAGGACAATGCGTAGATCGAATTTTACGTGCGCCGTGTTCGCATTTCGTGAATTTTAAATAATTAAAATACTTAATTAAAGTGATAAATACCAATTAAATCTTTATTACGTAGGTATTTAATGTGTGTGTGTAATAAACTAACATTTAGATTAGGTTAATATTCTAAGTTAACTATTTTTTGTGTAATAATTCTATACGCAGTGATATTAAATTCAATTTGAAATTTCTTGTTTTCGCATGCATAACAGTTTTTATACGGTTTTTGATTTTTTTCCGTTGCTGGTATTGGTTTTGGCATATGTTTAGCTAGCATTTTGGCAGATAAACGCAATGGCAAGTCTTGTGATGTACGCGGACCAACTTCAAGGCGCGATGTAATACGATATTTTTCTAATAATTGTCTTATCACACATAATTGGTAATTAGGAAATCTAAAATGTTTTGAACTATATTATTGTGCATTATTTACGAATTTAGTAGATATAAATCAATCAAATGGAAGGAAAGTTTTTTATACCACTTAACAGATTTTCTTAGGGAATTTATGCTGGTTATCATCAAATCTGCTTTATCAACTAAACCCATATTTTTGTTGTAGTCTTGGATACATGTTGGTTTCAAAATCGCTTCACCAGTTCTAAAATTATTTTTTCCTGTCGGAGAAACTGCATCATCGTGAAGTATGGTTAATATGTGAATTTCTCGTTTATCGTGCCATTTTAATGCCATCAGTGAAATAGAACACTGCAAGGTGTTCTGGTTCAATCTCCCCTCTCTTCAATTTTTTTTAAATTTTGGCATATTTTTGCGATTTTTGCGTACTGTTCCACATGCGTTGGTTCGGTGATCGTGCAGGAATTTAAACAATATTGGACTAGTGTACCAATTGTCTACATATAAATTGTGACCTTTCCCTAGGTAGTCTTTTAACAAAGTGGTGACAACCGCACCTGAAGCCCCGAGACATTAGTCGTCAGTTACGTCCGTACCATCACCACAATAAATAATAATATCTAAAATAAAACCAGTCTGCGCACAGCACAAAACAAACATTTAAATTTTAAATCTATGG
This sequence comes from Drusus annulatus, assembly GCA_022651775.1. Classification (NCBI taxonomy): domain Eukaryota; kingdom Metazoa; phylum Arthropoda; class Insecta; order Trichoptera; family Limnephilidae; genus Drusus; species Drusus annulatus. Next base: position 1,032,310 of record JAGWCC010000150.1, read on the forward strand.
CGTTTGGATGGAATGTACTGCTTAAACTTAAGACGTCCTTTAAAATCTATAATGCTCTCGTCAATACATAATTTTTCGTATGGCACCATTGTTTCCTTAAACATTTTACGAGTGTGATTAACCAGGAGTTTAATTTTGTGCAATTTATCACCAACAATTTGAGTATGAGGGTCTGAAAGATGCAGCATACTGAGCAATATCTGGTATCGATTTCTAGACATCGTCTTGCCAAAAATATTGCTTGTGAGAAGGGGATCTTTTGACCAGTGCTCTTCGATTGTATGTTTATTTCTGGTCATCAACAAATTTTTGGAACCATAAACTTAACTATGGTAAGAAACACGTGACATACACACACATGACTTTATAATGGCGGGAGTTTTGAGCGACTGGCCCAAGAAAACTTTAGTCCTTTTTTGGATGCGGCTTTGTGTAGTGTAAACAATATAAATTATCAACTTTTATGAAAGATGTCGCTGAAAAAGAGTTTATATTATTTTATGAAATAATATTTAGCCCCATCTACGGCTTGAACTTAGAAATATCATCGAAGAAACATTGAAACAATTGCCTTAAAACAATTGACTCAACTGCCATTTAAATGGCACGGTGAGGCACGGAATCACCGTACACCGATGCATGCTAATGGCAGCCATAGAGTTAAGAATGAATTAAAAAAGAAAAACATTAAATAAGTTGGTATATATTGAACTTTAGTGAACCACCCTGTAGATTATCACTTGAGTGGCGGACCATTTCAAATTCTTATAAATCATGTTCAATGTATCTTGGTGTCGGACTAATATAAACAATATTACGTAAATACGATTTGAGAGTGATCGTACTGTGTTATGTGATGACGGTTTTATGGTTTTCGTAATTCGAATATAAGTGGATCATAATATTTGACAATCGGCGCAGTGCCGCCGCGCACTGGTGTTGTCATACCAGTACATATCAACGCCCTGAAAAGGTTAAATAGCTGGTATGCACCTACATGCATTGCTTTAAAATCTCTTTACCACCAGAGTGCAGGTGCATAGAATAATTGTTTTCACTAGCTATGGGAAAAACTTCAAAGATTTGTAAATGCTTCACGAACTGCTATTTCTTTAAAATGAACCTTTCACGGTGAACAGTTCAATTGAAGTGACTGACCCCACTCGTCCATTACACCAATAAGGTCAAGGGCTAAAATATCTGCAGTATGCCTTGAATTGGTTTTAGAACATGATAACAAATTCATCTGTAATTTGGTACCAATAGTATAACAAACAGTGATGGATATGTAAGATTCATTGGTGATGGACGTCCATGCATCAGTGGTGATGCAAACAACAGTAGTATTATTCAATTTATTCCGTAAGGCTTTTTTTTCCACATTGAATATTTGGGGAATAAGTACTTTGGAAACGGTTTTCCTGCATGGTGGAATATAAGCAGGACACAGTTGAACATATTTTTTTAATTCCGGTGTCTCTACCAACCTTAATGGGAGATAATTCCTCACGAGGAGCTTTATAAGATAGTTATTTAGATTTTCTTTCATTTTTCCTTGAATAGGTTTATTTAAATATGCCCCCATTCGGTTTTGAAGTAACTTTACCTGGGACGATGATACTGCAGCGTACTGTTGGATGAAGTACTTGCAAAATTTCCAGTTTCTGAAAGAGTGAACTTTTTCCAAGGGTTGAGGTACAATTTGAATATGTCTTACTTCTTGGATAGTTTGGTTAGCAATAGGGTGAATTTTGCGCAAATGACGATTCATATTAAAGGCATTACCCCCCTTTATGGATATAACTAGAAAATAAAAGTTGCATTTGGCCTGGTAAACCCCAACTTCCTTAAAATAAGCCCATATATCACTTTTCTTTCTCGTTGAACGGCCAGCCATAATTTTAGGTAGAGATTGAAAGATATAGGTAAAAAAAGTTCAACAAAATAATTCGTTCACAATTCAAAACTACCAAAAAACACTCGGAAAACCTAGTGCCATACAGACAAAATAAGCAAAGAAATCAAAAGCAACTGTCACAAGTACGTCGAGCGAGTATGTGCGAGGGAACGAAGAACTAAAAAAATACTACGAACTACTATTGAAGTATTGAAGTAAAGAACTATTGAACTGTGGTTGGTGCGATACTACAATTGTGCGAACGAACGAAGAACTAAAATTGAAGTTTTCGAAGTAAACTACAAATGAACATATGAGCGGAACTACCAACTTAACCAACTTCAATTGAAGTATTTGTTCAATGAACAATGAAGGAAGTTGGAACTGCCGCCAAAAGAAGTAGTTCTTACGGAGCGGTCACAACTCTAGATTTCACTTAAATTACCCGATCAAAATTTATCTTTGTCAGTTAAAAAAAACAACGGTGTTTCCTAATAACCTAAAATAACTATATACTTATCTTGAATAATAATACAATACATTTTTTTAAATTTTATAGAAACATGTTGTCAATGTTGGAAAGGCGGGCTTATTAGTAAATAGTAAATATTCCCTTTTTAAACTGTTATTGATTTATGGTGAACTTCTATTGTACATAATAATAATTTGCTATGACATTATATTTCAAATAAATACTCTGTATGAATACTAAGCTTACTGGCTTAGCTTATATCTTATCAAACTGGTGAGCAAAAAATACTGTCAACTTTATTTACAACTTTTTTCTGAATTTTATATTTTGCCAAATCGTTGTATTATTTTGATCTCCGTTCTAACTTATAAAGATAAGCATATATAAAATATTCCAAACAGCTAAAAATAATAGTTTTCAATGATAGAGCGGTGTTAAAATAGTGTGAAATAAGCCTAAGAAGTTCTGTTTTTTCAGACCCTTGAAAAAGCTTATTAGATAATTCCACTGTACATTGAAATAGCCTTGACTGTAATTAACCAAACCCTATAATCATTGGTTCTATCCCAGCAATTCTACTGGGAGGATACCCCTGGTGCACAGAACCGAACCCTGTCATACTTGGTGTTCAACCCCATAGTGGAGCCCTGTGCGCACGGGGCCCACATTATACTTCCACCGGCCGTCGTTACGCCCCCCAACAGGAAGATCGTCACGGTAAGTTCTCTTACACTAATCCAATTAAATAATTTATAAAATTTGGATAATTTGTATTGCGTCATTTTTGTGAAAAATCACCTTAAGGGCGCTGTAATAATCATCTAAGCTTCCCTAATAGATAGTTATAGAATTGAGCATCTATTGATTTATAAAAGACACAGTTGCGTGTCCTTTCAATGTGCTTTTAAATTTATCAAAACTCTTGGAAAAGTATGTATGTATCTGAAAATGACATTTATTATGAATAACATTAATCAGTGGGTTCAAGTGTCAAGTTGCTTTTGAATTCCTATCTAAGCCGACTGACCACAGAAAATTATTATCTCACTGTTACCAGATTGGCTATCTTTAATTTTAACCCCCCCCCTAAGATAAAAACCTGGGTGCGTCACTGGGATTCGCACTTTGCATTTTGGTATTTTATGACTAATCCAAATGAAAGAATTACAATACTCGTTGTTTGCAGACAGGAGACCAGCCCGTGTTCTATTTTCCGGTAGACGGAGTATACCAGCTGACTCTAGCCGTGTCTCCGCATCAGCGCCCCTCCTCCACCTCCTACACCGTGTCCGTCACCGTCACGCTCAAGGGGGACTATGGCTATCTCTCTGCCATGGACTGGCCCCTGCTGCCTGTGAGTATATTGGTATAACCTGTTTGTAGCCGAGTGGTCTGTTCGCTCCTAGGCGTTGCAGGTTTAATCCTCTACAAGCTATGTCCTCCATCACTGTACAGGGAGAATTAACATATTTTCAGGTTATTCGTAACCTAGTAATGTTTGTCAGTTCTATTGTTTTTTGTTGTTGTAAATAACTCTTATCAATACATTGTTGAATATAAGCTTCCTTAATTTTTTCAATTTTTTTTGCTTGGGATGACATCTGAATCCAGGTGTAGATAAGGTTGGGAATGGCTTGGTCATATCCCAAGAAGAAAATATGACTGATGTTTGTAAAAACTGTGGTGGCCCACAGCTCTATTCCCTTTCCCTCTTTCTCACGAAAGAGAGTTTACAATAGAGCTCTCAAGGGCAAGACCTTAAATATATATGTTTTTTTCAAATAACTCATGAGGCAGTGCCAGACCAAAGACAACGACCTAGCTGGTCTGCACACAGTTTAACTTATCCCTATAGCAGCATTGGTTTGTCTATCACAGTTCTACGCCTGCATGTGCGGGGTGTACGTGGTGCTGGGGATGGGCTGGCTAATAGTCTGCGCGCTACAGTGGAGGGACCTACTAAGGATCCAGTTCTGGATCGGAGCTGTGCTTCTGCTGGGTATGCTGGAGAAGGCTACATTTCTGGCTGAATACAGGTAAACCATCTTAAAAATATCAAAACTGTCCAGAACTGAAGTGCTTAATAGTTAGGGTTTCCGTGATCTTTAACATTTGGCCGCTCTTATAATGACTTGCGTTTGATGATTTGTGGCACCAACCACTGCACATAAACTACAAATTAAACAAAATGTATGTGTGCATAGTTTTTTTTCACAGTCGTTAAGATCTTATTATCTAGATTGGATCTTAAAAGATTGTCACCAAAACATTTCACCTTCTTCCAATAACTGCCGCAAGTTTTAAATACGTATATCCATAGTTAATTTAGAAAATCAAAAATAAAATCATTTCCTGTCTTACCTATTTTCTTTAGTATCTTTTTAATGCCAAATTTATTTTATGTTTTATTTTAGCCCTGCTGAAAAGCATCTACACATGTATAAATAAATTAATTACTTTTTTTCTTTAAGCTCCATCAACAACACGGGAGTTCTGGTGAGAGAAGCGATGCTCATAGCAGAATGGGTCTCCGTAGCTAAGAGGACCCTGGCTCGCATGCTGGTCATCATTGTTTCTCTTGGCTTTGGAATCGTCAAGTAAATATATCTTTGATTCCTTCCCCCTCTCTTATAAATTGCAACAAAATTCATGTTGTGCTCAAGTTCACATGAATACTTCTTCAGCTATAAGTTATTTTACTTCTCAAATAAATCTAGTTAGAATATCATTATTTACTTAATAATTTCCGTACTTGCTGTGACCTGTTTTCCACAGGCACTCAATTGCATTCACTACTAATCGAACAATTAAAATCAATCAAATATGAAATCAATCATCTATTTTCACCAAGTTTCTTATTATTAATATTGAGGTGGTCAATAGCCAGGTGGGTAAAACTCTTGGCTAGCAATCGGTTGGGCCAAGTTCGATACTTGCAGCAGGTAACTAAATAACTCCCCTTTCAGCATAATTTAAGCTTATGCCTTCTCTTTAAATTAATTTTAATAATTCATGTTCACACCGTAGTTAATCCATCTTTTTCCAGGCCCCGTCTAGGCCCCATGCTCCAGCGTGTGGTGGCTCTGGGCACCCTGTGGGGGGTGCTGGCTGCCCTGGAGGCCTGGCTGCGGCTGGGAGGAGGCCCCACGGCTACCGGGGATGCCTTATTGGCCGCAGCCCCCTTGGCACTGCTGGATGCAGCCCTATGCTGGTGGGTGTTCACCTCGCTGGTGCACACTACGCGCACATTACGATTACGCAGGTAAGATCTTGATTAAGTGCTTCTGTCCACACAATCAAATTTTAACTTTAAATTGTTGATTTTCTTATTCTAACATTTGTATGCAAGTATATATATGTATATATATTAGAGGCTTTAATCTTAAACTAGCACAGGTTTGCATGTGATGAGTCTACAATTGAGTATGAAAAGTCCCATGTGGTGAGTCTACAATTGAGTATGAAAAGTCCCATATGTCTCCTTAAATTAAATAACTAGTTACTACCCGCTTCGCCCAAATTTCAACATACTTTCAAAATCATTTTTCTTGTTGAATAATTGAAAAGTATGGAACAAAAATATGGCGTCTTATTTTTTTTGACAGTTAAATGCATTTTCTTGAGCTCCACACCGCATGACGGAATTAATGTTGCAAGTATAGGTTAAAACAGTAGAGTTGACCTAGAAATTCCAGATAAAACCACCCGTCCAAATTCCTTTATGCCAGAGATCACCCATCATTCAAGAGTTCTAATCCGACACACAGACAGATTTTATAGTTTATGATGCGGTAGCAAAAGTAACTGGAGCGGTCTGCAGGTTTCGGAACGATGAGAGTCAACCTGGAAAAATTTGAGAGAGACCTATGTTCAAAGCTGGACACCGGGGGGCTCTTGAAGTTATTTTTCAGGATCATAATAATTATTTTCTTTAACAAATCTCATTCCTTCATTCATCCTATTAACAGTAAAAAAATAAACATATATGTTTGTAAAACCATTTTGTTTGTGTTAACAGGAACATGGTGAAGCTGACTCTGTACAAGCACTTCACAAACACACTGATATTTGCAGTGTTGTCATCGCTGGTGTTCATGCTGTATTCTATAAAAGTTCACACCTACGCAGACTGTATAACTGTAAGTTATATCTTATCTTTATTATCTCTAAATAATTTCCGCTGTGGATATGTACAAATGTAATTTTTTTAAATTTGGAACAGACGGATGTGGTCAGAAAATTATCAATAGAATCTTCAAATCCCTACCTACCTATAATGTATTTTAGTAGACATTATTTTTTATTTGAAATGGGTGGCAATTCAAGTTAAAATTGCAACTAGCAACTAGTTATTATATAAGTTCCTATTGATACATATATAAGCTCCAACTCCAAATTCCACTTAGAAACCCTGATTTTAATGTGTATTGGTTGATTTCAGGACTGGAAGGATCTGTGGGTGGACGATGCGTACTGGCACGTCCTGTTCTCCGTGGTGCTGCTGGTCATCATGGTGCTGTGGAGACCCACCAACAACAACCAGCGCTATGCTTTTACCCCACTTCTCGACAATCCCGATGATGATGATGGTAAGATAAATTCTTTATAGCAAACGTCTAGTAATCCTTAAAAGCTCGTTGAAATATGTTTTTGGTTAAATACCCAAGTAACTCTAGTAAACCTAGAGATGCTCGATATTCCTGTCCCGATTAAAAGGAACCGGTTCCAAGCCGGTCACTGGAACCGTCGATATTATTTTTCTGAGGAACCGGTTCCCCTTTTTGGCAAACAAAAATCGATATCATTTGTCCGAGGAACCCGTTCCTTTTTTGGGTACAATAGGTTTTTGGCGGAAAGGTCCCTTTGACGAGGAACCGGTTCCACACTTCCATTTTTTTTGTTGCGTTCCTAGTACTTTTTTGGGGAGGAACTTTTGTTGATTTGCTAGTACTTTTTGATTTCAAATCTCTACTGACTAGTACTTTTTTTTGAGAGAGGAATTTTTGATAATTTGCTAGTACTTTTCGATTTGAATATAAAAATCTCCTTCGTGGAACTTTTCTGGCACCAGGAACCAGTTCCAAAAAGAACTGGATAAATAACCGGTTCCTCGCCGGTCACCGGTAAGTGGAACCTTAGGTACACCCAATTTCCGATATCAACCATCCCTAGTATTGACACAATTTTACACTTTTCCAATTTGTTGGCAGGAAGTATACATAACCTATGTGAGAGAGATCAACTTGTTTGTTACTAATAAATTTAATCTTGTGAAGCATTGCATGATATTTTATACATCCACGAACTGAATATGTATACCTGTTTCAAAATACACCTATACATAAGGCGATGTAACTACTTAACGAAGCTGTATCTATCTTATACATCTTTAGATGTACATATTTTAATAGTTTGATGCCCATCTCACGCACTTAACTCAAGGTTTGCACATTTTCCCACCCTCACTGCTCATTATTTCAAATACACTCTTGTTATTTAGTTAAATTTATAGTATGTATATTTTGTTTTAAACCACTTTCTTATTACTAGTTGACACATGTATACGTATAATAACAAAGTGGTTCAAAACAAAATATACTATTATTTCAATATTAATGTCAGGCCAGAACACGTTTGCTTCCTTTAAAAACTTGTTATTGGGGTTATTTTTGGTGGCGTAGGAAAACATTGAACAATCAAGTAAATCAAATAATTTAAATGGATTATTTCAAGAAACCTGAACAAAAAGTGTCTCGACAAGGTGGTGGTAAACTATGCATCCTCGGGAGCCCGAGAAGAGTGGAAGTGTTCCTAAGGGGGGACAAAACTTTCCAAGGGTTGTAGTGTCGATGATAATGATGATGATGGATTATGTCAAGAGTCAAAATAATAAATGAGTATGTATAAATATGGAAAAGCAAAAATTGTGTGCCAGGACAGAGGCTTGCTAATGTTGTCTAATATTGAATCAATGAATTGTGATAATAAACCCCTTATGTCTCTTTACAGAGGAAGAGGAACAGTTTGTGAGTGACGCATATGGTGTGAAGATGCGTGGTTCCAGCGGGGGGGGAAACGGTCCCACCACCCCCCCTCCCTCCTCCTCGAGAGGCGGGGACGACCTTGACCTGCGCTGGGTGGAAGACAACATCCCTTCAGCCGCTCTGCCCGTGCTGGACTCCGATGAAGAGATCCTCAACACCAAGTTCGAAGTCTCAAAGATGCAATAAGCACAACCCTGTTTTATCCCTTAGACCACATTTAAATTTGATTTACTATATTGTTAATGACATGTTAATAATGTAATTTCTTGTCCTCGAAATACAAAGGCGTAATTCTTTGTGCTCCATAAATCATCCACTTGACGGGTTTTTGAATTACAATATTCAATAAGACCATCAGGAATTGAGTGGAACCTGTTCAGGGGTGTTTGAATCTTCTTTCTTAGCTCCTGTCCAGGATCTGAGTATCTAAGAATTTCATGTCTAGGATCTTATCAAGGGTGAAGTTTTCAACTATGAAACTGAAACTGAATCTTGAATTGCACTGAAGTCACGTCACAAATACATAACATGTTTAATTCTTAAAATTTTAATTCTACATGATGTACTTAATTTTATGCAAAAACTCTCAAATTTGTTAAATGTATGTTGGTTTCATGTTGTGGTGAAGCTCTGCCCTTGTAGCTTGAATCTTGACTTGTATTCGGGGACTTCTTCGACTGCCATGTGTGGGGCAACCCGGTTTATCTTGGAACATTGGAATTGATGTGGCTTCTGGCAATGAGACTACGAAGCATATTTTTGCTCAGAAATGTTGATATAATGTTTTTCATGTATGTATAATACATAGTTATGTTAGATTATATGTACATATGTATGTCTCAGCTGTTTTCCCAGGCCTTACTAAAAGCAACATGTTTGGATATTTTGGCCAGAAGAACTCTGCAACGTAGGAATGTATGTACATATTTCCAATTTATTTGTTTATGCATTTTTCAACACTGGAATATATAATATATTTCAAGGATCACAATAAATATTATTTTATTAATATTAAAGTGTGAATAGTGTTAATGTTAATTAGATAGTTTGGGTATTTCAAATTTCTATTTTGATTTCACTATTCAGCGTTGCGAATTCTTTGTTTTGAGAAAAATTCATTATTTTCTCTGGCCTCCAGTTCTGTCCAGTGAAAATGTTGATAAAACCAATGCCACCTAAGGTGGGCAATATCATTTTTTTAAGTGTAAGTACCTTAATTAATGTAATACATTCAATCATAATTACAACATTTCAGTGCTTCCATTTCTGGCCGGAGTACACTTTAAAATGTCTATGTTCTTAACATTTATTTTAGTATTTTATTTTAGCTTTCACGTGATTTATCTGTAGTTAATGATTACAACTGCAGCAAAATGGCTGACTCTTCAGTATTATGTATGACTAAAGGTTTTTCTTATTACATACAGTGAAACCCTGCTTAAGAAGTTTTGTTTTTCTGGTCCCTTGAAGACTGAATAAAAAAATGGCCCAATTTATCCTACATATAAGGTTTTCCCATATAAAAAGAAAAAAAACGAACCCTTGGAAAACTTTAAAGAGGGTTACACTGTATAATAATATTAATGTGCATTATGTATTATCTTATGTTTTCACTAAACTTTGTAAAATCTTAGTAGAATGCACTTCACACAACCATTTCAGAATGTGGTGAATGAATATTCTCAAGAACCTGTAACAGTTGGATCCAGTAGAAACTGTTGAAATGATGAGAAACAAGTTTTTCTCTTCAACTTGAATATAAAATATTTTAGCCACATACATAGTTTGTGTAATAGACCAATAATTATAAAGACTGTGACTCCAATTCCAGTAATTTCCTGCTTCACCCTTTTTATCACTATTCTAATGTTGGTTATTCAAATATGTTCTCTAAATTTAGTTCAGTCACAACATTTGTTTTATCAAATTATATTTTCCTTAAATCTAGTCATAGAAAATTAAATTTACAAAACATTATTAAAACAACTTCATTTTGTGTTAAAAAAAAAATATCACACTTGTCCTGGCAGAAAAAAAATACTCTAACAAAGTTATCTACCAGAACAGAACTATATTACGATACATTATTCTTGAAGTAGTAATTACTGTGTTTTAATGTACAAATACTTGCTAAAAACATGTTGGAATTATGTTTTGCTTTTATAATTTGGAATTTGTAAATAAACTTACATAGGCTTTAAAAATCTTTAATTTAAATATGTATCAAAGTTTTAAATCACCATGGTTGTATTTTCATTCACAATTATGCAGAGTAGATCCATAGAATGAATTATTTACAATCAAACAACATTATATATTATACAATCAATTTAATTTATAATCATTGGGGTCTGGATGTGTGGTAGGAAAAGCAATATCATGGCGTTCCGTAAATGATTTTAAAAAAATAACATTGAATGTTGTAAGGTTCCAGTACTTAAAATTAATGTGTATTTTTTTTTGCTCCTATGTAGAAATTATTATAGAATTTTTAGAACAAAGTAATATGAGAATAAATATATTATTTTTTTACGGCACGGCAAAGGGTTTTGCTACCGCATATCTGGACATTAATAATCATCAATAGTTGTATATACTAAGATTTCAAGGGCTTCCGTAGATGACGAAAACAGAGAGAAGAGAGAACGAGAGGGTGATGAGGAGTAGAGAAGAGCGGGGGGAGGTAACACCAGAATTGCCTCGCCCCGGAACTAGCAGCTGTGTGATCCCAGACCCGCCTCCCAGGTTGCCGTTGGATACTGACTGAACTCCATTTCCTAAAACAATTATACTCAGATGATTTTCCATTCTAATTTCCAATAGTACAAATAAAATAATGCCTAGATTTGGTACACATTCGGCTTTATACTGGTATTTAAAATATAGTTTTTAGTATCTATCTAGCGAAATAGCTAATCTTCAACTTGCGTATGCATACTCCTTTCAGACTTCAGAAGACCATACTTGAAAGCCAATCCACGGAGGATTTAGGAATGCAGAAAAGCTCAAACTTTAATATGGTGGATTGTGTATTGCACACCCCACATAATAACATGGACCACTTTATTATTATTTGACAATGTGTGTTATACAAGCTATGTTTTCAAGTAATATATGTAGTATGACCCGTTTATATCAAATCACCTCTGCAAGGTGAGTCCATTGCACAAGCCACAATTTTAACTTTAAAGAGCATTAGTAGCGGAGTGGACAAATGCGTTGGGTTCCACCCAGGTGTCGTGGGTTCAATTCCTCTGCTAGCTAAATTCTCCATCATTGCACAAGCAACATTTTCCACTTATAATAATGGTAGTAGGAGTTTTTCAAATATTGCTAGATTTAAGTAAATAATATTTACATATATACATAATATGTATTCTCGGAATACTGACCTATATTGCAGAGGTTAGCCGTGCAGGCCCTGAAGTAAGTCTTAAAGTCTTCATCTTCCACCATGGTGTTCAGATGGATTGGGTTGTTCTCACATCCCCTGTAGAAACTTGCCACCTTTCCTGCTGGGTTCTGGAAACATCATGTTAACATAAAACTCAATCAACTTGAGGGTAGTTTATTCAAAGAGAAATGCAAGTAATTTTCTTGTAGGAGTTCTACTAATCAACTTACACATTTGATGACATTCCAGATACTTGTCGGGTTTTGGCTAAAACCAGGTATCAATAAATAATAATATTGACTTGATAGCTACAAATCACGCATCATAAAAAACTCAAACTGTGAGCTCTGGCATCATGCAATTTGCACAGCTTTTCCGTCTGGAATTTGTATACCGATGCAACTATTTTCAGCTCACAATGTCATTTTCATATTGAGCTATGAAGCTTTTATAGAATCATTTCACTGCCAAAAAATAAGACAAAGAGCTTTCTTGTTCCTTGTTTTTCAATTGCTCAATAGGAAAAAAATAATTCTGAATCTCTGGTGAAGCTGTGTAGTAACTACTATGAAATACATCTTTTTTTTAAGTCTCATCACCTTGTATTCTTGCCTCTTAACGGTGCAATACTTCATGGGACATTCAATACTAGCAGCACCCGCCGTCACTCCAGCCGGGTTGGTGACGCACACATCCGAGGAGTCGGAGGCAGACATGGTGCACACATAGCACTTCATTCCTGATACAAAACAAAGAGATTGAAACATTATAATACAAACAAATCACATTCCACACCCCACAAACGAAAATACTGCCCTAAATCATTTAAACCATCTCCCTCTTCGCACTCCCTTTGATTAAACAATAAATAATATCAAACCAATCCTAATGATCTGAAATGTTGTTTAAATTATTTATTATTTTAGAATATCATTCTAGAGCCAAAAGTAATCAATTTCCTGTTCAAATTGATAGATCAGTATTCAATAATTGGACATTTTTTTACAGGGCAGTTTTTGTGGGAAAGTGAACTTCATATAATAAATTAATCTGAGACTATTAAGATGGAACTTATCTGAAAAAAATAGCAAAACAAAGGTTGCTATTAACTATTATGAATTGAAAACTTGTCATTTAGGTTTTATTTCAAAACAAAAATCTCTTCAGAAATTCAGAAAACTACTAAAAAAATACTCACCTAATGTAGCTTTTACAGCGATCAAAAGGAATAATAGGTACATTACTTTTGCCATTTTGTGTTTTTCTTTATTAAGTGATAGTATGACATCCAAAATAAAACTAAGAATATTGTTGAGTTCCTATTAATCTAATCTGTTTGATTATTTTTATAAATGATTGGCTTATCTATATAAATGAAGGAATTTTCTTCAAACCTCCACATTCATAATATGTGTAATACAAAAAACGCAATACATAGTTGAATGACTAATTACTGCTTATCTGTTAAATTAGTTTTCTTTGAGATAAGTTTAAGTATTATCTTAATTTCCGTTTTGGAAAAATGGATTTTAATCTGAGTATAATAATAAAGAGATTTAATTTGATAAGAGATGAACACCTTAGCGAGGTTACAAAGTATGTAGATGGTTAAAAGATTCATTTGTAAAAACAAACAAAAAATTACTTGCAGTAGAAGAAGTTAATATACCTTCTATACGTTGCCTCCCGTATATATCTCTTAGTACATCTGAACACATACAGTTTATTTTCAGTACCACGTAAAAGTGAAAATTTAAAAAGTAATTAATTCCTTATAAATCGCTTTAGTTTCATACAAATAGGTATTTGCTGATGCAAATTCAACAGAAAGAGAAGCTAAGTCTGAATCAACCGAAGCAAACAGAAATGCTGCTCCTTTCTATGAATTTCTGTTACTTTACTTATGCTACTAGAATGTTAGAATTCGACTGCCAATCTAGATTTAAAAAATACGGCCAGAAAAAGTGTCCCACACAATATAAGCAATGAAGTTTTTTTATTAAAGGTAATTGAGCATGTGAACCGTAGTACCCACACCAAAGTGTTAAAAATAGAAATAATGACGACCCAAACAAGGCATTATTTACAATTAAAATATGTATTAGTAAATTTAATCGTATTGATTATACGCATAAATATACTTTATCCATCGCAGGCTCAAAACATTATTTCAAATAGTAATTTGATCGAATAAATTCAATTCGTCTATTTTGAGAATCGATATTAAATATTAATATTTATCAGCATCACTATTTTTAAAAATTGACAGAACAAATAACTTTATATATCTGTGGAATAAGACGTAATATAACCTAAAATATATGAAATCGCTCAAGTTTCGTAAATTAGACTGGCTTATTTACTGAAATTATATTATAATGTCTATTAAGAGGCCGGTGAGTTGGTTTTTGACCCAAGCGGGGAGGACAACGACTTGTGTAGCTGCTTTAGCTGCAAGCACCGGCGCCCTTCTAATTAATTTTGCCCCCGAAACTTTTGGATTGTCGAAATATATCGATATTGTGCATTTATACAAGTAAGATATAATAATATTCATTCGAATAATACTATTGAATTTTGTTCTATGTTCATTTAACAAGAATTGGTTGGACGTTGCTTCTTCCCCATACTTAGTAGATCCAAATAGAAATCATTATATTTCCTCGCAGAAAGTTCGCAGCCAGTTAATAAATGTTAAGCGGAACAATATTGTTAATAAATAAGATGTATTTTTTAGGAGCGGTATGAAGCAAGAGGTGTCACCTGCTATTATTGAAAGGTTCAATAAATGTGCAGATATTTTAAACATAGGTGATTTGCAAAAAACTCTTCTGCAACCGTTCCATGTTTTCGGATATGATTTGTTCCATGCAGGTATGTGGGTTTCTCCCTCTATCACAGGCATTTATTAAATATTTTTAATGTAACTTTTATTAAATATGTATTCCTGTTTTGTATGTTGCTACTAAGAAACTAATTAAGTTTAGGAGAATATTTTTGTTGTGCGTTAGAAACTAGAGGTATGTGGTAGGCTATTTGAAATTTCCTAGCGTTCCATCGACAGGGTTTACGAATGATAAGTAAAGCAGTAAAAAATACATTTGTTTATTTTTTATTGTTTCTTAGTACAGGTGTAAAGGCGTTTTTCTAAGGTCAATAAAACATCAACAAGACAACATTCATGCTGTCAGTGCCAATATCATTTAAAAAATGCAATGTTCTGTTACTAAAATCTCATATTCATTGTCTTAAAATGTTGTCTAAAAGATACAGCTATTCGTCGACTAAGACCTATGCGACTTATGACGGTTCGACTTTACGACCACAATCCACGATCAGTTTTTTGCTTACGCTGAAGGTGGCGTTCGAGTTTCATTTGGTCGACATACTTACTCGTATATGGTATGTATTGTTTTACTATGCGCGCCGCGTCAGTATTGTCTTCTCGGTGGCTTCCGTTGCTGCGGTCGTTCGGTACGCGCGTATTGTTAGCCTAGTATATTTTAGTAATTTCTCAAGCCATTTCGAAATATCTACGAAAAGAAAATTTTCAAGAAGCAAAGAAAAGCTATTGATTTGAATACAAAAATGACTAATAAAACAGCACGAAGGAGGAAAAAAAAGTTTATGCCATTGCAAGTGATTTGAAGCTATCACACTCGAATGTTTCGACAATTTTGAAGGACAAAGAAAGGATTTGTGAAGCTGTGATTGGTTCTGGACCTATGCAGTCGACAGTTATTACTAAGCAACGAGTTGATCTCCTCCACAGAATGAAGAAACTGCTACATATTTGGATGGAAGAGAAAATTCAAAAATGCACACCGTTATCCCTTTTTATTGTGCAGACAAAAGCTAGAAGTTTATTTGAGACTTTGAAGAAGCGTGCCGGAGACGACTGTCGTCAAGAATTTGTCGCATGTACTGGCTGGTTCAAGAGATTCCAGAAAAGATTCCAGTTGCATAATGTCCGCGTGACGGGAGAATTAGCGAGTGCTGACAAGAAAGCAGCTCTGGAATTTGTTGATAGTATTGAGAAAATAATAACAGATGAGGGGTATCTACTGAAACAAATTTTGAATGTGGATGAAACGGGATTTTTCTGGAAACGAATGCCAACATGCATTTATATCCAGCAAGAAGCCAAAAGTATGCCTGGATTAAAAACAATCAAACATAGAATAACTTTGCTGCTTGACGGAAACATCGCAGGTTTCAAACTCAAGCCTTTAGTAATTAATCAATCGGAAAACCTGCGAGCTTTCAAAAATGTAAACAAACACACACTGCCCGTCTACTTTCGTTCCAACCGTAAAGTATGGATGACGAAGACCCTATTTGAAGACTGGTTCATGAATTGTTACATTCCTGAAGTTCATAATGCGTCTGGACACCCAACTTATGTATCTGATCTTTATCTTAATGTAAAAGTTATTTTTTTACCACCAAACACAACTTCACTCATCCAGCTTGTGGACCAAGGTTATATTGCTACATTTAAGGCTAACTATCTGAGAATCACGTTTAACCGAGCCATAACTGCTACACCGGGGGTGCCATAGTCCCACTGGCTCTGGTGGAGCAGCTGAAAACTTTGTGTGGTATCACAAAAAATAAATAAAAATATGATATGTAACCATTTTTACTGTACTTATTACTTAATTTTCGTTGTATAATAATATCATCACGCAGCGCACGTAATGTAAGGAAATTATTGCATGATCCGACTTACGGCCTATTTGCCGGAACGGATTGCGGTCGTAAGTCGACGAATAGCTGTACTTATAGCTACTGAAACATTCAAATGATCTTGCGACCTCTTGACTTCAAGTCAAATTCATCAACCATAACACTACAGAGGCCGTCTCGTATATCTCTTTTAATTTTTTTTTATCTCCTAGAACAAATGTTTTAAGGGTCCATAAACTTAACAATTGTCCCTAATTAATAATGATAAATCCAAATATAACTTTATTTTACATAATATTTAGTTTTTTGATATTTAATTTATTTTCAAAATATTATTTTTAATAATTTAGTTTGGTACATATTGCAATCGGTTAAATGGCGAAATGACCTCCCCTTTCAAGGTATCATTTCTTTAGTCAACGTTCATGTTGACTATATCGTTGTTCGAAAGGCAAAAGGCTTAAGCAACACTTTGGTAAAAAAATAGTTAAATGTGCAGTTTTTTTCTGCATCGAATGCTCAGACTCTCGTTTGATTCTGAAGACTTGTAGCCCTTCAGTCATCTAAAATATATTTACCATTTGTGAGAAGGCTTGACTCCAGCTTGGTACTTATTTTTAGCTTTTTGTCGCTTCAGGTAACTCAGTTCAGTTCGCATTGAGTTAACTTTTTTTTTCTAAATCCAACCTGCTACTGAAGACTTATGAATTTTATTGTAAAACAAAAAGAACTTTAAAGTGCTGTGGTGCAAACTTCTCAAAATGGCGCTTCAGCCCTTTTGCCTTTCCGGTGACAATATGCATTTTTTTATTTATTTATGTACATCAACTAAATGTTGATAAGTTGTTACTTTGTTTTTAGGTGCATATTTTTCTAAATATGGAATCGCCATCGGAATTCCCGACAACTTCAATTTCAATTCCAAAGATGATATTGACCAAGATGCAATACAGGTAAAATTAACGCTTACCAACTTTGTACTTTAAAATAATTAAGCTTTTTGTTTTAACCCCCTAACAATGAAAAAATTCAAACCTATTTTTCATGTGATTTCTAGAAATAATGTTGGTGTGAAAATCTATTTTACTAAACCATGAATTTGTTGTAAACAATAAAATTACTATCCGCTTGTAGTTTCATAAAAATTAATTAATACAAACCATTTTCGAAGCTTCCTATAGAAACTTTAAAAAATTGTGTTTTTAGGTAAATTTGAAGCCTGTGGACTGGACATCAGATGCCGGCCAGAATTTGGAGGATGCTCTCGTATTACCTGAAAAGGTTCAAATGTTTGGGATCTGCAGGGAAATAATGATGACCCAAACAAGGCATATTTTTATCAATTCTTTGTGCCCTACTTCCATCATTCTGGGAACTTACGTGGCCACTAGACGCCTAAATGAGAAAATGAACTTCTACGCTAAACCACTTGGCTTCCGCATGGTGATATATACCCTGATCTCCATATTCAGCACCGGACTCTACTTCATGTGCAAGGACATTACACAAATCCACTACGAGACTAAAGCAGATGAGAAACTTGCCGATCTCGGTCAAGACTTCATCGAGGGTGGAATTGAGTTTTATGATAAAATTTTAAAAAGAAATATGGCTCTGCGATACTTCTTGGGGAAAGAAGGAGAGAAGTTATACTCTATCAAAGGAAATGAAAATTTCCTCCTCCGACATAAGAGGGTGCCACTCACAGGTAGGAAACAGTATTTTGAATTGAGACTAAAACAACTACAAGAAAAGAGCACTGATGAAGAAACCATTGCATCATAAATAGTTAAAACATTTATTTTTTACTAGGGAGTTAGAACGGAGATGATTTTAAAGGGAAGTTGAGTTCAGTAAAATATCAGGTAGTGTACGAGTATGCCGCTTTTATTGAAAGAATGTTGGAAGCAATTTTTACATTCGCACCGAGATCAAACCATTTATTTTTAAACTGGAATATTGATTTTTCAATGGAACCAAATTTACTACATCCATAATATAAAAAATGCATTTAAACTAAACTAGGGATACTTGAATATTGCTGGGCTAAATCCTAAAGCTGGGCAAGAATTCTTAACTATCTGGATTAAGTAGAATATACCTAGTAATTTGTGTTAAATTTGTAGAACTCCATTTTAATAATTTTATTTTATCAAATTTAATAAGAATTTCGAGATAATTCGGTTTTTAACGAAATTAGTAATTAAATAGTGAACTAAAACCATATAAATAAGTCGTTTCCAAGTGGCCTAACCTCAGTTAAACAGTGGCCTTAATCGCCAGAACAGCTGTCACTAAAAATAATATTAAATTTGATAAAATGAAATTATAAAACATAAGTTTTGTTAATATTTGTGTAATGTTATCTAGTTTTGTATGAATAAATTTGAATGCGATTCGAAGAAAACCCTATTATAAGCTTTTTTTTCTCACCTTTCAAAATTATTTATGTTCTGTAAACTAGGCAGATTAAGCCCGAGGAATAAATTCTCATAACTCACCGGGATACCTTTCTAGCAAGATATAAATAAGCATTTCCATTTCACAAGGCTCTGAAACCACAAGAACGTTAGCAATTATTACTTGAAGATAATTAATTCCAAATAAATCATTTTGCAAACTACAGTACAGCAACCCTGATTTTTTAAATTCAATTGGCTGTATGAAGTGGTTTATGGAAGGAGCATAGACATAGAAAATCAACAAAAATATTGCTACTGGTTTTTAAACCAAGTCAAATTCTCACCTGTCAGAGAATATTATAGTTACTGCACCTTTTCTACGGATATCAATAAATCTAACAATCTACAACTAGTTTGAACACCGCCCCCAAGAGTTTTTTCAAAATTTGAATTCTCGACTCTTTCAAAACTAAATGTATGTACAGATCCTCCATTCGCAGGACAATAATGTAGATGTTTACTACCATAAATCACCAGTATTAGTCAACAGGATAAGTCTTACCATTCTCAAGTCACCATACATACCAATCCAAAGATCTGTTTGTGTATTTTCGTGGTGCTCGGACTATGGCAATGGAGGAAAACTTAAAAGAATTCTGATATTTCATGTAAATTTATTTTCGAATTTACAAGTTATTGGATACCTAATTTTACTACACAAATAAAGAGGCCGGTTTGAGCATTGTCACTTATCGTTCTCCAACAGTGGAATTAAAGAGCATGCGACAGATGACGGAAGTTATCGAGTATTCAAACATAGCCGGGGAAAGGATTTGTGCGATTCTTTCTCAAGACAAACTGTATTTTTCTATCCATGTCCTCGTTGTAGATAGATTTACATATCTCATAATTGATGCGACGTCTCTTCTGAAAGCAAAAGAGGACTCGATAAGTCTAATTTGCCGTATGAGATATCAATGCTCTTAAGTAATCTGACACAGCTAAGGGAACTAGAGAAGCATGCTACCGAGTGCCTGGACACTACAGTACAGGGAACAGTAGATAATCTGCACACAACCCACCTGAAACGGCTTTTCATAGAAACGAGTGCGACGAAACTGATCCAGTATTCCTTCTTTTCCTAATATTCTATTCAACACTCTACACGCTTCTTCTATGTTATTATTTTGTACAAATACAGTTCTTGCGAGGAAGGGGAGGTGTCGCATCTTTGAGGCCTAGAATATAATAGAAACTTGAAGGTGTGGTCCTTTACCATGACACTATACAATAGACAGTAGGACACATCTCAGCAGATTGTATCAACGAGGATAAGAGGCCATTTAAGATTAAATACAAATTAATAAGTTTTCTTTTGCATAGAAGTGTCGGAACTATATATTTATATTAAATAAAAACTAAATGAACAGAACATATTAATTAGAGATACAAAATAAAACAATGGATACAAGCGAGAGAACATTTACCACTCCAGTTGGCAGCTATCTGGTAGCCAGTTATAACTCTGGCGGGTTGGTTGTAAAACCGGTGGCTACTCAAGAGCCACAGAACCAGAAGAGTTGAATACAAAAGTCAAACATGTATACCTGGTGAGCTACTCCTCCCGCGGCTCAGTCGGGAGGTGACAATACATTGCATTGGACCTAGACTATACAAACCTGGGGAAGCCAATGATTTGCCCGTTGGAGACTGGATACATTAGAATTATGCACTAGGTTACCACACGTAGACAGCTCTACTGTAATGCTCCTTACCAAATCATCCACTAACCAACACTTAGTCACTTCACAACTTTTTACCTGTTTTCAGTTCATTGTCAAATACACTATTTACCTGTTTTTAATTCATTTTCATACAATTTTTACCTGCTTTTCATACACAATTTTTACCTGTACCAGCAACAAACCAAATCGGGCAATCATCGGTGGCAATAAACAAATTATTAAATATTAACATTTTTAAATTTCTCCACTGTGTAAAATGCACCCTCAAAATATAGAGAAGCAATAATTCTCTAAATCAATGGCAATTTATAGATTTGCAAAACGATGAAGTTAGATTAATGCTTTTCATTGAAATCGGGATACATATTACCTCTCTAAATACAAACTTTATAAGTTAGAAATATTAGTGGTTGAAATAAATAAAATTGCTGCCAACTAAAAGATTTTACTTACAATTTCTGGATTCTGATACTTACAAAATGGTCATTTTAGGCTTAATATAATATACTTATCTGATAAATCCATATTTTGTTAAATCTCCGCATTTCTCATATGCCGCTAAACTAAATATTCTACAATAATTAGAGAAAGTATACAAACTTTTTCAGGGATCACTTTTGGTAATCGCGTAATACACAAATCACAAAACATACTTACTAGTTGATGATTGTTATTAATGCAAAACTGGGAATAATAATAGTGTAATAGTTAGTGATCTGTCACTCCTCACTAAGTCTGTGTGCGAGAAGTAGTGGCCCAGCGACGTTAAACAAACTTACAGAGTCTTCCTTTTCAAAAATAAGGGAATAATTAGCAAAATTGGAGAATCCACAACACCCCCACTAACATTACAGACATCACTTGTCTTTGAATGTTTGCTCACAGTTGTTACCAGAACATGGGCTATACTAAGGACAGCTAAGAGATGGCTGTAAAGATGGTAAATACTTAAAACAGAAATAGGTGTTGCATAAGAATATTCACTAACGGACTCTACTGCAGTGATACAAACCTGTCGGAAAGTTTAACATAATAAATATAACTGTTAGGAGAAACTCACAAATCGGTTGAGTTGTTGATAAATGTTACTCTAGAAAATAAACATTAGGAGTAAAACTCAATAGTCCTCTCCTTCGTACTCTCCATCTTCCTGGTTCTCATTCTGGTAGTGGCCATTGGAACTTTCAGGTTGGAATTTCTTTTCGTCTTCCTCATTCTCAAATTTGACATTCCCTCCGTCTACAGGATATTGAGTGGAGTAATCGGGATAGTCATCTACAGGCTCTTCCTTGATCTTTATCCTTTCCTCCTTGACGGTCCCATCCTCTCGCTTTTCCCTGCGCTCCCTTCTTCTCCTACGGTCCCGGTCTTTGTCTTTATCCTTGCCATCTTTTTCTCGGTCCCCTCCGCGTTCTCTTTCCTTGTCCTTGTCGGTTCGATCTCGGGAGCGGCGGCGCTTGCGGTCCGCTCGATCACCACGGTCAACTCTCTCTGCGCGGTCCTCACGGACCTCGGGCTCCCGAGACCGCCGCGGGCGGGGACGGCGCTCGCGGGAGCGGGACCGAGAGCGGCGGCGCGGTCTATCCCGCTCTCGGGAACGACGTCTCTCAGGTTGTTCCGGAGCGGCGCGGGCTCCACGGCCTTCACGCTCGTGCTCCAAGCGATAGCGCTCTCGCTCCCGCTCGTTGTCCTCGCGTCCTGAGTGCTTGATATTGACATCGGGGCCACCTCGCCTTGTTCCACCCAGTCCGCCGCCGAGTCTTCGAGGTAACCAGCCCTTCACAGTGCGGGCGCGCTCCACATCGACTAGCACTCGCCGCCCATCGATCTTTTTACCATCGGCGTGCTTGTACGCTGAGTGCATATCCCTCTCGTGCTCGTACTCTATGAAGGCATAGCCGCGCGGCTTTCCATTCACGCTGTCGTGGATGACTACGATCTTCTTGATGGGCCCGTAACCCTCGAACTCCCTGCGCAGCTTGGACTCAGACGTGTCGTAGTTGATGCGCGCCACAAAAAGCGTCTTAAAGGCATCTCCGGTGCATCCTGTCGTCGTGTTGGGATCCCATACGGCGATCTCCTGCTCCAACTTGTAGGCCACCTGCTCGGCACGCTCCCGGCGCCTCCTTTCCAGCCGCTCCTCTCGAGTTTCTACCCGAGTTGGGGGCGGAGTCTCCGCCGGGTCCTCGAAGAAATCGAGGAACGCTCCAACCCCTAGATACCCTTTCTGCTTCTTTTCATGGGGAAGCTTATTTGGAGGTGGTAAGAAAGGTATGGAGTCTCTAGGCGCGAAGAGCGCTAGCAAATTCGGAGGTAAAAACTGCGTCATTTTGCCAATGAACTATCACATTCGTCTAAACACTTACTGATTACTACACGTTAAATCCCGAACAATCCATGGCGCAGATGACTAGTACACAAACATTTAAATCGCAAGTTTATATTTGATAAATAAAATACAAACCTTAACTTTAAAACGTTCTGCAAAATACTATTATAACCTACCACTTCCGAAACGCCATGAAACGCAATAGACAATAACGGAAGTTAGAAACGAGACCTTTACCATAGACATCAGAATATCCGAAACCTTCATTTTTTGACAGATTTAAAAAAAAAAACAAATATTATACAGTCAGCATTGTAATATATCTAAAATAAGCAAAAGCCAAACAGTTTCATGTCGGTTTACGATACAATTTAATGAAGTGTTATTTTATATAAGAAAACAATAATTACATAGATTTAACTTTTTGTGACAGTTGATTTTTTGTTACATTGTTTGGAGGAAGACAAAAAATATATCCTGCCTCAAAAAGGGGCGAAAACAAAACAATTTTTTAGTCCTTCGCAATACTCTAATAGTTATTACTATTATTTTTTAGACATTACTCTGAGATATCGCACAAGAGCTCCCAACCGTTTGGATCTAGTGAGACTATGTATTTCCAATTGGGGTATGTTGTGAAACTGAAGGCAGTGGGAAAGAGATGAAGAAGTACCCAAATATTCAGATCTGGTCACCAAACATGGCTAAAGTCATAAAGGAACCTTTCATTTTAAATAGTGGTCTTTGTTTTTCATCTAGCAAAAGTAATTTTGAAAAGCGATAAATAAAATAAAGGGTTAAAAAAATAAATAAACACCTGCAAACATATTTATGATATACAAAAAGTCATAAAAGGTCGCGGGTTCAAATCTGGCGTGCGCCAATAACTTTTATTTAATTACTATGTGTCATAACACATTTAATTCATATAAAATAATAAAAGTTTATTTGCGACACGTTCCAGAGTGATAAATACTCGGTGGGTGAAAGACCATCATTCAGAATCGAAACGTTGTTTGATATGGCTTTTAGCCGTGTTTGGTGACCAGATCCGAATAGCCATGTACTTCCCAACCTTCCTCTTCTCCTCAGCCTCCCAACATACCCCAATTTGGAATGCCATCACTAGCTCTTGACGGTTGAGAGCTTTTGGGACTCTTGTGCAGAATTCACTATAAAAAAATAAAATTAAAGAATTCTAATCAACTATTTTTATAATATTCACTATCATAATTTAAAAAAAAATGTAAATGCTAGTTTATATTTTATTTAAAGCCAAGCTGTAGTTAACTTGATAATGTTTGAATTTCTCCTACCACCATCATAATTAAGTTAAGAAAATAAATTATGAATTCATGCCAAAGAATATTGATTTAATGGTTTTATCTAAGCAAATGTACTATTTTTTTCGCGCCCTTGAGGTGATTTTTCACAAAAACGGCGCTATACAAATTATCCAAATACTATTATTATTTTTAAATGAATAATATGTTGCTTTTGCAATGATGGAAGACTCATCTAGTAGAAGATTGAACCCGCGACCCCCGAATGCGAACCTAGCACTCTAGACAGCCCGTTTAACTCACCAATTAATTTGTCGACAATAATATATTATTCAGATTCACCATGATTTTTTTTTTACTCGTAACGTTTTTCATTGGAATTCCTCGTTGTTATTTTGAAGAGCATAAGTAAAAAACAATTTTAGACAGAAAAAAAAGTATAATTTAAGTGTCAAACCAAAGAGGAGGCCATGTCTAATACTGGACAGTGAACAGCAGCTGAGGATGATGATTTTAACTCAATTTATTGAACTTTTACTTCAATAACCCTTCACATTTTAAATAGTTGGGGAGCAACTACCTTTATTAATAAATTTGCAAACAGAGTAGCTGGAAAATTATGCCTTCTACTCTTTCTAAAAAGTGAATTATTATGGGTCGTTGATTTTACTATTTTTTTTTGATAAAATTATTACATATTAAATTGCGGAATTGGTTAATGATCCCTCCGGAAGGTGATCTTCCGGGATTCATTTCAGCTTTTAAAATTTTATTTGGACACACTTGTTATGGCAGGAGAGGCTATATATGGACAGGATTTCATGGGTACAGATCCCAGCATAGAAGGATTCTGGGAGACTTTATTTATATTTATTTGCAAATAAACTACCCAAATATCACAAATAGTGCCACGCGCTCCTGTTATCCTAAATAAATCAAAAAAGCGGCAAAAAGGTTAAGATAGGTTCAATCGAATCTGAATGTATTTGGGAAACTCTCATCCATTTTAGGGGAAGGAACCATTCTAGTAAATAATGTAAAATCAATATTGAAATTTTAATGTTAAATAAAAATTACACATCAATTATTTATTGTCCTACACAAAATATGGCAAATATTACAAAAACATATAAAAAAGTACTGTACAAAAATGATATAGTAATAAAAATTATACTACTATTTTCCCTTAGTAAAATGTAATATATTATTATTATCAGAGAAAATGGCATAGCGAATCCACAAAAGTTGGAGCCCTGTTAATATTTTATTATAAATAATTTGTTTTTCTTGATCAATAATACCATTACAATTAGACAGGTTTCATAATTTTATTTACAAAGTATTGGGGGGACACTGTTTGTTTCGGGTGGAGTGACTACTCCCGGCATCGGTGCTAAAGGGAGACTTTGGTTTTGTTTCGAGTCTGGAACAAAAAATATGGTATCCTCTGGGGGAGTTCACAGATGGTGTTCTGCGTACCATCGGTGTCAAAGAAAACAAACGTCAATAATTTTATTGTCACCCACTTCGCAATTATGATTGAAGCCGCTCTGTGAGTTTGGTTCACCTTGCAATATTATCAGTGTTTATCATTCTCCCACTCTGCAAGCATTACCACCGCTCCGCCATCGTCAAGATAAAGGGGAACAAGAACTGTCTGTGTTACTACTGCAGAGGAATGATCCAGAGGCTGACCCTGCCAGTAAGTACCCTGTGGTTACCTTTGTTGGGAGTATTTGGCCGTCCGGCAGAACAATTTGTGCCTTCCCACTTTTTGCACTCTCTCTTTGTCCATTTATGTTATTATCACCAGAAACAAACTATTTATCCATTTGTTGCCTTTCTAATTATAATAAAATTCCTTTCAATACCATGTTGAATAATTAATTATATTTGTGTATCTACTATAAAAAAATAGCAGTTTTGTGACTATAAATTCCATTACTAAATTACATATATAATACCATTATTATACTATATACAAAGTAAAAATATTATTTGTATGAAGTTTTTGTGATTCTACATGATTTATTCATATTTAAAATAAAAAATAACTGTCAGACTAATTAATAAATAAAATAAAAATGTAAGGCCATTAATTATTATTTTAATTAATAAGTATGTTTGTTTATTCGTTTTTCTATTTTTGGCGACTGTAAAATCTTGTTATGAATTTATATTTTTTTAAATACACACAAAGTAGTTAAAATGATGGACGTAGCAAGGTAGATTTGCTATTTTTATTACTGTTGTTTTTAAGTATGGACTTATATTATTTAAAATAGTTTAAAAAAAGAAGAATAATAGGCATATTATTGTTGATTAATGTGTTGCTACATAAACTTCCAAATACCAAAATTAATACTATACACTTTAAATATAGTTTGGCCATCTCGGTAATACTGATATACTGCTGTCAATAGTACAGCTGCCCCCAAGATAGTTGAGGTATTGGTGCAAGAAACATTTTCTATCCTTTACAAGATATTTAGATATTTAAATAAATGTATTCCTTGGATTTAGAGATCACCACAAAGTGTTAAGGGAACCTTACTCAAACATACAAGGATGAATATTTAAATAGAATAGCTTAGGTTAGCAAAAAATGAGAGTTTATTAAGCCTTAGGATCTATTCCTCAGTATAAAATATATATTGACTTATTATTTTGAACACCTGGGTAGTTTATATTTAAGTGTCAAAAAACGACTGGATATTATTATTGAAGCTATTAAAAATCACTTGAATCTGGAAAAGTTAAATATAAAACGAGTGAATCACTTTGACCTACAGAAATCCAGATATAATCTAGGTCATTTATCAGTCCCAGTTCTATGAATTAAGCTTATAAGTTAACTCTCTTATGTATGCTCCATAATCAATATTGTATAACATAAAACCATGAAATAAAGGAATATGGAAAGTTAGTATTAGGTATTTAAAAAAATTACAAATTAAAATATGTTTCAGCGAAAGTAAGATTCAAGATCATATTAAAAATAGACAGGCAAAGAAATAACAAGAATAAATGTAAAGTGCTTAATATGATAGATCATTGAAAAAAAACATATTAGTGTTAATTATCCAGTTTCAACAACGCTATTTACTTTTACATCTTTCTTGGTCACTGTTCAGTACAACTAAATTTCTTTCAAATGATATAATAAGATTATGTAAATTAGAAAAATATTTAGTCTTTTATGTATTATTTAGTCAAAAACATGATGAATACAAAATGTATCTACTATGGCTTTTCGAAATACAATATGTAGTGAGCTCCATTTATTCTTATCACTTAAATTTTCTAATACAATGTAAGTAATCTTGTCAACTGAATATTGAAACAGGAGCAGAGCTGAAGCATGTTATACATATAACCATAAAAGAATATTAAATTCTCACTAGCGGTATGCATCTATACCTAGACGTTTGTACTAATATTTTACATAGCAAATTATTTCCTTAGTGTCTAATTAAAGCTAAGTAGTTGCAAAGATAAAATTAGTTAAAGATTTACAAAGGATGAAAATGTTAAATGCATCGGTTACATAAAATATATTATAAGTCTGTTCTGGAGCTCTATACAAACACAGGCGTGTGTTACGTGGCCTCCATGTGGCGGTGCACAGTGACGGGGGCCATGATGTTGTGCTTGCCACAGGGGAGCACTGTCACGGGGAGGTCCGCCGCACTGCTGCGGGGTGTAGACAGGCAGGGGGAGGGGCTGCCCCCTGCACCCGGCGACAGGAAGGGCTCTACCAGGGCAAAGGCCTGGTGCTCTGAGTCGTCATGGGGAGTCATGGTGGAGTACCCATGATCCGATTCCCCAGCTGCATTTGGTCGCCTGTAACCAGTCAGCACCCTGTATGGAGACACAGGGGCCACAGGCTCATTGGCTAGCAGCAGCTTGTCTTGGTGTCCCGACCTCTCATCGTGGATATCATCTTCAGAGTTCAAGTGGCTCATGCGAACCCCAGAACGGGGCCAAGGCTCTGGGACAGGGGTCACATAGGGCTCTGGTAACTCTGCCGTCAAGTTTTGCTTATAGCAATATACAGCCAAGGCGAGGATTAGACAGAGCGCTACAATACAGCCCGCAATGGGCCCCACTGCAGAGTAAGCTGGAGATAGTTCGTCTTGAGCCACCTGTCCCAAAGACCCCTCTCCGTAAGGCGTGGGTCCCCCAAGCACCCCTCCGAAGCAGGAGGTCTGGGCCCCACAGAAAGGCGTGGACAGCCCACTCTCTCCGTCTCTGTCAAGTTGACACCATTCACAGCCCAACACTCCGAGGCAGGCAGATCTACTGCCGTACGACTCACATTGGAAATTGAAGCAAGAGTCAAGGTGGGAGGCCATGTTATAGAAGAAGTGGTTTTTGCGAGTGTTTTTCTCAGGCTGGAAGTCACACAAAGGGATAGCAGCTGGGGGAGGGGAGACGACAGGGCAGGACTGCTCGTCAGGCAGGGAGCACTCGCAGGGACACTCACACTCACTCTGCTCCATGCGATTGCAGTTGAGGCACAAACGGTCCACAACGCTACAGGGACAGAAGGCTCCTAAGTTACAGGAAGAGTTCACCATACCCACGAAGGCATTGGTGCCAGGAATTGAAGATATATGGTAGCGGGCGCAATGTTCTCCATGGACGAGGTTTGTGAGAATCGTATCTAATGTGGTGTTGAATTCATAAAACCTTTGCACAGTTCCATCAGCGTAGTTCTTACAGAGTTGTTTGCGCACAAACCCTCTGTGATTGAGCATGTCATTGGCGATGAGCGATTCCTTGTGTGTCACATGCTGCCGCTCCACAGGCCCCGATCCCGCTGGGTCCACTAGCCCGGGATGGGACAGAAGGTAGCCTCGGTCATCCATGATGAAGCACTTGATGTTGTGTTCCACGCAAGGTGGTAAGGAATCCAACAACATTTTGTAAAGATATCCCATCGACATATCCATGGATAAGACAATAGATGGCTTAGGGCTTCGCGAGGTACCGGTGGGGGCCTGGGAGACTGTGATTATGTACCCCGCTCCGCCAGCATCCAAGTGGGGAGGGGTAAGGACTAGTTTTCCTGGATTGTGTAGAGCTCTCATAAACCAAGGTTTTCTATTCGGTTCAAAATCAGACTCCATTATTGACCCTGGGAACATGACCAGTACTCCGTGTTCAGAGGCAGCATACCTCCTGACGATGTACTTATTGTACGCTCCGTAGATGTGCTGCCTCTTGAAGTAACTCAGCATAGGGTTCAAAATGCCCACGTCATTTCGTATGTCCGATTTTAATCCAGGATTAGAGAGCAGTCTAGTTGAATCCTTCAAATAAGCCATGTAACTCTGCATTAAAGTGAGAGAGATGTCTTTTCCATTCCTAATATCGTACAAATATTGGAAGGGAGACTGGAAGCTAGAGGGGCTGAGGTAAAGAGTGCCCTTATGGATATTGGACACCTGCTGGAAGTGGCGGCATAGCGGGTAGTTAGGGGGCGGCTGCAGATCCATGCGATGATGCTGCAGCTCCCGAGCAACGCCCCCGGCCATCCTGGCGCCCTCCACGAGCCCCCTCTCGCCCACCCACTGCTCCCACACCACACACACTACATACAGCCCCTTCACCCACTTCCACGTGTACTCAGTCCTGACTGCTCCGCTTCCTACACTGAAAGATCCGCTGGAGTTATGCAACATGTTGTGTTTTACTAGATCAAATTGTTCTACAGGTTCCAGATGAGAAATATCTATAAATCGAGGCTCAGACGAAATAACTTCTGGTCGAGGGTAGGTGGAGTGGGCGATTACACTGCCCGAGAAGTTGATAATGAACGCTCGGTGTTTCCTGGAGAAAGAATTGAAGTAAATGATGTCCTCAGCAAGATCAGATAGATAGAGATCTAGTACGAGGAGACCGAGAGATGCAACAGGTAGGACAAAGGGTATCAGCAAGTCCCTCTGAAGGGGCTCCCACAGCGGGGCCCCCGCATGGACCCCCACACTGCCCACTACTCCGGCCAGGGGTAAGCGAAGCATCATAAGCGAGGCTATCTGACCTGCTGACACTGAACTGTTAAAAAAAATCATAGACTCTCCGCAAAATACTTGTGAATCTTCGCACTTTATTGGAATATTCCTATCATTGATGAACACATCAGATTTTTCACCATCACCACCAACCTGTACATCACACCCAGTCACTATAATATTATCTCCTGTTTCTTTTCTTTTTCTTAGTATCAGTTCCGTGATTTGGTCAATGTCAGAACTTAAATATGATTCTTTTCCAATATAAATAATGGAGATGTTCTGTGCATTTTGAAGTGGCGTAATAATTTGTAAAATTGTTTCCATGGATTCCGTCACGTTGGGTGACACAGCACTAGTTTCCACATTCGACAGGTACTTCAGCAGGGACTCTTTGTTTTTTTCTGATGCAGGTCCGATGGAGATAGTTTCATTAATGCACATTCTGCTGAGGGGAGCGAGAACAGTGTTCCCCACCAACAGGAGTCCCACAGAGTCCCGGGGTTGTAGCAAAGCGAGGAGGTCGCGGACCAGGGCGCTGGCGAAGTGCGCCCTCTCTGGGCCCAGGCGCCCGTCCACCAGCAGCAGAAGCAGCTTATTCTGGGGCTGCAGGTGCTGGTGGAACAGCTTCCTGGAGTTGCTCCTGGCACCGCATACCGGGTCTGTGGCTGCATCACGCACCGCCATATAGTACTGCCTTTTCACTTTAAAATTAAACTTTTTGGCAGCATTCTTGATGTAGGACTTGAAATTGCTTTTTGGAATATTGAGAGTGACTTTATCACTTTTTATTTGTATATCTCTGAGATGGTGGTGTGACTTTTTGTAAGAACTGAGAGGACATGGATATGTGAAGGACTGTACATTAGAGTCATTGATTATATTCTTTTTCATTTCCAGTAATATTTGTGTGGCTGTATTTATCTTGGTTGCGAGTCTCTCAGAGATGGTGAGAGCCAGGTCATCGTCAGATATGGTTCGTGAGCTGGGGTGCAGCGAGTCGAGGATCTTATCGAGGGTGAAGGCCCCCAACTCCTCGCCGCTGGCTTCCTTAAATCGCTCGGCTAGTATGGCGGCAGCCTGTCCTGTCATGCGTTTACTTCTGGAGTCTCCTTCATTCGCGGCCTCGCTCGCATTAACGGCGCCCCCCGATGTTTCTTGTGTCTTATATTCATCTTGCACTTCTGCAAGTGCAATCCCGCATACTAAATACACAATGAAAGCGTAAACCGCCCATGACACATTCCTTACAAGTATATTCATCGATGTAATTAAAGGATTCCACAGTATACTAAATTACGATAGAATAGTCTTAAAAATCATACTATCGAGATTTATTTTCGAGTGAGACTTATGTGAAATCGTTTCGAATAGTAAAACATTGCGGAGATATAGTGAAATAAGACACTGAGAAAACAATCAACTCAACAAACTGTCAATCGAAACAGCACTTCCATAGATAATGACAACAAATGTACTAGGGATGTAAATCGAGATTTATACTTATTAAATGATGGATGCAATCGAAATATTTTCTTTCTAAAAACTATATAATCGATTCCCAATGCCGATTATATGAATGGACCAAATATCATTTCGCTAAGATAGTTTGGTGTCTAAAATTTTGCCAGCGACATCTTAGAAAAACTTTGAATCACTAAGCCAAGTCATAATTATACCCTTTAATATAATTATGAAAGATTTTAAAACTGTTTTGAATAGTTGAAAATAATGTAATAACAAATTACAACAACAAAAAATTGTGTAAACATAACACGACATATTTTTTAAAATTTTGTTATAAAAAAACTAATTTACGGCCGATTTTTAATCATTTGGAAATTTATATCTGGCCACTTTATCAAATTATTTACATGACCATTATAAAAACTAAAAATTCATGTGTCTAGGATGAACCAAGTATGTATGCAAAATGAGTAAACGATAAATGTAAGTATGTACTTAATTACTGGACTTCCAAAGTCATGGTGTTTGAAAAAGATAATATATTATTTTCTCCTTGTTAGTTAGTCTTATTAGCATAATTAATTTAGTATGAAGCGCACTTGAGGTGAAATATCACAAAACTGGGCTATATAAGTTAACTGTTATTATTATTATTATAATGACCAGATTCGTACTGATTCGAATATTCAACTTATAGTACAGCATTCATAGATCAGGTCTGTTATTCACAAATCACTTCCATAGTCGTATGTGCTAATCAATTAAAAACGGGCGATGTCACTAGTTATCAAAACCAAGTACCTACCGCAGTTTAATATAAAATATATGTTTGTACCTCGTACCTTTTTTTAACACCACAATATGATATATTGTGTTACTTATTGTGATAGAATATATTTACGGCAGTGGGTCACTTGTAGGATGATTTTTTTAAATATTCTTTATTTTCACGGCGCCCCTTCAGAGATGGCACCTATGTTTTTTGCACAGTTTGAATGTATGGTGGATCCGGCCCTGATGAAGACCACGTTGTAGTTGAATAGTCCAAAGTGCCGGATCAAGGTATCGTGAGTACAATCTTCCGCGTTCATAGCCTTTTACTATTTCAGTTATTGTTATCGTTAAGTCATGTACCATATCGTCGCTGGATAGGCAAAAGGGCTTAGCGACACTTGGGTCAAAAATGAGTTGAACATGCAGTTTTGATCAGTTTTTTTTCTGCATGGAATGTTCTGACTCTTGTTTGATTCTGAAGACTTTTGTGGCCCTTCAGCCATGTAAAATATATTTACCATATGGGAGAAGGCTTGACTCAAACGACACAAGTTTGGGACTTCTTTAGCTTTTTGTCGCTTCAGGTAACTCAGTGAGAGCATTGAGTTAACTTTTTTTTTTCAAAATCCAACCAGGTACTGAAGACTTATGAATTTTATTGTAAAACAAAAAATATATATTACAGTGCTCTGGTGTAAACTTCCCAAGATGGCGCTTCAGCCCAATTGAACTTCCGGCGACGATGTAGAGTAAAGAAATAAATAATATTTATTAGATATAGAAATATAACAATAATGATTTAATAGCTATTATCTTCGTAGAAGGGGCAGAATGACCCAGTGGTAATTTATTGATAAGGCTGGTATTGTGAACTTATTCCATGAATTAAATTGTTTTAAAACCCTTTCTCCGCCCACAATGCGGGCGCTATCATTTTTGCCCTACAATACTGGGCCGCATTCAGACGAAAGTAAAATTAAGAATCGAAGAAGAGTCACTAAAAAGAAGGTCGTTATTCGCGAAAACAATCCAGACAATAACTCCACGGAACTTTTTCTTGTAGATCCACCCCTGTTCTGTAGGTTGTAGGTCCCTATTCGATGTCAAGTTAAATAGCAAGGTAGGTATAGCTGGCGCAACGAGAGTTGAAACAAACAATACATGCATGGCGTTGGGTTTATTGTGTATCGGTAAACGCTCCAGTAGCGATGTATTCACGATGTGTCATAAAGAAAGAGCCCTTTGTCTTGTTTACGCCTACTTATTTTCGCTAGTGGAAAAGGGACAGCGAGTGTTTATGTTGATATTGTAAATGCGTGTCCTATTCATTCAGTTCGACACGCTGTACGTAAGCTATGCATCTGTGTGAGTATTGGCCGGCACCAACTCTCGTGGTGAGACCTATACTATCAATTTCCCCTTTCCCTTATTAGAGCGACAGCGACCTTTGCATCGCGCTGACTGGGTGAGTAATGTCAGCATGCCCACACGCAAGCGGTACCCAAGATATGAAATCTGAAGCTAGAAGCCCACCTTCTCTTTTTACCTCTTCTCTCCCACGGTGAGCAATGCCCCGTGCTAGCTTTAATACTGCGATGGATGCGAAATTGCACCGTACCCCCTCTTTGATTCGCGACTAAAGGGGGCACATCACAGACCCACTTATTTCAAGTTCAGCGTATCAGTTAATACTTTTCTCCGTTCAGTTTACCCGAGTCTTTCTACTTACCACAGTTGACCGGTACTCTCGTTCCGCGAACATTGCACTACCGTCTATCACTGTTTCGGAACAGTTACCAACAATCAATTTATTGTTGGTCTTAATATAATTATATTAAAACCAAATTATGATTAATTTACTAGTTAGTAATCATAATTTTGGAAAAGCGTGTGCTTGTTAAGATGGCGAATAATACCTCAGTGAAGTTATAAATAAAGTCTAATTCAATTAATTTCAGAATTAGATAAAGTTTTAAAGATGAACGTTTTAAATATTATAGTTAGTGCTGTCGTATGGATTTATCTTATACAAGGTATTTATAACTTTTATGTGATCTATCTAGGTCCATTCTGAGGCGGATGTAGAAAATACTGGCTGACAGAAAAGCGTGTCGATGTTTAATAAGTATAATTACTTTAATAATACTTACGTAGGTACCTAGGGAAGAACATGACAGGTATCATTTTCTCATTTTTTGTGGCAGTTGTTGGTTCTTATGTACTTCGAATTTTGAAATAGTACATAGGAAATATTTATAACTTACGTTGTTACCCGTGAAAAATTACGGGATGTAACCCATTTCAAATAAATAATAAAATCTGCTAAAATACATTATACGTAGGTACTTTTTGGCTTGTCTGTATTTGAAAAGATTCTTTTTTGATTTGATAATTTTTTCAACACGTCCGTTAGTTCCGAATTTGAAAAGTTCACAATGAAATTAAGTTATTTAATAATAAATCATTACAATATAATATGAGATCTGATATTATATTATTTCTGGGGTGTCACTTTTGAAATTAAAAACGATTATGTTTAGTGATAAAATCTGAACATTTATTTAATTCAGATCGTTTACTATCGTTTCTCCTTCACCACGTCTACCCCAATTCCATTGCTTCGCAACATTCCCTTACTCATATAGAGTGGTAGATACTCTAAGAATCACCCTGGTGAAAGACCACCATTACTTATGGCTTTAGCCGTTTGTGACCAGATCTGAATAGCCAGGTACTTCACAATCTTCCTCTTCCACATCTCCTTACCATCCCCTACCTTCAGTCTCACAACATACCCTAATTGGGGATGCCATAGTTTCACTGACTTTAGACGGTTGGGAGCAGTTGTGCGGTATCCACCATAGCAAACAATTATAAAAAATAAAATAAAAACATTTATGATTGTATTTGTAGTTGGGGCATATTTGTAGTCTTCAATTGTTTTAAAAATTGATCATATCATCGGAATAGCAATCAGGTTGTGAAAATATAGTCTAGGCATAGTAGAGTAAATACAATTAAAACATATATACCTTCACACAGTCTGGCTTACAAGGAAATATTCTTGTCTCAAGGGTGGTTAACATTGTTACTTTCCGGCGATATTTGAAAATTAATTCCCAAAGATTAGATATTTACAATGTAATCTTTGGGGATTAATTTCTCTTTAAGTTTAATTAGTCTTTTTTAGAAGACGAAAACGTGAACATGGACATAGACTAGTTCCTAGTAGCACCTTCGACTGTAATACCAGTAGAAATATCACAGCATTACCGCCCGTCGTCTAAGTTCTACATTTTGCAAATCGGCCGTCACGACAGAGGAATCCATTAAACAGATTGCACGCTGTGCATATACATAAAGTCAAGAACAATCAAAATCTACTTGTATCTGCACTACCAATGATCAAATACATATATATCGTCGCTGAAAAGGCAAAAGGGCTTAAGCGACACTTGGTCCAAAATGAATTAAATATGCAGTATTCGTCAGCTTTTTTTCTGCATCGAATCCTCTGACTCTGGTTTGATTCTGAAGACTTTTGTGGCCCTTCAGCCATGTAAAATATATTTACCATATGGGAGAAGGCTTGATTCAAGCGACACAAGTTTGGGGCTTTTTTTAAGCTTTTTGTCACTTCAGGTATCTCAGTGAAAGCATTGAGTTACCTGAGTTATATTTTAAAATTCAACCAGGTGCTGAAGACTTGAATGAATTTTATTGTTGAACAAAAACTTTACAGTTCTCTGGCGTAAACTTCGCAATATTGCGCTTCAGCCCTTTTACCTTTCCGTCAACGATATACCAGTATATAATATCATTATACGAATAAAATTAATTTACAACCACAACAATGCATTTACAAATTGATTGTGTTCTAAAGCTGACTGCTAAACTGACTTCTTCAGTGACTTCTTCATTGTCGACCTCCGTAGCCGAGCGGTTAAGGTCTTCAGCCACTAATCTGGAGGTTGCGGGTTCAAATGCCGGCATTAGCAAATACATTTTATTTGATTAATGATTAATTCCATCTTTGATTAATATGTACTTAGTATATTTGAGGCACGTTCTAGAGTGGTAGATACTCTCAGTATCGCCCTAGTGCCAACATTCCGATTCGAAAAGTTGTCTCAAATAGATTAAGCCGTGTTTGGTGACTAGATCTGAATATCCAGGTACTTCTCCACCTCCCTCTTCCTCATATTCTTCCCCTCCCCGCTCATTAAGCCTGGAAACATACCCCAATTGGGGATGCCATAGTCCTATTGGCTCCGGATAGTTCGGACACTTATGCGGTAATCACTTAAAAAAAACTATAAAACAGAAATATGTTTTCCGGCCGTCATGAAATTGACCCAGCTTCTTCTGTTCAGAATTTATAGGCCAGACAAACTGTTTTCAGCAAGTTACACAATTTTCAGCATGAGCTACGGAGCTGTGAGATATCACTTTAACCCCGAATACATTTGACACACAGATGATACGTTGTTGGTTGCATATTTTTCAAATGTTCGATGAAAATGTATTTCGAAAAAGACTGTTGAATATCGGGCGAAACCGGGTGGTAACGAGGTACTGGTACTAGATAAATTATATTCGTATAAATCTGCCCTGATAAAGCACGAATCCATTAAAACTAGAAGGGTTTATAGGTATCGCATTCAGGGTTGACACGAACACAGTACTCGTACATATGCATTGCTTGCATACATCATAAAACAAATCAAACACAAATATTATCCGAGAAAAGAAAATTCCGGTGAAATTGTTTTTTTTTTTAATGATCAACAGAACACATCGAAAAACTTATCGAACATTCAAATTCAAACAAAGCATAGGTACACGTGTCGTCCCCTTTTCGCTAAAAACAATGAATAGAAATAAACAAAACAAAGGGATGTTTCTCAGTGACGTTTTGCAAGGACATCACCAATACACACAATCTAAGTTTGCATTGTTTGGGTCAACTCTAACTGCGCTATAAAACCAGTTGAGTCATGTGCAGGTAGGTGCACAGGAAATTTATTTAAAAAATGTTTCTCGACAACTATCTTCCGTTACAGATTTACAAAGTACTAGATAAACTATATTCGTATAAATCTGCCTTGATAAAGCACGAATCCATTAAAACTAGAAGGGTTTATAGGTATAAAATACTTTTTCGTCCAGTTTAGATACTGATAAAGCACAGTCCAGACAAATTAGAAAAAATCATCGGTAAAAATCTGAATTTTGGTATACATGCTTATTGCGGCTTCAAAATCTGATGAATTTGATAATTTGTCATTTATTCCTAATCTTTACAGGTCATGAAGCTACAAAAATCCATTTGCACAAAAATTTCAAGAGCTCAGGAGATTTTCTTCTCTTTTCGATGTCGAATTACAGCTGAAGCATTGAAGATACAAAAAATGTTAATGTGTCATTTTATAGGCAATTTAATAAACTATATTTTTTGCATTAACTATTTTTTCGTATCAGTTATAGTTGTCGAGCTATAGGCAAAAAGCTGAAAAAGTCTGCCCTTTTTCCAAGATGGCAGCTCGAGCGCAACAGATTTTGACGAGGAGTTTTTAGTATGTTCAATTGGAAGCCGTAATAAGCATGTACATTAAAATTCAGATCTTTACCGATTAATGTTTTAGTTTGTCGAAAATTGGTCTAATTTGACTGGACGAGTAATGTTACCAGATGAGAATCTGTGTAAAATACAAAAAAACGGAGGCAGTTGTACAAAATGTGGGTCACTGAACCGAATTAATAGGTAACTGCTAAAAAAACTGAATTCGAATTCTTCATTAAAAAGCCGACTTCGGCCAACTAGTTTGATGGGAAAGTAGAATTACGAATGCGGTTAAGCTTGTTAGCGTTGGGAAGTTCAAGTATTCACACATACAATGGCTTTTCGGACCAGTTTGTATAATTTACGATCACTTTGGGAACTCTCTTCTTGGACCAAACAGATGCTGTGGGCACTTACTGTTATACCAAGTTTAAACTGCTTGCCATGTTACTGTATGTGCACTCTTCAAATTTGCACAGATTTTTTGATTTGGACCATGACCTGGAATTTATATTTCAACGCAACTATTTTCAGATGGCAACGTCACTTTCACGATGGACTTTGAAATATCCACTTGACTTTAAGTAATAAAATAAGACACTAAATGTGTGCTTTTTATTTTTTTAACAAAACACAATTCAGTGGCATTGCGAATTAAGGGTCAGCTTTCAAGATGACGCTTAAGGTTACTTTGTAGCATTCTGATACATGTAATACTACAAATGATTTATCTGTAAACTTTCTATGGTTAGTTAGAAAAATGTCTGGGGTTTCCTGTGAATACAATTTTTTAACCGTAATCCTTAAATTCTACGACAAACTTACTAAAATATCGGTAAAAAGTTTAGTTTAAAAACCAACCAAGGCATTTTTAAACGTTTTATCTAAAATTCCAGTATGAATTTCATAAAGAATTTAAGAGATTACCATTTAAGAATTGTATTCAATGGAAACCTTAGACATTTTTCTAACTACCCATATTGTATTGACAGATAAATAATTTGTAGTTTCGCTTGCACTAGAAAGCCAGAAACTTTGTATTTTTAGGTGCTGACCCTTAAATCTGAATAAGACAAATAAATAATTCAATATGTATGAACACCTTTAGAAAATAACAGTTTCTTTGAATTTTTTCATATTCTAATCTAAATAAAATGCAGCTTTTGTTTTTTTTTTCTTTTTTGCATTATTATTTATTTATGTAATTACATATTATGCTATTATATTATTATTATCATTTTATGTTATTTTTTAATGTTATCTCTTTCATTGTTTTCATTTAGTTCATATTTATGTAATATGATTTATATGGCAGACAGAGTATTGCACCCACCGCTCTGTTTCGCTAAAATAAAATATTATTATTATTGTAAATTATTTAGGCAGGTAACACTTGAATGATCTTAAATGACGTTTTTATCGTCAATTCAGGCGCATAATTCATGCTTTCACCTTCAACAAGAACAGGTATTCCTAGTTGTAGAAGTTGTCGTAGGCTAAAACCCTATTCACAACCAAAGAAAAATTATTAACGCAATGTAATTTTGTCCCAGGTGATTTTGAATGGAATCTTTATTTTCTTATAGGAATACTAAAGAATCTATTTCTTATATGATTCTTCCTTAATAAGATTCATACTTTGTATTTCTTGTAAGTTTCTTCAAGCTTCTTCTCAGAGTTCATTCTTTTTATAATATCCATTCTTCTTATAAAATTATTCCTTCTACTTGGCGGATTTTCTTCTTCTTATAAGATTCTCCAGTTGGGGGAGTACACACAGGAAGCTAAAACTCAGCGAAAATTACACTGTGCTGAAAAAACTCTTGCTTAAGCCAATGGAAATGCAACAAAAGCCTTGGCTACTCGAGTGTTTCGAATAATCAACAATCTATCGACAGAAAAATAGTACAAAACAAAATCTGCACTTCAAACATCAGTGCGTAAGTAAGCATGACCAATGACCAGTCAATTGCTTTTCATTATTCATTA
Organism: Drusus annulatus; assembly: GCA_022651775.1. Taxonomy (NCBI): domain Eukaryota; kingdom Metazoa; phylum Arthropoda; class Insecta; order Trichoptera; family Limnephilidae; genus Drusus; species Drusus annulatus. Next base: position 1,072,375 of record JAGWCC010000150.1, read on the forward strand.
AATCATATTTTTATACAATCTGGCACTGGCTCATTCGGCAGTATTTTTTTAATTCACAGCTACAACATTTAAACATGTTCAAATAGGTTTTTTGTACTATTTAATTAAGTATCGTGTAATACAAATCGCAAAGAAAATATCAATTCATGAAAAAGGACTTTGTGGGGGGAGTGTGCAAAATTATTAGCAGTATTTGAAAAAAAAAGGAGTGTTAATTTCAAACAGGGCTGTTTTTATAACAAACTAGCAAGTACCCGGCATGCTTTGCAATGCCACTCAAGGAAATATAAAAAAAAAACTTTTTTTTAAAAAAGACTTTAGTAGGTACCTGATTGTGTTATCCATCTGTGGCTAACCAGAGAGGTATATCTATGGACTAACCTAAATAGAAAATTGCTGGTTCAATGTTTTTCATATTAATTTTAAAACGTTATGACAAAAGTTTTTAATATTTTATTTCATTCAAACTACTTTCCAAACCTTCCCGTCTCTAATGAAAACAAACTGCTATTTTCAGCGAAATCGGTGGAGAAATTTTCGAGAAAATCGGAAACAAACAGACAAAAAGACGAACAGACAAACATTCTTTTTTAAATATAGAGAAGATAACAGTGGCTTGAGGATATTGTTGAATAGTTTTACACTACGCCCGAATCAAGAGTTTGAGACCACTAAATCAAACAATCATAACTATCGGCGAATATAATATTTTTGTCAAATGACCTCCTAATAATAATGTAATTTTAAATGGCCCTCTCTAAAACAAAACTGTCAATATTGAAAGGATTCTCGACTTTTTTTTACGTGAATACTGCACAAGAGTCTCAACTGCTCCCAACCGTCTAGAGCCAGTGAGACTATGGCATCCCCAATAGGGGTATGTTGTGAGGCTGAAGGTAGCGGGGAGGGGAAGGAGATGAGGAAGGGGAAGATTGGAAAGTACCTGGTTATTCAGATCTGGTCACCAAACATGGATAAAGCCATTTCAAGCAACGTTTCAATTCTGAATGGTGGTCTTTCACCAGGGCGATACTTAGAGTATCTACCACTCTGCAACGTGCCGCAAATATGTTACGTTTTATGGCACTTATTAATTAAATAAAATTTATTTTCGCACGCCGGGTTCGAACCCGCGACCTCTGGATTTCACTTGACCATGCAGGTCGTCAAACTGCAAGTCTTTCGTAACGATTGGAAAATTTAGCAAGTAACTTAGTATTATTGAAATGTGTGGCGTTTCAAATCGTTTACTTGCGGTTCATTTTAAATTAGAATTGTTTATGTTGAGATCTGCTGCTGAATTTGGCAATGTGAGGCAAAACCGTAATGTTTAAGTTGAGTAACTCTTTCGTAGAGATCTCCTTTGCAGATTGAAGTCTTTGTTGTGCTTGGTTTCTGTAGAAATCCTTTTTTTTTCTCTTTTCAGTTTCCGAAGCAGCATTCTGGTCAGCAATGGATGTCCGCTACTGGCGCTGTGTCCGTAAGGTCACCCCCAAATGTCCCGATGCTGATGTGAAATTCTTCATGTACTCACCGTAAGACATTTTTAATAAACTATGTGACCGATCTTTAGTATCAAATATCTGGAGGCAACGCCAATTGAATATATTATGGTGAATTTTTTTACAAATTGTTTCCGGAACGAATTTGATTACTCCAAATTAATAATTTCCCCTGGTTTTAAAAGTTTTTTTTGTAATAATTATTATTTAAAAACAAAAAAAAGAAAGACAAACATTCCCGGGTTACGAATAACCTGACAATATTTGAAAAACTCCTACTACCATCATAAGAAGCTGAAGATGTTGCTTGTGTAATGATGGAGGACTTAGCCAGCAGAGGAATTGAACGCACGACGCCCGGGTGGGAATCCGACGCGTTCGTCCACTCAGCCACCGACCGGTCAAAATATATCTACTCGTATGTATTTATTTATTTTTGGATGATTTTTATAGCGCCGTTTTTGTGGAAAATCACCTCAAGGGCGCTGTACAAATCTTAATTTCTACTTAATATTAATTCTTAGTTTAATGGTCAGTAGTCAGAGTCAGGAGCCGAGTCCAGCGGTGACCAAAGGTAGCCGAATTCGTCGCCGGTGTCGGAAGGCGGCTTGGTGGTGGGCGGCGTCGGCTTGGGCGGCACGGGCGTCGTCGTAATCGTGGTCGTCGGCGCTACGGCGCTGGTCGTGGTGGTCCTTCTCTTCTTCTTGCGGAAAAACTTGCGCAGCTGCCCGGGCATGTTTGTTGCTGAAAAACTGTCATCGGAGTCCTCCAGAGTCAGAGTATGCTGCGCTGGTGCGGAGTTCACCAATCCGCCATTTTTCTTCTCGACTGCTTCAAACCCTGTCCCACGCTCTTCTTCCTCATACCCATTGCCCCTGTCGCCCTGGGCTTGGAGCCGGGGAGGCGACGAGGACACGCAGACCAGGAGATCCTTGAGGCTGCAGAGGCCGATGAAGGAGCCGCCGGAGGACAGCCAGGTGAGGGCGGAGACGCACACTCCACTGGGGGGCTGGCCTCGAACCCCGCTAGTGGTGTTCGTAAAAACTTCATTGCTGAGCTGAGACTTAATTGGGGATGCCATAGTCCCACTGGCTCTAGAAAGTTGGACGCAGTTGAGACTCTTGTTCGGTATTCACTGGCAGGTCCCATCAGATAGACACGTGACATATGATTATTATTTTAATTATTATTTATTAATGAATTAATTTATTTTTTATTTTATTTACTTATTTATTTTATTTTATTTTATTTTTTATTTTTATTTTTATTTTTATTTTTATTTTTATTTTTTATTTTATTTTTATTTATTTATTTGTTTATTTAACACAAACTGATTTCTTTAATATTTGTTCTTCTTCTTCTAATATTGTCTCGTACATTGTATTATACGTAGGTACTCATACGTGACAACGTTTTAATTGTAACAGGAATGTGCTCGGCGGTTTTTTTTTAATGCTATTTGGTTTTTTTAATGCTTAGATCCAAAATGGTAATCATTTTAAGATGTCATCCTTGTTTGTTGGGCGATTGAACTCCTTTTGATGTCACGCTCGGGGCTAGTGTCCAAGTTGCTCCCCCCTTGTTCCGGCTCTGCTCCTGAATTGAACTTGTTGGTACTCCTAGAAAGATTCGTTTCCTTGTTTATCTAGAATCTGAATTTTTTCATAACTTTTCATGGACGACTTTTTCTCGCATTGTGCGTTATTAATTTGAATATTTTAATTATTTTTTTACGGTAACAAAAAACGGTTTATGATAAAGACGATTCTCCACAACTCATATATAAAAAGTTGGTGACATTTAGTTGGAATCTCAAAAGAGTCAAGTAAAAAGAAATGAAAGGTTTTTTAGTAGATTCTTACGAGAAGTCATAATCTACTTAGATCATAGAGAATCACAAACAGAAACTTGTTTACATGGTATTGTATTCAATGGCATTGCCATTACAATTGGCAGACAATAGGTAAGTAATACATTGAATTGTTATTACAAGTAACAATTTTCTGATATTTTAGCGTTTCCAATTGATCAGTTACCGAGAACCAAGTCAATGGGAAAATTCAGCACAAAGACATTTGGTTACACGCGCCAACTCGCAAACCATTCAGTGATAGTTTGAGATTCACTTTCTAAAGATGAGAAATGGAACGCATTCAAATCTACAAATAACATCACTTTTTACGACGAGGTGAAACAGTTTTTTTTTAAGAAACTGCTTTGTATAAAAAAGCCAAAACGCTTAAATTACTGTTTTGATAGAAAGTAACAAATGTAAATGGGTTAGTGAAAATAAATCATTATTACTGGAAGGTGTGCAAACGATCACAGTTTAGACAAGAATCTGGTTGTCGGATTTTTAATTGAGGCGGTCAGCGCAGAAGTAAATATTTACGACCAGGTAGACTTTACAAGTGTTATAAATAAAAGTTAAAAAGAGCTCGAGGAAGTCTTTTGGCTACACCACTAATCCTGCTTCTATAAATTAAAGTTCTTATTGCCAATTTTGCTTAAATGGAGCACTTGTAGAAGATTGAATCCGTGGCGTCGGGGTGCGAACCCGACGTTTTCTACCACTCTGTTATTATTGTAAAGCTTCGACTGTCAAAAATATGAATGAATACATCAATAGAATATCCGATTTCCGGTATATATATATCCACAAAATATTCAATGGATAAGTTTTAGTCTCAGAGCAATAATACACCAGGAGGGATAGCTTTGCAAAACAGTATAGTCAGGATTGTTGATTTTTTCCTGACTCGGGCTTAGCTAGGGTTTTCATGGACACACCTTTTTATATCATTCATAGCACATGTAGGCATAATGTTTGGTTATTTGTATAACCACTTTTTTACAGTATTGTTATCAACACAAATATAGGATATAACCTCAAAAACCGTTGAGTTATGTCGCATAACAAAACGTAGTGGGCGGAGTCGCCGGAGACGCGGGAGACTGAAAACCTTCTTACATACCTAAAAGTGGTGTGATATTATTTGACAACTTGTCTCGTCTCTTTCTCTCTCACGGTATACGACGTAAAAGCCTGGAGAAAGTGATCTATGGTAAATTTGTATAGGTTGGGTAAAAATATTTAGCTCTCTCTCCATATATATTCTAACTTCAAGGTTTTAGTCATCTCCAGTTTGTTTCATAATTATAAAGTCTTATTATTATAAAAAAAAATAAAAAAAAAAAGTGGTTAAAAACAAAGTATATATTTTCTATTTATAAATATGGCAAGCCACAAAGTTAATGCTTTTTACGAATATAGAATATATCTTATTATTGGGTCTACGTAATGAAGGCTGTGGAAATATAGTTCCCAGGGTTTCCACTAACTTGAATTTAAGCCTTTCCACATTAACCGTCTTACGATGCCAAGGTCCATCAAATGTAGAAACTGCTGGTAAAAACTGTTTTGGGTCATTATTTAACACAGTGCATTTTCGATGTTGAGCTTACGAAGTTCTTTATACCTATTAATTCGAGCGATGGCAGTGATAGTGTTAAGTAAAATGCATTAGGTGTGCCCTAGGGACCACCCCCCGAAGCAACAGATCAACGTGGTGGGGCAGGAGTCCTTGGAGTCCCTGGGCTGGGCCCCCGCCCGCAAGAACGTCATCATCATCCACGGGTTCAACGGGACCGAGGGGAAGACCCCCATGTCCTTCATAGCGAATGGTGAGCCTACCACGGTGTTGTAGTATGTTGATTCTGAGAAAAGTATGATTTATTGCACCCTTAGTCACGGTGTACACGTCTGGTTTTTTCGCGCGGCACCGCAAATTTGACGGGAATATTATGGGCAGCACCTGTGTGTGTGCAGCACCCCATATATCGATGTATTATAGTATCCCGCGCCGTAATTGCGGAGCCGCAGCGGACAATAACCTGACGTGTGTTTATATAAGTAACTACCTTTTATGGTAGATTCACACCAACGTCCGGATCCGCTCAGTTACGATATTGTTCCGCACGAGAGCTTATTGATATGGTATGAATATCAATCAAGGAGTATGTGCCAAGACAAAGTTGTGTGGCAGTATATTCTTCTGCCCACCCTTGTGATATTTAACTACTTAGTTAAATAATTATTTCGAAGTGTAAAAATACTTACATCGCAGATTTTTTTTTTAAACCCATTTTTTTAACACTAAATAATATTTTTAATAATTAATGATAATAAAAAAATTGTTTTAAAACAAAAAAAATTTGCGATGTAAGTATTTTTACACTTCGAAATAATTATTTAACTAACTAAGTAGTTAAATATCACAAGGGTGGGCAGAAGGATATACTACCACACAACTTTGTATTGGCACATACTTCTTGATTGATATTCATACGATATCAATAAGCTCTCATGCGGAACAATATCGTCACTGAGCGGATCCGGACGTTGGTGTGAATCCAGCTTTATGCGCTTCTTGGGCCCATACACATTTCAAAGTTACAATTTTTACAAGAAAACACAATGTATTCATTTTTGTATGGTTCTGGTGAATGTATCGAGTATTTTTTTAATAATATGAACAGTTTATGCCTTTTTTTAACAAAAATAAATAAGAAGTGAACAATATTTTTTTGTTTTTTTTTTTTTTTTTGTTTTTTTTTTTTTTTTTTTTGTTTTTTTTTTTTTTTTTTTATATAATTCACTTGAATTAAATTTAATATTATAATTATTATTATTATAAATAAATAATATTTTTTTGCTAATTATGAGCGAGAGACACTCGCTAAACTATAAGCTACACATAGATGTATTGTGCTTATGTGAGACACTAAGCGAAAAAATGGCTCCACTTTGTTGGAGGTTGTTACATCCACCTACAATCCTTCCACTTTAGTCGACCTACAACCATCGTCGGCGTTTGATGTAAGCTTATATCGAAATGCATTTTGTACGAGTTGATAGGGTGGTCGATAATTTGATCTGCCCTCTTAAGAATTACATCACTTCAGAATGTTATTAAAGAAACATTATTGTATTTGCATATAAATTACGTATAATGTGTACCTACGTCATTTCTGTATTCGCCCATTATTATTATTATTCCACGATCTTAATTTCTTCAGTATTCAGACTACACGCTTATGAATGACTTGCTAGAAACGCATGAAACCTGATAACCTACTTGCTTCAGGCTTCGGGCTTCAGGTGTGTTAATGAGCGTATTGGCAATTTTCCCGTTCCAGCCTACCTGTCCAGAGGAGATTACAACGTGTTCACTGTGGACTGGGCGCCGCTGACGGTGTTCCCCTGCTACCTGTCGGCGCTATCTAATACCAAGTGAGTCTATGATCATTATATTTCATAACAAATTATTGCTGCCCTTCTCCTTAAAAATAGGCAATACCTAGAAAGGCGCATAACGTGCAAGTACATGGAATGACTAGGATAATAATCGCCCGGGTTACCGGCAGTGAAATTTGAAATATTGTTAAAGATGTTGCCAGATAAGTTGTGGTTACTAAAGTCATCCGAGAAGATCTTCTGCGGTGATGAACGTTTTTTTTGCTGTATGGTACCTACCTACGAACCAAACATGTAAATTGGTAAGTACCTATATGACTGTTATACAGACGAAAAATACAATCCAAAATAAAACTGCAAGTTTTTGCGACGCTGTATCGACATGCTCATGATCGCACTGTGCATACTCTTTTTTACCGAACCTAACCCGACAGCATTCCTCGTCTTTTTATTGTCCTATTTGATCGATCCCCACATACGCATCTATTGAGTTCGGTAGGCATTTTACAATCATGCAAATACTAAAAATGTTTTATTAGTTGGAATTTATAACACTGGTGTTTAAAGTTTCGAGTGTGTAACGGTTTCTTAAAAGAAACCGAAACAGTTTCAGATATTTTGAAAAAGAAACGCTCACCCCTAAATGGATGAAAAGCTTTACACAATGACATTATTTGCAGGCAGCCAAAAGAGGAACTAAATAAATGTGATATATGAATACAAACATGTTTGCTTATTTTTTTTATCACTTTTCATTTTATAAGTACTTACTTGGTTAAGAAAATTAAAAACAGAAGGAAAATATTTTTTTTCGTAGAATCCAATTCGATTCAATTCAATTACATTTCATAAACTGATGAAGGAAATATTTTGGGCAGATTATTATTCATAGTGTGAATATTTACAATGACAGTAGAGTAGCGGGTCAAGAATAACGGTATTTTATGGACATTCGGAATTCCTAAAAATTATTCACCATCATTGCTCACGTCGGAAATTCAATATTTTTGAATTTCACAACACGTTTTATTTTAAACGTGCTAGAGGCCCTAATGTGTATAATATTGTTTGCTGATGTAGCATCCCATTCAGTAAGTTTCTTATTATAATGCGTTCTAAAAAAATACTATTACCGGCTTTTAATAGTGGAATAATTCATCATGTTAGCAATAATAACCGTTGAAATGAATACACAATTGATACTTAAAAATTTTGAATAATTTTCGGTTTTAAATTTTAAGCCTATGCATTCTTTGTGACCTGTTTTTTTTTTATGAAGGCCTCTTCAATTGTTTACAAACCATTATTAGAAACTACACCTTGTGATGTAGTGTGATGACGATTATCGAACAAAATGATTCCAAAACATTGTAATAATCGAGTAATACATCGAATTAATAGCCCGGTGATGGACAGTTTTAATTTTTTAATATTTGGAACAAAAAACACTTTCTTCTCGTTAAAATAGCGACGCTTATTTTTTCATATTCGTAAAAAGCATTTACTTTGTGGCTTGCCATATTTATAAATAAAACACATAAACTTTGTTTATAACCACTTTAATATTACGTCTACCGGTTTCGAAAGTACCCTTCCATCATCAGGACAATATTAAAATAATAATTAAACATATTAAAATAAACAATAATATTAATAATTAATAATATTAAAATAAACTATTTTAATATTATCCTGATGATGGAAGGGTACTTTCGAAACCGGTAGACGTAATATTAATTAATAAAGTGGTTATAAACAAAGTTTATGTGTTTTATTTACGCTTATTTCTGTTTCCAACAAAAATACGGCATCAAATTCTACAGCCTTATTTTAGACTCTACGGTGTGTTTCAACTTCAGAGAAATAATTTACAGGAGGGATAGCTTTGCGAAACAGTATAGTCAGGATTGTTGATTTTTTCCTGACTCGGGCTTGGCTAGGGTTTTCATGGACACACCTTTTTATATCATTCATAGCACATGTAGGCATAATGTTTGGTTATTTGTATAACCACTTTTTTACAGTATTGTTATCAACAAAAATATAAAATATAACCTCAAAAACGGTTGAGCTATGTCGCATAACAAAACGTAGTGGGCGGAGTCGCCGGAGACGCGGGAGACCGAAAACATGGTGCGATATTATGTGACAACTTGTCTTGTCTCTTTCTTTCTCACGGTTCATGGCGTAAAGACCCGGAGAATGTGATTTTTCATAAATTTGTATAGTTTGGGTAAAAATATTTGGCTCTCTCTCCATATATATTCTTACTCCAAGGTGTCAACGAATATCTGTATTCCAACGAATTGAATCGATTTCAAAATCTTGATTTTATTTTAATTGATTTATTTGTGTAACTTATCGATTATTTCAGAATAGATGTGTCGATTATATTCACCATTATTAATACTCATTTGACACTCCACAGCGTCAATAGCGTTTTATTACAGCGGTGTGACTTCCATCAATCTCCAATCAGTAAAATGATCTCTAATTATCGGCCGTGTTATGTCGATCCAGGGCCGTAGCAGTAGCTTGGACAACCAAGAGAGGCTAGATTAACTAAAAATACGCATTGGCATTTAAACTACTCTGTATAATATTATTTTTTCAATAAATACTAAAAAAATATACTAAAACAGTTACCAACTTACCTATCTTTGTATTGAATCAAAAGAGTAAATACCTACTTAGGTATTTACCTAAATACCAATACTATAGGGAGAGTTAACTTATTGTACTATTATTTCTAGCAAGTGTAGCAGTGGAAATATTAAAGTATTGCAAGGATAGATAAATGGGGGAAGGGAAGAAGAAGGACGTAGAGTATACCTGGTTTTTTTTTTATATAGACCGGACTGGTTTCACCTTATACGGGCATCTTCGGAATGGTGAAAAAAAAATCGTATTATTACATGATTAAAATAGAATTTCACCACGAATTAACAGTTTCAAAATACTGAAATAATCTTCCACTGAATAACGAATTGCAAATAAACCATTAAAAAATTCTTGTTCAATGCAATTAAAAAATGAATTAAACCTTAGGAAGAGTATGAGTATTTGTTTCTCCAATTTCAATCCAATTTGGGGTGTGTTGTGAGGCTGTAGAAAGTTGGGGTAGGAAGAAGATGGGAAAGAGGACGGTAGTGAAGTACCCAGCTATTCGACATGGTTACAAAACACGGTTGAATAGTATCTACCCCTATGTTTGTTTGGTTTGTACTTTTCTGTAGATGGTTAAACGGTGTCTTGTTTTTGTATTTAAGGCTGGTGGCGCAGTGCACGGCGCAGTTGTACGCGCGGCTGACGTACGAGGGAGCCCTGGCGCGCATGACCACCTGCGTAGGACATTCGCTGGGGGCGCACATCTGCGGGATGGTGTCCAACCACCTTTCGGAGCCGCAACACAAAATAGTGGGTGAGTCAATTATGGGTGCACCTATAGTGTTACGGTGATTAAAGTGACGTTTTTTTTTAAATATCTTGAGATTCTGAAGCAGCCATTTACTACTGGCGCTAGTTGTGATAAGGATAATAGAAATGGCCTCGTCAACTGCCTGTCTCAAATGACACAAAAAAATCCGTGAAACCAGGGCGCTTATTTTAAAGTGTGTAGAAATTATTTAAAAATTGTCACATCAAAGTAAGTTAATTACCTACAAAGTCAGAAAGATCGAAACATTGAAAAACTATTTTTTTTCCTAGGTTTATGAAAACATATACATATTTATAAAAAATGCTCTCTACAAATTTATGCCAACATATCTAGTTAAGTTTTATTTTTTTTATTTTAAGTACCCGCATCACCGAACTATGAAAATAAAAATTATTGTCTTAAAAAAGAAGAAAAAATATGCGCATAAAAAATCAAATGTTTCATACTCATCTTGACAATATTATTTGATCTGAATGTTTCAATTTGTAAAAATTAAAGCTAGAATTATGTAAAAAAGTAATTTGGAAATTTTCTGGGCAAGATCCTAGAGCTTTCAAAACAACATGTATTCTTGGCTTTCGACCAACTATTCCACTCGAAAGCAGATACACAATGAAAGGAAATAATACACATAGCGTTATTTATAAAATTCGATATAAAATTTTAATTTATTGGTAGCTGTTTTTACACTGTCCAATATATAGTATATATATATATTTATATATATTATGTTACATGAATATTTCGATATAATATCGCGTGAAATGTGCAGATAAATGTTGCTAGTTACATAAATATACCAAATACTGTTGGTGGCAACCAACATCTTAGTTTGCAGCTTATTTGGATGGCAATTTGATGGTAACTGTCTTCGTTTCCAAATATTCCTTCAAAGCGTCCTCTCCCCTGAAATATAAAAAATACAATATAGATTAACGGTTTAGGGGCTATTTCACCACCTCTCAATAAACTACTATTCATTAGTTAACTCTAATCATCGGAATATTCGTTAGCTATCTCTTTCCGCAAGTTTGGCTGGCAACGTCGCTTTTTTTCAAACCTTATCCCGTCTGCTGTCACGTCTGTCAATATAATGCCGTTATTTCTAACATAAACTAACTTTCACAACACAACATTCGCGCGCGAAGCTCATTACATCCCTCTCACCAAATAGTTAAACGCGTCTCTATATTTAAATAAAACATATTTCTATTTTATAACTTTATTATTAAATTATATTAGTGAAGTGCATTGGGGAGTGTCTATTATTGCTTGGTGAAGGTTGATAGTTTGTAAGCATGAACATGTTGTATGTGGGTATATTGTACTGCCAAAGATTGTTGTTATTTCATAGTATATTCCGTGATATATTGTGAAGGCGTATATTAGAATTACATACCGTGTGCTTCTTGGAGAGATTTTATCCTTGATTTTGTATCTCCTTTACGGCATTTTTTGTCAAGCGAAATCTTGACCTAAACTCAATGTCATCTAAGACGTATAAAAAATTGACTCTTGGTTTGAAAACACGCGGTCTACGTCTTTCCGCCATGTCCTGTTCGTCTAAGATATTTAAATCTTCAACCACTTCCATAATTACAGTAAAAATCAACTTCAACAGAAAACTCGCCTACTGTCAGCTGTCAAAACAGTACGCCGCCATTTTAAATCAGAAGATACTAACTACTGGGGTGCACTTTACGTTGACAGCTTCTTGAGAAGTGGTGAAATAGCCCCTGAATAATACAATAAAGTTATAAAATAGAAATGTGTTTTATTTAAATATAGAGACGCGTTTAACTATTTGGTGAGAGGGATGTAATGAGCTTCGCGCGCGAATGTTGTGTTGTGAAAGTTAGTTTATGTTAGAAATAACGGCATTATATTGACAGACGTGACAGCAGACGGGATAAGGTTTGAAAAAAAGCGACGTTGCCAGCCAAACTTGCGGAAAGAGATAGCTAACGAATATTCCGATGATTAGAGTTAACTAATGAATAGTAGTTTATTGAGAGGTGGTGAAATAGCCCCTTAGTATAACATATTTAATAACCAGCAAACTATTGGCGGTACTGCGTTTATAGCGGGAACAAAAAAAATACAATAACTCACAATTCCCTTCCCGTACCAGATTGCTTGAATCCGCCGAATGGAGCTTGGGGAACAACATAGTCGAAGCAGTTCACCCTGTAAACAAATAAGTAATTTAACATTTTACTTCAGATTCAACTAGGTTCATAGAATTCAAATTGCTATAAAACCAAATAAAGTTTTTGGTGGCATATTAACCAAGTAATACATTGGTTTCGGTAACATACATATTCTCTGATTAATATATATTATTTAAAACAATACATTATATATTAATTCCATATAGGAGTTATACCGAGTATGTCGCCCCAAGGGGGTCTGGTTTCCCTCGAGGCCTTCTGGGAAGACATAAACCTTCGAGGATACTGTGCGATTGGTCATTTTAAGGAAAAAAATCCTGGGTCTTGAAGAAACCCATGGCAACTCAAAAGAAGACAAATAATTCCACAGTTACGATCTTCGGAATGGGTTATAAACGATGATGACAATTAGTTGATCAATTACCAGACGGAGCCTGCTTCCACAGCCTTAGCGAAGTTGAGTGCGGTGTTGATGTTCTGTGTTACAATTCCTGCGGCCAGTCCATAGTTGGAGTCGTTTGCCCTCTCGATGACCTCCTCCAGGGAAGAGAATTTGAGGATGGACTGCACTGGACCGAAGATCTATGAGATTTAAGATCATGATTATCATTATTTGTTTTATGGCCTGAATGAAGGACCACTTTCAAAAACCATTTAATGAATGAACTCATGCTTGCGCTTCCAAATAGTGATTCGCCTTTCCAACTTCTTACTCTGAAATAGGCCTTCAGAAAATAAAGAACCAACCTCTTCCTTGGCGATAGTCATGTTGTCGGTGACGTTGGAGAACACTGTAGCCTGTACGAAGTAACCCTCGGCTCCCACTCTAGAACCTCCTGTCTCTAGACGAGCTCCCTCTTTCTTGCCCGACTCGATGAAGTCCAGAACTCGGTTCATCATTCTCTCATCGATCTGAAATTCATAAAAAGCGTTAAACAACCGTAAAATATCACAAATTGTATTTAAATGGATTGCGCAGAGAGCTCCAAAGGTATTGAAATATAAATTTGATTATTTATTTACCTGCGGTCCCTGTTCTGTGCCATCCTGGAATGGGTCTCCAACCTTCCTCAAGGCAGCCTTGGCTGAAGCTTTCTTAACAAAAGCATCGTAGATCTTTTCGTGCACGTAGGTCCTAGACCCAGCGCAGCAGTTTTGGCCATGGTTAGCGAAGATGGCGTTGAAAGCAATCTCGACGGCTTCATCAACTGTAATGAATTATTCCATATGTATGAAATAAATTGCTGATAAATTTGAAGGGTTTCTCATAGAACCATAATAGTAAGATACCAACCATCAACATCGTCGAAAATTACCAAAGGACTCTTTCCTCCGAGTTCCAGTGACACCCTCTTAAGGTTAGATAACGCCGCTGCTTGCATGATCTTTCTTCCAACCTAAATTATACAAAATATTAATTATTTCAAGGGCTTATTTTATTATAATATTTATTGATGAGATAGAAGAAGACCGGTTTAAGTACCACTGTAGATCCAGTGAAGGCCACTTTGTCAATATCCATGTGGGAAGAAATGGCCACTCCAGTAGTCGAGCCTGATCCAGGCAGGACGTTGATGACTCCAGCCGGGAACCCAGCCTCCTTGGAAAGGGCGGCCATGGCCAGGGCTGTCAAGGGAGTTTGGTCAGCTGGCTTTAGGACCAAGGTGCAGCCTGGAAACAAAAATTACAATAATGGCAGGAATTGAGCAATCAATATTTAACTTGATAAATTAAATCACATTTGTAGAAAGATGTTGCACACCTGCGGCAAGGGCTGGGCCCCACTTCCAAACCAGCATTAGGATGGGGTAGTTCCAGGGGATGAGCTGTCCACACACTCCGACTGGCTCTTTTCGTGTCATGCAAACAACGTTTCCATCTGTGGAAACAATAATAGGGGTTGTTAACCACGACAGCGTGTGTATTTATATCATTTTGGAGTACAATAACAGCAACTATCAAAATACTAGCTTGTACTAGAGGGAGATCAAGGACCTTTATTCACTGGAAGTTAGTAAGAATATTCAATTTGGGAACAAGAAGATTCTTCCCCTTTTTAATCTCATTCATTTTGATTTCCCGTCTACGATTCAGTTAGGTTAGGTTATGTGCGGTTTTAACTATCGTGCTATGCTTGACGGCTGATCACAATTTGAATCGGCGTTTATACCTGGCGCAACGAGAGTTGAAACAAACAATACATGCATAGCGTTGGGTTTATTGTGTATCGGTACACGCTCCAGTGGCGATGTATTTACGATGTGTCATAAAGAAAGAGCCCTTTGTCTTGTTTACGCCTGCTTACTGTCACTAGTGGAAAAGGGACAGCGAGTGTTTATGTTGATATTGTAAATGCGTGTCCTATTCATTTGGTTCGACACGCTGTACGTAAGCTATGCATCTGTGTGAGTATTGGCCGGCACCAACTCTCGTGGTGAGACCTATAACAGGGACCGTTAAAACTTCAACAAAACAAAATGGCGCTAATCGATTAATTGTTCCGATGTCAAATGTGACCAAAATTTATAACAACCTAACCTTGGTCATTTGCTCTGCAATTGACTTGTGTGCAAAATGATGTATTTTTATAAATATGCATTTAAAAATACGACAAAGACGAAAGCTTGCGATTTAGATTCGATATCGTGTTATACTCGTACACGTACTAACCAGCAGGGATGGTGTTGCCGTGGATCTTGTCACACCACCCAGCGAAGTACCTGATGGTGTCAATGGCGCAGTTGATATCAAACTCCGAGTCCCCAACGGTCTTGCCGTTGTCCAGGGACTCCAACTTGGCCAGCTCCTTGATGTCCCTCTCCATCAGGCCGGCGAGCTTGTTGAGCAGTTTCGCTCTGCCGGAGGCATCCATGGTCCTCCATTCCGAGTTCCTGGAGAATGCCTTGCGGGCTGCCTTCACAGCGATGTCCACATCTTCCCATTATAAAAAAAACCATTATATTTGATTAGCAGGATGAAATGAATATGCACAGGTCGATGGATGCTCAGAGCAAGAATATATATGGAGAGAGAGCTAAATATTTTTACCCAACCTATACAAATTTTCGATAAATCAGTTTCTCCGGGTTTTTACGTCGTAAACCGTAAGAAAGAAAGAGACGAGACAAGTTGTCTCATAATATCGCACCACTTTTCGGCATGTAAGCATGTTTTCCGTCTCCCGCGTCTCCGGCGACTCCACCCACTACGTTTTGTTATGCGACATAAATCAAAGGTTATATCCTATATTTTTGTTGATAACAGTAATGTGAAAAAGTTGTTGTACAAATAAACAAAACATGATGTCGACATGTGCTAAAAATGGATGTATAAAAACCCTAGCCCTAGCCACGTCCGAGTTAGGAAAAATCAACAATCCTGACAACACAAGCGATCCCTCCTGGTATATTATTGCTCTGAGGATGGATGCTTTATCTAATTTAATATTTTTAAACGAATACAGTACCATAGAAATAAATCGGTGAGGGCTATTCCTAAAAAAGTGAGCGGAGACTTAAAATAGAACAAATTCATTTGCATTCGTTCATGTTCTATTCAATTGTGTAAATATGTAATATCCCTCCATTTACAGGTCGGTGAAATCAACATGTTAAAAACATAAGGTTTCACTGAGTATTCGTTAAAAAATCTAATTCAACTTGACGTCAGCCACAGAGTCGACGTCCTTATAATTGAATCATAAACGACGTAGCTCGAAAACTGGGATGAAAAAAATAATGCTTGTCGCACGGCGGATAGAAGGGGCGCAGGGCCAAATTTGCTGCAGCAAGGCTAGAAGGGTGCTCTGCCCGAGGTGTAAATTTGAATTATGAACACAACCTCAAATATTTTCAGAGAGAAGTAAGTAATTCACCGCATAAAATTAAAATCTGGTCCTTACCGCAAATGTTATTGCTGTAAATCGTTTTACAATAGGTGGCAACTAGATGCCGCCCATCGAAACAGAATAAAAGTAACCATCAAATTAATATCAGACGATAAACGCCATTGATTTACAATGAAAAACTATATGGCGGTCTAATGTTATTTAAAAAAATGTCAAAAGTGTAGAACAACTAAGATAATTTGTGCAAGAGTGGTAACATTTATTATTTTAATATTTTATTATTAGACGTCTACCTATTGACCTAATCTATACATACCTATGTGTGGCATAACACAAGAGAAAAAAAATCGTCATGCCTAATATCCAAAAGAGAAAAAGATTACGCCATAAACACTGCTTTTTTAATAAATTATTATTATTACTAATAATGGTCTAACCATTAACTTGGCGTTTTCAAATCTTTAAAAATACTATTCTAAAGACATCCACAAAACGAACAAGTTTGACCACAAAATAAGATCCCAAACCTCAAAAAAAGTTATCATAGCCCGACATAATTTATTTAATTATTTAAATTTGGGGTTAGATTTTTAGATAAATTAATGTGTTTTAATAAAGTATTTTATGTCTATGGATATATCATTCTTGCGCTAGTGGCCTCAACAAAAAGAAAATCCTTAAATTTCATTTATTTACATTTTTTGTGTTTAATTTGTTAAACTCTATTTATTTATTTTTTATTAAATTTAATATTATTATTTTGGTTTTGTTTTATTTAGTGATAGCTGTTTCGGCGTTTAAGGCTATTATCAAACTGTCTGAAAGAAGAAATATTTTTAAAAAAAACCTTAAATTTCATCTTTAAACATGTTTGACAACAAACTTGGTTATTTTAAATTTCGTCCGATTTTAAATGCTTAACAACCTACATATTTCAAGCATTTTTTGTTGCAAGCCTTGCGTATTATGGCCTTTTATAGTGCATATAATTCGACATCTGTTGACGGGTATAGATAACAATGGATATGTCATCAAATTGTTACTATTATTATTTCATGGACATAGTTATGTATATCCTTGATTCGCCTTTTGATTGAGAGATAATAATAGCAATAATTTAAATTGTTGTCTCCATACTTGTGTTCACATGTTTTATAAAATAGAAAATTACCTACATGCAATGATGGGAGGTAAAAATTTCTGCATCAAAATATCGTTATCGACAATAACCATAAATGCTGAAAAATAATATTATGCAAAGCATAATATATTCAGCAGACAATTCAAATAGAAAGGTCAGGGTTACAATAACTATAAATTAATCTAACTTATATTCAGTAGGTACAAACAACTTGTCAACTAGACTAACTAGGTATAAATAGACTTCAACCAACCGTGTAATTTGTTCGATAGCAGAGTTTTTATCACTATTATATATATATATATATATATATATATATATATATATATATATATATATATATATATATATATATATATATATATATAAATATATATACGAGTATATAATATGTATTTATGTTTTTTTATATCTGTAGCTATATGTTTTCATTGATGACTGACCAACTCCATTAAATTGTTTTTTTATATGACGCCGTACAAGAGTGGCACTACCAGTGGGCAGGGTGATTATGTCATCTACATTTATAGTGATAGATACTCTTAGTATTGCCGTGGTGAAAGACCACAATTCAGAATCGAAACGTTGGTTGAAATTACTGTAGTCGTGTTTAGTTTACACATCTGAATATCTAGGTACCTCCCAACCCTCCTCTTCCTACTTCCCGTATTTTTCCCCTCCCCCCGGCCTCACAACATACCCGTGTTTTGATTTGCAATAACTGAAGGTACTTTTCCCGTAAACCAATAAATAGTTTCTCAGTGCGCTAGTATCTTATCAAGATACTAGCGCATAATACTGCGGGTTTCTTTCTAACCCGGAGTGAAGTGTAAATACACTAATCTTATTTTATAAATACCCTGTCTTAGAAGTGTTTATGTAACGCAAAGATATCGCGTTATCGGATTATCGCTACAAACGGTGGCAGACTTGTAATATTTTTTTCTCCGTTAATATTTACAAAACGACTGAGCCCATATTTTACATTTCATAGTTTCTGCATTTTTTATATGGTTCTAGACAATTACACTAAATATGCTTTAGGACCTTCGACGGCCCCTGACAATTTTACACATTACTCGGGGAAATGCCTCTTTCTGTCGCCTTTTTACTTTTGTTTTACAATATGGAAATGTGAAAAATCTGTTGAACTGCAAAAAAATTGGTTCAGTGCTGGCATTTTCTGAAAATTCCACAGTAATTTCTATCTGGAATTTCTAAGTTAGATATCGCAACTATTTTTAGTTCTCAGCGTCAATTCAATCACGTAGCTATGCAATTTCTATTTAACTGTTCAAAAATAAGACAAAAATCCATATATTAAACTATTTGTTCCATAAGTTCTGGAATAAAAAATACTATCATTATTATTGTAACAACCTTAGAGTATATAGAGTGGTATCTATCCAAGGCAGTGTAGTCAGTTTTTGATGATTTTTACCTGACTCGGCGGACCTTGGCGTGGCTAAGACTATGGCTAGGGTATTTATACATCCATTTATATCACATATCGAAATAATGTTTTTGTTTATTCGTATAACCACTTTTTCACAGTATTGTTATTAACAAAAATATAGCATCTAACCTAAAAAAACGTTTAGTGGCATAATAAAAAATGTGGGCGGAGTCCCGCGGTGACTCAGGAGCCCAAGATCATTGTGGCAGTACATAGAAGCTAAGTATTATATTTGTTGTCTCTTTCTCTCTCATGGTGTACGACGTAAAAACCCGGAGAAAGTGATTTATCGCAAGTTTGTATCGGTTGGGTAAAAATAAGCAGCTCTCTCTCCATATATTGTTTCTGCAAGGTAAGAACAAATATAGTGTTTAAATGTGGTCGAAGTCGGGTAGCGAGTACTAGTTCATAAAGTCAACACCGGGAATACCCGACAGCCATCTGAGAAATTCCGCCACACACTCCAAAAGCATTTTATTCAATTGATATTATTCACACTGGTTCTGAAACCTGTTGAATATCCCAGGAGGATACGACGGAAAGACGATTATTGTTTCCACATACCTGGCTGGCCTCAGATACATCGATGATCTTGGCCCCCGTAGCGGGGTTGATGTCTGGGAAGGTTTTCCCGCTGACGGAAGGGACAAACTCATTGTTGATGAAAAGCTGCAAAGAAAAAAAAAATTTTTGTTATTTTTTGTACTGTTCTGTCTCATGTGAACAACATATATTTCCCCTTAAAACGTAGATAAAAATTAATTAAAACAGTACTTTTTTGTAATGAAAACAAGTTATTTTACTACCCCAAACGGAATTTGAACTCTAGGGCCTAAATAATCGTAAGAATATTAAAAAAAAAACAAAAGCCAAGCTAATTACAAAATTCAAATAATATCCTGTACACCATCTAGAAACAATTTCAAGTGAACAAAAGTTATTTTACAATAATTTAAAATAAGTATATACTTATTTTAATGCATACATTTCGAAGAATTATTATTAATAATAATCATCAAAATTTGTATACTGTATTCAAGGTTACAGGATACCTCCATCGCTCGGTGATTTAGAGGCTTATTGTAGAGATTTATTGATAAAATAATAAAAAAATGTATAATGTATTCAAGGTATATATGCAAGTTACTTCGGTGATTTAGAGCAGTTACCCGGCAAGTTAAATGTTCCGGCTCTGGTAAATTAGCATTTTTCGACAGATTTTCTTTCATGCGTTATGGAATTAAAAATAATAAATAATACTTTTCATATATTAAAAAAGGTGGGCAAGAAAAAGTTTACTGACCTGTAACTACTGATAAGGTAAGAAATTAGCACTTGATATAAATTATCTACTTTACAGATAAATATATAGTAGGTGACTTAAGAATTAATCAAAACAAATAAAAATATTTAAACGTGAAAACATATATTTGATGCATTGAAAATTATTACAATCTTAACAGATTATTTTTATTGCTGCATTGGAGATTATTGCACTCTCAACAGCTTGATAATATTGCTGCTTTGGAAATTATTTCATACTTAACAGGTTGTTCGTTTGTTAGACAGCACCAAAAACTTGCTATAAACACCCTTTTTTCACCTATCACGATTACTAGAGATAAATTAGTAATTATGATTTATTAGTCAGACCGCGAATTTTAAGACTAGCTAACTAACAATCATGCCGTTTCCCCTCAGGGGTAGGCAGAGAGGTTGGACCGCCCTATAACTCTGTCTTGGCACACACTCCTTGCTTCATTCACATTCATACATCGTATCATACATACTCTTCTGTTATTTTGACTCTTCACATGACGATCATATCTAAACAGAAAGTTTAATATTTAAACAAAATTAATCATCAACAACACAAATATGAAACTGAAAAAGCCAGAAAATAAAAAGACAATGGTCACAACCGAGACACGAACTCGGATCTTCTACTCTGTCCGGGAGTAACGCTTCAACGAATTCAACCAATGGGACCTTATTAGAAACCGTCATTTTTAATCGATCTTATACTCTTCACTTAAGATTACTAATATTATTTTTTCAATTTTCCTCCGATTTGGCTGCCATCTTTGTAATAATAAACAAAGGTATCTCGGTTGTGACCATTTTTTTTTTTTATTTTCTGGCTTTTTCTGTTTTATATTTGTGTTGTTGATTATTGATATTATTTAAAAAAAAAAAATAGTATTAATACTATAAAGTTAATTCTAATTTGAAATAGTTTAATTTTACTTTTTTCTGTATTAAGTATTTAAGAAATTATAGGTGTTTTTTACTTTTTGAGACAACCATACTAAACACATGCCCGTTATGTGGTGGTCAGAAAACGGTATGTTTCCAAAGAACAATTTTTTTTTACATTCCTAGGTTTTTTTTTCAAATATTGAACCTTATTATTCTACTTTAAATTGTGTTTTATAGTACTGCCTTGCAAAATTATTCAAATAGAATTATAAAACTGTTTTTCAATGCCAAAATCAAAAAACTCTCGAGCTTATAAATATAAAACTTAAAATTGTAACAACTATGCAACTAAAAAAATGATATTATTTTAAATAAATTTCAAAAAAGGTTTTTCAATCTAAACAAATAGAGTTCCACAAAATAAGCATAAAACATCACTAAAATCAATTCGGTTTAAACACGCATTTTTTTAAATTTTATACAAAAAATTAAGGGAATAAATTTTTAAAAAAATTAAGTGGCCGCTATGTAAATTAGCCAAGTATTACTATGTATTATAAAATCACTGTTTGTGAATTAAAATCCAATTATTGGATATTAGAAATTGACAAGTATTCGTACAGTGTACACCGAATATCAACCGATCGATACAAATAACATTCCTGTCAGTGGTTCGTGCGCAAGTTTTGCGATCGAAAATTCGCAGCCGCCAAAAATAATTGTAAACATTACTTTAATAAGATAAAACAGTAGCACACGGCTTTCCAAACAAACATCCACATTGTGAGAATAGTATTTTTATAACTTGTGTAAACAAAGCAGCGAATTCTCGCTCAGGATATAATCTACCGTATTGTTTCATTGTGTCGTTTAAATTGATTTGTTGTGTTTACTTGCGTGTACTTGACTGAAGCCATAGTATGTTGAGATGAGTGCGAGTACGGAGAGTTGTGGAGTGAACTGGTTGAGTATCGCACTCGCGGAGGACACGGCACGACTGGAAACTGAGAAGTGAGGACTGAGCGTATACTGAAATCACTGAGAAAGTGTGGGGGGCGTGAGGAGGAACGCAGAGTGGGCCCAGCTGGTCGGCGGGTGACTTCTGAGAGGTTATTTCAGTAATCCCGCATTACTCACACCTAACTACACACCTCCGTGACAAAACTTATTCAAAGACAACAGACGTTTTATTATGTTTGCAAGATAACAGCGATTTGCCGCCACGAGTCTTTCAATAATCTCGATATGGAAACTCCATACGTTTACACAGATAATAGGTCAATTTAATACATTATTACTTATTACTACATCTTTGTGCCTACATTTATGCCACTTTCAATATTGTGTCGCCACAAAGCTAGCGATCTTCAAAATATTTGATTGATTTGCTGAAGGTGGTTTAAAACGATATTTGTGAAAATGTAGTAGGTAGCTACTCTCGGATCTGTAAAATATGTTTTTTTTTATAAGTACGAAGATTCGTTGAAAAGTAGTTAAAATTCATATAGTTTGCGAATAAAATTAAATAATTATTCGTGATACAAAAAAATCATCCTCTTTTAGATCTCAGAAAAAATTAGTTTGTAATTTGTTATTAATAAATGTATGAACTTACTTTTACTGCTTACCTATTTCTAATTCTTAAAGTATCTACCGCTCTGGAACTCTCAGTAACACACTCTGAAATATACTACTCATAAATATAATTTTTATATTAATTAAATATTAATTAAATGCCAACTATTAATTAAATTCATTAAATATTAATAATCAATTAAATATCAACTATTTATTAAATTAATTAAATATTAACTATTTATTAAATTAATTAAATATTAACCATTAATTAAATTATTTAAAAATTAACTTTCAATTAAATATTAACTATTTATTAAGTTAATTAAATATTAACTATTAATTAAATTAATTAAATATTAACAAATTATCAAACAAAAAATATTTGCGCACGCCGAGCTTGAGCCCGCGACCTCTGGATTCGTAGTCGAGCGTCTTACCACTCGACTACGGAGGCCGTCAAGGTGTAACAACTTTAGACGGAAGTAAGTCTAGTGAGTGGCGTTGTATCCGCTGCTTCTGTAAAGGTTCGCCTTGTCTGTAATTGAAATATTATGGGGCTTGTCGTGTACCTACCTTTATGTTCTAGTTCAGAATCATCACGTATTATCGCATTACCGGGAGATAGCAGGTATTTTATCTAATACTGTTATTATCTTAACAAGATACTTATTTGATTACGTTAATGTTATAATCTATGTGGATTTTCATTTAAATAATAAGTTATTATGTTATCAGTAAATGCTAGTTGACATGGTATTCTAAAGGCTCTATATCTGACCGTCTCTGTATATAAATTTAATAAACTAAGTAAATGTTGTAATAAATCAACTTATGTAGTCTCAATATCCATGTAAAAATACATTGCATGCTGTCGTTAATGATATATGCATTTATGGAAATGGAACCTTGCAAACAAAGGTCTAAATAGCCCTGATCGAGGACGCTTCGTCTCATAAAGCATAAGTTGTAAGAAATTGCTCTCTGCCTGAGTGAAGACTTATGAACCTGCTTCAAAGTATATCGTCGCTGGAAAGGCAAAAGAGTTTGAGCGACACTTTGGTAAAAAATAGGATAAATATGCAGTTTTGATCAGTTTTTTTTCTGTATTGAATGCTCTGACTCGTTTGATTCTGAAGACTTTTGTAGCCCTTTATCCATCTAACATATATTTACCATTTCGAAGAAGGCTTGATTCAAGCGACACAAGTTTGGGACTTTTTTGCTTTTTATCGCTTCAGGTAACTCAGTGAGAGCATCGAGTTACCTGAATTAACTTTTTTTCCAAAATCCAACCAGATACTGTAGACTTCTGAATTTTATTGTAAAACAAACAAAAACTAGGACTCTGGTGTAAACTTCCTAAAATGGCGTTTCAGCCCTTTTGCCTTCCCGGCGACGATATGTACCTTTTTTTATTAATATTACATCTATGCAAAATCATAATAAATGTTATTGAAATTATTATCCAAATTACCATATCTTCAAAATGCATTTATAACCTTTAAACAGTGATGAAAAGCAATGCACAGTTGTGTGTAAAATGATTACTCACTTATCGTGGCATTTTAATTTGAATACCAACTCATCGTAATCTTGGGCAAAGTTCAAAGTAGAGCGCAAATACATTATTTAATAAAAAAAACAAATTGGATTCGATATTCTTCGTAACGTTTGGATTTATTATACAAT
Organism: Drusus annulatus; assembly: GCA_022651775.1. NCBI lineage: Eukaryota > Metazoa > Arthropoda > Insecta > Trichoptera > Limnephilidae > Drusus > Drusus annulatus. Next base: position 1,096,654 of record JAGWCC010000150.1, read on the forward strand.
ATACTACACCGTTGCCAAAAAAGCTTAACGGCGTCACTCATAGATAAATCCGACAAATACTAAACTAAGACCCTGTTCTATTTACATGTATTTTCTATTATTTACATTTTTATGTGACGTATTCTAAAATTATCATTTATTTTGAATACCTTTTTTGGAGACATGCACATTGCGCATATTAAAATAATTGAACTCGTATTATGATGATCCTTCCATTAAATATAATATGACGTATAACGCCACTAGCGTTGAATCAATCAAATCTCTGACCGTGACCATGTAAAATCGTAAAATAAAAACAAATATTTTTAGACACAATAATAATTATCTTATAATGATAATTTTATTAGGTTATTGGAAGTTTGCGATGTTTTTATTTCATTGTTTTGTTTTCAATAAATTTAGTTTTTTAGACTTATAAAAATAGTGGATTTGTAGATTATGTTATGAGTAACTTACGACCAAATTTCAATATGACTAAATTTAAAATAAAATGTCAAAAATATAACATTGAAACGGGACAGAGAAAACAAATTAAGAATTATTAAATTAGACATAAAATATTGATAATTTAATAAAATTCTTCAAAAGTGGTCCGGTCAATATTTTTTAAACCATCTCAATAACACGTTTTCGCAGTAAAGAAAAAAAGGAACAGTTATTTGTAGATTAACAAAACATTGAACATAATAAAACAAAATAAGTATTAGTGTATGAAACAAAATAAAATATGCGACGTTATTAAAGGAGATTTGTCGAAGATTGTTGGACAAAATGGTTGAAGCGGAAAGTATGAATATCCGACTGACCAAGATCAGGAAGAATCGATGGATGTGGTAGAAACTCTCAACCAAACTCTCGAAAATACGCTTTTGTAATGTTAACAGTCCGATGCCTGTTTCTCCGTTAACGAAAAAATAACTCATGCACCCTCCGATCTGTAACAGAATGATATATCGGAAATGTTTGATTTTTGAGACATCTTCTCTTCAGCAAACAAAGAAGACAAATTCAACAAAACAATACCATATCATTTTTTTTCCAAAACACCTAGAAAACAACAAAGCTCTACGAAATTATTTCTCAACACATTTTGTAATTCTATGTTAAAAGCAGACAAAGTAGAAATTCTCGATCTCTGTATTTAACAAAAATATGTTCGTTTCTAAAATTCCACTTATTTTGAGATGTGTATACAGTTGGCGCTTACTTTTTAGTTTATATACATCTGCTCTGCATCTCCTATTCAATGGCGTTCAGATATGAACATTAAAAACTAAAAATAAATACAAATTTCGAGGAGGTATTTTTTCTACAGACTTCTTCTCCAAAAGATGTTGGTATATTCAATATATACATATTATCTGATTTATTAAATTTGCTCAATGTCGAGTTGAGATGAGTTCGAAGCGTATTCTGGCTATAAATTGTTCCAATTTATTGCCCTTTAAATATACTAGTGTTATGTAGTCAGATGGCTCAGAGCCAAACTTCGCCTTAACAACAATTATATTAAACTAAGATAATAATCCAAAACTTCGAGTCAAGGTTCAGAGCATAAAATATCTATATCATCTCAATAGTAGTGGGCATAATCGAAACATTTTTAAAGCCGGAATATCCCATTGCTTAACAATATGATTTCCGAATCAACCATTCGGACATAAATTGCTTTAACTTACCGATTACTGGATTTAGAGATTTTTTTCTTAAAGTTCTGGCTCAAAACCTTAGAGTAAGAATATATATGGAGAGAGAGTTAATATCTTTTACCCAACCTATACAAATTTACGATAAATCACTTTCTCCAGGCATTTACGTCGTAAACCGTGAGAAAGAAAGAGACAAGACAAGTTGTCACATAATATCGCACCACTTTTAGGTATGTAAGCATCGTCTCCCGCATCTCCGGCAACTCCGCCTACTATGTTTTGTTACGCGACACAAACTATATCACTTCTCGACAATCAATAACACTGACAATGCATTTTATAGAGCCTTAGGAGAATGGGGATGGGGATGGGAACGAGGTGGAATAGAATGTGCTTGGAATGTATCTGGCCATTTAGACCTAGTTATTAAATAGGTTAACTATAGTCTATTACCCATTGGGTGGTCAATTACTTAATCCAAATACAACTCCCACTTTTCCACACCTTACGGTTCCCCTCCGTCCATACCAACTAATAATTCCTTCCGCCTCCCAACAATAGTTCCGCTGGCTCTGAGCAGTGGAACTGTTGTGTCGTGTTACATCAAAATACATAAGTACTGTATCAATACCGATATCTACACAAAATTAATAGTAGATTGACAAATACAGACAATACCCATCAGTTAAAAGATTCCCGTAAAACTTACTTACCTTCCATTGAGTCATAGAGATAGAGTACATATAACCAAATAATATTACTACACAATAAAGAGATACGTATAGAGCACAAAGTGGACATGGCAATATAATGGTGTACTCGTACCTACCAGGTTAGTATTACTATACCTTCATTTGATACAAACAACATAATGATACAGCCTCTAATGTATTTATAATCATTCTAAATCATGGTATGGCGTTTCCGGAGGTTAGACGTTGTTCGGATGAATTATTTAACAATAAGGGAAATTAGGTGCTAGATTCAGGTATGATCAGTGGGTTAGCAATGGTAATCTACTCACTATTGTCAAAAAAATACAGTGAGAATAGATTGCTGTTTTCCATGCGACAAAGAGAATGGGTAGTTAGTCACATGTAAATAAATTAAGTGAAATAAATAAAAATTAGTATCATTTTTACTCTCATTTCGGTTGCTAAAAAATATTAGGGAATGGAATTTTTAAGTTTTAAGTTTTTTTGGGCGTGCCCGTGTGCTTAAGTAATAAGTTGATTTTTCCCTATTTTTTTTTTTTTGGTGAATACTGCACAAAAGTTCCAACTCCCCATAGCCAGGACTATGGCATCCCAAATGCGGTATGTTGTGAAGCTGAAGGTAGAGACATATCTGCCTATTCAGATCTGGTCACCAAACACGACTGAAACCAATTCAAGCAATGTTTCGATTCTGAATGCTCTTTTTCCTAACTTCTGGTAAAATTGGTCGAACATTTTCAAATTTCGAAATTCCTTCTAAAACAGACTTTCTTGATCTGTTTCGTTGACCCGTCTGGGGCTTAGGAGTCGAAAGGTCTCACGTAAATTACCAGCATCAATTTGCTTTTAAATCGGTTTAGATCACACTTCTAGGGATCATCTGTTCAGTGGTACCTAATACATATTGGCACAGGAAAATAATGCTGCCTCCCAATGCGAAAATCAGTTGTTTACGATATGTTATATTATATTGATTATAATAACGTCATTGCATTACTTTATAAATCCAAATAAATTTTGATGTAAAATATAATTTTCGGCTGTCAGTATTTTTGTCACACCAGTACCTGCCCATTGCTTTCCTGTATCGATATTGTGAATTGATTTACAACGTAATAGCCGAGCGTTTATTACTGAAGGATAATTATTTATATGGTGTTCATAAGGAAAAGATTTCGGAATCAAGGAAATATCAATAATTAATGTTACAAATATTATTCATGTCTTTAGATCTGATTTAGCTTGAATATTTATATTTCATAAAACACGTGTAATTACTTATATCACAAGATCGTGGCTGGAAAAGCAAAAAGACTTAAGCGACACTTTGGTTAAAATGGGTTAAATATGCAGTTTTGATCAGTTTTTTTTTTCTGCATCGAATGCTCTGACTCTCGTTTGATTCTGAAGACTTTTGTGGCCCTTCAGTCATCTAAAATATATTTACCGTTTGGGAGAAGGCTTGACTCAAGCGACACAGGTTTGGGATTTTTTAAAAGCTTTTTGTCGCTTCGGGTAACTCAGTGAGAGCATTGAGTTATCTGAGTCAACATTTATTTTGAAAATCCAACTAAGTACTGAAGACTTACGGATTTTATTGTAAAAAATAAACTTGAAAGTGCTCTGGTGTAAAGTTCCCAAAATGGCGAATCATCCTTTTTTTAACCTATGCAACTGATATCGCTGGGCATGTAATATACTCTTCCATCAATAAAGGGTTAAAAAATATATTGTAATACATTGAAGTATATCATTAATTAATTGAAAACTTATGTAAAGTAAAAACCGAAAAAATTATGAAACATAAAAATATAATAATATTTAGATGATTTGTATAGCGCCGTTTTGTGAAAAATCACCTCAAGGGCGCTGTGCATCTTATTTTCTATTATTACAAATGAATTCCTACTTTAAATATGTATTGCAGCTTAAAAACGTTAAGACAATAGAAGGGGTGAGTACATTTACTTAGCTACTAACAATAAACAACGTACTGATAGGTAGAATATTATACATAACCTTAGCAAAATATCATTGCTGTCAAGAAAGCCTATCCTATTCTAAACATCTTATCAACGAACAACAGGAGGTCGTGTAATAATTACTATATTGATGTGAATAGAACCACACCTTGAGATATGTTATAAATGTAATAATATGATAAGTTAATTATTTATTTCCTCACCTCGCCATATGTTACTTAGAGAGGTTTACTTGTCAGTTGTTTGATTGATTTTGAAAGAGGCAAAAAAATAAAGAGCCTTTTTTGCGTGTACGATTCACAAGTCGTCTGTCGTCTATTCATACGGTTTACAACACCCGGATTGTGAATCAATGCCGATATTTTAGAGCGTTATATTTGTGCTTATTATTTGCAGAGATCATAATATTTTAAATGAAAATGCCCTGACCACTAAGTTATGAAAGTCGTTATAATAAATAGTACAAATCACTTTCAGTGTCAGACAGACAAAAAAACCCGCCAGAACAAAATCTTCCATGTTCACTCATCAATATTATAATAATGATATTCTTAATATTCAATATAAAAATAAAATACCAACGTATTAATGTGCAAAAATGCTAATGGATATCAAAATCTTCGTTAGATATACATAATCGTGTTTTTCAAATATATATTAATGAATATGAATTACGAATATTAGTTTTATAACTTTTTCACTGTAAAATTACACGTGCCGCTTAAAGATTATAAAAAATCGAACTTTTAAAAGTTGTTATTGATTAAGTTGCATATTTTATAAGAATTTAATTCAAAGCGGTTTGTTGGTTCTACATAACATTTGAAATAATATAAAATTAGATTTCCAACTCCCGGAGCCATTGAAACTATGAAATCTCTAGTGAGAGAGGGAAGGAGAAAGGGGGAGCGTTTTCTACGGACGACTCTTAAAACACGAAATAAGTTTTGATTATATGGTTATTCATACAGTTAATAAATCAATCTACAAAAATTAAATATTATAATTTTTCTACGCGTACAAGTGTGGCATTTTCAAAATTGAAACTGATAAACTGATTGTGTTAAGAAAATAACCAAATTTAAAAAAAATATCTTTTAAAAACCAGACCTGAGATAAAGTATCTACATAATATATGGTATATTTTACTAGACGATTGATATTATTCTGTATTTGAAATTAAAGCAACTAATATTTTCTGTATAAACGAAATTTCTCAGATCAGCAAGCCAAGTGATTTTTCACTAGTTATCACATAGTTTCAACTAGTTATTATAAACAGCATAAGCATCTTCTAAACCTCCTGACGTCATAGTTACCGCCCGCAACGTTTCGGAATGCGAGATTGACGGTTTGTGACGTCATATTATGCTTAATTCCCTGGTGCCACTCACTATTTCAAGTCGGCTATTCTAACGGAATTTAAAAATATCTATTCATTTTACGATTAAAGCTTTTAACAATTGAGTCAGTTAGTTAGTAGGTGCATGACATGTTTTTATACGCTGCATAGTATTTTCTTGGTTTTTCTAAAAATATGCGAAATTCGTTGCGTTGATTTTACAAAACAAATTGTGTCAACAGTGTTGACAGTTTTGTAAAGTGTTTGCTTCGATTAAATCAAAAATAGTATTAACTATTTGTTGCACTTCAGATCAGTCAGTGTGAGGAATACATACTACAAACATTTTCTTTGGCAAATCGATAAACAAAATCAGTGTCGAAAAAATGTAAAGCGCCCTTGACGTGATATTTATTACTAAACGGCACCATATGAATTGTTCAATAATAAAAAATGTAAAAAAAAAGTTTATTTTGAATTCTTCATTCTTATAATTTTCAATTTCCAGGTTTGGATCCCGCTAGGCCGCTGGTTAGCAACTACGGCTCTAAAAAGTTCCGGCTGACTCGAGACGACGCCCACATCGTTCACGTGCTCCACACCAACGCGGGCTTCCTGGGGGAGTCCGGCCAGGTGGGGCACGCAGACTTTTGCATCAACGGGGGGCGTTCGCAGCCGGGCTGCCAGGGACACCTAGTCAGTAAGGACCCCCCAATTAATAATTTTTAAATTTTATTACGCATGCTTTACCACGAACATTCAACATCGACACGTTAAGTTTTTTTTATCAACAATATTGGTAATTAGTCGACACTTGCTAGCGCGACCGCAAGTCGCCCATGAAATTTGACATCGACTATAATATTATAAATGTATCGAGCCCGTTCGCTCCCTGGAATTGTTTCAACGGGGAAAATTCACCTCGGACACTATTTTAACAAAGTATGTATGGAGTTGTCGTTAATCGTAAAAAAAAAAACAGTATGTAACTTGACTTATCAAGAAAAAATATGAATTGCTTTGATCCACCCATTTCAATAAAAAATAAAATGTTGTGTGTCCAATATATTTATGGGTGTGTTCTTTATTAGGAAGGTTTAAAAAAATCCAATCGACATCCAAATTCGAAAAGTACACGCTCATACGTACGTACCCATAAAGAAAATTATCATATAATAATAATGTTTTGTTTACATGTTACTAAATCAAAAATATGCGTTGAAAGACACAGCGACTTCTATTTTCCATAGTATTTTCATCCACCAGCGAAAATAGACTTGTCCATCAGTTTGGCTTTGTTCTTTTTTACTTGACTAAATGACACAACATAGCATAAGAAATTTTAGTTCAAACAAGAAATACTAAACATCAACGGAAAAATCATAAAATCCACTTTTTTGACGGCCTGTATGGTCGAGTGGTAAGACGCTCGACTACGAATCCAGAGGTCGCGGGCTCGATCCCGGCGTTGGCAAATAATTTTTATTTAATTAATATGTGTTATAACACATTTAATTGATATAAAATAATTATCTATAATATATTTGCGGCACGTTCCAGAGTGGTAGATACTCTTAAGTATCGCCCTGGTGAAATTGAAACGTTGCTTGAAATTGCTTTAGCCGTGTTTGGTGACCAGATCTAAATAGCCAGGTACTTCCCAACCTTTCCTTTCCTCATCTCCTTCCTCTACCCACTACCTTCAGCCTCACAACATACCCCTATTGGGGATGCCATAGTCTTACTGGCTCTTATGGACTTATAGGCTTACTGGGTTAGGAGCAGTGGAGACTCTTGTGCGGTATTCACGTAAAAAAAAAAAAAACTTTTAGACAATTATTAATCCGCACAAAGGTTGAAAATAATGAATTCATCAATTATTTTTTGTCTTTCCACAAAATTGTTGCTTTATAATGTTACTTACATAGTATGTTATGTTACTTTGCCTTCCAGGACGAGCCCGATGCGCCCACTTCCGAAGCGCCTGTTACTTCGCAGCTTCAGTTCGGAAGACGCGAAGACTGGTGGGGGTACCCTGCAAGTCGGAGTGCCCCCGGAAGGGCCCCACCTGGGGACTGCAAGGGGGCCGGTCCATGGTGGTTCTGGGTGAGGACACCCCGGACAAGTGAGTAATACTTTTCCCATACCACAAATGTTACCTGGTACTTCTTTGGCAGACAAAAGAGAAAAAAAAACATTAGAGCCGTATTTTAAAGGTTAAAAAGGATTCAAGTCACAATTCTTTACATTTGATGACCATTAAATCGACGAACAGTGCCACATTAAATTTTTGACGATTCTCGGCCCGTTTCAGTATTGATCATATTATTGTGATCAGCTGTCAAACATAAAATCATGGCGTTTAACGGAAAGTTTTCAAATTTCAAAATGGCGCTGATCGTAGATTGATGATCATCAAATGTGAAGATAAAATTCAAAGGGAATTATTTTTTTCTAATTTTCCCCATCACTCTTTCTACACAAAATGCTATTGTTTTTCCTATTTTATAATTATAGTGTCTAGTTTATGTGACCGGTCTAATCACGCTTCGGGAAATATATGGAAACTAACCTATTTTTTGTTTTTTCTCTCCTTTTCTTAATCTCGAATTAGTCTCAGTGACAAAAAATTATCTACCATCAAAGGCTGAAAGAACATCCTTGAAAATATCAAGTTCACCAGAAACAAATTTTGAATTTAACCCTCACCGGGTATTAGGTATCAATGGCATCCGTTGGCAATGTTCATGTTGCTATTTTATTAATATAATATTAATATTTATCAAGGTCGGTGCCTACTTAGTACGAACAGTTTAAATTACAATCATTGCCACTGCTTGAATCAATTAGCAAGCAAATGACTTATTATTTTGAAATCAGTGCGTTTCCGTATACGGTCCATATTATATAATATTATCTTCACGCTGTCTTACCTATAAAAATAACAGGTGTCGCACGAAGAATAATTATGTTTACATCATAAATTGGCCTTGATTTCTATCTATGTTTCTTGAATAAACAAGCTACAAATTGACATACTTATCTCTGTAAGTGTCCAAAAGAGGAATTAGGGAATAAACATATTTTTTTAAATCCGTAGATTTTTATATCCGTAAAAGCGCTGAGGACTGCATAGATAAGTTTATCTATCTAGTCACATTATTCATGTTGTATGAATTTATTTCAATGTGATGATTTCGAATGGCTGAAACCGGTGGGCTATGGTGTTTTGCATTTGCATAGTTGCCTAGAATTGAAAACAATAATTGCTAAAATTTTGAGTCAAGTTTTCCGCAGTAGGTCTAGAAGTTATTATTATTTAAAATATGAATTACTTATATCCCGAGTGCAACCTCTGAAAACATTTGATATAATTGTTAGAGATTCGTCAGAATTAATTCTAATCTGAATGTCGGGCAAACTCCATTTTTTAGGAGTGTTGTGTCCTCTTAAAATAAAATAAATTATTAGGGGGAAAAGGCAGCCAAAGCCAAGATTGCCCGCTCATTTTTGCTCTCTAGATTTATCATTGGGGATGGAATAGAGAAAAACGGGACATCTGACAACCCTGTAAAGGTATAGGTAGAAGGGTATGCGCACATACCAATCTATTTATGGGATAATTCCATTTTTGTTGTCTGTACGTCAAATGGTGATTAATGAATTGTTGCTTTTTTGTAGGTCCAAAGGAATGTACTGCGTGAAGATTGATGAGACGACTGACTGTCCGTTCGACTGAATCTCTACGCGCTGTGGGAATATGCAGAGATCTAATTTCTTGTAATTTAGCTGTGGCAGCGACGAGCCAATCAACCCAACTAACCAACCTACCTTCATTGCTATTGCGCCGAAACATCAAAATTATTTTTGCGCTGACGTCAATGTTGCTGTTTGAAGTGTCAACAGTTACTCAAATTTCATTTGTATGTTAATTTAGAGCTAATCCGATGTAAAAATAATGTGTTTTTTTTATTTACGTTGGTCGAATTTACTAGGAAAATTATTATGTTATTTGGACTACAACACTACATAACTTTCTCGGATATTTTACATCAACCCTTAACCGACGGCGTGGTTTTGTTAGTTGGCTACATATTACTACTGTCAACAATAAAAATATCATTGTATGTACTGTAAATAATTACACAGAAAAACTTAAATATTATTCTCAGCTGAAAAATGTATGGTAATAATTTTTCACCCGACACATGTCGGAAAAAACGAGACGAGAAATGTCTCCCAAAATGCACTGACCATACCAAAATAATGTTAAATTCACATAAAACTTGGTTTTAAAGTTTTTTTAAATATTGACAATGCTATTGACTTCGATTTCGTAATTTCTCTTAGCCGCCAGATCGCTTTTAAAACATCATAATTAATATGTGCAATTGACAACCGTTTAAGCGGAGTTAAATTGCAGGACCAATATTATAGATGTTTCTAACTGCTGTAAATAAACGCCAAACAACTGAACTGTGGGGGAGAAGATATCATCTACGGAAAGGCAAAATGAGTTACCTGAAGCGACAAAAAGCTAAAAAAGTCCCAAATTTGTGTCGCTTGAAGAAAGCCTTCTCCCAAATGGTAAATATATTTTAGATGGCTGAAGGGCTACAAAAGTCTTCAGAATCAAACGAGAGCATTCGACGCAGAAAAAAAACTGATGAAAACTGCATATTTAATTCATTTGTCATCAAGTGTCGCTTAAGCCCTATTGCCTTTCCAGCGATGATATAGTCAATATAAACGTTCTCGGGGGTCTCACAGACTGAGCTTCACCTGTTAAAGGTTAAACGAAAGACTCGTTTTAATTTATTTAATAATTTCTTTCTTATAAATTCAAACTTAGTATGTACATTTTTTGTTATTCTTAATTTATTATTAAATACTAGTGAAATCGAATAATTGTATTTTAATTTCTCCTCTACGAGAAAATAAATCTAATAAATATTATGTTTAATAGGTGATTTTTCACAGAAACGGCGCCATACAAATTATCCAAATATTATTATTTAATAATTTTAATCAATTTCACCAACAAACTAATATTATCTTAAATAGTATATTGCATATGGGAGATCTTCGTTTGAACTAGCTAAAGATTTAATTATAATAGTTTATGAGAAACTATATTTAGAAATGATTGTGCAATAAACTTGTAGTTTAATTAGTTAATCGGTGAATAATAAGTAAATTAAACTTTAATAATAATACATCTCACTATTAAAGTATCTTAATTTTATCAATAAAACGTTTCCCAAGATTATCATTCAACATACGAGTATATAGTATAACATTTATAGTATTACAAATAATTTATTGACAAATTGAAAAAAAAAAACGTTTTAAAATAGTCATCTCAGTTTTTAAATCTTGAGAGCATAGAACCTATAAAATACGCTTATCTGTGTGCTGAATAGCAAACCTCTTAAATGGTGGGTTCTGGTATAATTGTACAGCTTTGGCTGTCTGAAATTTCTTAGTCGATGCAATCTGATACGCAATAAATTCTATCATAAGCTATGGAGAAAAAAAACTGCAGGTTGTGATGCCATATTATTTGTCATACTTTTAATTTTTTTATGTTGAAACTGGTGCAAAACCGAGTGTCGTAGTACATATATTATATGAGCTATCCATGCAATTCAGTTGAGATAATAGGTATCTTTAGAAAAGCCCCAGTATCCTAGAAGTACCTATCCAATCTGTCTACGTATTGCTGTCTGAATAAGTTGTTGGTAATATTATGAAATAGGTAGGTTGTGGAAAAGAATCAGCTGATTTGAATCACCTGTGTTTGTCAACAAATTGGTTCTACTCGATTGGGGTCACCGTCGCCGTCACTCAAACAATATCAGGTCACATAACCTGTTTGTAGTCAGTGTCTGGTAGAACCAAACCTTATGGATCAATGCAATGCTACAAATTGCAGGAAGTTGCCTTATAGGAGTGATAGTAAGTGTTTCCTTTGTCTAGGGACCGCCAGGATCGTTAGAAAAATAATTTACCTTCAATAAATTACATTTGATAAGCTTTCCTGTCGCATTGGCCAGTGTTAAGCGGGACCAGTGAATTTATTGCATTACACTAATGCATTTGCTGGCGACATTTAGTGCTATTGAACAACTAAGGGTTTTGATAAGTCAAGTAATCGTGAAAGTAGGGTTTAGCCAAAATCTTAACTTCAAAATTGAAATAATTACTGCATTTGATGTTAAGGCTTAAATCTTAAGCTTAAATCTGTAGATGGTAAAATGAAATTGATAAACTAAGCTTAAACTAACTAAATACTTTAAAATTTCAACAAATTTTTCCACTACCCTCAGATAAATCTGTTTTTTTTTTTTAATAATTTGTATGACAGCTTTATCTGTAATACGAATTACTACCAACTGCAGGCAGATGCTTTCATTATGTTTCCATATTTGTATAGGACTATTGGGCTCAGAATATAGAGTAAAATAAGTAAACTGCTCAAACGTACAAATAAAATATAATGCAGGTAGATAGATACCTAGTGTTATAAGATGTAGCACCTATCCCGAAATAGCAATATTTTAATGAAAAATACTCAAAATTTTGTTTGGCCTTACAAACCTACAGACATTAGATGATCCATGAAGTAGAGCATCTAATAGAGTATGAAACCATCGAAGCACCTGTGGATCCTGCACAATGCGATTGGCTGACTATGTGGAAAGAAGGCCAGATAAAACTGAGGAAGTAGCGGATAAAATGCGTAGAAGAAAATTTGAGCAGGATGGGGAATCTTGGAAAATTGGAGATGAATGAATGGCCAGACTGTTCACACTGGAATATAGTATGATGTCCGAAAATATTTGTAATATTATCATTTATATAACACGGTTGTTCTTTATTTGTAGAGTAGTAGTATAATAAGTAGGCATGGAGTTGTGCATGTGTCTGCTTCCTCGGCCAGGTGGCGAGTAGGAGAAACGACCATTCTGAGTTCTTTATTGCATATAAGGTTTTTTTAAAATTCATTTAGTAGGTAAAGACTATTTTGTGACCTTTTTTGTTTGGCACCTGGGTACTATTGATGGTGCTGACATAATGAGGAATGGTCGCCCCTATATTAATTGACATTGCCCCGCACTTGTACTATCTTATTTCCTATTTACAATAGAAAAGTAATTAAGTTGTTCCCAGTTTACTTGATGAGTTAATAATAAATCGTCTTCGGCTTATAGAAACAAAAGACGTCCTTCGGAAAAAAATATTTTACGATTAGTAACATTCATTATTGTTGATAAGTACATCGCAAAAAGCACCATTAAATGTATTGCCAAATTAATGATATTTTGCTCAATTTGACGATGACAGTAAAATCAAATGCTGATTATGTCACGTAGACCGTTAGTTTATCAAATATATTTCTATGTCATTAATACACTAGTCATATTTCTCTTTCTACAGGGTAATATAATAATTTTTTTACTAAATATCTGATACATGGACATATGACAATATTATTATATCTACAGGTTATTGTTGTAATACATCGGGGGAAAATAATATCTCACATCGAGGGGTACAAATATAATTATGATATATAAGCTTGTATGGTGTTTTACCTTTTTTTCCAAAAATTCTAATGCCTATAGTCACATAAGAACCACCATTTCTAGACACCTACATAGATTGTTCGACATATTAATGATTTTTTTTAAATTTTGATAAATTACTTTGAAAGCTTGTAGTTATACACATACTCGTATACAGTCATTTATGATGATTTAATGTTAATAAAATATTATGATTGTTTATAAAATAAAATTTTCAATACTACTTAGAAAGCACACGAATTCGTTTCCGACATGTCTTGCCACAACAATGCACTTGCGATAGTCCTACATCCGGCAAAATAATAATATATAACCGATTCCCTAATACACGTTCTCCGGTGTAAAATGTTAATTCCTCCAGTTCCACGTTCTACTTGATCCTACCATATATATCAGTAGTTCCCTGTCACCGTCATACTTCTGTTCTCGTCATGATCTCCTATATGTTACTGTCAACTCTGCTCATCACTGTGATCACATTCAGCATTTTTTCTGGTATTTTTGTATCACATAATTAATATTGTTATTTAATCACACTTGAGACGTGCTGCAAAAAAATTTCAGGCGTGTTTTAGATTTTAGAAGAGCAAGGCAAGCAGCAAGTATTTTTGAAACGTTGTGAATCTCAAACCTGAAGTGTGGTGGAAGTTTAATATTGTGGAAGGCAGGAAAAGAGGAAGGTTCATAATGACAAACTTATTAGAGCTTGCAAGTGCCCAGAACTACGATAGCCAAAAGTCTCTCTGTGCAGAATCGTAAGGACACTGTTTCAGTGTATTTTATATGGAACAATCCTTAGCAATAGAAAGTGAAAAAAAATGTTATTCCTACCGGTACCTTTTCCGTACTTTTTACAGTTGTATCTACCAAGTATCGCATTGCATTACCCTCTCTAGTTCTTAGATCCTCCCAGATCCTTAATCAGATCGTCTTACCCCATGGTGCTTGTTACCCTCTTTCAAAATGTTATTAAAGTTTGCCGAAATATGGGTGTTTTTTTTTTTTTTTTTTTTCATTTTCTAGATTCTTATTTATCATTAAGTGATGAATCATTTAAAGTTACTGACTCTAACTCTAACTCTTGTTCCTTATACCAATAGAACGGCGCATTGCGCCTTACCATGAGTGATTTGAAAAAAACTTTCATACCTACACATTCTACCCCAGGATGGATATTAGGAATCATCCTTCTATATACTTTGTTTTTTCGTCCGACTACAAAAATTGAATAAAATGATAATAATCAATAAAAACATGGTCCTGAATACAGCTGGACTATGCAGCGAAGAGTACGACAATAACCTGAAGGATACCTACCCTGACTACGGTAAGACCTGGATGTACATTCCCGATGGAGAGGGGAACCCACAGATAGCCAACCTCACGTCAGGTCCACTGTCAGACAACCAGAGGTTCTTCTTCGGAGACCCTGAGAAGACCATCTCCTACCAGTTGTACACCAGGTAGGGGATTACACATGTTTACAGTTGTACAAACGAACACTAAAACAGTAACAGTGTTTTGACTCTAACATAAAATTAGAGTTTTTTTATATAGTAGTATTGATATCCTGCGGACGTGGATATGATTTCTATCTCCAAGGAAAATAAATATCGTAGTTCTTTATAATATTACAAATTATAAAATCAGTGCTCCAATATTAGTGGTCAGCCCTATTTTGAAGTCCGTCGCAATACATGTATTAGATATTCATGTGCCAGATAGTGAGCTTACTTATTTTAATCGGCTTTTTCCACTTTAGAATCCTGTAGTTTGACACGAAATGAGTAGCGATTCACCCAAAAACTTATCCAGCTAACTTTATTACATTCAGAGATAACATGGAGAAGTATTCGGAACTAAAACTGAACGAAAGCGAGAGCTCCAACGAGATAGACGAAGGCAAGTCGCACCCCTTCGACGAGCCCTTGTTCGACCCCAAGAAGGACGTTAAGATCCTTATCCACGGCTGGCAGTCATCTGGCTCCAGCACCACGGTGGTGAACATGAAAGATGCTTACCTGGAGAATAGAGATTGCAACATTATCATCGTTGACTGGGAATACCTGGCTTCTGACATCTTCTACTTCAGGTCTGCTCGTCGTACAAGGGTAAATATATGATCACATGACAAGCTCTCAAATCATTCAGGCTATAGCCCTATTGCGCTATCTGCCATGTTTGACATTATTCCTTTGACGGTAGCCCAGCCCCTTCGATGTTCACCAGGGTCATCATTGGCTGTTTGGCGATGTCTCCTGGTTCCATAGCATGGCTCCCGGGTAGCGTAGCGAAGCCTTCTTCCCACGAAGGTGAGACATTGGCACCATCGATGAATCGGTGTTTCATCACCCTCTTCACATTTACTGTATCAATTGGCGTTTTATACTCCCTACAACTGATTTGTTTCTTGAGGTGAAATGTCTTACTAATAGCCCCACTAGTTCCCCCGTGATTTTCTATCCATATTGAGTTGTTGGCTTGTTTCGGGTTCGAACTGTCTTTGAATACTTTTGATTTTCTCATACCGGAAAGAAAATTTTTGTCTCAATAATTGATTTCTTTATCACTTCCTATTACAGCTAGTGGGGAACAAGACGGGCCGCATGGTGGAACACTTGATCTCCGAGCACGGGATGGTGCCGGAGCAGTTCCATATCATCGGGCACAGCTTGGGGGCGCATGCCTCTGGGTATGCCGGGAGCTTCGTCCGCTCTGGGAGGGTTGCGAGGATTACAGGTTTTCCGATTATATATTTTGAATAATTTAAAAAAGCGGGTAATGGGATATGAACGGTATCGGTGAAATGATACATTTGTCGATTTCTGATAAATAAAAATTCTAAGATGGTTTCATAATCCACCGATTAATCGGGCAATTTGGAAGAATAATTTGCCACGTTAGCAGTGTGCATTATATAATTTCGTTTTGTGAAGGTGATTGTGTTTCCTTCAGGTCTAGATCCCGCCCTTCCCGGGTTCGAGTACTGGGCGGGCCCGCCCAACCGGCTGGACGAGGGGGATGCACAATTCGTGGACGTCATCCACACGTGCTCCGGGGTCCTCGGTTACTCTGCCCCCTTGGGGCACGCGGACTTCTACCCGAACGGGGGCAAGGCTAGTCAACCGGGGTGCGAGGGGTTGCCGGAACTCATCGGTAAATTGAAACTGTATTGAATATTTCTCTACATTTTCTGATTTATTCTCTTATTATTCTGGTTGTTCTTCTCCTGCTTCTTATTCATACGGTTAGAGGTGATGGTGGCTACAGCGATATGCTGAGATTTCTCTGCCGTTCGAAGGCAATTGGAATCGTGTCATGCCCCATCGATTTGCCCCAAACTGGCAGAGTGAACACTTTTCCACAACACTTTCTTTATTGAATATATACGAAAAAGATCCTCAGGTATCATGCAAATATTAAGGCATGTGGTCTAGACCTTGGAGTGGATCATAATATGTAATTTGTGTGAGAATGCCACTGACGACACACCGGGTACTTACCAATGTAACTGGTTTGGAGCAAAGCGGTCCAAAATTCCGAATTAGCACAGGCAAGTCGTTCCTTCCATCGCCCGCAAGGTTCTTCCAAGTGCAAGCTTAAGTTGTAGGTTTCATAATAGAATATATAAGAATTCAACTTCTGTCTCATGATATTCATGCCCCAGGAAAATAAACCTTTTGGTTATATTTCGTCACGTACTATTAAGAAGTATGGTAAATTACTAATATGTTTGTAAGATTGTGGGTCCCAGTCTGATCTGACAAAATGAAAATTGCAGTTAACACTTTCGTAAGTAGGAGGACATTGCAGTTAATATTTACTGTTTACGCCCCATGAAAATGTTCCCATGCTGACCGTTGTCCACATAGCCACATTGTGTTGTCTGGTGTAACGAATGGAATGAAGGCAAAATGAATGCTAATTGCGTGGCTTATTACTTATAAAAATGATGACCACCGTCTGCCTCTGTTTATTGTTTTATTTTTCGCCCATTCTGCTATCCGCCAAAAAACCTCTTTTCCACATCATCATATAAAACAAATAATTATTCCAATTACAATTCACAAAAACGAATACAAATCTACGTTGGTGTCGCTTTGACAACTTTAAGTGATTAACCAACGATCAATCGAGGTATGCATTAAAATCCAAAATGGATCGCTCCTGTTGGATTAGAAACAGCGGCTCATAATATAAAATATTTTTTTAGCTCACCACAAACCTCAGACATTTTTTTTTATTCCGTGATCGGCCTAGTTTAAGAGGTATATTAAATATATATAATACGCGAGGCGGTGCCCGTGTTTCGCCTTATTCCCTTGTTTCACCTTACTCCCTTCACCAGGTTTTCATGGGGTATTTGGCGATGGTTTCACAACGTGACTTCTCAAGTGTCTGAGCCTTCTTCCCATCAAGGCAGGACATTGGCACCATAGGTATGTCTTCCTTTTTCCTCTTCATATTTCTTACAGCTCTTGGAGCTTTCCACTCCCAATAACTGTTTGTGTCTCCCGAGGTTGCAGCGTCCTATTAATAGTCCTATTAGATTCCTTAGTGCGTTCTGTCTATTATCTTTAACGTGTTTCAGAGGCCTGCAGCCATGGCAGATCACACCAGTTCTTCGTGGAGTCCATCCGTTTCCCTCACGGCTACATGGCTCGACGTTGCAACAGTGAAGGAGAGGTTCGGGACGGAAGCTGCTCGGGCCCTGACACCCCCATGGGGGATTCCGTCACTCCCGATACCAGGGGGGTCTTCTACACCACCACCAACTCCAAAGAGCCCTACGCCAGGAATGTGGAAGAAGACGAAAGCTATTGGAAGACTCTGACCAATATGATTGGAAGATAATTTGTCCTCGTATGATATGCGTTACCAATTTTATTTATTTTTTTATCTACATATAACATTTACTCTTTGAGACCTAATGTTAACTTAAACAAACATTTCATAAATACTAATTTAGCAAGACAAAAATCTACATACCTATAATTCATTTACATCTCTGTTTTCAAGCAATAAGCCAAGCGTTATTTTGCCTGCGTGAGTAAATTTTATTTCATTATTACACATTATAATTTAAATGAAATAAAATAATAGACAGTGTGTCCGGGGGTACAGTGCAGTAACTTCGGGAGATGACTACACGATAGTACAAGTAAAAAAAAGATAAATAACTTTTTCGAAATTGAGTTGTTTTATTTTCCATACAAAAAGTCGTACCTTATAATTTAAATTTGTGGTGTAAGATCGAACTTACCCGATTGATTAATGGGCCTAGAGAATGAAGAGTGGCAACATCTCACACCTATTTCTGACCTG
The DNA here is from genome assembly GCA_022651775.1 of Drusus annulatus. NCBI lineage: Eukaryota > Metazoa > Arthropoda > Insecta > Trichoptera > Limnephilidae > Drusus > Drusus annulatus. The sequence continues at coordinate 1,115,260 of JAGWCC010000150.1, forward strand.
TACCCATGGAAGCCGTCCACAAAAAAGTAGCTTCATTACCTTTAGTACCTTTGTACCTTAAAACGTTGGAATTTCGAACAAAGTCATTTGTTTGTTATGCTTGTACTATAACGTAGAATCACCTGCCGAAGCTATTGCGCTTTACCTTGAAGAGTATATTTGCGGTACGTTACAGAGTGGTTAATAATCTCAGAATCGTCCTCATGAATCCCCATGAACCATCATTCAGAATCGAAACGTTACTCGAAAGGGCTTTAGCCGTATTTGGTGACCAGATTTGAAAAGCCAGGTACCTACCCACCGTCCTCTTACATGTCTCCTCCTCTACCCACTTCCTTCAGCCTTACAACATACCTTAATTATTAGGGATGCCAAAATTCCACTATCTACGGGCATTTGGTACTCTTGATAGGTTTTCATATAAAAAAATACGTAAGAATATGAAATCAGATCTCAAGGTCAATATACGTAATCTCAAATATATCTAGCACGGTGTGCTATTGAAATCTACAATATCCGGTATGTACAAAAAATTGCGTGCATTGTTGTAAAGTTTGATGTGGGTTGCTAAACGTGCGAATGAACATATATTGCTCACCATTTGAGTAACTTATTTAATTTTATAATAAATTAAGCAAATTAATTATAAAGATATAAGGAATTAAATTAGAAACTGAACCTTATGTTTGTTTTTATGGAAGTTTGAAGGATTTTTTTTGTATCTCATTGGCAGTGTAGTGTTAGCAATCTTAACATTATTGGTGAAACTTTGCATAATTTCAAAGATAAAATGAATATTTATGGATTATTGGTTCCTTGGATAAGGCATGCGAATGAAAAAATAATATTCGTGTTTTTATTCAATTTCAAATATTTGGTATTTTGATATGAAGGTTGCTTACTTGATTGAAAAAATCAAGTCTATACAATAATAAAATACTAATACAAGTTTTATTTATCTAGTAGTAGAAAAAAGGAATCTTTTGCCATAATTTTGATTACTTTAATTGGCTTACTGACTAATCAGTTATTAATATTATACAATTATGCTATTAGAAATAAACTAATAGATTGTATCTAAGTGAAAACAATAATATGTCGTAAGATTTTTTTAAGTGTTTTAAAATTGTTTATTAGGTCTAATGTTATGCTAACGGCAATAAACGTAATTTTACAACTAAATTAAATCTACACATTAGAAAATATCAAAAAATTATTCTTATTCCCTTATTTATGGTAAGAACTTGAGAAAACTGTAGTCCGCAGAGTCCTGTAAGTACTGCCAGGTACAATGCAAACAAATAACTTGTAGTCCGCAGGGTCCTGTAAGTACTGCCAGGTACAATGCAAACACATAACCTGTAGTCCGCAGGGTCCTGTATGTACTGCCAGGTACAATGCATGCACATAACCTGTAGTCCGCAGGGTCCTGTAAGTACTGCCAGGTACAATGCATACACATAACCTGTAGTCCGCAGGGTCCTGTAAGTACTGCCAGGTACAATGCATACACACAACCTGCAGTCCGCAGGGTCCTGTAAGTACTGCCAGGTACAATGCATACACACAACCTGCAGTCCGCAGGGTCCTGTAAGTACTGCCAGGTACAATGCATACACACAACCTGCAGTCCGCAGGGGTACTGCCAGGTACAATGCATACACACAACCTGCAGTCCGCAGGGTCCTGTAAGTACTGCCAGGTACAATGCATACACATAACCTGTAGTCCGCAGGGTCCTGTAAGTACTGCCAGGTACAATGCATACACACAACCTGCAGTCCGCAGGGTCCTGTAAGTACTGCCAGGTACAATGCATACACACAACCTGCAGTCCGCAGGGTCCTGTAAGTACTGCCAGGTACAATGCATACACATAACCTGTAGTCCGCAGGGTCCTGTAAGTACTGCCAGGTACAATGCATACACACAACCTGCAGTCCGCAGGGTCCTGTAAGTACTGCCAGGTACAATGCATACACACAAATAGGATTTTTGTAATCAATTATATTATATAAATTAAATTAAATCAGAGGTGCGCACAAAATGTCTGTACCGCCACCAATATTATCGTACTTACCTTAAAAAAGTATTTTCAGGTAAAGAAGAAACGTTATCTTTTAAAATTGCTAGAGGGCGATTTCTTACGATAATAATGAATTCAAGTTTCAACAATCAAAATACAGAAAATAACCGACGAGTGCTCGTAATTGTAGTATTGATAATCTAAAACCATTATAAAATCAGATTGAATGTAGGAATAAAATTTATGCTATATTTTTTTATTTTACAATTTCCAGCATTTCCTTTGTTATTTTCTGTATTTTGATTGCTAAAACGTGAATTAACAATTATCAGTGAAGTTGTTTGCCGTGAAAAGCGTCCTCTAGCGATTTAAAATGAAAACGTTTCGTCATTAGCTGAAAATGTTTTATAAAGTACGATAAACAATTTAAAAAACAAACCAGGTGGCAGTACACAAATGTTGCCCTTATAATTAATTAGTTGTGTTATGACTTTTGCCGGGCCGAAGGTGCATTCATAAAAATATATTTTTTAAATTTATTTATTGCTGCATACGCTAGAACATGAAGCTTGTAATATATCTGTGCCAAGTAAAAGTTAAAATAAAACCAAATTATTTAAAACTGTAAAATAAATTTGTTAAAATCTTAAATGTTTCTTACAATCAACTAACTGCCTACTCAGTTTTGTAAGACTTGTTTGAAATTAATAAATAATATATTTAAATAAGTAATTATATTATTTAACCACATAGCCCAAAAATATTGCCACCGTGTACATAAATCCAAAGCAGAACGTGGTCACGTAAATGCCAATAAAAATGCACGAAGGGTTCATCTTCTACTAGTACCCTCACCTGTCGGAGGTAGACTATCATCAAGTCAATCTACATCATGTGCACTGCAACTTAACTTACAACTACAAGTGCAGTCAGTGCAGAACTGCATTCGTTCCAGTCATGTAAGTCTTAAAGTCAGGAGTTGTGGCGTGTTCCCTTGCACCTGTATAGTCTTCTATCAATCTTTGCATAAAAAATAATTCATAAAAATGTTTGAAGAACAGTTAATATATCGTCGCTGAAAATGCAAAAGGACTTAAGGGACGACCAAAATGAGATTTGCAGCTTAGATCAGTTTTTTTTTCTGCATCGAATGCTTTTGTTTGATTCTGACTGAATTTGAATCTGATTCTGAAGACTCTTGTTTGATTCTGAAGACTTTTGTGGCCCTTCAGTCATCTAAAATATATTTATCATTTGGGAGAAGGCTTAACTCAAGCGACACAAGCCTGGGCCTTTTTTTAGCTTTTTGTCGCCTCATGTAACTAAGTGAGAGCATTGAGTTACCTCAGTTGACTTTTTTTTTCAAACTTTTGAATTTTATTGTAAAACAAAATAAACTTTAAAGTGCTCTGGTGTAAACTTCCCGAAATGGGGCTTCAGTCCTTTTGCCTTTCCGGCTGCGATATCTTCCACGTCCTCGGAAATGGAAGAACGATTTGAGAAAAACGTTCATTCGGAAGAAGCAATTTTCTCAGCTACTAAACCGCCATGCATACGAAGTCTCTATTTTATAATGTAGGAGACCGAATGATACTCAAAATGATTTTTACCGAAGTCCTCATTATTGTTGTTACAAAATAATTAGGTGATTTCTTTTATCACAATAAATACAAATTGTGAAAATAATAAACACGACGGCCCTGCAGCATACCGTTATAAGGTGTAACACAAACGGGCCGAGCACTCATCAGGGTTCATGTCACGACCGCCGGCCGAGGACAGGTCAATACCGCGACTCTACACTCTAAACTGTCGCATTACATCACAGTATAATAAGTCTACCACACACAAATAACGAGTGTGTGGTAGGTTCCACGTCTTCGAGTGTCTCAACGTTTGGGATGGTGCAAGAAGAGGTTTTTCGATTAGGAAACAATCACATTATTTGTGTTAAGCGCGGATTCAGCTCATTGACCAATTTTAATGTGTTCAACATCACACAACATATCATTATGTAATGCAATTATTTCAAATACTCGGGCAAAACTGAATCTCGGTTTCAGAAGAAATAATAGAAGGCCATTGGCAATGCTGTCATTCATCGAAATTTTAAATCATTAATTAAAAACATTATGTGCTATATATAAATAGCACAATACTTTTACCGTTAATCACGTCTTTGAATGCTTGCAAATAGTTTTGTAACAAAACAATATAGTGAAAGATTTTATTTATTTTTTTTATTTATTTATTATTATTAACGCCCTGATGGGCTTTTACATAGTAATTTAACATAAGTAAGTGCATGAGTACAGTTTAAAAGGATATACATGAAATAATACAGTAAAACGTTTTGAGAAATGAATAGCAAAAAAAAATAAAAATACAAAAAATAATAATTAATAATAGTTACAATACATTAATGATAAGTGAATATTTCGTTTAAAAGTCTTTTAAATTTTGGCAAATTCATATAAAAGATATCAATATTTGAGGTGTATTCATTCCCGAGTGTATGTAGGCGAGAAATGGGTGCATGTATGTGGTAGTTGGTAGTGACTCGTATGCCAGAAACCCGAACATTGAATAACACCACTGGCCATAGGCAAGTATTTCATACTAAAATATGATGTCCACTTAGTACGCTAGGAGTCTAGGTGATGGTGAGAGATGACCCAATAGGTCCTGGCGTCCGTTATTGTGAGACGCGTGCCGAAGCAAAACGCACGTGAAGCCTTCGGAATGTGAGCTGAACCGTTAACTATGGCTGTCGCTACCACGAGAACCTTATCGATTGAAATGCAGATGGGAATTGAGGTGTACGAACTTGCTGAGTGAGAAGTCCTTGCCAAATTTAGGATAAAATCTCTCAGTTTAATGTTACCTTCTTGATTCTGTAATAAGAATTGAGGTTGTTGTGCCTTACTGTTCCTTACGCTGTGTCTTACTTTCTTACTGATGGCATTTTAAGTATACCGATGAAATTAAAATTTTAAAAATTAACCAGATTATGATTTGTATAAAGTACATTACGTTAAAGCAAAATACAATAAAGATCTGCATGTTTGTAATTGATTCCTATATTATTAAGTGAGGTTATTTTTTTTAAAGAGATATGCGTGGAGTTGGTGAAGTGTAAACATGTTAATGACTGCTAAAAGCTGAATATTAATTAACACGCAGGTTCCTGATATAGGGGCGTACCCGAGTTCATAATGAGTTAAAACAGCCTTGTTTGAAGGACAAATGGAGGAAATTTTGTAATTGTAGAAAACTGATAAAACATATTCCGTGGTGTCGCGGAAAGGGGAAAATTACGGGAAACGTACGTTTTCCCGTTTTCTTGAGTCGCTGCCTCATTGCTGAGGACCTTGACCCACTCCAACTGCACTGGTGAAGCACTCCTCCAGTCCTCGCGGTCCTGCACTGTATGGACGTCGCTGAGATCTTTGTACCTTATCTTAGTACCGGGTCCAAAATATCTTGGAATACCCTGTAGGCAGACTGTTGGTAGTCTATTGTATATATATATATATACGAGTATTAGTGCGCTTGGCTGTCCGTGGAATCCAGAACACTTTTCTCCAACACCACCTTTCGAGGGCGTCTATCCGTTTCTTTTCACCTGAGTTTTCCCGTAGACACAGAAAAGAGCCAAGCCAGCTTTACATCTAATATGCAAGTTCCACACTGTTTAGGGTTTATGCAGGTTTTCTCAATATTTTTCAAAGAATACCTGAGCTGGAAATTATTAGTGTTAAAGTCTAGGTCTTATAAAGGTTTCATATAATTAGATTCTAAAAATAAGTTCCAAACATTTATAAACCTAAAAGCTTCTTTATTTAAAAAATATATATGCAAATATTATTTCTTTGACTTAAACCAGCACTGTAAAATATAATTTTTTGTTCCCAAAACGGTCAAAACATCCATAAAATATTTAACTGCAACTTTCTCTGCGAAACTTTATGCAAAAAAATGATTAACTGTATCTTTTGAATTTGATTATGAATATTATTATGGCCAAGATGAATCGTTCTTTATTAACAGAATACCTGTTTGTTTATGGCATACTTTAAAAAAATCTAAATACGAAGACATTTTTTACAGACTTTATACATTATATTATTTACTAATATTGTAGAACTTAATTTAACCGTATGGGAACGTCTAAATCTGCACAAGAGTCCCAAATTCTCCTAACTCTTCAAAACCAGTGGGACTATGAGGCATGTTGTAAGGCTGAAGGACTGGGTAGGGGAAATACATAAGGAACAGATGATTACCAAACACGGTTAAAGCCATTTCAAGTAACGTTTCTGATGGTCTTTCAACACCTAGGTAGGTAGATAGGGAATTAAAAATACAATTTTAAATTAAATCATTTCGAACGTCAGTTCCAAATTTGAAAAGTTCACACTCGTACAGTCGTACGTACTCGCAGAGGAAATAATTAATAATCGAATTTATAAATTATTAATTACGACAATATTTTTTATACAACTGTAAAAACTATGTTTGCCTGAAAAAAAAAATTAACAACTGAATCGATTTAAAAAGATATGTCAATAACATTTTGAGAGGTTCCTAATGGATTTAGTGAATATTATGTTTGTTACACACACACTCCAAATATTATATATACAAACATGTATCAGCCTTACAACATATTTAAATCACTATCTTATTATATCAATTTTTCCTTTACAATGTTTTTGTTCTACTGTTTATTTTAATTTGTGGTAGTGGAAGATACTCTCAGTATCGCACTGGTGTAAGATCACAGCTCAAAACCAAAACATTGCATGAAATGCCTTTAACCATGTTTGTTGACCAGATCTGAATAGCCACATACTTCCAATCTTCATCTTTCTCATCTCCTTTTCTTCATCAATCCCTTCACTTTCGCAACATACCCCAATCAGGGATGCCGTAGCCCCACTGGCTACGGACAGTTGGGATTTCTTGCGATATTCACACAAAAAATCTACATTATGTATTGTATGTTTAAACGTGCATGCCGATTTAGAGCGATAAAAAAACCAGTTTTAATTGCGTTAATTAACCCTCACAAGAAATAATGTTGATGTAATTGTTTTATTGTCTATCCCCAATTATAAAAAAAATACCTTTTATAATACAAAATAGTTGTGCAACTCTCGACTCAAATACAAATCAAATTGTTTTATTATATTATGGTGTATTGTTGTAAATCATTTTCTAGCAAAATAATTATAGAACATACGAGGCCTGTTCAAAAGAAAAGGTGAATTTTGAATTTTCGCTAACTGTGTACATTCCATTATCCATTTTTTGTTGTTGTTATGTTGGTACACATATGTTTATCATATGTTAGCATCATCAGCCATTTTGGATTAGTGGTTTGTTTTTGACAACTGGAAAGGTTAGTCACGTTTTTGTGTGTTCTTCGATTTTTCACTTTTGAAAAAAATGGACAATGGTAAAGAATGTTTATTAAATTTTGCGTTAAAAATGGAATAAAGTGCTCCAACGCACTTAAAATGTTGACTGTGGCATTCGGCGAGTCTACTTTGTCTCAAAAAAGTGTTTATAAGTGGTACAAGCGCTTTACAGAAGGCCGAGAAGATGTTAATGACGATGAGCGTCCTGGAGTTGTGGAAAAACAAATCATGTATTTTATTCTTTGATCCATTTTTTTCAAAAGTAAAAAATCGAAGAACACACAAAAACGTGACTAACCTTTCCAGTTGACAAAAACAAACCACTAATCCAAAATGGCTGATAATGCTAACATATGATAAACATATATGTGTACCAACATAACAACAACAAAATCGATAATCGAATGTACACAGCCCGCGAAAATTCAAAATTCACCTTTTCTTTTGAACAGGCCATGTATATTAATAAAATGTAGGAGTGACCTTTATTTTTTATCGCAGGGAAAATGACTCCTTCGTTAATACTTCTGCGTGTACTTGTAAAGAAGCAAGGCAGCGAGAGAGAGTTTCTCTGTTGGTCAAACGCTCCGAACAAGTTCGCCAGTCTCGTTCAGTCTTCGCTTCTCGTAACACCTTCATTATTACGATTAATAAAAAATAACGCAACATGGACTCAAATACGTAAACCTGTTAGAGAGTCCCTTTAAATAGTATGTGCCGGAGGTTTATTCCTGTTTGTAATTTGTCTGCAAGGGTAAACCCGTTCTCCCGCGAATTCTAAAGTGACAGGTTTGTTGGGACGTTTTCGCAGTGTGTTCGTTGCTGGGTTTGGTTTTTCTGTAATTACATCAAAATGGTTTTACGGTCTGCAGGAAGTTTTATGTCCACGGCAATCATTCTGACAATATTTCTTCAAGGTATGATTATCTTTATCAAACTATTATTTAACAATGATTTAGTAATACTAATAAATAATAGGCAATTACCACAGTTCATAGTAATTAGGTACTTTATTATTGTAAGATGACTAACTAACTAACCAACATCAAGTCGTTTCACCGCAAGGGTAGGCAGAGAGGATGGACAGCCATACAATTCTGCCTTGGCATACATTCCTTGCTTCATACTCATCTGTTATTCTAACTCTTTATATGGGCCGACTCAAGTATTTGATTCACTTAATCGTGCCTTGTTTTCATCGTGCGTCTCCGACTTCTTCTTCCATTCACTTTCGCGTCATATATTTTTTTCACACACCTTTCTTCGTTCATTCGCTCTACATGTCTAAACCATCTAAACGTCCCTTTCTTGATCCTATTCATTACACTTACATCATCAGCCTTGCATTATTTCCGGATATCCACAGTTTTTATAAGATAACATCAACAGTGATTTTTCAACAATAATCTTATTCAAGCTTAGTGTTAATTTATACACACACGTTTATTTTAAATTTCAGTAGAAGTTAAGTACTACCCGGCTTCACCCAAATTTCCCCACTATATTTTCGAAAGATTAATGAATGTATAGTTAAGAAAGTTATATTAAAGAAGTTAGGCACACAATACGCATTGTTAAAAAAAATATTTCTTTACTATCTATAATAGCATTATTTCCATAATTTATTATTCAATACAAAATTAAATTACACTGTGAATGAAAATTAAATTAATCCACCAATTTCATCAAATATGTAATTATGTCTGCTAAAATACATTTAGATAATATAATATACTTGTCTAGATTTGAAAAGATTCTAAGGAACACATTATCCAAATTTAAAAAGTTCACACTCGTACGTAAGTACCTACTCACAAAGGATTTTTTAATATTGTTTAATACTTAATTTTGAATACTTCCGAAGTGCCTACCTTGCCCTATTGATTTTCTTTACATTATCGCATGCCAGTAAACAGTGAATCTGGGTTACGTTTCGGTGTTCAATAGACTTCCTGTGGAAGGACTCGCTACGAGTATTCTCAGCGCCGGATCCACCATACATTCAAACTGTGCAAAAAACATAGGCGCCAACTCTGAGGGGGCGCCGTGAAAATAAAGATCTTATTTAAATTTATTTAAAATATTCTTTAAATCATATTGAAAAAATCCTAAATCACTTTAAAATTACTCTCATCATGGGATAATAATGTTTTCTATTACGCTGGCAACATTACTGTGCATTGAACGACTAACTAAATGTACGGAAAAAAGGTTTTTGTCATGGAAATTTGTGTACGAATTGCATAATAGTCATTTGGACGTAAAGTCGGTTTTTCTCGTACATTAAAATCGATGCGATCCAAAGTCTATAACCAATTAGCATGCCCGTTTTTTTCTTCCCAGCAGTGGAAATGAACCGTTAGAGATGTACATATTCTTGTTCCGGTGACGTTGTACCGGTGACTCTACACTCATTTGGGTTTTCAGAACTCTTTGGAAGAATTACTTTTTTGGAGTTTATTTTTTAATCATGTGATACTTCGGTAAAAATAAAAAAAACAAATAAAATAAATCACCTATACCCGCTATTGGCTATTTTTATACCTATTGGTAACTGGTTCAAAGGGTAGTTCCTGGTAGTGACAGCTTATTTCAAATATTAACATCACTACCGTCAGGTGTTTTGTCAATTTTATCTTTTTTTGTAATACGAAAATAAACTTTAAGCAAAGGTTTTTTACTGTTTTTTTCTCGTATGAATTCATGAAATGGAACGAGCTTGTTAATACCTCATTCAGGGATTTCTTAGATTTGGGGGGGCGTAATCGGTACTTACTGCACAGGGCGCGAGATGTCGCGGAACCGACCCTGGGTAATCTCTGTGCTTGGCTGACTATTTGTTACTCCTAGGTAAGTACGGTCTTCGCTATTCGATAATAGCTGGTACAATATTGGCTTATGTTCACATTCACATGCCACACATTGCCAGGTGGGTGACGGGTGACGGCCTCTTGCCAGCGCCCTTGATATATTTCTTACTAATTCGTGGCTTTACAGATTACAGAGTAGCAGGTAATTGATGCGACATATGGGTGTTATAAAGTAGACGGTCTCCGTAGCGTTATGGAAGGTACAAAAATCTGAATTTGAAAACACAAAAATAAAATTATTAAAAAAATATTTAAAATCGACAGTTTCCCGCTCGCATAATACCTAGTTCTAGTTTCCGGTCACCGTTGATTCCTACATAAATACCGATTAATTATCTTAATTAAAAAAGAAAACTCCGAGAAGAATATTTTTGATCCATACTGATGTGAAAGAAAACTGATATCGGCAGTGTACACAAGGCCTTTTGACTCCTAGGCCCCAGACAGGGCAATGAAATCGATAATCTGTTCAAAAAATAATTTTGATATTTGACAATGTTCAATCAATTTCACCAGAAGTAAGGAAATTTTCAGCTTACTTTTGGCACAAAGAAACGCCCACAAAAATCGGTTTATCTCTTCAGTGTCTGTGTTTAATACTATTCGCTTTCTCGTCATTCTAAACGGCAGTTTGTTTTCCAAAACTTTTTTTGTTTATACTAGCATTTGCTCTTCTCTTAGAATTTGAGTATGCTTCATAAATACTTAAATGTAGCACAATGTGCAGAAAATATTTGAAATACTAAGTAAAACTGGTTGACATCTCTTTTGTATTTGCATCGTTTATATTTTCTGTGGGGTCTCTCTGTTTTGGAATTATTTGCTTAACAATTTAATACTAATAACACGTCACCAAACAGTGTGATTGAAATATTTAATTGACTGTAAAACGGACTTGGAAAAGCTTTCTAGTCAAAAAACTATTGAAAAAAAGTGGAAAATTCAATGATTTCTATTCTAAAATAAAATATTTTCCTGGGTACTCTAAGATCGCTCAAAACTAGGGTAGAGATTATTCCATTAGGATCTATCTAGAAAATGTGGGAAAGTATAAAAATCGAGCTTTATTTGATTTTTTGTACGTGTGTTTTTCTTTAGTTAAATCATGCACATTAGTGTAAATATTTATAAGATTTTAATATTAACAAAATATGTTCAAATTCAATTGGATAACAATGAATAGTCTGAATACGGAAAACACTAGGAAATAATCTTACGATTAGAATTTCGAAGAGTTGAAGTTTATTGTATAAATATAACTATGACGTTTATATAAACATGGCGACTGGAAACTAGTGATATTACAACGGGTAAATTGTGATTCTAAATTGTTTCAGAGCTCAAAATATTTTCCAGCTAAACAAAACATTACAATAAAAAAATAAAATATAATTCAAATCATAATAAATAATTGTATACATTTGGCGGCGCTCTATGACTTAGCTCTTTTGAACGGTGCAGCTCTGGAAAGCATTATATATAGCGTGGTGTTGTACGACCTCAACTTTTCAGCTCTCCACCTTGACAACACGAATATCCAGACACCGTGTACAGACAGGTAGGAAGAAAGGTGCCCAGACATGCTGCATAGGATTTCTAATGTCCGCCATTGTAGAGTTTGATGCATTGTGTCGTTAAGAAACTCCACAGTAGCTTTCTATGCAGACTCTGCAACTTTCCTGCTTAGTAGGTAGCAAGGCTTCATTGCCAAGCGATTAGAAGCTTTGACTACAACTATCTCTAGGTAAATTAGATTTCTACTTCTCAGAATCGTATATCTGTTTAGATATTTACAATATCTTATTTACATCTTGAATATTTTAATGCAACCTTAATGTCATTTTAATCTGTCTATGGACGTACAAAATAAATGTACATTCAAGAAACTTTTAGAATAGGTGAGATTCATTTGAAATACAATTTTATGTTCATATAACTTATTAATTATTACTCATTTAATTTGTAGAAGTTTGTACTTTGTTGTAGTGCATTGACAAATAAAAAATAAATCGACAGTTAAAAATAAAAATTTATTCGTTTAATATTACGCTCATTAACTCATTCATTATTACTTTCATAATATAATAGCAAAATACGGAAGGTATGTACCTACAATAGACTTTTATTATTTGATTCGTATTCCGTAATCTGAACTTTTGGAAATCTTTATTTACATCTTGAGCTACGAAATTTGTAAGCACAATCCGTAATATGTTATGTTCAAAATATTATATTTTAGCGTTAGCGCATTTATTGTATTTACTGGCACAAGCTATTTAAATGCGCAATCGACATCTGTGAATCAAATTTCTCTGTACAATTATTAGTAGGTACTTACTTAAATTACATTTAGATAAGTGCGTGTATCATTACGGTCAATCATAGGTGGGAAGCATACATTATATTGCATTTCTACACGATCTCAATGCCACAATATCACCCACAAAGTTAAATTTAATAATGAATTATAATTATTAATTTATTCCGGAATGTGGGGAGGTTAGTGCAATCCCACACATCCCGTATAAAATATACATACAAGTAAGGTTTTGAAAAATATAAAGCAGAGAACAGAATAAAATAAAGGCATATATTCCCAGTTTACAATTAACCTGACAATATTTGAATTCCTTCTAAGTACTACCATCATAATAATGGAGGATTTAGCTGGGCAGAGGATTGAACCCACGACGCCCGGGTGGGAACCCGGTGCTTTGACCTTTGACCCGACCGCTCGATTAATACATGTGTTTGTTCAGGATGTTGGTCTCAGCTGCAACTCCCGCACCCCATTAGGGACGCCCTGTACCTGGGGAACCAGAACCTGTCGGAAGAGGGGAACAGCCCCGACTGCGTGTGGCGAAGGGGGGCAGACAGAGACGCCTGCCCCGATCCGGACATTTTCTACAACCTCTACAGCCCGGAGGAACCCACCAAGAAACAGAAGGTATACCAGACCAACAAATAATATACCTACCTCCTTTTTTTATTCCCATCTCTTCGACAAGGCGTTTCTGTCTTGCGCTGCAGCAGCAAAAGCATTCATCGCATGTCCAGTTTCCCTCGTACAATATCCGTAGATGGGCAAAAATCCAAATAGTTCATTGGTTAAAGATTTAAAGAACGTCCTAAAACTCACCGACTAGCTAGATTAATATCCGGACTTGAGTTAATTAAATGAATTTATAATTTGATTAAGCCTCTCTATTTCTCCACCCATTAAATATCAATCACGATCTAGAAAAGTTTAATAATTTCATATTATCTTAAACATAAAATTTGTCAAATAATGTAAATTAGATTTTTTCTAAATTGGTACTAAATTAAATGCGATTAAATATTGTGACCTCTACGATGATGATGAGGTCAAATTGACAACCACTGGCAACGTATTTGAGGCAGAAGCTTCGATAATAAAAATATATAAAAAATAACAAAGGCCAATTGAGTCACATTAACCCAAACAATAACATAACTATTTCAATGATTTCTTACCTTATTGACTTTAATTTAAATTCAACGTGCTGAATTAAAATTATCAATTTGTGACCGGGTGGTCCAAGGAGTCGGGTTCGCTCTCAGGCGTCACGAGTTCAATCCTCTCTAAAGCACTAGCTACAATTAAAGCTTTTGATGATGGGCGTTGGGAGAATACAAATGGTGTTGGGCTATTTTTAACCCAGGAGTGTACGAGTATATACATGTAGGTGGGTATAATGACAAGAGCCTTTTATCGAATGGTCCAAATTTAAAAAACCATATTTCATACTTAGAGTAACCTAGAGACATAACTTTGCGAAATGTTGAAGCAACTTTATGACCAAGCTTGACCAAAGGAGGATGGCCTATAAACTGCTGGCCAATGGAAGGCGAAGAAAACCGTAAAGATAAACATTATTCCGTCTTTATCTGTTTGCCAAAAATTTTGCGTAGAAAGAAAGAGACCGGGATACATTCAGAAGCCGAACGAAAAGGGGATTTCCCGTTCTTAAAAAAATACATGTGAATATCGTTTATCTGTCTAAGTAAAACATGTTAAAAATGCATTAAAACTTATTTCAAACGTTTAAGTTTATTATATTAAAACGAATAGTGCAAAGATCGATTAAATATTGGTGTAAGTTACTAGTTGTTTTGTAGGTTAGGACGTTAAATATTTGAGATCAAACTAAAAAAGACGAATTCTTTGATACATACCTATGAAAACTGTTTTTTTTTGTCCTTTTGTACTTCGGTTGAAGCATCCATCAACTGAACATATAGCCATATCGTTTTTTGAAGATTTCACTAATTTCACTTAAGTTATGACATAAGTAATCAGTCTGAAGTTTGTTCACAAAAAACTGCTTACACGGCGTTTAGCCCGCCCCAAATCGTACATTTTTAACAGCAATTGTTTGTCTCTTTTTCTCATATGTTTATAGAACCGAGCATAAAGAGAGAGCTGTATTTTGCGAGTATGTCAACGATTTGATTTATATTAGGACGGTCTATCTATATTGTTACTCTAAGATTGGATATAAACTCTTATATATTATTATAGAGGTCACATCACGAAGGGAAAAAAACACAAGATTAACCAACTGATATCCGGGGTAAATTTGAGAAAGATGCCTCACCTTGTGGCTTCGAAATCTACTTTTTTTTTTTAGTTTCGGGCCATCACTCACATGGTGAACTTTGCCTTGATAATAGCTAATACTCGATTAAAGAAGGTGTCACAAGACGAATGAGGTTTATCTTTCGATTGTTTTTCTTTAATTTTTAATAGTACAATACTTCTTTTTTCGAAAAATTAAGGTCAGATCACACGAAACATCGAATTTGTTTTTGTTAATATAAAACCTTTCCTTAATATTAGATCTACGATTAGTAACACAGAGTCGTAAAAAAATATATTTCGAAATTGAACATTATGCAAGTTCAATAATGATCTTTATGAACACGTTTTCGTTTAAAAATGCGAAGTGCTGAAGACAGACCGCATCAGGTTTCTCTGAATAAGTTGCTCAGCATAATTTTTATGTAATACTTACCTACATAATGTGTACGTACCTAAAGTGTGTATTTCAGAAGATGTAAATCATTACTCATTATCATAACATATCCACGTTACTGAAATGCAATTAGTATAATATACAACTATATGGAAATTATTAAGCGAGATAAAGCAAAATCACTTTTGGTAAAAAAATCTCAGCAAGGTCAAAGAGTTGTAATGCTGTTATTTCAATTTGCAAAAGGCAAATCATAACAACTTAATACACTACCAATGAGTTAGGACAACTCATACCGATTTCAGTAGGCGGAGTGTTAATTAAAAGAGTACCTACGTAAGTTCTTAAATACTTTCAATGTTTGCACAAAACATATTTTAAGTTATGTTAGTAATAATATTAATGATTTCGAATTGATCGCGTTATCAGCCTGGTATAGATAACAAAGAGAGTATTTGGTTTACTTCTTGAAGGAATTCTTTTCATCTTGCGATTCACTACCGATGGTTTCACAAATTAAAAAAATTATAATTACCAAACATAAAAGTAGGAAGGTATCTGAACGGGTACATAATTCATATTTCTTAATCAAATGGAACCCTTGTATGCTCCACTGAAATACGCCCGTGCTTTTCACCCATAGTACCTCCTACGGGAGGTTGGACACCATCATAGCTATTTTTACTTTACAGGTGACCGATCTATATACTTCCTACCAGAATCTTTCTAATCTACCAACACTTTTCTCTCTTTTAATCTGACCTTGAATTTACGGTTGTAATACTGTGTATGAAAATGTTCGTTTTTATAGTAAGAATTTCATGCATTTTACAGTCATAATTACTTTTCGTTTTTTGGGCAGTTTTTCAAATGTGCCTCTTTGCATTCGTGAGATTTCTAGCGCAGTTCAAAGTGGTGCGAAAATCTTTTCTATAAAACATCAAACTATTTATCTGAAACAGGAAAAACCCTCGAACTTTGTTTGTATTTCCCACTAAAACTCTTGAACTTTTTCTGTTTGAAAATGATAGGTCAAAGCGACGTCATTTCCATCATAAGTTTTTAAATTACCCTTTGACTGTCAAATAATAAGATGAGGCGACGAGATGTCATATTGTTTGTTCAACGTTTTTCAATCGCTCAAAAAGTTTAAATAATTCGTTCGACTGCAGCGTTTTAAAATTAAATATAAGGGAACCTAAAATTAATAATAATTTACATTTTATTCACGAATTCATATTCTGGGCAAAACTGGATACCTACTAAAGTTAGTCACTTATAAATGCATTTGTTTATTTCCAGGTAGATTTGGACAGTTCAGATTGGCTGAGAGGGACCAGCTGGGACTCCAGCCTGGAGACCATCCTCCTGATCCACGGGTACGCCGGGGCAGATGACACTCTTCCCATCATCGTCCTTAGGGATGGTAAGGCTTCTACGGTGTCCTAAAAAGCTGTTATCAGTATTGCAATCATGTCCCAATTTCCATAATGTTAAGCACATTGATTGTGTTCACGATGTACAACTTAGTTTATCAAAAGCATAAATAATAGCTTTTTAAATTCAAAGGAAACTATTACAACAATTTTTCACTTTCACGAAAGTGTTTGTTACCTTTTGCTGGGGAACTTTTTTTGAATTTGGTTATAATAAGTTTAATTCCCTGTAATATGTTAGTAGATAGATGGTATGACAAATACGGTGCCTCAGCAACGCACCATTCGGAGCGGCCTGTTCCAAATATCTGCTCACATTAAAACCAGTTTCAGTTCTGCACCAGCTTAAAAAAACTACTTAAATTTCACGAATAATACGAATCTATAAACATTCAACGATTTACTATAACCACTTCGTATAATTTCTTTATTGTCCTAGTGTACCATTCAATTTTAAATCACGAACATTTTAAGTTATTCGGATGACATATAGGTGTAATAAACCACTAATTATTATACTTACGTGGTTTCGGTTTGTTAAAAAGAAATCGATGGTTTAATGAATTGCATAATACGTATTGCTATGAGTAATAAGTGAAATGACGAATGACTTAATTATTGACGTTATCGTACTGCATCTGCGACATGTGAACAAATATAGTGCACTAACTATTACAAAAACGTTTCATCTTAAACGCTTCATCTGTGAATGTTAAAAAACATATACGAGTATAGTAATGGTAATTGTCAACTCTCATAATCTATTTGAAAGGTAATAAGACTAAAAAGGTAATAAGTAATAAACCTTTATATTTTTTCTCCTTCTGATTTCATATTCACTAATAGTAAGATTGCACAACTAGTGGGTATTTGTAATTATAGTGAGGTACACAACCAGCTTGACGCGTAATAAAATAAACTGATTGCAAAACGCGTCGCGTGCGTTTTTAAATTGTGCATGTTGTATTGGTGTTTATATTGTTGTTTTTCATTATTGATAAACCAATTACCCATTTAATATTATGCATAACATGAGAGTGGAAGATACTCACAATCTGCCACTGACGAGGATCTGCCATTTTAATATTATTATGTATACACCTACCTACAGTGGTACGTCCAAAGGGATTTAAAATAAGTACAAGTTTGTAACTATACCTCTGATATAATTTGTGTGGTTTTCAATTGAAAATAAAATTAAAAAGATGGCGGCCAAATCGGAAGAAAATTATATTAATAATTTTCAATTAAGTATGAGATCGATTAAAAATGCCGGTTTCTTATAAGGTCTCGGTGGCTCAATTGGCAGAAGCGTTACTCCCTGATAGAGTAGAGGTTCCGAGTTTGAGTCTCAGTCGCGACCGTTATTTTTTCTGTTTCATATTTACGTTGAAAATTATTGACATTATTTCAATAATTAATATAAAAATAATTCATTTACCTTTATCTTCATATGTCACATTGGGTGTTAGTATAAGTAAAATATGTAAATCTAGGTCATAACATAATTGTTTAGCAGGTAAATATTACACATATGTACACATTTATTTTTGTGAAATGTCAGTTAAGGAGTTATTAAAAAAAACGGCGCCTTATAAATTATCAAAGTATTCCAAGTAAAACGCTGCTGAAAGAAAATGAAAAAAAAATATTCTAAGAATCTTCTCAAAACCGGTCTGAATGTTGCTTTTATTTGTGTGTTATTTCTGTAAAGAAAGCAGTTACCGGAATGTGTTTTATAAGACGATTGCATCATATTTTGTGTGATACTTTTGGCGTACTTTACTTTACCACAACTAACGATTGTAAAAAATGTACCAGTTTACAGTGCATATTACGTAGTTACACATGACTTACGAATCAGAGAATAACCGTTAAGTGGACACAATTAAAAGGGTTAAACGTATTTATTATGCAGTTTATGGTAACCGTGTAGGTATTTTTAAAAACGTACATTTAGCTCAAGACGAACTATGTCACGCGCGATGATAAAACATTATTGACATAAATATCCGTATTTATTTTTTTTAAATAAAATGATATTTATTGTGTATAGATACCTACCATAATATAATTTATTCAATAATTTGTGAAACTAATCTCAACGACATGACCACGAAACGCCTGAAAAATAAAAGTTTTCAATTTACACAACATGATTTAAAGATATTGCGGTAAATAGGAGCAAATGAAAAACATAGTAGATAATCGACATTTCAAGTTGGATTCCTTTTGGTGTCAATTTGTATATGTACAGAACAAGTTACACAGAATTATATCAGGTATATTGTTTATAATGCCCTGCTCATGGTGGAAGTCAAAAAGCTTCCGACAACTGTTTCTATCCAATGACAAACCCAAAGGGTCGCCAATGACAAGAACTGCTTCGCAAAACTGCCCGACTGCAACTCCCGGCTAAAACCCCCTGTCAGATTCCATTCAAAATCACGAAGGCTGCCGCTTAGAGCTCTCAGCAGTCGTGGCGAACTCAGTAGTAGACCTCGGACGTGCAAAACAAGAACATTGTTGTAGACTCGACTAATAAACTGCCTAGGATTTTCTCTCTCTCAGAAGATGGAGCTATCAGCGGTACGCATTGTAAAGGTTTTTTTTTAGGTAACTACAATTTATTTCTGGTTATCATAACAATTTGTCGCAATTATAATTTCAGCGTACCTCCGCACCGGCAAATATAACGTGATAATGGTTGACTGGGGCTTGCTCTGCCGCCCGCCATGCTACGTGGCCGCCGTCCACAACCTGCGCTCAGTGGCGCGCTGCACGGGCGCCATGGTGGGTCGCATGCTGAGGCAGGGTCTGCCCGTGGCCACGCTCACCTGCGTGGGGCACTCGCTGGGGGCGCACATCTGTGGGATCATGGCTAACTACCTGCCCTTCAGGATCGCGAGGATCATAGGTGAGACTCTGATATCTCTTGCAATGACATCAACAGAGGAAAAAATTGACAAAGAAACACTTTTCGCAAAAATTTCAATCGTTGTTTTCCTTCTTCTTGAAACGCAGCTTTACGACCTCTGTATATTGTACGCCTTGTGTAGTGAGATGACATCCATTTTTTGTGCATACCTTTACTATCGTACAAAAAACCAGTGTAACAAACTTCGACGATTTTGTTTCGTAAGCGGAAATAGAATCGAAAAATAACTGTTAATTTACGAGGGTAATACTAATTTACCAATCGATAAGTACCTCCAAGCAACGCTGTCGTCCTGCGGGTTTCCGAAAACCCACTGTTAAAGTAATACTGCTTTCTGGAAATCTGTTCTTAAATGCATTAATGAATTAACTTTCTATTCTGCGTTGGATACTGTATAATGTTGAAATACTTCATTGAAAATCCGTTTTTTATAGTAATTGAATGATCAAACGAGCCCAAACACTTACCGATGATAGTTTAGTTGTAACTCTTCACCCTTTCTTATAAACAGCACTTTTAAAATAAAGAGAGATTATAACGAAGCTCTCAGTGGCAGGACCATACAAGTATTTTTCGAACACATCCCTGAGCCCCTACCATGAAACATCGATAAAGGTTTTATCGACAATGTCGGTAATTTGAAATCGTTCCCGAGCAAGACCGCAGATCGCTAACGAACGAACAACACCTGAAGTCGACTAAACATTCTTATTTTATTCGATGTGAACTGTCGTTTGTTCGTCGGCAATCTGCAGTCGGGCTCGAGAACGATTCTAAATTATCGACATTGTCGATAAAATCTATATCGGTGTTTCGTGCTGGGGCCCCTGGACGCCTGTACCCAGATTATTTAATCTTGACGTGCGACAACAATATACCTAAAAATATCTCTACTTTGCAGGTTTGGACCCCGCCAGGCCGCTGATCCGCAACTCTCCCGCCTTGCGGCTGGACGCCGGGGACGCCCTGCACGTGCAAGTGCTGCACACCAACGCGGGGCACTACGGGGAGGGGGGCCGTTTGGGGCACATGGACGTCTGCATCAACGGGGGACGCTCGCAGCCCTACTGCAGCAACACACCTAGTTAGTATTTGACAAACCCATACTGATATCCTACTCTTATAAATTATCTAAATGTGATTGATGAAGTAATTTCAAAAACAACCTAGCTTGTTTTTGCGATTGTGTTGATCAACTTTAGGCCAGTACTGTTTCCAAGGATTTGCGGAAGCATTGTGTTGTTTTTTTTTTCTAAATCTAGAAACCTGTTTTTAACATATATATTGATATTAGTAATGGAATAGTTTTGAATAAAGACATATGCAAGTTAAATTGTAGCATGTCAGGGGGTCTCAATGAGGGATCTGGGATCATGTATGTTTTCTTGTACATTTATTACCCCCGAAAAAACTTGTGCTATAGTCATATCTAGCGTTGGGAAAAACTTCAATGTTTTGTGAATGCTTCACGAATTTCTAGTTCTTTAAAATGAACCCTTCGCAACGAACACTTCAATTGAAGTCGAACTCACAAGAAAGAGATTTGAATTTATCCGGTTATTTGTTCAGTTCTTTTTGGAACCTAGTCGGTAAAATGAAAAAGAACTGGAACTGGTTCCTCGCCAACAAAATCACGTGCTAGTTGGTAGGGCTTTGAAAGTGAAAAGAACTGGAACCGGTTCCTTGCAAAAATAGAATGTACTAGTCGGTATAATGGAGTACTTCTTTAAAGGCATTGAAGTTCACCTTCACACCTGTACTGCTGAAAATTGAAGTAGTTCTTTGTAATCTAATTTCCATTGAAGTATTTTTTCAATGAAATGAACGAACACTAAAATGAACTACCAACTTCAACTGAAATATTTGTTCAATGAACAATGAAATGCTAGTCATATCAATCCAGCCCCAAAGGACATAGATAATAACTTTATACAGTGAGAACTCCATTATAGTATCATCCTGTTTTTACAATACTCGTAATATGCATTAAAAAAATTGCAAATGCAGATACCTCTAGCTTTTAATCTATGATAATTTCAAATTTTCGTAATGGTTTATGTGACGGTTTATGTATGTACTACAGCATGGTTTTGCTGGACAGCCGTTGTTACGAAAATATTAATAACACTAATATACATATTCATGTTTTCATATAGTTATGTAGTGATTTTACAAGGGTGCAAAAATAATGCAAGGTCAAAAATAATTTACAAAGTCATCGCTCAAAATAATCTTTAATATATCTAAGGACGTTAAATATGAGTTTTAAGGTGAAGTGCAAAACTGTATTATGAAAACTAAAAACTTTTTTGTTTTTTTATTAGATGAGCCCCTGTGCAGTCACATCTGGGCCATCTGCTACCAAGCGGAGAGTCTGTTCAATCCTCAGTTGGCGGAGCCCTGCGGCCGGCGGTGTCCAATGGGGGTCCTGCCCCAGGCCCCATCACCAGGGGCTCCTTTGCTCTTTGGACAAGCCGCACCACTTATGTAAGATCTGATGGAAACAGATTTTAATAGTAGAAAAAGCCCATGTTAATTGTTTATGAATGATGGAGTTATTATAATATAGGTATTAGTAAAAAACCTTATCTTAAAAATACGGAGTCGAGAACACCAAACTATTACAAACTGTGATTTTAAGAGGCATAAACTTTGAATATCGCCTAATTTTAGAGCTCACAATTTTCTAAACAAAATAAATAAATCGTTTGGCCATTAAAATGCGGACTTTAAAAATACGCAACCTTCGTGGTAGATCGGCAAGTTCCTTGGCTCCGGACCCAGAGGTCACGGGACCGAAACTCGGCGTAAGGAAATCATTTTTTCATAAATATATTATAATTTAAATAAAATAATACATTGTATGTATACCTATTTGCACCTCGAAATAAAAGGTTGCTTAAAATAGATTTAGCTGTGTTTCGCTACCAAATGTGAATCACCAGATACTTAAAAAAAAAGTATAACAGTGATTTATTAACTCAACCCACTTTCAGTAAGTTAATAATATATGTATATATATTTTTTTTTTAATACGGTATTTTTATTTTGTCATTATTTCATCATTACAGGGCATTCGGGACCTTCTGCATCCGCAAAGATACGGCACCATTCTGCCCCTCCGATGAAAACAAAGGCGTCGGTGACGATCGGTGCTGCCTCACGGCCTCCTTGAACGCCGGATCTATCAAAAACACCACCCACTACCCCAACCCCCTCCCCCGGCCACCTCCCCCTATCCGCATCCCACTTCCCCCCCGCCCCAACTCAATAAGCAGGATAGGCAGGATGAGACAGGCAAGGAAAAGGGCTCGCTTTGAGAAGAATAGAGAAATTTACCAAGAACAGGTTGATGATCTTGAAGAAAATCTCAGTGATTCACCGTAAGAAATAAAATTGTTTTTAGAGGTGATTCTTTTTCAATGGCAATAATATTTGCCAGTTGCTGAATATTTTATATTAATTTATGTTTAGAATGTAAGAAAAAAATTACATGTTTATTTAAATAATGGCTTTAAATCCTTTTTACACCATAAATAAAAATCGTTTTGATAAGACTCTCATTTTATTCTACCATTGGGAAATTTGAAAAATTCTTACTTGTTTGAAACATTTATAATAATATATTTATCAATGAAATAATTCCCGTACTGTTTCCCTTCAATTCGTTATGCCTAAGAATGCGGTGTTCGCCTTCACTCTGTTCAGCCACTTAATTTTAGACCAGCCAACTCTCCTTCATCCTTATTTTAGAAAATCCTCTTTGACAATCAGTTATCTACCGTACTTGCTAAATGCCACGTTCAGCAAAGCCGTCTCAGTTTCAAAATCTTCTTCTTTAATAAAATGTTTTTATGAATTCAAATTTCTCGTTCATCATTGCAAGAATCATGACACTTTGGTCAAAAATGAGTTAAAAATGCAGTTTTAATTTTTTTTAAATAAGTTTGGAACTTTTTTAACTTCCTGTCCAAGTGATGGATCCAAATGTAACTCAATGAAAATCAAAAAAACATTTTTTTACTTTTCAACCTCTAGTGTGCCCGAGGTGTCAATTACCGGGCATTTATCATAATCTTTTCAAGAGTTTTTATTCTTTAAAACCTGTTGTTCGCATATTTAAATAAGCTTTAGTCGCTTGTCAATAAAATAATTAATCCTTAGAGATATTTTGCATTGCTCTAAATTTGGTACAATTCGAGTAATAAATATTTTAAGTTTGCTTATGTCAGTGCGGCAAAAAAAAAAAGATTTCCAAAGCGACATTACTGTTTGCATTTACAGGAAAACCTCATGCAATTTAATTTTTATTTGGAAATAAATTTATTCAGCCACACGAAAATACAATAAAATGAAATCTTCATATTTCTTAGTCAAACTTTTTTTAGTGACATAAGGTAGAAAAAAACCTATTCTCCGAATATAAGTAGCTATTCCAGAAAAACCACTTATAAAATGAATGTAAAAAATAGCATAATTGACAAAAACATCATTTTATAAAACACAAGTGAGTTATTACGAAATTACAGTCAGTAAGGTAAGTACGATGGAAATTTCTTCAACAAAAAACAGGATAAATAAAACACTAGAGTCAATCAAACAGATATATTGTGATTAAAATTAGAGTTGGCTTCTATACACCAGAGATATAAAGTACATATTATAAATATTATAACAACATTATTATAACTGTATTATTTTATGTTTTCAAAAGTTTAACATTATGAACAAGCAAGCGTATTGCGATTTCGAGGTACACAAAAAAAAAGGATCTCCAACTGAGTTTAACCAGTATGGGCGTAATCTTCTTCACCTTCTGATGCCCTCTCCTTTCGGAGGTTGGCTATCATCAGGGCAATCTTCATCCCGCAGGCTGCACCGGAACATTGTAATATAACGCTATAATTGGAAACATTGCAGGAACAAAGATGAGTGGCACATACACACACTTAACCATCGTGCTGTTTAGCAGTATTCAACCGCATCTACTTTTTAATACTTTAAAATTAGCATAAAGCCAGATTATGTGTTAGTTTGTCTGAATCTGAAGCAGCAAAACCTATTGAATGGTTAACTCTGGCATCATGAAATTAGATTTTTCTTCTGTCTGTAATTTCTAGATTAAATTTAATATTTTCAAATTCTAACTTCATTTCCATCATGAGCATTTCAGCTATGAAATATTCATTAAACTATATAAAAATAAAACAAAACGCCATATTGTTTGTTCCATATTTATAAATTCAATCTCGGGTGCAGAATGGTAGTAAAGCTAGCATTTATATTAAAAAAAATATAATTTCTATTTAAAACTCCACAAATATGAGCCATGTATCGTTGCTCTTGTAATGTTTTCAATCAACATAATGATTTGATTAATAGCATTGCTGTTTCTCGCAATCTCATCTTCCAGACTTGTCTCTTCAGTTAATCACCCAAACTCAAACTCAGTTGACTGGCAACCTTAGTATACAAATTTAGGCATATTTCAAAATGATCATTCTTCTCATAAAGGCAAACGTAGGTACACAAAGATGATAGAAAAGCACTCGGCTTTTAATAATAAATACATATTTATAATAAATTGAGATGTGTATTTTTAAGGCTAGGCATTGTCATTTAGCGAATTAATCTTATTTGTGGCAACATACACGAGCAGGCATTTGCTTTCTTCAAGGTACTTTAGACTTCATGATAAGCACAATACTTTCGTTTGCAAAATTACACCCATTGACCGTATCATATTATCACAATTTAAATATGAACAAAACATGGGATCTTTTATGATAATGAGAAAACTGCAAGTTCAACATAAATCAAGTCAAGTTTTTGTTGAAAAATTAAAATTCACTGTAGTAAAATATCATTGATCCGGCACTTCAGAGGTGTGACACTTTCAGCAATCCAGCACTATAGAGAGTTTTGAAATTATCAATAAGCGTTTATTTTGGTAATCAATAAAAAAATATTATGTTTGACTTACTACCCAAAGAACTTAACTGATTTTTGAATTCATATGTAGTGAATGCACAATTTTTTTTTTAAACAAACACATTTTTTAATTTTCCATACATTCTAGAATTCTGGCAATTCCAGTAATCTGGCACTATCAGAATTCATATGGTAAATATAATTCATAATGTCAAATTAATGAGATTCTGCTGTTTTCCATTAAAAAAAAATTTTTAAGACTCAGCAGTAATTTATTTAACTGTGAAGAGTAAACAAATTCATATCTGAACAAAGATCCATGCTTTTTAATGTTGAAAAAGGTAAAAAAAATTAAAATAATTAAGTACATAAAAAAATATATATTCGTTAGTTAGTACATACAGAAAGTAATTTAGAATTTGAGTCTTCAATATTAGAAAAAAATAAATATATTATTTGGATTATAACCAAATGTGAATTTAAAAGATTTGTTGATAGCATGTAAAATGTGAATCTTAGATTCAAAATATGCCAAGGTCTATTTAAGATCAGTACATATACCTATCTGATGGGACCTGCCAGGTAAGTATGTTCCTGTATATTTTCTTATCTAAATAGGAATTAATATGTAATGATAGAAAGTAAGATCTGTACAGCGCCCTTGAGGTGATTTTTTACAAAAACGGCGCTATACAAATCGTCCAAATATTATTATTATTATTACATAACGATACAGAAAACAATATTAATTAAATTTAATATTAAACAGTAATATCAATATCAATTGAAATATTATAATAGAATTAATCGGAATAAAAATTATTCAAAAGAATTACTGCTCCGGGCAAATTTATATTAACAGGTCCTGCTATTATAATAACAAACATTATTTATTAAGGCAATCATTTGACATATTATTCATGATTACAGTTAGAGTTACAGAATTCCTTTGTCAAAATACATATTATAGGCCTTGAATACTATTCTATATTACATATATCTTTATGCCAAATCTTTGAAGTAGATTTTAGAATCCAAAACAGAACTCGTAAATTGTGTGCAAACATGAATATAAATCAAGAAACTCACAAAACATTGATGTATTCAACAATAAGAAATGCAATTGAGGGTGTGGATTAATTTCAACAGTTAGTCTTTGATGTTTATTGATATTGTAAGTATGGTTTATTTTCAGCAGCCAAGCTTTCACTAAATAAACCGAACAATCACCAAGTTAAAATTTGACTCAAATTCAAAAGACACCACTGGGGCTGAACATAATTTTCGCTTCGCGATGATGTAAAGTTACCCTTAAGATATCTATTTGTGTGGTTTAACATCTTTTAGCATTGCATAAACGCTCAGTTGAAAAATTATGGTGAAATGGAATTAAAATGGAATTCCACCACGAATTAACAGTTTCAAAATTAGAAATAATAAGAAGTAATTCTTCATTAAGTATTCAGCTGAGGGTAAATTTTTACCTAACTCAGCGTTCGCTCAGTTTATATTTATAAAAGCGGCTGTGAATCAATTTATAAAAAATTGATTTATCTAAGACTGCTTTATGAATAGAATTTTCACTAGTTACCAGAACAGATAAAGTGACATATTTTTGTCAAAATACATAAACTTTCAAATTATATTATGTAATAGAAATTTAACATTTACCGATTTTTTCTAAAAATGTTAAAGAATAGCATGAAGTAGAAGACAATATTTAATATTTATTCTGGACCGAGATTTTCATCAAATGTTTTGTGGTGATAACCAACTTACACAGATATCTAACAATTGAAAGTAATTTGTGCGTAACACATGTGCACCTACATGTGTATATACATTTGGAAGATCAATATCGATTTAGAATGTGACTATCACAATTCAATCAGTAGGTAGGTCGCTTATTTCACTAAAATAGAATCACTGAACACCATAACCGCATAAAACATTCAAAAACTTACATTTTATGTTTGTAAATATGAAAAGGAAATAGATTTAATTGAGTACCGGTGTGAAGGTAGAAGTTAGAAAGATATGATTAAGTACCTATCTATAAAACAGTGTGTGGTACTATTATTAAGCTAACCATTTTCAAAGGAACTCAATAGATACATTAAAAATTTCAGTTTTTTTTACTCTAAAAAAAACTATTTCAATCAAATTTTCTCTCTATATTTATTATTATATAATATTAAATCCTATAAAAATGTTTTAAGTACATTGATTTCCAAGTGCAATCTACTAAGTGCTTTTTTGAACTACACTAATAACAACTATGCATTTCCCTACGGACAATTGGAACACAATTTTGTAAAAAATGATTAATGATTACTGTTGGAATGATTGTCTTTGAGATTGACAAGAATAATGAGTGATAATGATTTCATCCCCACCCATTGGTTAAGCTCGGAGCGCACAATACAATTAATTAAATCGCACTAAGCAAAAGTTTGGAAACCACAAGCCACGCAGCACTGAGCTATGTCAAAAATACCAAAGCTATGCAGGACTAAGCCACAACAATAATACTAGAAGCTATGCAGGACTGAGCTTCAGCAAAAGTACTTACAGCTATCCAGTAGGGTGTTACAACAAAATTAATTG
Source organism: Drusus annulatus (assembly GCA_022651775.1). Classification (NCBI taxonomy): domain Eukaryota; kingdom Metazoa; phylum Arthropoda; class Insecta; order Trichoptera; family Limnephilidae; genus Drusus; species Drusus annulatus. The sequence continues at coordinate 1,143,488 of JAGWCC010000150.1, forward strand.
AAGATATACAGCAGTGGGCTGCAACAATAATACCAGAAGCTCTGAAGGACTGAGTTACAGCAAAATTACTCAAAGTTATGCAGCAGTAAGGTACAACAATAATTTCAGAAGCTATGCAGCACTCGGCTTTAACAAAAGTACTTTAAGCTATGCAGCAGTGAGCTACAACAATAATACCAGAAGCTATGTAGCACTGAGCTAAGTACAACAAAATTTTCTGAACCTATACATTACTGAGTTGTAAGACAAGTTAAGGACATTAGGTTCTTTTATTTTTTCTAATAGCATCACCATCATCTTTTTTTATAAAAATGTAGATTTGGCACAATTATTACCATTGAGAGCTTTCTTTCCTAAATATTAATGTGACTCCATTAATTGATTTTGACAACAAAAAGTTAAAGTTCACCGTTAAATCTACTTACAACATAACACCAAGATTTTTTCAAACAGTTGGAAATCTATAGTGTTAATGGGGGGTGTAGGTTAAATTAATTTATCAGGAAACCAGCAAGATGTTTCATAGTTTCCAAATAATGGTATTTTCTAACACACATTTGATGTCAGTCATTCAAAGCCTGCACTTTGAAAATCGGGATTCTAATATTGAAAATGAAAAATATAAAGCTTCAAACAATGATTTTCAAACATATAAACAAACATTTACATGTTGCAAAAAGGGCAAAATATCTTTTAAAACATTTTGTCCAATGCCAAAAAATAATACTGTTGACAAATAAATGCTTGCTTCTTAAAAATTAATTAATTAATCACTGTCTGAGAGCCTGGATTTCCTTCTTTTGCCTTCTTTAGCAGTTGATTCGTCGGGAATTGTTTCTGTCGATCCCTTCTGTCCTGTATCAATACACTGGAAACAAATAAATAGGATGGAGTAATTATGATATTAAAACAACAGACTATAGCAAAATACACAAAGGAAATGACATATTTCCCACGAAAGACACATAAAGCGAATTATTAAGGAGAGAAAACTCAAGTCCTCAGTCAAATGTCAGTGAGGCTGTTTTACTCCTATTAAAACATTTTTTTTTTAAATGACTAAACCATGACAAAATTTACTGTAAAATTATTTTCTGAAACGTCAATAAAGAAAATGACTTTAATCATTGAGTTTAGCGTTAAGTATTGCGGTAAAACACATAATTTTCTTTAGTTGATTGTTGAGTATAAAATTTGCGATTGTCCTTAGCTTTCTGTTTATCTTAATGTTAAACCAATAAAAATAAACTATATTGTCGTAGAGAGATAACATTTACTATTCAATTTGTTGACTTAACAACTCTATGTGCTTAGCTTTATCAAGATGCACTTACTTCAAATAAAAAATACACAATATAGTTAACTAGATTAATATGTGCGTAGGTTCGGGTGCTTAATAATTGGAGCTGAAGCCTCAATTCACTTCCAAATAAAGGCTTATTACTGGAAATATTGGAGAGCGACACACTTACTTGTATCTCAAATCAGATAAGTGAGCTATCAACATTATATTATTTTTTACGGGTGAGATCTCAATGGGTGCCTCTGTAACCGAATTGTTTGTTCAGTCAAATGTGCTTCAAATATATATACATATATGAATATATTTATGAGATAAATCCAGTTTTCGAATTTAAATAAATTTCTGATTCAAATTTCGATCCGCGATCAAGTAGAGGAATAAATAAAATAAAAACTGTGTTAGAAAGAGACAGGTTTAGGGAAGATCTTTTAATAATAAAGACTGCAGCACCTGAAGAAAGAACAAGAAGTAACAGCCCCTAAACCATAAAACACCATTAGTAAATGTTCATTTAAAATAAGTTTGAAGAGAAATAAGTGACTGTAGACGAAGAACATCAAGGTTGACAAAACTCAAAGTGTGGTAAAGTCATAGTATAACTGGCTCATCTAGGCCTTCTGCCTGTAAAGTAAAAGGGGCCAAGCTGGTGTCCAAAAACCAGTAAGAGAGGCACAAAAAGAAGAAGTCAAATGTTTAAAACGTAAGTTTAAGTATATAAACCTTGTATTCAATTCCCAAAAAATAAATACAATATAACATGATTAATTATTTTCATATTTAAAAAAATATGTTTTTATAATGTACAGTGGGTTTTTATCAGCTTCTCTTGAAGAATTCGATGTATATTAAAAGCGGCAACAATAATAAAAAAAGCGAATGCGTGATTTTGAAAAAAACCGTCCTCAATTATAGTAATTAGCTAACATCCGTGATTCTGATTAAATCTAAAGGAATCTGATAGTATACCTCCATGGCATGTAAATAGTTAGGACAGCAACTAATCAGTTTAGAAAAGGGGGAAGCGAAAATTATTCTAAAAAACTAGCTTTCATAGGAACCCACTACATTTCTACAGGCGTATCTCTTCAGTGGATTGGCATGCCGCCATGACATGTGGTCAGGAAAGCAAAATCAGTCAGTTTAGTAAAAAGGAGGGAAGCGAAAATCATTGTGATTAACTTACATCCATGATGCTGATTCGCTCCGAGGGAATCTGGTCGGGACTCCGCCACGGCATGTAGTTGGGTCTGGTGGACTGTTCCTTCCACTCGGGGTACTTGAGGGCGGCCACATGCAACTTTTTGGCCATCTTGGGTCCGAGTTCGCGCGTCACGGCATTCACGAGCCATGCGGGCAGGCGACCGCGCGGGTCCGTGCGTGACACGTACGACACTCGCGCACCACGCTCCGAGCCACGCACCACCCAGCCTGTTACTTGAGAAATCGCCCTGCAAGACAGAAAAAAAAATTTACACTTCAAACATTAGGGTTGGGTTGAAAACTTTTGTCACATTTGACACCATCACAAATCAACGATTACCGCCATTTTGATTATTTTACATTTGGACGGTTCTCGCTAAACACCGATTCTAGGCCTGTTTCAGCATTTTATCAAATTGTAAGCAGCTGTCAAGCATAACAGCAAGACCGTTATAATTAACGGCTGATCAAAATTTGATAAGAAACAGGCCTAGAATCAGCGTTTAACGGTAACCACCCAAATGTAAAAAAAACAAAATGGCACTTATTGTTGAATTGTGACAATGTCAAATGTAACAAAAGTTTGAAACACCCCAACCTTAATGTTTTGCTACCCGTAATATTTAAATATTTTTTTTCTTTCAATTTTATATTTCTGGGTTTCACTCTTCAAGAGTTGTTCTTTGCCATTTTTTTCAATATATGTGGAAAGAGAAGGCGAATTTATATTTTAATAGTACTTAACTGGACGTATTTCATCATATGAAACATTGGAGTTGAGTTCAGACTTGAAGAGACGGAATAATTTTTTTAATTCATATGTAAGAAATACACATTGCATATCTTAACCCTTTCTAACGATGTGTTTGCACACTGCAAACACCTATGTATTAATTTATTGTGGGTTCTGCAACGTGTTTGCACGACTTATACACCTCTACTCGTGTTAGTTACGCTGTTATCTAGCAGTGGGAAACGTAAACTTTTTGAAAATTTACATTATTTTTCTCTTACTATTCTTATTCAGATCCTTTTTTTTTAAATCAAAAGATTTGAATTGTGTATCTGAAAAGGTTAAAGCATAAACAGTTGTGCATTTCATTTTTTTTTAATTTCCAGCTTTCGATACATTCCAGTAATCTAGCGCCATCAGGTTTTATAGTGTCTGATTAGTGAGATTCTACTGTATATATTATATTTATTTTGGTATTTTCTTTTTGCTGCCATTATATAGCAGTCGGTGGGATTAGAGTTAAACAAGCAGATTAGGCGTATTTTAACAACTCTTATCATTCGTTGAAAGAGGAAATAATTTATTTTAAAGAATAAATGGACACGATTTAACTTTTAATTTTAAAATCGGAGGGGAATCGTCTCATGTGATAGAGTAAACTTCTAAAGGTTATTAAATGATGAACTACCTGATGAAACCTTTCCTGGGCGGATAGTTCTTATGGTAGACGGAGTGGTTGATGATCATCTGCTCCGTTCCGGTATCCAGCCAAGACCGCTGCAGCAGGAAGTCTCGGTTCTTCAGCGGAGACGGGCATGACACTGGAATTTACATTACAACACCATTTGTTGAAGACTTTAACAAAACTAATGATGCAAAGGGGATATTAGGTATGGGATAATGGCAAACATGACCGCCAACTAATGGGTTTCTTAATAGGCAATATGGGGGTAATTATGTAATGTAGTTCATAACTTTTAGTGAGGATACTTAAAATGGGTAGAAACTCACCGAGGGAGCTAATATTTATTTATTTATTAACGTTAAATTAGACAATTTACTTTACACATTTAAAAATCATCAGTACATATATGTATATAAATCCATTAGTGTCAAATTAAAAGAGTGTAAAGTTGGTGTAATTTAAAGATAAACATAAGCCATCTTACTTATTATATTTTTACGTGCCTTTTCAGCGTTGGTTTAGTTAAGCCGGACATAGGTCATTAAATTAGGTGCATAAGCCGTGAAAGCAATTTTTTTCACTATTCTGGCCTAAAGCCATGCGTAACATTTACACCGCGTTTAAAAGTAAAGGGTTAGAAATATAGTGAAAATCTAGTAAAGATAAAGTAAAGAGAAATTGAAGTAGTGTAATTTAAAGAAAAATACATAAAATATAATGAAAATCCAGTAAAGAGCATCTACTAGATACTTGTAAGATAAAATCAATGTAAAAAATATAGTAAGACAATAACAATAAGCGTAACATTAAAGTTCTTTACTTATTTAACGTAGTCACAGTACTCATTACCATGGACCAAGAATTGATTTATGATAGAGAACATTTGATAGTTTTTTCACAAATGAAATAGGACGTGCCGACTAGTGGTTTTATATATACAGTATGCTTATTGATAGTACACTGCCACCTCAGGAGGTGCGGTGCATGCAGTTCTCGGGAGTGAAAAACCACCAAAAGCAGTAGGAAATGTAAAGAAACACCGATTGAACTACAGTGCCAATGTCCCGCGCCAATGGAAAGAAGCTCAGATAACCTGGGAGTCACACAATGGATAGTTTAATGAAGCTATCTACGAGTATGTCTCCCATTCCAACACGTCTTTTAATGAAGTACCAAAAGGTGTCAGGAACATTATTATTGATAAGGGGGCAGTATGCATAGCTCCCGTAAGCACTCAGGCCATAGGACCATTGTACTCTCTCCATATTTAATGTATTCCCGTGACAGCAGTCCTTTTATAAAGTTCTCCAGGGTTGTCATGGGTACACTGTCAATATTATTAAATATGTTAACTGCCTATGGAAATTATCATTAATAATTCCAGAGTCTCTGTATTGTAGTATATTTTATTAGATTCTATTATTATTAAAAGCACAGGAAATCCATTTCCAAATTAGCAAAAGATAAGAAAAAACTAAATCAAATAATAATATTTGCTGCCGAAGTGTAATTTAATTTCCTAATCTATGATAAACTGCCCTTGACATCAAAATAATTCTTCCGGTTGACACGATAAACATTTAATTGCACTACAATAAAAATAAACTATTTCAAGATGAACCATTGTTTGGAAAATAATTAACTAAGTCAAATAAAGCAATGGCTTTTCAAAGCCATATTTATTAAAAAATATTGCTTTATGATTTTAATACATCCGAATGAGGAGGTTTATTTGAAGTTTTTCTCTACATAATATTAGCAATGCTTGATATCAGCAATCCTTGCACTATTGTAATGAAATAAATATAAGCATATGCTGTCTTGCGCAATGATTTAAAAATCTCAAAACATCAAAGGAACTTCACAGAAACATAGTTTTATTTAAGTTTTTAAATAGATCCAACATGTACATATTGATTTTGTTATTATTTAAGTGTATAAAATATTTTTTGATTAATTTAAATGTCAGTAATAAGATTAAAAAAGTTAAGTGCAACAGCTGTTAATAAAAAGACTCACTTGAATAGTAGCCAACATCATTGTTGATATTGAGGAATCCAATATCCTCAGAGCTGATCATGTGTGTGTCCCACTCCTTCCTGTAGTCGGGGTCGTGAAGAACGTCATACACGGTGAAGGGTTCCACGTCGCTGAGCACGGTGATGATCTTGATGAGCTTGAAGTTGCACTTGTCATCCGTGGCCTTGGTGAAGACCTGGATGTCGGGCTTGTTGTACTCCAGCTTCCAGCCTTCGTGGCTGTCCACCAGGGTCTTGAGCCGCGAGAAGTCTCCGTCCTCGGCCACCCTGACGACACCCACCTCCATCACCTGGCGCTGGCAGTGACAGTGGAGAGCTTGGCCGGTTTCCTCGAGCGCCGCCGACTCATTATTTGATCGCCCCGCCGCCCAGCGCTAGCAGTCGCAGCGAGTGACGCCGCATCGACTGCACCCGCTATTCGGGAGATTAGATACGGTATATTGCGGTATACTCGCCGCTCGCTACTCGCCACTGGGTATATATCAAGCACGCTTTGCCCACAGTCACGGTTTATCGCAGTTCAACACGAATAAAATCAATAACGAAGCACGAGTGACTGCCGACTATTCGCTGCTGGGTAGTTGCAACAGGTTCCCGTTCGCAGATTTTCTTTCTCTTTGTTTTTAATGCATTTTTATGGTTGTTTTCTATCACCGGATTACTTCAATCGCGCGTTTTCTTAACCGTAGTATTAGTTGATAGTACAATAGTCTGTTTCGAGTCGATAAAATGGTATATTAATTAATAATTTATGTTTTATGATAGAAAGGGAAAATGAGCTTACGCTGGTTACAGTGCGGAAACGGGAAATAACCCGTATGGCCGTACGTCACTGTGTCAAAAGTCAAAATGATTTTCACGTCAAACTGACGCATGCGCACTTTCCTTGGCTCGGAGGAAAACGTCCACAATACCGTGTCAGCTGGCTGATGACCTCACAGAAAATATTAATTTTATAGCAGCTGGCGGCTAGGGGCGAGAGGCGAGGGGTGGTAAATTGGTTATTTATAGCGTGGCTTATCGCCACCTTAATCAGCCGGTAAAAGGAACAGGCTTATCTACATCATAATAGGTTTTAAATATTACATTGCTGATCTTTCTCTTCATCAATTACATAGCATGGAATTACCATAACAGTATTTTATAGTTGTATATGACAGGGAATAACTACTTCCTCCCTCTCCCTGTAGTGCTTTATTTTATCGGAAGTCAATCATCGGCACAATTTCCGGTTTGAAGACTGTCGCTTGCCGTTTGGCATGGTAATCTCACGTAATCAGGCATTCTTGTAACTCCAATTTCGCTAGCCTGGTCTTTTCCGCATAATGTGGCATCAGAAATTCAGTTTTAATTTTCTCTAATCGTTTACGTCTATGTAAAAATATATACATGTCTAAAAAAAATTCAAGCAGGTACTTATTCATATTATTAATATTACATACAGAGAAGGTGAAAAAATCATAGCTTCAAATAAAAACAGTAATGCTGACTTATATTTTGAAATATCGTTGTGGAAGTAAAATTCACATACAGAAATGATTAATTTGTACTATACATAAACGATTGATGAGTTAATAATAAAAAAATCAAATTATTCAGTGACTTTTGTGCTTTATCCTAACAACATAATGATGACGCAACGCAGTACGCACACATATTGTGCCAAGGGCGATTTTAGTTATAAGTGAGTTGAGTATATTTTCCAATTGCATTTACTGTAGCCGCAATTTCCAAAACTCCTTTGTTCTAAGCACCAACAAAAAAATATTATACATTTATGTGTAAAATTATTTTGAAACATTTTGGCCAAAAAACTCGAAGTGCAATATTGTTTTAAAATCATTAGCCAATTCAACATTCCAAACATCAATGTGCAAAAATGGTTTAAGTGCTTACTTAGAACAAATGTGTTCAACCTGGCAATACTGACTGCACTTAAAACGAAAACACTACTGTGAAAACTCATAATATTTTTTAATAGCGCACTGTACTGTACTCAGAGCAATATTATTGCTCTGAGGGAGGTACTGTAAAATTTACAGAAGGTAGGTAGTATTCGTTTCTTCTGGAAGATTTTACTATTTTTAAACGCTACAGCTTTATGCGAACGATGCAGTGATTTTTTATAATAAACGAAACCTAGCGGAGCTTGAAACAGAAATTAATAATGATATTTCTTACCTCGCAAAATGGTTGCGAAATAACAAATTAACCCTTAACGTAAAAAATACACATTACCTAATATCCGGTACTAAGTAAAATTACAGTCTCAACATCAAAATCGGTGACAATTACCTCGGAAAGAAAACGAGCACAAGATATTTGGGCCTTATCATAGATTCACAGCTCTCGTAGGATCTCCATATAAACTATGCAAAGGAGAAAATTACCCCCATAACTGGTGTTTTATATAGGCTGTAAGAATTACTTCCCAATGCATTAATAACTTCGGTTTACTATTTACGATACACTCACGCCTTTCCTTGGAGTAACAATATATGGAGAGAGAGCTAATTATTTTTACCCAACCTATACAAGCTTAGGGTAAATCACTTTCTCCGGGTTTTTACGTCGTACACCATGAGAATGAAAGAGACAACAAAATTTCACAAATGACCACACCGCTTTAAAGTATTGTAAGAGTGTTCTTCGTGTCCCGCGTCTCCGTTGACTCCGCCCACACGTTTTGATATTCGACATAAATTGACGTAACTCAACGGTTTTTTACGTTATATGCTATATTTTTGTTTATAACAATACTGTGAAAAAGTGGTTATGCGAATAAACAAAAACATTATGCCGACATGTGCTGTGAATGGATGTATAAATACTATAGCCCTAGTCCTAGCCACGCCCAGGTATAGCCGAGTCCGGAAAAGCTCATAAAAACTGACTACAACAGCGCTCTCTCTTATTTATTATTGATCTGATCGCCTATCTTATCTCTACTGTATCTGGGGCTTTGCTTCTAAGAAAATTATTTCTGACCTGCAGGTGGTCCAAAACTGAGTTCTCAGATATGTCCTTGGTCTTCGGAAGACTTCCATAAGACACTCATATCAGAGATATTTATTCAGATACCGCTATCTTTCCAATCAAGATCCTTCCCAAACATGAAATCACAAGCACCATTCTACAAATTACTCAGCAAACAACGCACACTAACATCAAACCCCTTTACAATCAAAACACCCACCAATATAACACACGAAATAGCAATAAAATTCGCATTCTACTTTCACACACCACAAAGTATGGGAAAAATCTTTGGAATATATTATTTACACATTATATAACTCCCTTCCAGATAAATATAAAAACTGACAATTTACAAAAAAAAAAGTAAGGCTAAAAAAATAATTTTAAATTCATTTAAAAATGAAAATACCCCATTTTCTTTTCAGTTTTCTTTTCCCGGTAGAGTAAACATCCTCATTCACTGCCCTTCAAGGTTCCGCTGACCTTGGTGGTGATTCGCATTCCACTCATTTCATTCCATCAGTTTTGTCCGCGTGAAGCTACAGCGCTCCAAAATGACATGTGTTGTCATTTTATTTAGGTATATACGATAGGGGGGCAAAGGTCCGGAAGCCGGGTGGTGGCTCGAAGGCCTATGTACGTATGTACCTGGTTGAATTTTGAAAAAAAAGTTTGCTCAGTTAACTCAATGCTTTCAATGAAGCGACAAAAAGCTAAAAAAAAGTCTCAAATTTGTGTCGCTTGAGTCAAGCCTTCTCCCTAATGGTACACATATTTTAGATGGCTGAAGCGCCACAAAAGGATTTAGAATCAAACGAGAGTCCAGAGCTAAATATTGAACAAATTTTATGATTTTTGTAGTTATGAAATCGAAAAATAACATGCGTTTCTTTCAGATTTATCATTATCTTTTTATATTGAATTGTTTCTGATATGTCATATATTATACAAGTACATAAAATAAAGCATGACACGATCATGCGAATGAAATATTTGTGTCGGACACGTCACAAGTCGCTATAAGAGAAGGACACATATGAGACCTTTATGAGACGAAGTAGGAGCGTGTGCCTAGACGAAGTTGTGTGGCGTCAGTCCTTGCGCGAAATAGCGTAATGGTAGGTAAGTAATCTAAATAATTATCTCCAAATATAATAATAATACTGTCATTTTCATCCAGCAGGGAAAAAAGTACCAGGTGCCACTGCATAGATATTACATTTTAGTTTGCGATTTTATTTTTAAGAAATTTCAAGGTTCATGAATTCGTTTGAAATTGTTGCAAATTAATTCCGTTTCTGAGCCTGTATTATTTGTTAATCTTATTTACGAATTAGAAATTATAATTTGAGCAATCTACATGCTCTAATAATTTTTGATATTGCTGGTATTTACGTACCTACCCAAAGACTTCACCTAGCGCGAATATTGTGAGTCACAAATTAATATTTACAATCTGCATAATAGACAGATTGTTTTTTTTATATCAAGATCATGATTCATAATACTGCAAAAAGATTTTTTTAATATTTTTTTTATTTCATTTATCATTACGAAATGCAGAGTCAATTTTTTGATCATTGTTAAAGTCAAATTGATTTAGCAAGATGAGAAAATTACAAAAAAAACGGACACACCCAAAATATTTTTTTAAATTCAATGCATAAGTATTTACTTTAATCTTTAATGCTACCATAAACCTTGAAATGTTTTAGATTCCAATCTATTTTGCTACAATTAAACAATATTATCATATCTATTCAATATTATCTACGATCGATCTACTTTAGAGAGATAATTTTTTTAAAAAAATGTTAGATCTTTTCAATTATTAGACACTTGTTTTTCGTCTTCTTTTTAAATGGCTTTTAGTCATTTAGGAGTGTTCTAAGGTTCTAGCCACTGTCAATTAGAAGATGATAGTGAAATATATGAAAGTGCAGGTTAAAGCTTAGTTATTAGTAATTAAAATTATGCTACATACGAAATACACAAAATACGATGTTTAAAAGGAACCGGTTAAAAAACAATTTCCAGTAAATTAGTCTGACTTTTCCACATATATTTTTTAAAAAACTACCGTAATGATAATATCATTAGAGTTTATTATCGTGTTTTACTAAATTAGATCAGGGTGAGCTTCTAACAGCTCGTATTATCGATCATACGGTTTTGACGTTTATTTATTGTGGATTTTGACAGAAGAGCTGTGTTTCTACGATGGCCGGTGAAATTCAAGTTAAAAGCGGGAATGTTGAATTGGACGAGAAAATAAATCAATGGCTCTTGTGGGATAAGGTAAGTTTTATAATAAGGACATCTTCTAATGTGTATTCATCGTTTTTCTATTCCATAATTGTAAAGTTCGTCCCAGACAAGACACCAGACATTTTGAAATTTACTATTGTTATTATTTTACCTCTTATAAAATGTTCTATGTAAAAATAAATTCTGATTATTATTTATTATGAATGTGTTTTTAATGTGTTCTTATTGTTTATAGAACGAAAAGACCCGGTCTGAGATCTTGGGTTTGGTTGAACAGGAACAATGGAGCAAGCTATCATCTGTGTTGATGGGACGGTTAGCCTTCGGTACTGCGGGGCTAAGGGGACCCATGAAGGCAGGATTCTCATGCATGAACGATCTGGTGGTTCTTCAATCAGCTCTGGTAAATTATCCTCATAATAAAAGTAACATCACTAATTACTTATAGTTTAATTGTGATAGCATTCAACCACGAATTCATTAATTGAAATTGCAATACCAACACCGTTTCCATGTCAAGTGTACGGCAGGGGTCATTTTCTACAAACCCCGTCTCTATCAAGTTTGGCTAGGTTTGTGACATCTATCGAGCAAATTTAAGCTATTATGGCTCTATGGTAAATTTACGCTTTGTCAGAACACAGATGAAGTGGTCAAATTAAAGTTCTGTAGATAATTTAGTTGAAATAAAACTTAGTAGATGAAGGCAGAATAACAACTTTCGGTTCAAAATGAAATGGGAGTTTAATGCCCAACTTATTCTTACACAAACCAGTACTCAATGAGTTAACGAATGTGGTTAGAAATATGTTCTGAAAAACTTTTATTTATTGTATACCCTTTAATTAAATCATTTTTAACTGTGTATTATAAAATAAATATCAATTTTTTGTTACTTTTCTAAATAGTAAAGTATGTTTTATACTATCAGTTATTATGACAGAGGTCCTTTCAGTGACCTCTGTTATCAAACGTACAGCACGAACAGTAGTGTATATTACCAATGTAAATATTGATTTCATATGACATAATATAATTAACAGTAAAAATGTTATATGGATAGGCCAAAAACCCCTTTTTCACAAAAAATTGACAATTGATAAAATATATTTATATATTTATTTTCTTGTTGATAATTAATGACATTTCCTTTAGGAATTGATTTGCAACTGTAATTGTTATTCACACTTTAATATTTTTGCTGTACATAATCATTTTTTTTTCTCACATTTATAAATGCAATCAATATTTCTCAAACCCGGCATGTGCAAATAATGTTTATTTAATTAATATGTGTCATATTGCATATAGTATATTTGCGGCACGCTCTAGAGTGGTAGATACTCTAAGTATCACCCTGGTGAAAGACCACTATTCAGAATTGAAACGTTGCTTGAAATGGCTTTAGCCGTGTTTGGTGACTAGATCTGAATAGCCAGGTACTTCCCAACCTTCCTCTTCCCTATTTCATTCCCCTCCCGATTACCTTCAGCTTCACAAAATACCTTAATCGGGAATGCCATAGTCTCACTGGATTTAGACAGTTGGGATCAGTTGAGACTCTTGTGCAAACTTCAAATATTTATTACTCGACTTGTACTGAATCTATTGCAATGCAAAATATCTCTATGGATCGATTATTTTGTTGTCAAGTGATTATGGTTCATTTAAATATGCAAACAACAGGTTTTAAAGGATAAAAACTCCTGTAAAGATAATGCTGAATGCCCGGGTCCTACAGGACCCTCCGGCGCACTAGAGGTTAACACTCTTGCACACTAAAACACTGAATGTACCTAAATTGAATTGTATTTCCCAGGGTCTATGCATGTACATCAAGAAAGTGTGTTTACCCGACGAACTGACGGCCGGAGTCGTTGTGGGTTACGATGGGCGCCACAATAGCAAGAGGTAAATAAACTAAATAAATAATTGAATATAATTACTATTAATAATATTGCCACTCAGCTATCTCACTATAAAATATGTGAACCATGATCTCTAGCGTCATGAAATTTGCATAGCTTTTTCTATCGTCAATTTCTATGTCAACGCCATAAGTTTCCTTGGAATATAAATCATGCTAAACCATACACAAATGACAGCAAAGTGGGAAAATATCTGTCCTTCAATACCCCCTTGTTACCCCTGACCCCACCACCAGCCTGGATCGCCCTAGCCCACTCAGGGGGCAATGTTGCCGACTTTAGGAAGTGCCACTTAATATATTATAATGGACCGTTTACCGCTGATTCTTGGCCTGTCAACTTTTGGAAAAGTTTTTTAATGTCACAAGGCAATACCACACAAGAGTCCCAACTGGTTCCTTACTGTCCGGAGCAACGCCATTTCAAGCAACGTTTCGATTCTGAATGTTGTCTTTCACCAAGGCGATACTTAGAGTATCTACCACTCTGGAAGCCTTAACACGTTCAGTTCTGACAATATTTTACTTGTTCGAAATGAATAACTCACCAACAGGCTTTAAAATTCTTAAAATCCTTGTAATTGACATTGTTTCCGTTGAAGGTTGGAGGTAAACGTCTTGAGAATGTAAATTTTCAAAGTCAAACAATTTTGCGACAATGTATGATATATATGTATATATGGCTTAAAGTTATTGTTTGCCAGGTTTGCCGAGCTTACAGCCCGCGTGTTCGCCTCACAGGATATCGAGGTGTGTCTGTTTGGGGAGATGGTGCCCACCCCGTGGGTGTCCTTTGCCACCAAGCTTTTTGGCTGCGCGGCGGGCGTCATGGTCACTGCCTCGCACAACCCCAAAGAGGACAACGGCTACAAGGTCTACTGGGTGGAGGGCCACCAGATCATCAGTCCTCACGATACCAACATTGAAGACACCATCACCAAGAATTTGGTGTAAGTACTTCTGATTGCTAGATGCTAATTATAATAATAATAATAATAATAATATTTTTTTATTAATTTTCTTATATATGACAAACTTTTTAATTTAATGCATATAAGAAAATAAATTATTTTTTTTACAAAATAAATACAAATTATAGTACCATATAGATACACAAGAAAGATGAAATTTGAAAAAATAAAATTTCAGGCAGTGGTGATGATCAGGTCAATGAGGAGAAACTCTTTCAAAACAATTCCAAATCAATAACCTCATGAAATTATTCAATACACTTTCAATATTATTACATACTACATTAAAAACTCTCATCAACATACCAGGATACCAGAAGCCTACTGGGATGTGAGGGACATCCGTTCCCACCCGAAGGTGTACGACAAGCTGGAGAAGGTGTCCACGGAGTACCTGCGCCGGCTGAGGATGAACATCTCACAGGACCAGGACCAGGACATTGCCGACGCCAAGCTGAAGTTCACATACAGCGCCATGCACGGAGTGGGCTACACATACGTGGAAAAGGCATTTGCCCACATGGGACTGCAGGTTATTTTATGTTTTTTAATACTAAACTCTTGACTACAAATATAGTTTTAGTTTGGAGTTCACACTCTTTTCAAACACATATATTCATTTTTTTTGTTAAATTTCAAACTTAAATGAACTTAGAATATCAATCATTGATCTAAGATGAAACTTTAATAATGTCAATAGTTGTAGCCTAGTGTTTTATCCTTGGTCGTTTCTATAAACTCTACAGGCTTGGTATACAAATTTCATCTTTTATCAACAGTAGATATTTTTTTATTATTTACGTTTGAAAGAAAACATCATCTTGGCACTCCAACTCTTCGAACTCTTGATGAACAGAAAATGATTGTAACTCTTATTTTTAGTTGTTATTACAAACCCTAAGTAATTTTCAGACCCTGTCTGAAAAGAAGTCTACCCTAACCTCAAATACTGAAGTCACCTAACCCATTGACTAAATTGTCGAAAAACTTACGACAAATACAGGATACAGCTTTTTTTCATCTGACCACACTCAAACTTCCCTAACCTGACCATTATACATGACCTAACTTAACCATTGTAAACTTCCCTACGGGAACCATTATTTGCATATTTAGCAGCTCCCGATAAACTTCCCTAACCTGGCCACTGTAGGTATCTTTAGCAGGTTCTAATAAAGTTCCCTAATGAGTTCCAGTTAAGATCTTTTCCCTAAGAAAACACTAATGTAAAATTAAACTCAGTCAATTAAATAAAACCATCAGATGGTGATAGTAATAAGGCCTAATGAGCCGCAGTACTAGTTAGATAGACATTATGAGGGGTATTTGAATAAGTTCCAGCAAGTTAGTAGAGGATTACGAAAGAATCCATAAAATCAAAAAAAAAATCTAATGAGTGTGTGTGTTTAGCCCCTGGTGGTGGTGGAGCAACAGCGCGACCCGGACCCCAAGTTCTCCACTGTGGTGTTTCCCAACCCCGAGGAACCATCCAGCTTGAAGCTGGGCATGCAGTGTGCCGAGAAGAATGGTTGCACCATATTGCTGGCCAATGATCCCGATGCAGATAGGCTGGCCGTGGCGGAATATCAAAATTGGTAACATATGTTTCTTTTACTTCTTCCTGTGCTCTCTCCCATCAGAGGTTGGGTACAACCAAGGCAATCTCAGCAGAACTACACTCGTACTAGACACAAATCACGAGGTGATAATAATAATAATATTTGGATAATTTGTATAGCGCCGTTTTTGTGAAAAATCACCTCAAGGGCGCTGTGATGTTCCTGGATTTGATGAATACATTTGAGTTTTCTTCTTTTTATATCTAGTACAATTTGACTATTTGAAGAAAAACCTAATTAATTACTCTGCCCGTAGACATAGTAATTAATTAGAGGTTATTTTAAAGATGTGCCCATGTGCTTGATTTAATGTCTCAAGTTTCCATGAGATAAGTGTCTAAATGTGTTTTTACATCCAAATATGAATAAAATTGAGAAACCCAAGTGTATCTCGGCGAAAAAGGAGGTCAATGACTGATAGTATCGATTTAGGGAATATTTTAAGTAAATTTAAATAAATAAAATATTTTCACGGAGCTCCTTCAGAGATGGCGCCTATGTTTTTGCACAGTATGAACATACGGCGCGGTATGGTTAGGTGATTACTTAATCCCATGAAGTGCTTTTATACAAAGTGATTTCTTGATCTTATGCTAACTAATCAATTGGTAATCCAGCACCAAGTCCTGGCACATTCTGACTGGCAACGAGATTGGTGCCCTGCTGGGCTGGTGGTGCTTGCAGACCCTCCTGGCCGCCGAGCCCAGCATCCCGCACCGCTCTCTAGTGCTCATGAGCAGCGCCGTCAGCAGTAAAATGGTGCGCGCCATCGCCACAATCCATGGAGCTACCTTCATGGAGACACTCACCGGCTTCAAATGGATGGGTGAGGATTGCCACTATAATAAAACCATTTGTTGTCACGTTTTTACCACCACATTTTTCAAATCGCTTCCACTGTGTCCTGCGATTACACCTATAGAATCTTATGATGGTTTCATGCTTAATTAGTTTTTCGAGTTCATGGTTCATTTGAATTCTGTATGAGTACGAAGTAAAACCATGAGCTACACCAATTGTTGTGTTACCAATAGCAAGATATGATATGTATATAAAACTGGGACGGCTTCACTGGGCAGGACACAGCAAGAATGGAAGATAGCCGACCACCAAAGAGGCTTCTCTATGTTAACCTGTAATAAGGATTGTTGGGAGGCCTAAACATAGGTGGACAGTGGCTTGGAGGCGAACACTGAATGCTGATGAACTGAAGGGTGACAGCAAGAGACCGGCAGGAGTGGAGGTGTTCCTGGAAACGGAGAGGACTCTCCAAAATTTGTACGAGTAAGCTATGAGTAGTTTATTTAACACTGTACATTTATTTAATTTCCAGGAAGCAAAGCGATCAAAATTCGCTCCCGTCGCCAGCGCACCATTTTCGCCTTTGAGGAGGCCATCGGTTTTATGTGTGGCATGGAGGTGCCGGACAAGGATGGAGTGAGCGCAGCAGTGCACCTGGCTTCTCTGAGCAGCCACCTGCACCAGCAGGGCCGCGGGCTGCTGGACCAGCTCGACTGGCTCTACTCCCAGTATGGCTTCCACATCACTGACAACTCCTACTTCATCTGCCACGATAAAGAGATCATGAAGAATATCTTTGCCAGGCTGCGCAACTATGAAGGATTAAATAAGGTTTATTCTACTCAACTATTTTCTCAATCTATGATGCATTGATATTAAAAATAATAAGTGAACATCTGTGTGCAAAAGGAAGGAGATGAGGAAGAAATGAGGACACCCAACCAATTTTTGTGTTTTGTCCATTTTTTAATTTTTCACATGAGAATGGATTGTTTTTATGACTCTTTTGGTTTTCTTTAAGAAAAGACAATGGTTCACTCCATCCTTTTCTAAAAATACCTCAAAAATGAATAATGGGTTTTTTTTATATTTTGAATCATCTAATTTTTCCTTGCAAAATATATAATTATGAGGAGACTTAAAATGAACTCTACCGGACTATTTCACAACTTGAATATTGGACAGCACATTGGGGACAATAAAATACAATGCTTGTTTCATCTACATTTTATTATTATTATGCTTACTAATGTAACTTTCTCCGCAAGACTATGCCTAATGGCTTGTTACTCACAAAAGTATTTATCAGTATCCCGATGCCCTGCGTTCCTGGCCCATCGAGTCGGTGCGCGACCTCGGCGTGCGCGGAGACGAGCGCGCCGAGAACGACACGGGGCTAGACCACCCCCTGGCCTCCGGGGAGATGCTGACCCTCAACTTCTGCAACGGGCTGGTGGCGACCCTGCGCACCAGCGGCACCGAGCCTAAGGTCAAGTACTACACGGAGATGTGCGCAAAGCCAGGACAGAGGTCAGTCATAATTGGACATCGGATTTTATTTATTTGTGTATGGATAGTGCATATTTAAGCCTTTTTTCGGCATTAATGCATATTTCAGCCATTTTATATTCCTCATATTTTTTTCAGTTTCTTTTCAAATTAGCTAAACACATGATTTTTGACTTGAAATCGTTAGAACGCCTGATATCATCTCCAGAAATTCATCAATACTCCGAATTTCGTCTTGAACCCAAGTTTAGCTTTCAGAGGATTGAACACGCCTGGGTGCGAACCCACGTTTCGGAACACTCGGCCACAAACTGGTCAAAATCTGTTTATATGGCCCACTGAAAACTCTTGCATGTCATTGAGTTCTGAAATATCCATTTAACTGTTAAAACATACGGCAAGATTCAATATTTTTCAATTGTTCAATAAGAAGAGCTGATCACTTATCTTCTTGCCACCAACATTTCATACCTTTTAACTAACCACAATAATTTAAGAAAACACTTAACGAATGAAACCACATATAAGTATAGTCTGAAAAATCAAAGCATTCTCTCATATTTATAGTAATCGTGAAGAGTTGAAGAAGCTGCTTACAGACATGGTCTCCGCTTTGATTGAAGACTTCCTCCAACCGTTGGAAAACGGGCTCATCGAAAGAAAGTAATTTTCTTCATTCTAGTCCCATCAATGCTTGTTCTCTAAAATGAATTATTTTGTTAAATGTGACTGATTCCCAATGCCTAAAATTCAATAAAAAATTATGATTTTTTTTTTAAATCCAAATTAAAAGCTGATGAGACCTATTATTTGGTTAGTCATGATAATCTTTACTAGATTTCCAGCCAGCATAATGTTCCCCGGTGTTGCAAGAATGCATGAAATGCTTTAAATGTCTACATATTTTTAAATATTACGTACCTACATACATATTTCATTGCCATATCGATCCCTCGGAATAACAAGGTTCCATCTGACACGGCAATGTCATGCGATAATGAGCTCTATTGAAAGCTACTTTAAAGTTTATGATCGCATAGCAGTGCGGTGTCAGATGGAACCTTGTTATTCCAAGGAATCGATATTATAAATGAATATTGAAGCATTGATACAAAAATTAACCATAGTCCAATGGTCCTCGTGCAGTCACCAGGACTTAGAATAGTAATGTAATATATCACCGTTGCACATCAAATTATGTATTTCTATGTGAACAATTTTGCAAAAATGAGTTAACAATGCCATTTTACCTTTTTTCTTCTTCTCCACCTTTTAAAATTTGAAATATATTAAAATAACATATATAAAAGAGATAGAAAAAGAACCATATGCCAACATTCAAAACTTCACATTTAAGTATAGGCTGTCACTTTTAAAAATGTTTCTAGTGCTACATTTACCTAGTTCATATTTTATTGTTTCTATCTTCTGTTACCACACTACATAAATTTAGGTTTTAAGTATGATGCACAATTTTTAATCAGAGATTATGTACAAGAAGAATCGTGGACATGATGTTTTCTTCTTTACTTACTGAGAGAGAGGAAGTTTTTGCCAATTATAAATTTTTGTGAAGTTATTTTTTTAAACAGCTTTTTTCGATTATCTCAGAATGAACTGAACTGAAGTCACATAGCCCATGCATATTTGATGTGTAATGACGATATACACGTACAAATATTAATATATTGAATAACCGTTAGCTTTAAGATAACTTTTTATGATTATAACTGTATCGCTGATATAGATTTTATTACGTATGTATGTACCTACTTTATATAAATACTTTAAATTTAAATAGGTTTATAAAATGTTTTAAAAATGTTCCCTCCTTTTTCGGTATGATCACCAATTATTTTTCCAATGATCTTGGTATGTAATTGCTTGTCATATGTACAACAATTTTAAAACACATTATACCATAGCTAATTAACTACCTATCAATAATATCATAGAGAATGCAATCTTATTTAATTATATTTTTAATTCATTTAATTTTGAACAAAAATAATGTTTAGAATTTAATTGTGAAAGTTGATTTTGAATAAAAAGAGAATGTTTAGAATTGAATTGTGTGACAAATTATTTTCCTGAAATACACTCCATGTGATTAAAAATAGGTTGTCAACTAATAAATATGTAATGCTGTCTCTCGTACTACACTAAAGGAGCCATTTGATCAATTGAAAGTTGTAATTTAAATAAATGTTTTATGAGGGATGGCGTTGAATGCAAAAATAAAGTTTGTAAAACCTACAAGTTTCAATTAATTCCAACCATATGTATTTCCTTATATCCTAACTCCCAAATATTTTAGTTGGAAGGTTTTGTTAATGCGCATAGTAAAAAGTTAAATAAATTATTTGGAGAATTTTATTTAGACATAAACAACATGCTAAGTATAATAATTGACAAATATTACTCACTGACTAGTTAAATAAGTTATTAACACTGGATACTTTGTGAGAGAACCAAATAATTAGTAAAAATTAAATACAGTAAAACCTACTTAATAAGTTTGGTTTTTTTTCGGTTCTTAGAAAACCTTATAAGAGTTTCACTGTAATAAACATAACATTACATTATTGTTTAATCATAAATGATACTTAAGGATTCAAAATATTAGTTTTGGTGTATAACGACAACTTGTTCATTTATTTGGTAAGTAAAAATAACAATATAAATACATATGCATTATCGAAGAGAAGTACATATTAATTTCACAAATAAACTTTATAAAAATCTGTGTTTGCAATTAAAAATATGCAGAGTGAATATGTTTGTTTTTGTTGACCAAGGCATTGATTTACTTGCATAAAATATTATTTTCCAATTGCATATTTTCATGAAGATTCAATGGAAATTATTACAGTTTAAAAAAATTATAATGTGTTTTTCACAACCTTTACAAATATATAAGAATTTAAAAGAAAAGCAAACATTGCTTAATATTTATGACAATTAATATAATGTAAAGAGAACCTATAATTTTTTTATTATATACTTGCAGAACTTGTGCTTTGGTTGAATTTATTCTAAAAACATTTCTAAAGAATGCAATAATTAAACACAAAGAATTAAACAGAATATTGTTATTATACAGGACAAGTGAGTAAGTTAATTTAGTGGCCAACTTATATTATTATAAAGTATGTTAAACAACGCACTAAGTGCGATAAGCTGGGAATATAGTCTAAGTTCAAATACAATGATTTAAGATAAAGAGAAATTTGATTTTAAGAAGATATTAAATATATTTATGAAGCCTTAGTTTAAAAATATGAATATTGCATATGGCTTGAAGACAATGGCACAACTCGGAGAGTAGGAGTTAGGCAATACAATATATTATATTGTAATTAGTATTTGATCAGGTTTAGCACATTGAGAACAAATTAATAGTTATTATGAAAAGCTTTTCCATTACCTCTATCCTGCTCTACTTTCCTTTAATAAATAACACTAACCACTAAATATATATCTTTCTAAATTTTAACAATAATAAAATGTAACCACTACTAGGCAAATTTATCTATGACAAATGATCATGATATAATACTCTCCCCGTTCACACAAAAGTCACCTTTGTTCAAGTTTGGAGATTAGAGAAAAATAAGGTTTTTCTTTTTTAAATATAATCTAATATGCAGATAAAATATTTTAATCAGATTTTTCTCCGGGGTTGGTTGGTGACTTTTGCCTAAATGAGGACAATTATCTTCTATAATCTAAATACTAAATTAGTGATCCATGCTATTTAAGATATGCTTTCATTAGAATACATTTTGAACTTTGCAACCGTTTAACCTTAATGGTGTTGGTTAATAATGCTAATCAAAATCACCAAACAAAAACACCAAACAAAAATTCTACAATCTCTTAAGATTATGAACATTAAAAACAGTTCCTACAAAGCGCCTTTGAGTTGATATTCCACAAAGATGGCCCTTAGAAATAAGCCATGTTTTATTATTATAATTAACTACCCGTAAAGCATTGAAAGAGCGTATATATTAATTTGGCAGTCGTTTGGCGTAAGTGCGACCCTCCATAATATGTGTATTTAAAATATGATCTATGTTTTATTTACAACTGCAATTGAAAAATTTATAACTTTTTTTTGTGGCCCAGAGATTAATAAAATCCGGAGTGTGGTATTTTTTCAACAGACTATTCTTGCTCTTGTGCAGATTGATAATGCAACTTTTCGGTTTTTTTTTTTTTAATATCTATTCAAGAAAAGATTTTAGTTCAGTTCAACTACAAGGCACGTGCAAATGAATATGTAAATATATTATAATCATTTTCACAACTTCGATGTGTGTTCTCACAATGCGAGAGGAAAGGTATATTAAAACCCTACATTATTAGCAGTTTTATTCTGCACAAAGAATACTATCAAAATAAGACATAATATGTAGCAATAGTTCAATCAAGATAATAATTTTACATTTTTATGAGGTTCAGATTCATAATATAATATATATATAATCCTAAGTTACAGCAACTCATGGTCCCGGATATTTTTCAAGTAATCTGACACTCCGGTAATTTTTCATAGGCATGTTGGATAAAATAAGAACTCAGTTTGTAATTCATTTTTCTACAAATAATTAAATCAAGATCACCACGACAAAGCACTAAATTTGTTGATTTGGCTCATACTATCCACAAAATAGCAAAGTGCCTAATATTATAAATAGATAATATTAAATGGTCACTGTAAATTCTTTGACACAAAAGTAAATGTGAAATGCCATTCGACAGTGGCAGTAATCTAGTTTCTGTCTCTCTTGGAAAGTGTTATAACTATATGATTACATATTTGTATCAACCATTCTAAGGTTACATTTTAGAAACAGTTTTTTTTTACATAGTAACATTTTTCCAGGCACTCTTTTACAACATGATTATGTGGGAGGCGGGAGGAAACTAGTTTGTTTCTCCAAATATGTTAGGCCAACAACCTCCAAGAGCTTTATAATGATTAAGTGCATACTAAATACATATGTAGATTCTTTAAAATTTATCAAACACATAGAAATATAATATATGTAAAGCGACATATTCCTTGATATTCTATCGGTAAGAGCGTTTTAGTAAGTCAATAGAAATACACATTTTAGTGAATGGAAACCTTTTCACATCTCTAAAAATAGATACATATTATGTTTGATTTCAATACAAGAGGAACTAGCAATACTCGAGGAACTCGTGACGTATTTTAGGTTCATCATGCTACATTTTAAACATAGATTTCTCCTATACATTTATAATTATCAGGGTAATAGTTTACCTTATAAAATGATCTGTATGAGAAACAGGACTAGAGGAAAGGGGATACGAGAAGTTTTCTTGTTTTTTTTTTTGTACTAAGTACCAATCTAAGTATCAAATGAAATACTTTGAAAATTACATTTCATTCGATCTACAAATTGAAGAGTAAATAATGTAATTTTTTTGGTTTACATATTTAGGGGACTGCAGCAATGACTGAAGAGGTGCGGTGCCTTCAAAAAAATTTACACTACGTAAGGAATAAAGTAACAAATAAAGGAAACTGTTTTTGACATATGATGTCTGTGGTTTTAAGTCAAAACATGATAAGTGCAGAATTACATTTTTAGAGAATTTTCAATAATTCCTGTAAATCGAAAAATAATAAGTTTCACTGATTTGTTTGTTTTTTTGGTGAACTATTATTTGTGATAAGACAGAGTTATCATAATATATCAAACGAGAGAGGACACAAAATTTTATGAAATGACTTGTAACATAGTTAATTTTTTTGCATGTATCATAATATATATTGACCTAAGACCACAGATATGAAAGTACTACCTACATAAAATATTTTGAACTCTAATTTGCCAGATTTGTAACAACTCTTCTATATCGGCTCTTTGGGATAACAAGGTTCGATCTGACACGTCCCCGTCATGAGGTAATGAGCTCTAAAGTAGCTCTCTGTAGAGCCCATGCATCACACTGCTATCCCAAGAGGTGATTTATACCCCATATATGGTGATTTCCTATTCCTTGGGTTTCTGTTTCTCCAGTACCAGTTCAATGGCGTCGTCCAGGCCGGGAGACAGCAGCAGGTGGTAGCCGCCGTCGCGGCCTGCTGCGGTGAAAGCTGGACGTGCGGCTCCCCAGCGGCGAACATGCGCCTCCATCACTTGGACGCACACGGCCACTGCGGGGAATAGTTTTGCCAGCAACCTGAGAAATATCCAAACTCATTTAACTATGCCTTCTCTAACTGCTTTCAATTACAATAGCTTGTCATAAATATAAACCGCTCCGTTACTCATTACGCGTATATTGGTAAAGTGCGAATGGAATATTTTGTGCTGATTGTTGTGGTCAGATCATACACAGTATTTACCTATGTGTATATATGTAATATGTAGTATAATTTAATTTACCTATCTAAATATGTACATATGAATTTAAGAAATTTCGCAAAGCAATCGTACAAAGTTTCAGGGAGTTTTATATTTCCTTGTAATTATTTATTTGCAGGAATATGTTGATTGATTTTGTGTATTTTGTAAATATCTGTGATTTTTTCAAAGTGATTCACTATGCTTTTAATTTTAGAATACATAACTCGAAAAAGGTATATTATACCAAAATTATTTTGTGATGTTTTATTTTAATGGATTTTTCTATTTGAACTGCCATAATTTATTAAAAGTAATATTAAATTTATATCACAATCTACGGTGTATTATATATTATTACATACAATGTTAATGAAAAAAATTATAAATTTCTTCAGTCAAAAAATTGTTAAACCATTTTTCTTTCCACAGATGGCACCACAAAACAGCATTTTGGATGATAGCTTTAAACATAACGGCGTGGTGTTGTAAACAAAATAAACAGACAATATTTACAGAAAGGATAAAACCTTTAGTGGAGGGATAAAATTTTGCATGTAATTTCAAAATGATCATTTCAATAAGCAAAAATTACTAGCAATGCAGGAGGAATACTTCACAGCTTTTATTGCAAGCAGTATGCGGATGCATGACTTTGCATTAAAAACTAGATTGAATAAGTCAAATGTATGGTCAAAGGTAGCTTGCAACCAAAAAGTGTAAATTCATCAAATAGAAACAAATTATTAATGTAGAACGATTGTGATATAAAAACATTCACAAATTTATGGAAATAATACATTGGTAAAACTGGTTGAATTTTTTTCTGTTTCACACTACTGTCTTCATAGTCTAAAAAAATGATGCATTTCTGCTATTTGCAAATGCAAACACATGTATGATGTGACAGAGGCAGATCTTTGTGCTTCAAGAACAATTGTTGTAAAATGATATGTATTTGTGACGTTAAAAAAGAGTATTGTGAAAACCATTACTATACATGCATTTTTTTTTAAGGAAGCAACAACTTGGGGGTGTGACATTGTATATTAAATAAAACAAAAAACTTTGTAAAATACCACTTTATTTGAGTTAACTGTCAACCAGGTTCCGCTTATCTCAAGCTTCGTCCATCATGATGTAAAAGCCCTCACTAGGGCTTGATCATGATGGACGAAGCTTGAGATAAGCGAAACCTGGTTGGCAGTTAACCCAAATAAAGTGGTGTTTTACAAAGTTTATTATTTTATTTAATTTATATATATTTAAAATAATTAAATATATATCGTTAATGCGGAGAAAATGTTGAAGAGAGCTGAAATGTTTGAAAATTCAAAACCAATTTTATTGGATCTGATAAAATCATATTAATTGACATACCTGTAGACAGGCAACGTGATATTTTCCAAGAATTGTATCTGCAGATCTGGTATGAAGGCCTTCTCTCGGTCCATCATCTCCTGGGGGGATAGTCCCAGCTCCTTCTCCTCATCACCTTGGTGGAAGAATTCTGTATACACAGCGGCCTAGGAATAACACAATCTGATATCATCACAACTTCCACATACAAGTGGAACTAAGCACGACTAACTGTTGGCCATTGGAATTAAAATACCAGCAGACGACATCCTTGGTTGGGAAAAAGGTAAAACTATGTCCAAAGCTGGACGCCAGAAGACTTATGAAAAATATAACATCATGCGACAATAATTTAGATTAAGATTTCAATGAAAAACAAAGGAAGCCTTTGTGAATGTTTTTAAATGGATATGTTATTAATTTAGAATGAGTATCCTCACAGCAACAGTTTTGACGCAGGGCCAGTCTTTAACCTGGTCGGCGAGGTCGGCACAGGTCATGAGCATGGTGAGCAGCAGCTTGCGGTGCTCTGGTTTGTCTTTCTGAAAGCCCTCCTCCACCATTGTCTCGTAGTCAACCATGTGTCTACAGAGTCCACAAAATACATAATTAATAAGTTTATTCATTATACAGATGGGTGAATATGTAAATCTTTAGGTTATGATCCTCACTTAAAGTGGTTGGCCAGATCGGTGGCCAGGATGCAGTCCCTCAGCAGCTGTAGGCAGTGATCGTAGTTCTTGGAGGACATGCCCTGCAGCACGGAGCAACCCTCGGTGTTGAGGATGCACAGAGCCTGCGACAAGTGATGCTGTTCCATCACACTACCCTCGCTGCTGTACAGAGAGGCCAGCAAGGAACCTGAGGAATTGCCTCAACGGTGTTATTCAAATATACTCTTGTGTAAATGATATACAATTAAATAAATAAATTCTAATGTAATTACAGCAAAACTATAAGAGGTTTTTCAAGGGACCAGAAAATATACACATTTTAATGATTTAACCCTTTGCACTCGAAGTTTAAGTATTACTTGAATGCCGCCATAGCTGCGGTACTCGAGTAATACCTCATTCGAGAAGCGAAAACACAAAACACTAAGGGAGACATCACAATAACACTAAATACAATTGTTTTTTTTTTCTCCTGCGTCACTCATAGTTTTTGTTTTTTATGTAATTTAAATTTTTTTTTAAATTTCTAGTGCAAAGAGTTAATAATACAAAATTTTCAACTTTCTTCCACTATTTTTTATTAAGACCGCACCAGTTTTAGCCTGTTACGATCATCTTCAGACATTCATTGCTTGCATTTTGGGGGTGTCAGGGGTGGATAACAATGATTTTAGATTCATTTTATGAAGTACTGTTATAACATCATGATTTTATATACTGTAGATTTTTGGAAAATTTACTTATAATATAACTTAATATACCTGTCTGTTTTTCTCTATTTACCATATAATATTACGAAACTCTGTTGTGGCGCCCAGATTGCAGCAGTGCACCCCCGTGGGATTAGTTGTTATAATTTTTGAATTATTAAATCATTAAAATGAAGTACCACCTCAAATTAACAGTTTCAAAAATAGAAGAAAAAAAATATGAGGGAGTCTATAAAAGCAAAGGCAGAAAGCTCAAAAAGTTTTCTGGCATTGTCAACTTTTATGCAAATATTTTAAAGAAAATAAGAGCTTTAGGGTTCGAAATTAGATTTGTTCAGCTAGAAACTGTTTAAAACGCTAATCTCAAAATGAATTGACATGTTAGTTAAATAAAAGTTAATAAAATGTGTTTTAATGTTCAAAAATAGTAATAACATCAAAATTGAGGTTGATGTCTTTGCTCCATAACCAAAATAGACCATTTCAGTGTTCAAGAGTCTAAAAAACAACACTTAAGCATGCAAGTTTCTTATTTGGGAACCTTATTTGCCGGTTTTACTGTATTAATCATATTATTCATATTCACATTCAGGAAATCAAAATCGGCAATAAAATTGATGAACACTCAATTAAGTCAAATAAAATAACGGTGATAACTTTGGGTTGTTAGTGATATTGAAAATTATGTATGTAATATATTATGAAACGTAATGTCTAGCAGTATGTTACACAGACCCAAAAAATACAGCATAAAAAACTATGCCAGAAGATAGATAAAGTGAAGTTAAATGTGATGATAAATTGAAATTCTATCAGATCTTACTAAATTTGAATTTCAGCTAGCCTCAGAAAGCTTTTTTAGTATGTAAATTGCGAAATTCAAATAAATCGTAAAAAATACAATGATGGTTCACCTCCTTTGACTTCAAAACTATTATTAGTTCCGCGATGGTCCAAGTCATGGCACATACAGGACACCAGGTAGGAGACGCATTCCAGGTCGCTGCAAACACAAGGATATCCAGCAATCGTAGGGGGAACAAAAAATACAACCAAACCACATGTGGCCACACTATATTCTGACAATGTATTGATTTTAATCAGAACTTACACCCGTAATACAGAGCATTAATAGAAACAATATATTGTTGTTTAAAGGATGGGCGGAGAAAAAAAACACACTCACTAACTAAAGAAAAGCACAAGCACACATCTGATGTTACTAAATTTAAAAAAAACACACAAACATTTGCTAACTAAAGGATATTACAAGCACACATCTGATGTCACCAAGTAAAAAAAAAAAAAAAACGGTACATCAAATGCTGCATTGAAGAGATATTTGTATTATTTTGACAAAAGTCTGCTGCAAAATATCTAGGTAAGATTTAAGGGATAAAATATTTACTGTGTCAAAGTTAAGCTTGATTTCGTAAGTAATAGTAACATCAAACATTTATTTATTAGAACCTTACAGAGGTGGATTAGAGCTCCAAACTCATAAAGTATGAGAGTTACTTTTCAAAAGGAGATTATATTTCAAGCTTCCTATTGAGAATGATATAGCGTGGTATGGCGATTTCAATTAGAAAGAATTTAGAGTTCTTAATTATTAATAATGCATATTTGAACATAAAAAATGGTTTGACGACCGCTGCACTGGGAAAGGATAATATACTATTATATAGGCAGTGTGTAATAACTTACGTGAGAAATCCTCGCTCCAACAAGCGAAGAGACCTGACGGCGGCAAAAGCAAAGTGGGTCACGGAGAAGGCGTGAAACCAGTTGTGATACGGCATGTCTCGGTAACCCTTCTGACAGTACAGACTGAAGCGTGCCAGGGTCTCGCGCTTTATCTCAAACCTAGTCATTCAAAATACATGAACCTTGATGCATTACAAATGTGAGTGATAAACAAAAATTACTGCAGAATGCTAAAAATCTCATGGATAGAATGTTATAAACAAAGGAGTACAACAATGGACAAAAAAAGAAGATAAGTCATTATGACCTTAGAAATTTGATTACGACCATCAAATTTCTTTCATCACTCAAGAAGAATATTCAATGGATATGTATACTATCTATTAAAAATAGTCAATATAATATGTAGATAATATACTTTTTGGATAGCCCCAATGTTTCAAACATATGCAATACGTAGCAAGGCGTCTCTCCCAGGGGCAGCGAGCGAGAGTTGAAGCGAATATCGGAGAGATCCGGATGAGTGTGCTGGTTGCCACAGTTGGTCACCTGGTTCACATCACGGTTGTTGACCTAGAAGACAAGCTGACTGTTTATAGGAGACCATTTTACTGCTACACAGACCAATAACCATTGAAGGAACATCAAATACAATTCAATGTTGGTGGACATGAAATTCACACTCTTAATATTATGTATTATTTAATGCATAGAGAAGATGAAAATGTTAAAGGCCTCATCATAAAATACTTTACGAGGCACGTGAAAGCATAATATTAGTTTTCATACAATGGGAATTTCTAGCAGCTAAGCTACTGCAAGTAGCTGTCAGCATAACATAAAGGCATACATTACAGAAGTAATGTAAGCGTGACAATAAAAAATGCATCCCAAGACATTCTATTGTATCACAAATTTAAGAGTACAAACCTTCAGGTGATACATGAGCATCTCATTGGATATGGTGGTCCTGGCCCGAGCGTCTGCAATTTTCTTGTACATGATTGAGTGCATAATTGAGACACCGCAATAGATGCTGAAGGCGCTGGCTACTTCTTCATCGCAGGCATCAAAGTATTTCCCACCCACCTTGTTGCACAACTGGGCCACTCCGATTATTCCGTTTTCATCGCGTATTGGGAAACACAAGATGTTCCTGCAAACCAAAGCGCCAACTTATTAGTAAAACCTAACAATTCATTACTCTCAACCTGCTAATATCCCTTAACCCTTTCCCATAACAATGTTTCCAGTGACCTGGGAATGTTTGTCTTTTTTTAACACTCCCGCTCTAAAGGGGGGTTTTAATGTAACCCCGAATGAGAGTTTTGTACAATATTTTAGATACAGATTACTGACACCCCCCTTTGGATCGTACGGATTTTTAGATTTGGATTTTTAAAAAAAGGAAAGGTGAAAAAATGAGTAAAAAAAAAACAAAAATTTCCTCAGAATATTAAGAATACATATATAGATTTCG
This sequence comes from Drusus annulatus, assembly GCA_022651775.1. NCBI lineage: Eukaryota > Metazoa > Arthropoda > Insecta > Trichoptera > Limnephilidae > Drusus > Drusus annulatus. The sequence continues at coordinate 1,173,838 of JAGWCC010000150.1, forward strand.
AACTCTCAATGATAACCTTTTACTATGGAATAATAAATTAAATGGGAAATGCACAATCTCATTTAAAAAAATATATTATTAGTCACTTGCCTGGTTACAAAGCCTGTCTTCTCATCAAGTCCCTTGTAAAATAATGGATGTTCATACGCTTCACGAATGTTCAGGATGCGTCCAGTCTCTGCAACGTGGCCGGCGATCCCTTGACCCCTGTTTATACGCACTTCTGGTGGAGACTGTAAAATAAATTGTTTTTAAATATTGAATTAAAAATATGATATAGTGAGCGATAACCAATTGATTGAGAAAAAAAAAATGTGCAAAAAAATAGATTCTTCCGATATAGACAATAACACATGTGAATTCTTCTATGACTACTGGCTGTAATTCGGATATACGAGTACAGTGAAACCCACTTGTAAGGTTCCCACTTATATATGTATAGATTTACCTTGGCTACATGTCATGTTGGACTGTCAAAATAACATTCACATTGTTTTATACCGGTTAAAATCATTATGTACAGTGAAATCCACTTAAGAAAATCCCACATAAGAAGTTTTCATGCAAATTTAGTTTTTTCGGTCCCTTGAAGACAATAGATAAAGAAAATGGCCAAAAAATTTTTCCCAAATAAGAAGTTTTTTCCCGGGCGTTTCATTGTAATTATAACAATGTACCCACATCAATAAAATGACAACCACATAAGTGATGATTGACAAAATCGTCACTATAGGAATTTCACTTTCACTACCAGTTTTCTTTAATTAAAGGGGTCGGGGGGCCCTATTGCTTAATGATGACACTTTGAATGTCTACATAACTCTTTCCGAGTTCAATTTACAACGACTAGGTAGCAAATAATATGTGCCTTGAGATTATACTATTTGTGAGATAACATTACACGTTTTGGCATGCCGGCGTACTTTTACAAACTAACCAAAATATTATCATGAGTGGTTGATCTTACCTCGTTGACCCTGGAGCAGTCCTTTTCTTCATCGACCCCATCGAAGACCTTGGACACCAGGTCTCCCTGGTCTGAGTCCACCAGAAACAGCGAGCAGCGCTGTGCTGAAGTGAGACGGCGGGCCTCTGCCATGATGCCCCGGTATAGTTCGTCTAGTTGGTCGAGCTTGGAGAAAAGGCGGCGTGCCACGCGGAGCAGACCTTGGCATTGCCGCTTCACTCGGCATTCTTCCTCGCCGTGCACAGTATTAATGATCAGTGACAAGCAGAACCTAAAAGTAATTGACATGATCAAAGAATTTTCTTTCTAAAATTTATGATTTGTTCATAGATATTATAGGAAAAAACATAATTTAGAATACACAATATAAAAAATAGCTGACATTGCACTAAACTCGGAGACTCTGAGAGAAGGGACAGAGAAAGAAAAAACAATTTCAACAAGAACAATAATTTTTCTTAGATTGTACACTACAAAAATTATTAGTAAATACATTATGAAATCATTAATTTATCCCAATGTTAAAATTACAATATTAAATCTTAAATACATTGTATATTTATCATTGGGTAATATTAAAGTGCGCTGCTAAGCTATTAAATCACCTCAAGAGTACTTTACACAGCTGTATGCTTTTTAAAAATAAATATTCATGTTTTCAATTAAAAATTTAATCTTGCAATACCAGTTGCATATCATATTTCGAATTTTTTGTTCCCCAATTTTGAAATATTTGCACGAGAAGGTCTTATTATCCTGTCTATTGAAAGCATCAGTCTTTGCTGACCCGAGAATAAGTTTACTTTGGGTTTTACACCCTTTGAACTCTATAGGCCGGTAAACCGGCCTGATTTGGCGAGGCAAATACCCTAATGGCCGGTTTACCGGCCTCGACATCTATCTTTATTTCCCTGTGGCCTGGAATACCGGTCGGAACTATCGTATCTAAATACAAGCGGACAAAAAGTGCAATGCGAAAAAGAAGAATTTGCCAAAACGCAAAAAAAACGTATACTGGTGCAAATCATGCGAGGTCTTCCTTAGCATTGAATCTGAATCTGAAAACTGTTTTGCTGTGTATCATTCCAAAGTTGAATTCTGGAAATAAACATTATATTCACTTATTAGTTACATTATACTCACGTATTATTATTACATTTATATATTATTTTTATAAGCAAATACATTTTTAATTTTTCTCACTTTCTTTTTTTTTTGCTAAAGGAAGTTTGCAATTATTATGAACTAAAAAATAGTTTTCTTATTGACTTTGATCAAAATTTCATTTTTAGTAAAAAATAATTTTTTGGTCTAAAATTGCTCAGAAGCTCAGGGATATGGTGCTAATACAATGAACGCCTTAGGGTTCAAAGGGTTAAGAGCATCAGTCCTGGTGAAAGACCACCATTCAGAACTGAAACATTGCTTGAAATGACTTTAGTTGTGTTTGGTACCGTTTTTGCTAAAAATCAACCTAAGGGCACTGTACTGTGATAGCCAGGAACTTCCCCAGTCCCTTCAGCACACAACATACTCCAATTGAGGATGCCACAGTCCCACTGGTTCCGGACAGTTGGGTGCAGCAAAAAAAATATATATTTCAAAGTAAGATCGCAAACCCATTTAGTACCTTATACAACATAAGGTACATTTTAAACTAAACTCTTGTGACTAAGAGTTAATATAGGAAATCAAGTAGAAGAATGATTTAACAGGATAAATCGGTCTATCTAGCAGATTTGATTTAACAATATTTATCAGTCTATCTAGTAGATTTTGTTGACAAGACACCTCTCTATAAATTTGAATTGCCTAAGACAGAATAGAACTAGATTTTGCTACAATCCCAAGTTGAGTGCTAATTGAAATAATATTTGTGTAAGGAAATACAAGTACACATACTGAATTCAATGGAACAATTTCAACAGCAGAATCTGCAAACAGATTATTTTCAAATTGATGTTAATAAAATATCATTGATATAAAAAGACTAATTATGATAGTTCTTCATTATTTGAACTACACCTCCTGGCAACTATTTTCATTCCAGCAGGCTAGAATTAAAAAGTGATTTAATTTGTATAACCAATTATTGCAATTATGACTATGTTGAGCAACAGAAGCAATTTATTTAAAGTAATGGTTTGTTTAAACCTAGCCAAGTAGCATGTAAAAAGCCAGACGCCAGATAATAACTAATTCAATATTAAAATTCATTATAAACACAAAGATAGAACAGATAATTTTCTTTAACATACATTTTTCTCAGTAGTGGGAATATTATCTACTAACTACACAATAATTTTGTGTGTACATAGTGTAATACACGCAATCCTTATCTGTTTGCACAATTTATTAAAAAAAATCTTTCAAGTGCCGAGTGTACATGTGCCAAGCAATTTACTCACACAATCTACAAAGCTCTATAGCCTGTTTAGGCTTTGATAATATACTACAAGAACACTTAATAAGCTAAATGAACAGCAGAAAATTAAAGGGTAAGCGGCGCTAATCATTACAAGAACCCAATTCAAACATGATCAAATTTGCCGTAGCAAGCAGTTAAATGGCGAATTTTCAGCATTATGAAACATATGACTATGGGAATTGAATTTTTAATCTTTGATTTATATACGCCAACAATATGGGGTTTTTAAACAGTGTATTTAACTAAGTGCCATAATTAGATATAAACTATAGTAAGTACATACTTACATTTAAAGTAAATAAAAAGGATAAAAAATTAAGTAATACAGTGAAACTGAAAATGTATAAGTTTTTTCAAGGGACCGGAAAAAATATCTTAAGTGTGAAAACTTCTTATTTGCGTGTTTTACAGTATTATTATTACTTCAAAGATAACATTTATAATGTATAAAATAAATTAGTATGAGACGAAAGATAACTCAGCCAAAGTCAGTAGTCAGACAGACGCCATAAGGGCCATATTCACATTGCAGTAATATGTATTCATGAAAATTTACCTGAAGAGCTCTTCAACAAATGCAATGGCCTGCTGTTGAAATTCTACAGCACAGTCGACTCCTATCAACCCCACAATGAGAGCGATGTTTCCTTCAGGGTTTCTCACTGGAACCATCAGCACCCGATCATGCTTACTGCCAATCTGTAACAAAAATTTATTACTTTTCATTTTTATAGTAAAATTTATTATTAATTAGTTCTGCTAGTTTTCATTTTAATTTTTAGTGACAGCTGTTTCGGCATTCAAGGCCATTATCAAACTGCGATGGCCATGCTAAACTGATAATGGCCTTAAATGCCGAAACAGCTGTCACTCAAAATTTTAATTAAAACCAGGAGAACTAAATAATAGTAATGTTGAATTTTATTGAAATTTAATCATGAAAATTAAAATGGAGTTCTACAAATTTTACACAAAAACTAAAAGCTGAAATTTTTTTTTAATCATAACATCCGTATCTGCAAAAAATGATAAATTCTCTCAAGATGAAATTGATTTTTTTTTGCACAATATTGACAACAATATTCTATTTACCAGAAAAAAACTTACCAAAGGCAAGTTTTTCATACAGTTTTCATAAAAGATTACTTGCAGTAAATCGGAGCATTTGAATTGAGCAATACAAGCTTTGTCTCTCATACAAACTAAATTTAGATATATTTTCATAATGTAACATCTTCCTACAACACAGTGGGGATTTCTAGTTACACCTTTCCAAGTGAATCTTTTATACAATAATATATTTCCTAATTCTTGTCTGAATGGAAAATTATATTTGTTTTTTTTTTTAAATCCACAATTCATTGTTGTACAAGGTTGTTTGCATTGCGTACACTGTGCAGATCTTAAGAATGTCTATTGTTATAATGTGTATAATTATGTAAAAGTCGAATGAACAATATTAAAAATTGTGTAAAAAATCCTAATGACTTAGTCAGCATTTTTCCTCTGATTATTGCAACTGGTAACCTTGTCATAATAATAACGTGACAAGTTTTAACAGCCTTTCTATTTCATTGTCATATTATTTTTTGTTCTTATCAGTTATCTTTTACCTTTTCTATGAATGTAAAGATAAAATTATATTTCACTAAAAAAAGAAGAGTAAAGCTAATCATTAAGGTACATGTATCATTTAGTCGGAGCGTCTGTCTATCTGTGGTGACCCAATTAACTAAACAGGATAATATAAAATAATTGAAGAGCATATTGATCCGTTGTAGGGAGCGTGTAGGTAACAGTCGGATAGTAGAATCTGAAGCTGAATATGTTGGTAGTATCATTTATTGCTTCTATTCACCCACCTCAATGAGATTTTAAATTACTCATTATAAATTGTAGGAAATCACCATTCAATCAATAAATGTTTCAAATTTAGTTAGCACAGAATTCTACATTTATAAGTTTATGGAGATAAGAAATGATTTTATGTCGTTCCAGGAATTTGTATTATCTGTGTATTACTTATAACACGTGAAATTTTATTAAAGCTAAGAATTAAATAACACTCTTCATTTAAAAATTTATTTAAAAATAATTAAATGTGTTTCAAAATATATAGAATCGATTGAACGTCAATTTCCCTTGATTGCCTAGGGGCAATGCTCTAATTTTATAAGCATGTCAATCAATAAACCTAACAATCTTTTTCAAGTAAAATATTTTTGTTCAGTGTTTTAATTTCAAACAATTTCAAGTATGTAACCCAGTGTTTCATTTTCACATGTGACATTACAAGTAAATAACCATACATTCTAAATTATAGAATAAAATACCTCTTATGTAACACAGCAATGTTAGACAATTTTACATAAAATATGTACAACTAAGTCATCATTACAGCCCCCTGTGGGTTTAGGAATGTATCCTTCAAAAATTTACAGGTCGTCTGATAAAGAAGTTAGATAAAACCAATATAATTGTACCATGTGGACACAAAATGACAATTAAGAGTGAAATGGGGAATTGAAATTCTCGGAATTAGACGAAAAACAATTAACAGTAAATAATGGAGAAATGTGGGTAGTGGTATTATCAATGTTTGTTTTTTATTGATTTTATATAAAGAAATGAAACATTAACATGGGTATTTAATTATTCAGAACTAGATAAAATAAATATTTATTGAATATTGAAGTAATAATATTCATTGAATATTTTTCAGTAGTAAAAAATGTGTTATTAAAATATGTAAATTACAATGAGGTGTAAAATCAACGCTTCTATAAAAAATCTATGTTGGTATTAGCATAGTGAATGTGTGTATTACAATTTTATTCCTTAAATTAATTAGTAGCTGCATGAATGAAATAATTTATATTTTTAATTATGTTAATAACTAGATTTTTTGAATACATGTGCTGCTTGAATAGCTACCAAGTGCACATTGTGTACTTATTATCCGAGTCTTGGAAGTGCTTCAATATTGATACAGTAAATATATGCTTACAGCATAATTAGCGGCGCCGGAGGCTATTGAACAAGGCCTGCACACCTGCTCTTTGCTGTTGATTTTGTGGTCTAATGTGGAGAATTGAGGCTGTACCGTGTACCATGGGGCGCTAGTTACAATTAGTACCATGTTCTTGCAATTAGTACCTGAATAGTTTTAGTCAATTATATAATTAGCTTGTTGATTTTTTCCTGACTCGGACGTGACTAGGGTTTTCATGGACACACCTTTTTACATCCATTCATAGCACATGTCGACATAATATATTGTTTATTTGTGTAACCACTTTTCCACAGTATTGTTATCAACAAAAATATAGGATATAACCTCAAAAACCGTTGAGTTATGTTACATAAAAAAACGTGGTGGGCGGAGGCGCCGGAGACGGAAAACATGCTTACATACCTAAAAGTGGTGGGATATTAAGTGACAACTTGTCTTGTCTCTTTCTCTCTCACGGTTTACAGCGTAAAAACCCGGAGAAAGTGATTTATCGTAAATTTGTATAGGTTGGATAAAAATATTTAGCTCTATCTCCCTATATATTCTTACTCCAAGGTTGTAGGTATGAAACAAAAAGTTTCGCATTTTTTTCTAAAACGTTTAAAGATTTTATTGGTAGCACTTACAAGTAGTTACTTTCTACTTCGATACAGCAACAAAAAACAGCTATAAAATTTATTTTGGAAAATCTCAAAAATAGGTTAAAAAGGTTCCAGAATGCCACTGGTAGTTTGGTAGCATCATAGTAGATAAGAACCAGGTATACAACTCACTATCAATAATAATAATTCAAAATTGCTGATATGTTTGTTTATCTGGGAATCTTTTGTGATAAATGACACACTGGCGTCAATGTTATGATGATTTTGTTGATTATTTAACCAACATTAATATAGTGGGGGACTTCTCTGTCCAAATATTTACTTCCTGATATTGATTTTTCAAAAACCATTCAAAATACTTCAACCACTAAATACATTATGTATTTGTATATCTCTGCAAATTCATTGATACTTCCTTGGCGTTTAATTAACTAGGTCAAATAAATTTAAAATCATCAATAAAAGTAGGAAAACAAAACAGGATTTAATTAATACAGTGCATAATTACAATAAAGTAATCTAATGTCAATATTGTTAAAAGTATATCTCAAGGTTGGGTGGTTATAAACTAGAGTACCTGGTAGACATTATAATATTTTATTATAGACACCTGTCAATATGTGAGTAGATGGATTAATTTACTAAACTCTGTTATCTGCTACCAAGCCCGACTACCGTTTTGTTAGGAATAAAATTAATCAAGCAAAAATTTACTTATAAATAAAACTGGAAGTTTCATAACTTATTTGTAGTAACTACTATAAATTACTAAAAAAATATGCAGCCATTTAAATATCATTATCAGCCACCGTCTAACTACAGCCGAATGGAGGCCTCCCCAACATGCCCCAGCTTTTATCAATTCATTGCTTTATGCTACCATGTGTTTCTGCCGAACTTATTTATCTATTCGATTCATTGGTTCTTTTAGTTCTTCTCGGTTAGCAGTGGAACTGGATGATTAGATTTGCCATATACAAGCAATGTGTTATTTGCATTCTTCAATGAATTGATTTATATCCGTCATAGTTTACATTAATATTTATGGTATTGACAATAACTATTTATTTGTATTATAATCGTAATTTATTTTTAAGATACTTGATAAAAAAATGAGTTACCAAACAACCATCAATATGTAACATAATCAACTATAAATGATTTTTTAAAGAGCTAATAATAAAAAGCAAATTTAAGATTATGTTATTTCTAATTTTGTAACTTTTAATTCATGGTGGAATTCCATTTTAATGATTAAATAAAAACAAATTTATAACTTTATTCCACTTTTTATTTTTTGACTGGACCGGTTTCAGCCTATAACGGCCATCTTCAGACTAGTCATAAGATTATGTATAGCATAATTAAAGCTAGGTTGGGAAAATATTCCTTTGTTGATTATTTTGCATAAATATGTTGTTAATTTATGTTAAACATCATGTTGTTTCGGATCTAGGTAAACAAGTTTAGGTATTCTTAGAATTATCAGTCAGCATTTTTTTCAAACTTCAATGCTGTTTGTTTTAATTGAGCATGACTATTTTTTTTTACAAGTACATAAAAGACCTCAACTGAAATTTAACATTTTTCGCCTTGTTTTATTTTACAATTTTTATTGCCTACACGGTATAATAAAGAAATGCTGCTTCAGAAACGTGTAAAATTAAAAAAACTTGATTCTTTCTTACCTGGTGAAGCTGCTCTAGGAATTCAGCGTCTAAATCGGTCAATTTAACTGAAAATGGTTCATTCTTTGTAATTACGCTGGCGACGATTTCATCAGTTACCTAAAAAAAATTCCAACATAAAAATGAGAACACAAAGTTGATTGAAATTTTTTCAAAGTTGATTGGCTTTTTCTCATACGTCAATCACTTTAAGAGTACACAACCCTAAGTACACAGGTGGATTCGGTGCATAATTTGGTTTGATTGATTGAGATAGAAAGCCCTTCCAACAATTTTGTAATAATCATACGCAATATTACAAGCTACATAATAAATTAGAAAAAAAACTTCATATGTTATAATGTTTCATAAGGTAACAGCACTTGTTTAGAGATTTAATCGAGCACACCTTTTAATTTGAAAGAGATATTTAATTTTTCAAAGAGAGATTTAATTGTGAAAGGTTATAAAAATTCCTATCACTTTATAGCTTGATAAAGGATATTTTGTTCAATAAAGTATTAGTATTCTATTATAATATCTAGTTATCAAATATGAGAGGGTAATCTATTCAAACAAAGATATCGTTGTACGTATTTACCAACACTAAAATATAGGAATTATATAGAGTTGGTGGGGAAAACCAAGATTAATATCATGCATAGTTTGCAGAAAATAATATTTTTTCCTCATTCAAAATGATCCAATTAAAGGTATAATAAAGCAAACTGTGAACATTGGACAAATTTATTTTTAGTTAGATTTTATATGTGATTTATTGGGTACCCACATAATTTTGACGAACATTGCATTATTCTTCAGTCATAGTCATCATTTTAATTCAAATAATATTCTGTTCTCATTGAAACAAAAGGGTTTTGCTTTTGGTGCAGCATTCAAATGTTTCGAAAAAGGAATACTGTCCCAGCGAAAAATGTTGGATGTGCAAATTGGTAACTTAGCATAAGAGCTATTAAAGTTTCATTTAAACGTATTTAAAGTTTTGTGTCTACTTTTTTTATTGTTTTTGAGAGCAAAAAATATAGTTATTTTGATATTTTGGATAAACCCCTATTTATTTAATTGCAAAATATAGTATGGTAATTTTAAACAGCTCTTATGCAAGTTACCAAAATGCACAACTGAAATTGTTTGTTGTGACAGTAGATATTAGTGCACCTTACTCTAAAGAGAAGGATGCTTTTCTTAGAGCCTACGTATTTGAAAAATATTTTTTTATCGTGTTTAAATACTTACTGATAATCTTAGTGGATTTTCAAGTAATTTGTTCCCTATGGCTTGAATGATTGCTTCTTCCGTTGCCTTTAGCAATGTCATCAGGAAACATGTTTTGGCTTCGGTGTGTTCTTGAAGCTAGATTAGAATTCATCAAATCATTATTGATTGGAGGGTTGCTTATATTTTATGACAAATTTTATTTTAATATTTTGATCATTCTAATAATAAAAAATATTCCTTAAACTATTATGTTTTTTGGATCTCATAAATTATTTAGATAAATATAAAACCAAATTAAGGATGTTATTGTTAATTGAAGATTTTTTTTAAATACCAGGAAATTAAAGATTCGACAATGATTCGATTTTTTTATTTACCTTTAAACAAAACAAAAATATTACAGGCTAAAATCAAATATTTTAAAATATAAAGTTGGTACATCAAATATAGTTGTATAACCGGTAAAAAAATAATTCTAATAAATAATAAGGATTAGTTTGCAAAGATTTTACAAACACGCGTAATATTCGGGGAGGGTATATTTACATATATATTTATCTTCTTCTGTAGATCCGCTGAACTGCTTTCCACTAGTGAGCTGCATAATTCCAAAATTTGTCCAGGATCGCTAACTTCGAGACGTTTAGCACTTAAAAAATGTTTTTCTGTACTACCCAAGGAATCGTTTTCATTCATATTTCACAGAGGTAATCATTAAAAATTACCAAAGTATTTACCACTCAAAAACTTCACACACTCGTACACCATTGATCTTTCCAAACATTTCAATGATTTTCACGAGATTTTCACATCGACTTTTCTGACATTTTCATTTCAATGTTTACTTGTTTCATTGCGAGTTTAAAAACTAAACAGCTGTTCATGCATTTGTCATGATAGCCTGGTGTATTTCAAAGTAGATTATTTATGGGGCAGGTTGTTTCAAAATCTTTATAAAAATCGTAAATACTTGGTGTGGATTAAAAAAATTTTTAAAAACCCCAAGGAAATATTTAATAATAAAAAGTTTTTGGTTCAAAATAATTTCTGATTGGATTTATTTCCCAACAAATAGAATGTGAATTACAAATCATCAATCGACGATAAAAACGCATTTGAAGTGTTATAATTCTATTAATGTATGTTTAATACACTTATTTTAAAATCAAAACGATTTTTTGTCACGGGCTAATGATAATTCGTATTTCATTTTATTTTTATTCTTTTTCCCTATTCAGATAAACCTTTACTAAAATATTTATTAAAATATATTTTTGTACTTGATTCAAACATTTATTGCTCATATCTTAATAAATACCTGATTTTTAGCTTTCAAAATCAGTAAATTTGTTGATTCTGAATGAGTCTTTATTTTGACTTGGTAACCCAGTGGATTAATTTAAAAAAAGTCTAAATGATTGTTGGATTCAATCACCGCCACTTATTATAAAGCCATGGCGTAGTCTTGGTGGGAACTACAATTTCAAAGTAAAGAGACCTATTTACCCAAGAAGCAAAAACAATATTCCTGCAATGATTTCAAAGATTCCAATATTTAATATTGGTGAACTTAATTAACCGCAAAACCAGTAAACTATATAATATATTTTCCCAATATACTTAATAATAACACATACATAAACAATAATTAAATATTAGATACTGATTCCAAAGTAATCTAATTTTTTGTGCTTTTAATTTATCCAAAATTATCGTGTCATTTCATAATTATAATTACTTTCGTATTATATGCAGATAAAAGATATTAAAGGATTTAATCTAGATTGATTTTTAGAATATAATTCCTGATTGCGCTTCCTCCTCCTTTAGCCAACGTTTCAGACAGCATTACAGTGATCATCATCAGGGCAGATGTAAGATCTCCAATCATATCATTTTAGGTTTTGTTTCATATTAATAAATATGTACGTACCTACATTTTATATAGACAAAAAAATATCACTATTCGAGGTGTATAAAAGCAAAGGCAGCAATCTTTTTCATCCAATTTTTTTATTGAAAAGTTTATTTGGCGATTGATACACTTTTCTTTCATGAATAGGTTGATCAATTTAGAGATTATTGTTTCAAATTGTTTCTAGTATGTACAAAAACATTTAGATCCATGAAATTTTCTGCTTTTTTATAATAATCATTTTTAAGTTGTCAATGATACAGAACCATTTTTGTAGTTTGTTGTATTTGCTTCTAAGTCCTTCATTTGTGAAAGTAGATATAATAATAAAATATTTTATTACATTAAAACACAAAACAAAAAATAGAAGTGGGGGTTCTAAAATGATCAGGCATTTAATCCTTAAAAACTATGGCTAATTTCAAGTTATACACAACTATTATAATATTCTAAATCCAACCCAGAATCTATATTAATTCTAAGCTATACATATTATTACATACGTATGTAGATTATATTATGCAGTACATAAGACAATTTCTAATTATAATTAGATGTAAAAACAACACGGCGTTGTAGTGGCCATTACGAAAAAACTTTTAGTGACATGATAAACATTATTTAAACTTTGTTTTAATCGTAAATATATTCAAAATATCTTACCTTGATATTTCTATATTACCACCAACGTATTTTTCACAAAATGGAATATAAATATTACAGAAACTTTATAAAAAATGTTAAATAAATTGTATTATTCATTCACCCGAACTCTCCACCCACCTGCACATTTCATACTAAATCCATAGAACAAACGGTTGAACATAGTCCGAAAATAGGTCTTGCATTTCCTACACCACGGCTAGATAATATAAAGTGGCGGTGATTCAATTGATTAAAAACGTAGTTCTTGACCCAGTACTCAGAAATTCTAAAAAATACCTATCTGCATGTTTGCTGTTTAATTATCAATCAAAATACTAAATATTAGCGTTGTGACCGCTCCGTAAGAACTACTTCTTTTGGCAGCAGTTCCAACCTCCTTCATTGTTCATTGAACAAATACTTCAATTGAAGGTAGACTACAAAGCTACAAAGAACAACTTTATTTTGCGGCAGTTCAGTTGCAAAGTTGAACTTTTAGGCCTAAAAGAAGTACTTTATTTCAAGTACTCCACCTCTAATTTCAAATCTCATTTTAGCGAGTTCAGCTTCAATTGAAGTGTTCAATAATAATAACAGTGAACTTATATAGCGGAGTTTTGTGATATTTCACCTCAAGTGCGCTTCATACTAAATTAATTGTGATAATAAGACTTACTAACAAGGAGAAAATAATATATAATATGTATACAAATTAAAACTATCTAAAATCATGATCATTATCATAAATTGTGAGAGAAAAAAGTTCAGATTAAAAAAACAATTTACCAGAAGCTAAGGGTATAAAAATTCAGATGAAACGTATGAATTCATATTAACATATTTGTTCATTGCAAAGGGTTCATTTTAAAGAACTAGCAGTTTGTGAAGCATTCACAAAACATTAAAGTTTTCAAAACACTACTAAATATATAATTAAGATGATTATTTTCCCAAAAAATTACGATTTTGTGTTACTTTTAAGCCTTTTTTTTCAAATGAATCGAAATATATAATCGGTTATTTTTATCTAAGTAGAATATTCTTTCGAAGTATACATTTCCATAATTGCTAAGTGTTAGTACATATTTGAAAATGTTCTTTTTTGTATTGGTGCTGCCATTTTTCATCTTTTGACTTCCATTTGAGCTGTGGTTTTATGCAAATTTTTTTACAGAAATAAAATGCAATTGTGTATTAAAAAATTGGTTTATTTGATGAAAAACATTTTACAAATGGTGTTTTTTACATAGTACAACAATATTGATAACATCAAATATATGTCACATTTGGAGTTTTGTTTAATCTAAAGATGTTAAAGGAAAACAAGGTAATAAACACCATTTCTGAATCTTAAATAATAAGGTTAACCCTGCCGGCATTCTGCGGCAGAGAAGATCATTCTATTGCTCCATCTATTTGTTTGCTTTTTCAATATATTTTATACAACAAATGTAATTCAAAGCTCTCGCAGCAATCGTCTTCATAGTGAATTACCTTTTGACCATTATAAAATTAAGTTTTAATCTAAACTTAACTCGTCATATTAAAAAATATAATTCAATATATCCGCGAGATAGTAAAACTTAATCCAGCGTAAAGCCGAGTGCTTACACTTGGTTAAATAATAGTTTAACATGCAGTCAGGTTATACAATTATAAGCGGCATGTGACCGTTGCAATAATGTTTGGTTTCATCGCACTAGACTTGGTGAAAACATTCAGAGGGTCGACAATCTTTTAATGCAACCCAATAAAGATCATGACTACAGTCCTTCAACAAGGTAAGGGAATTTGGGGGATAGGGGCTTCCAGTGGTCCTTCAAACCTTTAATCAAACTTAAAGACACCTAATTCAAAGTAAACTAAAGACTACTAGTTATTCTTGTAATAGTAAGAAATGAAAGGTAAATAATAAAACAGAAAGAAGACACTACAAAGAATACTACAATATTCATGATTATTTCGGATTTAAGCCAAAGGGTGGGGGTTGGTGGGGGTAGTACCTAGTCAGCCCCCCCTCCGTTGGTGTTGGGGGGGGGAGCAGTGGCGGGGGAGGCGGAGCGGGGGGAACGGGTGCGGGTGCGGCGAGGAGAGCGGGAGCGGCGAGGGGAGCGGGAGCGAGAGCGTGTCACGGTGCGGCTGCGGGTTCTGCGGGAGCGAGACCGAGAGCGGGACCTGGAGCGAGACTTGGAGCGGGACCTGCAATGCCAGAACACAACAAACGGTTACAAAACACGCAGACATAACAGATCAAATATACAATACAACTATCATTTTTAGGTGACTAAATCACCCATCATTCGCGTAGAAGCTCTGACTGTTACGAAAGTAAATAGAATTCTAGAATTGAGAATACTGGGTGAATTTATGAGTGAATTGGTGAATAATATTCATTCGCATTTGTAACAAAATTATTGAATTGTTTTATAAATACATAGAATAGTAATATTATTATTATTTATACATCTAAATAAATGAGAAACATGTAATATATTAAATATACGTTCATGGCAGTACTCGATAACGGGTATATATAATAAGTGTGCTGTTGGGAAGCTTGTGAAAATCTTCAGTTACATCTGTATCAGTGGTTTTTCAAATAAACTAATGTTAATATCATATCTCTGTTCTATTGTATACATAAAAAAATACTAATTAATAATAACAATGAATCTTTCTTTAAAGTTGATAAGCGTGACAACAGAATGAACACAAATAGAGGAGCGTAGTTCTCTCGGCGGCAGTATGCAGATAAAAGGGAAAAGTATCATTGAAGTAGAGATAGAAGCGTGGCTCTGTAAAAATGACATTAGTAAGTAATGTTGTATTTGGTAAACGTACATAACTCACGTAACAGTGTGCGCGTCTCATAAAGCGAAAGATCGGCGATCGTGATCGGATGGAGAAGAGGAGCTAAGTAGAAGTAGGAAGCCTTGGAGCTATATCTGTCTCCGCTTACTCTCACACTGACTGTGGCCGGGTAGAGAAGGAAGGGAAAACCTCTGGTGGAGGTGCCCAGAGGCTACGAGGCTCAACTACCGGCCAGTACAAGCACTGATACAGTGGGGAACATTAACCTATAAAACATAGCACCACCAAGTTAAATATTTTTGCTGCATGCAAGTGCATGTTATGGGCCCCTGCAGTGTTCTCACTTGATATAGATACTCTTCAGATAAAACAGCAACAGCTTTGGGGCATATAAAGGGCAGACTTGACTGATTAGTTCATTATACATTTATACTAAGTGATTTAACAATTTCAGATAATTTAACCACTAACTAGAAGAGACTTTTTTATTCTGAATAAAACTTACGCCCAAATTATTAAACAAATATCGGATCAGACTATAAAACTGCACATTAAAAATACTTTTTCCAATTAAAATAAACATTTTTATAGTCATTTTGTTAGTGATTTTGATGAACCGAGATTTGGGTGATTGATGAGAGGTTGTAGGCTCTAACTAGACAGGAGAACACTGCTTGGGGGTGAGCAGGTGGAGGAAGTGAAGGGGTACAAGGGGGGTTATAATACCTCCTGCGGCCGCCACGCCTGTTCAGTCTGGTACAATCACGGGCATAGTGGCCACGATCCCCACACTCGTAGCAGCGGTCGTCCGGGTGGAAGGGGCGTGCAGAGCGAGAGGAGCGTGGGGGCGGGCCTCGGAAGCCTCGGCCTCCACCGCCGCCTCCTCCCCCGCCGCCCCCTCCCCCACTCTTGCCATTGGACATCTCCACACGGGCACGGCGCCCACAGATGGTGCGCCCATCAAGACCCCTCACCTATACAAGAATAAGTGAAAATTACAAAAGTGCTGTATTACAATGACTAGAAAGATAACCCATATATAGCAGCGTGAAAACACAAATCTAACAGTCATAAATAATTATAAAAGACCTCCAAATGTCAATGGTTCCTAAAACAGTACTCTTGTAGGGTCACAAAGAAAAATTACTAACCATGGTTATGTTAGAATTATACAGAGAAAAAAAAACTGATTTGTCATTGTTAAGTGCATTTATGAAATTGTAATCAAAATTGAGAAAGTTTACTTATATTATCTATTAGTTACCAACTGTATATATATTATTACAACACTATTTAAATATATACATATTATGAATAAAAAGGCCGGTACATTGATCGCAAAAAAAGTGACGTCTGGGCGCCGGTTTTTACGGCCGAATTGATTGATTTTACAGAACAGATTTATAGGACAGTTCTGGCAAATGTTTATACGAGATTTCTTAATTACTTACCGCGTCTTCTGCATCCCTAGCATCTTCAAATTCTACAAATGCAAATCCTGGAGGATTACGTGCTACCCAAACGTTCCTCAGTGGGCCGTAGTAGCTGAAGGCGTCTTCTAGTTCGGGTTTGCTGGCATTATTACCCAAATCTCCGACGTATAACTTACACTCTGACCCGTAGCGGGCCATAATGCTAAAAAAAATAAGAATATCACTTAGTGAATTGTATACAAAACATATTTATTTAACTCAACTACATAGCAGTAACGGCCACATATTAAAGACGTAAAATGGCGGCAGACGACAAATTTACTTATATTCGGTGAAATTTGAAGTTCAAAGTACAAATTCATATAATAAGTGATAAACCTAGTATACACAACGATTTAAACAACAAATTTACATACTTTTGGGAAGATTCCTTTTGCAATCACTAAATTAGAAAAACATGCGAAACCTCAAGAACCAGAACTGAAACAGCAAGCCACCATAAACAATATTTACTATAGAATATTTATGTATAGAATTTACAAATTTAGCAAAAGCCGGAAAATGGCTAAAATGTCCATAAACAATTTGTATTTTAATTTTATTTTAAATGTATTCCGAAAATGTACAAACGAGAATAGCCTTTAATGATAAAACATCTAATATCAGTTTTTCAAAAACATATTGTTTCTTGTGTATTTCTCCGCAGATAAATCACCTTTATTTCTCAGTTGGACATTATTATTGAGCTTGATATTATTAAACGGCTGTTGAAAAAGTCGATAGTATGTAGACGTTGGTCATATAGGTTTTGACTAGGGTCACTAGGGATGGTGATATCTGAAATGGGGTGTCACTGCGGTTTTAGTTACCGGAGACCGACGAGGAATCAGTTATTATTCAGGTACTTTTGTCTTGATGGCGGGAAGGTTCGTTGTTCTAAAAATATTCTGGTGAAAAAAAACCTAAACCAAGCTCGCTTCGTCACGGAATTTCAAGCACCACAAGCACCACCCTCACAAATATTTGCAGTTTTTCATTAAAAAAAAAAACCTTTTTTTACTACCTTGAGTTGCACTTCAATTTGTACTGTGAAGTGCTACGTTTTAGAACTTCAAAACATGTTTTGTTACTACCTATGAAAATTCAAAGTAAAAAAAAGTTGACATTGTAAATGCATGTGTATTCTTCCAAATACAATTTTCAGTATTATGTTTGGCTGTGAGATATTTTTGAAATATAACCCGGCTTCTAGGAGTTAAAAAAATAATATCAACGGTTTCAGTGACCCGCAGGTCACCGGGACAAAGTAATCGGGACAGGAATATCAAACATCTCTAGTTTTGACGTTCATGTCAAAAAAAGTTTTTCTGTTTCGATAACAAAGGATAAAAATCATATTTCGAATCTTTAAATATGATAAACTTACAGAAAACTCTATAATGTTTTGTCAGGTCAAGGTATTTTCTAAATGTAAGGACATTGAAAGAGTCAAACAATCTCTTTTCTTATCTGACAGATATGGTAAGTTCAATATTTATTTTTCGAATAAAAAATGTGGTACATATTTTTACAAAACTAATATGGTTACCAATATATTATCAAGTTTCATGAAATCTACAAATCTTTCAAATAAAATCATGCATATTTCTTACTTCATTTACTTTCTTACCATTATTGTTTATTTAATGTAAACAAAAGTCGAAGTCAATGACAGCACTTCAGTGGCAGATGGCATAAATTCTACCATGACCAAATAATATACTGAATAATTTAATACTAGATTGTAATCATTCATATTTATAGGCGACAACTGGCTGAGTGAATGCCAAGTGAGCCTATCCCCGTGTGGCTCGGTGCTGGTGTTTGGTCGACAGGACCGGCTGTCTATCCTGTGCACTCAGTGGGACAGCTCCTCAGGTTCCACCACCTTCTTCAGCTCCTGGAGCGGCACTCTGCCTGGTGAGGCCACGGCGCTGCTGGCGTTACCCATCTCTTCGTGTGGGCACTCTTCTCAGGTCAGCAATTTTATCTTAAATGTTCTGTGACAAAATTATGTAATGCGTTCAAGAGATATTATTCAAGGCTAAGAGATCAAGTAATTATTTTTGTCAATTTCATTTCTATCTGAAATTTAAATTGTTGTTTTATAGAATATTTGCTAAGCGCCCTTGAGGTGATATTTCACATAAATGGCGCAGTATAAATTATCCAAGTATCATTATGATTAATCCCTTCGTTTCTCATAATCCGATCCAATCTTCTTTCTCTACCCTGACCCTCAAAAATAACATTTCTCGATTTAGACAGACAAATTTATAAACATACATTATTACTAGAACCCGGACGGGTTATTGCAAAGTCAGGCAAACGCAAGCTTCATTTGTGATAAACTTTGTTGCCTCATGTTATTACTTTACTATTTTTTTCTCCTTTGATGGTTATCAATGCTTTATCTGCCACTAGGTACAATTCAATCGGTTGATAAAAATGCTTGAAACTCTTGAATATTTAGGTATACTCAGACTGGGTGTGCATAGCCGTCGGCTTCCGTTCCGGCGATGTGGGCTTCTACACAGAGCAAGGTCAGCTTCTGCTCTCGGAGAAGTTGGAAGATTCTCCGGTGCTGAGCATCAAGTGCTACACGGGGCGCTATGGCAACGAGTCAGATGAGCTGTCCGTGGTGTACAGCAAGGCTATCTGCCGTCTCGCCAGCTCCAATCTGCTGCAGCTGCTGTGCTACGCCAGGGTCCAGCTGGCTAGAGGTTAAATATTCTTTTATCTACCCTGCCTCTTCCGAGATATAATAAACCCAAAGCAAGGGGAGGCCTCAATATGGTGGTTGTAGTTATTTTGAATGTCCTACATCTTATAACAAAATTAAGGGTAATAATAACATTACTGTATGCTGGAAAGAAGAATAAATTCATAGTCAGTGTCGGATTTACCTTTGTTGCTTGGCTAGAAGCGGTACATGGGTCCACTTGTAAAAAATCAGACACTGAATTTAGGCCACATCTATTCCAGTATGTCTTTTTGTTATTAGTTAATTTTGTATCCTTATCTGACCTCTTAATATAAGTCAAAAGCAGTAATTTGACATAAAGCATATTTATGTCGATCATACTATTAATTCTCTATGCATATTTATAAAATTAAATCAGTTAGTGGAATAGCCAATACATATTGTAATTTGTGAAGTAACCACTATGAAATTCCTAGCAGAGCAGGCCGGAGGGGTTAAGGAAGGGTTGGACGGTAACACTGTCCTGACCAAGAAGTTCGGTTTCAACAGTTACAACCTGATTAACGATGCTTCTATTGTCGGCCTCGATCAAACCAACACATTTGACTACCTTGCCAATGCCAGTATCCATGATGGCTTCTACACTAGGTTTGTAAAAACATTAATACAACAATAACAGCAACAAAAATGTCATGTCAATCATAAACCTCCATTGTGACTTCTATTAGGAATAAATTCACATCATCCTGATCGGCGAACTCTGGTTGTCTAACATTTGATAATATCATTATGTATTTAATATTAACAAAAAATTAAGATGTAAATTGCACTTTTTGAAAACCTGATTGAATGCATATAATACTATGTATCAAAATCCTATTTTACAGGGGCCAATACATATGCATATTGCTCTGAATCTAGTATATAAAATTTACTGACTTCAGATATTTCTTATAATTACATTCACTGCTCCCCGAAAAAAAAAGCTTTCTGTTGTACATACATACTTAGGCAATAGAATCTTGTGTAAATATAACCAAATTTTTTATTGCAAATTAAACTATTATATTTTTAATAAATTAGACTATTCATGTAACATTTTGCAGATCTCTCCGTTCTGTGGCGCCGCACAATACAGTAGTGGTGGGTGTGGGGGACCCCTACATTGGCTTCCACCATGCCCTGGAGGGTGGAACGGTACAACCCTTACTGACTGAGGTAGCCAGAGCGGCAGCCAATAAGATTATGTAAGTTTGATTTCTCATTATGTTTATATTTAATATTCATTGTGTTACATATTTAATGTGCCAGGGACACCTTTAAAAGACACTTAACCAAAATTGGTTAAACCGTTCCCTATAATAATTGCCTCATTCTCGTAAAGGGGTAGTCCGTTAGTTTCCCTATCTGAAAGGACGGATTGTGTAACATTTGAACACTATGTATTGACATTTTCCGCATGTGACGCTTCGCGGTCGTTTCATGACTCGTTCTTGTCAACAGCTCAGCTGTGGAATGATTTTCCACTTTTTGTGTTCTCTCCTCACTACATGGGTCTTTTTAAAACTCAGGTTTGGTCCTACCTTTCTAAGAAACCTTTTAATAGAGCATCCCTACACAGGCATGTGTTGAGTCAATATAATGATGTTTTCCAGGGGCTGGTTTGGAGGCAGTCGCCCTGAGCCCACAGTCAACACGCCCCCGGTGGCCAGCGACCATCTTCTGCCTGCACTGGAGCTCCGAGACCCGCCTCGTCGCGGCCTGCAGGCTCTCGCCTCACCCGACCGTCGCCTGCTGTTGCTACATGACTCCCTCGGCCGCCTGGGCCTGATGGACGTACGAAGAGGTACCGTGGTGCGCCTTTTCAAGGGGTACAGAGATGGACAGTGTGGATTTTTGGAGGTGCGTTTACGTATTATATGAAGTCTCCTTAGTAGATTGAAAGCATTTCTCGCCTACCACCAGCAAAAAAAAATGATTACTTTTACGCATAAAATACTCGGTTGTTAAAATAAGATGTTAATTTCACATAACTAAGTTCTAAAATCATTAGTTTAATGCCCAAAACCACTGAAGAGATAAACCAATAGAAGTGTTTTGTGTGAATATCAGCCGTGTGCCTGAAGTAAGTTTAATTTTCTCTTACTTCGGTGAAGTTGTTAAAAAATTTTCAAATATCGACATTTTTCTTGAACAGATTTTACTGGCCCTTAAGCCTACGAGTCTTTTTTCAAATCGGTATAGATCACACTTCTAAAACACTCCTTTCTAGCCATTTTCAAAGGTGCCTGCCTAGCTCAGAAGCCCACCGACAACCCCTGGTAGATTGTGAATGTTAGTTATAATTTTTAGACTAGTAAAGTGTATACTTCGGGAGGTGATACACGATAGTACAAGCAAGATTAATAATTTTATTCGAAATTCCAACACTTAAAGGTACTTAAATGGTACTTTAGATACTTTTTGTGTGCGGTTTCCATGAATACAGATCAGACATAGATGTGCTTTTCGCATTTATCTGGTAAATTTGCCCTGACATTACACTATTTTGTAAGTATAACTTTTTTTTTGCAGGTTCATGAAAAAACTCACAAACGTAGAGGGGCAGGCAGGCGCGCATTGTTCCTTGTCTTGTACATTGGCAAGCGTGGGCAGCTGGAGGTGTGGCCGCTTCGTGGACCTCGCATTGCCGCCTTCTCCGCTGCCCAGCACGGCCGGCTGCTCTACTCCGCCTATGGATCTCTACAGCAAGGGAACCACCGCACCAGGAACGCTCACCCTTCTTTAGCCCTCATCGACCCTGATGGACAAATTAAACAACTCTCTATACCCTTCCACTTTGCCCTGAGTAATGAAAACTCTGACCGAGCCAGAGACGTTCACTTGGTCAGAAGATTGCGACTTTTAATCAAAGAAAAAGAATGCAATTACGAACAACTGAAAAAAGAAGTCATCAATACAGTCACAGAATTGAAAACTTCAGATATCAAGATTCATTGTATCGAGATGATGGCTGCAAGTAGAAACGTTCCTCCAGGGATTTTACTAATTTATATCAACTGCTTACAGGTGACAACATTGGAGGATGAGGCTTCTGTTGAAACAACCAAGTTAAAAGTTCTTGTCAATAATTTGAATGCACTTGTTAGGCTATTTATGTATGTAAATAATATTGCTTTTGATGATGTAGAGTTAGAAGAAATTTTAGAAACAAAAATAATTTTGAACAGCTCAATTGAAACTCAGACTACTGAAGATTTACAGGAATCAAAAGAAAAGCCTGAGAGTGGAGATGCAAAGGAAGAGGTGGAACCTTCACTTATCACAGAAAAAGAATTATTAAACTTTCAGCACCTTTTGAATCTAGCAGCCTCCGCCCAACAGAAACGTGGTATCCATTCAAAAGTAACATTCATAGATGATAAAAAGTCATTGCATTCAGATTTTCTCGTTCCGTTTGATATCTCAACTGACGAATGTTATCTCAAAATTAAGGATAGCTCTACCCGCGAGTCTCTGTCCTTTGTCGCTCAGCAAATATTCGACCCATGTGTGAATAACAACTGTGATTTTAAAAGCTTGTGGAAAACGTGTTCCACGTGGAAAACTTTCATACCATCCGATTTATGTAAACTTCTCTTTCTGTATTGGATGGAAAAACCCATCAATGACATAACTTTTTTGAGAATGGAAAGCTTCGGCAAGATACTATTAGAAATTTGTGATATCAAAGGTTTTGATAATATTTATGTGGGATATAGCGATACATCCCCTTGGTGGCAATCCATCCGAAACCTGCTAGTGGATGCTCCCTGTCCTTTCAGGAGTATGGTGACGGCTCAGATATGTCGGGCAGTTGCTCAGAAGATAGAAAGAGATGTGGAAAGTAATCAAAATAGCCTGGATGACAATGCTTGGGTTAGTCTCAGCAAGGATAATGCTCAATGGGGCCTGCTCATAGGCAAATTAGATGACATTTCTCTTCTAAGCATTATATTATCACAGACCCTGGAACCAGTCAATAAGATACCCAAACTCCTTATTGATTTGCCTGAAATCAACTTAAAGTACATTTATAGCAGCGGCAAGGGATCCATATCTGAACTAACTGCTAAGTGGCTTTGTTCTGCCGGAGTCGATCCTAAAGATATAATTGAAACTAATTCAAACGATTTTAATAAAGATGAGACTAAATCACCTCCTAAGGGACTGAAGAGTTTCCAAGTCGATCAAATCAATGACATTTCTCAAAAAGATACAATGTCATTCCATGCTAAGTTAAATCTTTTAAAAAACCAGTTCCCGTTCAGTTTGAACACCGATAGTCTTATCATTAACATGTGTTGGGAATATTCCAAATATTGGGTCAAACATATGGAAGAACTAACATATTTAAAGACCATGGTTTACTGTTTGAAGAGTGTGAAACAAGTACCAATGCGGTGCGGAATTTCCTCTCTAATTTGGTCCACACACTTAATTAACTCATTTGAATCAGCATACAAACTTATAAGTAAGGTGGGGAAGTTACCAAGAGAAAAACTGTGCCAACAAAACATCGGTCTCTCCGATAGCCAGTTGCTCAAATATTTGGAAACTGCTTATGATTTCTTCGATGTATTTCTATGCAGCGCTCTGTCGAGTGGAGAGAGCGAAGAGATAGTTCTTAAATTTGAACCTATTTGGGAAGAGAGCAGTTTAGCTTTGACTGAGCTGACTTTAGCCAACTCTAAAGTGAATATAGACATACTTCAAGTACACTACCAACTTTGTGCCGCAATCTATTATCAGTCTTATTTAGGAACTAATTACTGGAAGCATTTGAATTATCTATTCGACATGGAGAGTCAGAGATGTGCGTTTGGCTCTTTGAAGGCAGATTCTCATGTGTTTGTGGGTCACCAGTCCATCGACAGCCGAGTGACAAGCCAACGCCACCAGTTCTTGGGACGGCTGGTCAACAAGTGTGCAGAACTTCCCGCAGATCAAGATGTCTGGATAGAAAGGGTGCACGACCTGGCCAGGATATGGAGGGTTGATAGTGATCATGTTCGACGAATTTATGTAAGTGCTTTCAGAATGTACATTGATTATCCTTTAATTATTCTTATACATATTGTAAGGGTGTTGATAGTCTTCTACCCTACATTTCAGGTTTCTCGCTTGTATGGTCAGGGTTTAGACAGTTTGGCTGAAGACGCTTTAGCTTCCGTGACAGATGCGCAGCCTCTATTGAAGCTGCTAGTGCCGCTGGCTGGACGCAGACTGAGGAGCTTCATGGAGGGCATTACCAACAAGGGAGAAGTGCTTGCTATTCTACCCACCCTCACAACCTCCTACATACAATCTCTTGTAAGTTTTAGATTTACGTAATTAAATACTCCCTTGAAATTTTAAACCATGTAGATTATTGTCATCCAATTTATATTATTATTCATAGTATTCACTCTTGCCTCTTTTGCTCATCTGCAGGAAGAGGCCAATAATGAGATGACTGTAATAACATCACTGAAGCCAACTCGCAACCTCTTGGAAGCCATCATCGCGAGGGGAGGCTACGACAGTAACTCTCCCCTTCTGAAAACAACCAACATGCTGCTGGATTCATGCACCACTATTCAACAACACCTTGGGATCGGAAAATAACAACCCTTGACATGGATCTCTTCTAATGTGCAATTATTGTTATTTAATTTTAAAACTAACTAAATTACCAATTTACCAAGTTTGACTTGGTCCAAATACGCTATTGATACTGACTGTTCAAGTTCTGTAATTTTACAAGTTTACTAATTTATGTTGCAAAGTGAAAGCAGCAAACAATTCGAGATCGGAAAAAATGACAGAATGTTTCAATTTATTAACCTGAAATAGAAAATTTTGATTTGCATTAACTAGCTCGCTAGATTTCATTTGGAATAATTTTGAACAAAACTGCCACAGCCTAAGGGCGTTATCATTTTTAGGTTAAGTTCATAATATCAGAAATACATAATCAAAATTAGAATTGACTGCATGAAATAATTAAATTATCTATCTCTTAGAATTTCAAACATTAATTCTATAATTTTCTTCATTATCTCTTTGAATTTACGAAAGCATTTACTGTATTTATGTGTAAGCTTTTGGGGTTGTCCGTATATTACTTCAAATACTTTAGATCCTCATTCCCCCATGTCACTATGTGTTGATAACACTTTCTTGGGGCCCTCCTCAAATTACATAATCCTGGACCGAGCCCTCTCCCCTCCTACTACATAGAATCAATAAGGTGCAACGGATGGATGGAGGCTGCTGAAGTAGTGCAGCGCAGGCGTCCATTCAAGGGTACCCGATCCAAATAGGACATGAGAAAGAAGATGAGATTAACATCACTTTGTTCTGAACCCCCTGTTTATATTACTTATTTTAAGCATAGATCTGGCCTAGAAAAGAAGAAATGAAATTGTTGTCAAACGTTGTGAAAATTAGGCGTTGAACTTAGAGTGATTGAAAGTTGCCTCTAATAAAGACTATGTGGATGAGTAAAGCATTTCACTTCTTTCTGTTCTGCTCTCCTAAACTGACAAACTAATCTGCGTCAACATTATTATATTTTTCACTTTATTCTAAATATTCAAATTTATACAACTTTCCAATTTATAAATTTATTGCTTAAACCCCTCAGTTCTATTGTAATGTAAAAAGAAAATCTATAATA